>CP139504.1:345987271-346626704 GCA_021014915.2 Artemisia tridentata subsp. tridentata | reverse complement strand
CTAACTCCACCATCTAGATCACTATCACCTACCATAACTCCAACAGGTCCTACACCATTACCTACTCCATCCCAACCAAGATCACCATCACCTACAACAACACTAGTGGGTATCACACCACCATCCATACTATCTCAAGTGAGAAAATCATCATCACCTCCACAATCACCCAACTTTCAACCAAATGATTTATTTACCACACTCCAAACCATTGATGAATCAATGTGGCTCAACCAACCAAAAACTCAAGGCAATGAGGAACTTGATCCTCTCAACACCTCTTCAAACATGATGAACTCTAACTTACGTGATACAAAGGATTTAGAATCCATTTGGCTTGCCTCCATCATATCTTCATCAAACTCAAACAATCCCCCGCAATAGGCACTTTTAGTTTCTTTCCTTAGGAACCTTTAGGATTTTTAGGATTGCTTTCCTTTTTATGTTGTAACATCATGTTTTGTGACTTATGTCACTAACAAATTTTCAATGAATGGATGTTATATTTATGCTTGTGGGTGATCACTATTTGGCATAATATCTTAGTTTGTTTGATTTGCTAACATTATTATATGGTTGGTTTGAATTCTCATAATGATTTGACCACTTATACTTAGGTACATTTTCTTATCAGACACGTACTTTTGACTTTTTTAAGTCAAATGGGTTGAACTATCATGCTTGGTTGACCTATACATATGCATTATGCTACTTGGTTGGAATTATTCCCAACTAACCTTTGTTTTGTAGCTTTTCTCAACCTTGAATCATATACGTTGGTACCCTAGCAACGGGGAGTATAGATCGAGGGGGAGTATATCATATACTAACTCATTATCATGTAGCATTTCTCATCCGTGAAATGTATACGTTGGTACCCTAGCAATGGGGAGTATACATCGAGGGGGAGCATATCATATTCAAGCCATTTGTTTTGTAGGATCATGCACCATAACCGTGGCACTCCAATTAGGGGGAGTATTATCCAAGGGGGAGCTTTTAAAGTTCTCAAAATCATTGAAACAATCTTGGTACTCCAATTTAGGGGGAGTAATAACCAAGAAATGTTCACCACATTCCGCTACGCATATCTTCTTTTTGTTTCGACAAAAAGGGGGAGATATGATTCATTTCATACATCACAGTACATATTTTGATGTTTTTACAACTTGCATAAAACTAACTTAATCTATATTTTTAAAAGACTTTTACTTTACTTATTTCATTGCTTAAAAATAAACTTTATGTTTTGTCATCAACAAAAAGTGGGAGATTGTTAATACAAATATCTTCCTAAAAACGTTATTTATATTTTACAATCTTTGCTTAATTTTGTTAATGACAATTATAAGGTTTATCTTTAGCAAAGCATAAGTATATGTTAAAGTCTTTTACATTTTAGTAACAAGCTTTTAAAAACTCATTTACATATCATATGATCACTAGGAATTACACATTACATACATATATGCATTTACATGTTTATTTTTATTTCTTAAAAATGAAAATACACATGACATCATGGCATGCATCATTTACATATCTTAGTTGACTTTAGAATATATTTTGGAAAGATCTTGAGGCTAAAGAGTTGACTTTGGAAGATCTTGACAAGACTTGACACTATATGGAAAGATTTGGAAATCCCTTAGCTGGCTTGTCCCCGCGGAACCAAACCAGTATAAGGGCGGAACCAATTTTTGGGATCCGCCAAATCTGTGGGTTGTCTGGTCAGTTTTGCCTATAAATAGCAAGCTGATCATTCAAGCACAACCATCACACACATAGAATAAATTATACATTCATTCAGTTATACATTACTAACCCATTTCATTCACTTCATTCTTAGTGATCTTTCTTTTTGTAGCAAAAGAGATCAGCATCAACAAGCTTTAACACTATGTTGCAAGTCTTGATTAGTTAGTTACTGTGTGATCTAGTAGTGTTTACACATCATTCTTATACCATTCATTCAGTAGTGATCGGTTAGTGTTTTAGTCCTTAAAACACATAGAGTGTCGGGAGTGGTTGTACCCTTGTTAAATTAAAGAACCAACGGGAGTGGTTGTACCCTTGTAAAGAACCCGGTGTTTAGCTTAGTACCGGATAAAGTGTAAGCGACGTGAATAAAGGTTTTCTCCGCCGAGAAGGGAGTTTGTTTCTTAGTGAAGAAAAACTCTCGAGTTAGAGGCTCGAGGAGTGCAGTAGGGCAAGGAAGAGAGTCCTTGTAGCCGAACCACAATAAATCATCTTGTTGTGGTTTGATTGTTTCTTTCCTTACTTACTTAACTTATATTGTTTGTTTGTGTGTATTTACTTTGAAATCACGTTAAGTCACAAAGCGAATTAATTTTAAAAGGGTAAAAACTATTCAACCCCCTTCTAGTTTTCCACATATCACTTGTGATAAAGCACCACAATAATCAAATGCTTACATCATTTATGAGATTTTAAGAGTTTACTGCTATATATCACTTGTGATATCACCCATTATAACCCATGGAACATTCCTCACATACCTCATGTACATTCTACCAACCGTTGATATGGCATAAACAAAAGAACAATAGGTTTATGGTTTAGGTATATATCACTTGTGATATTAGATCATCATCATCTCCACAATTGATCATATCATTTTTCAGTTGTGATATTGTACCTCATGGTTAGGGGTTTAGGGTTTATGTATATATTAGTTGTAATATTATATACCTAGTTTTTAGGGGTTTAGAGTTTTTGGTATAGGTTTAGTGGTATAACAATAATCTGTTAGTTCGAACGCTTAATATGCTGTCATAAATGAGCATTAATATCAGTATAGAACTCCAAAAGATTCACCATTTTTTGCATTGGTAAATACACGTTTTAATTTTTCCAACCATATATCACACATAATATTTGAACATCTAAATCAATAAGGTTAATTCATCGAAGCTAGTGAAAATAGAAATAAAAATGATATTTAAACTCGTTTGATATATCACTTGTGATGTAACACTAATATGTAAGTTCGAACACTAAACATGTTGTCGTAAAATGGGCATAAATATTTATATACAACTCCAAAAGATTCACCAATTTTTTCATCCATGTCAATATCTTATGTCTTTGGATCCAAAAATTTAGTGTTATATCACATGTTATATATCAAGCATGTTCTAATATAACAAAAAAATAATAATTCATATATCTTTCCAACTTCTATGAATATACTTAATGATTTAAATGTTCAAAAATTATGTGTGATATATGGTTGGCAAGCTAAGAATTTGAATTTTTAAATGCAAAAAACGGTGAATCATTTGGAGTTCTACACAAATACTTATGTTAAATTTAAAAAAACATTTTGAGTGTTCGAAATTACAGATTAGTGTTATATCATAAGTGATATTTCAAACAAAATACTGCACCGAGAAAAAACAAAAAATACTTAAAAACCAAAAAATAAAAAATAAATAAACAAAAAATAAAAAAAATAATAATAATAATAATTATCGAAAGTATATGAAAGTGTCAGTTTACTGAAAGATAATTAAATGATCGTTACGATAGTGTAATTTTGGTAAGTTAACAGTTTTTAGTTTTTCAGATACGTAATTTTTAAAATGAGAGGTGAAAATGGTTTTAATTATAAAAAAGAAAAGTGGTCAAAATTTACAACTTTAGTCCCTCTATGTTTTTTTTTCTTAAATCATGTTTGTTAGATATGTGGTCCAGATCTGTCCATTAGTATGTGAGGGATTTTAAAGGCATGTTTGGTTCATAGTATTTTGAGGAATTTGAAGGAAGTTGAAAATAAATTGAGCAAATTCTACGAACGCCCCAGTCTCCCAAAGTCTATACCTTTTCTAGACCAAAATAAAGTGACTTCTCAAAATGCCCCAGGAAACTTGGGTGACTTTCCTATAGCTTTAAATCTTGACAAGTGTCCCTTTTTTGTACTTTGGCCGACTTTTTTTGTAAGTGATGTGTAAGACACTTTATGTACTTTTTTAGACATGTTTTTAGGAGACCTACCGTTGGAATTTGGGCGACTTTTTTTTTTTTTTTTTTTGTCTTTTTCCTAAAATGAGTCAAACGAGAAAAATATTATTTTAATCAAGTACTTTAGGAGACTTACGGGTCAAGTACTTTAGGAGACTTTTTGCTACATTTTTTTATTGCATTGATATTTGTGAAATCGATATGGATATATGTGCCACTTTAAGAGACTTACGTCTCATATACTTAGTACACCTTTTTGTACAACTTTTTTTTTTAATAATTCTTTTTGTACATTTTTTTTTATTATTGCATGTATATTTGTGAAATAATTAAAACACACTAAAGTCACACAATATTCAAAACCGAAATTGTTCGATTGTTCATCATCTTCTCCGGTCAACCCTAACCCCAATTCACACCGATCGGTTTGCAATCTTCTACTAGGCCATCGAAAGTCTTCTACCAGAACATGTGATGGCTGTATTCAGGTCATATTCACAAACTACCTTTCTGTTTTGTTCTGAAGAACGGAGACGTATTAATTAAACGAAGCTAGCAAGACACTAGTAGCAATTTAGAGGCTTACTGATGTACTATCATTGGATTTTGCATAGTCCGGCTAGGAAAATCGGCTATAAAATACTTTAATGGTAATTAAATTATTTTTTCTGTACATGACTTATTAAGAAGCTATTAGTCAGAAACTAGCATTATTTTTTGGTGAAGCTTGCTAATAACTACTCCCTCCGTCCTAAAATTATTGTCCCCTATTGACTTTTTCGGTCTTTACTTTTCAACTTTGACCTTAAGTATTTTTATTTATATTACATAATACTTGATACAAAATATATGAACGGATTGAGTTTTAAATGTATTTTCATTTGTGTAATTTTTATCAAAAACTGTATAACACAAACAAAAATATTTATAGTTAAAATTGAGAAACAAATACCGAAAAAGTCAAAAGGGGACAATAATTTTGGGACGGATGGAGTACTAGCATACTACAAGATTAGGAAAATCCAATAATAAGCCTTTTCATGAAAATACAAACCTAATGTAGATCTTTGAATTCATTTGTATACTTTACAACTGACAAACAAAAAATCAACTTCACAGTTCAGCGCAGGAACATAAAATTATTCGACATGGATACTGGGGAACACCCGTGTTTTATATATCGAAAAGAAAATGAAGAAGATGATAATCGTCATAATAAGGTTACACCAAGCATTGCCCGTGTCAAATTCGTAACTATCGTCGGCCATTTTGGCGGGGAACACCGGAAAACAAACTTGGTTTCCCTCCGGCTAGTACTAGTTGGCTTTTCCATAATCAATTAGTAGTTAATATAATGTAGTGTACCCTTATATATAAAAAGTCAGTACATAACTGGTATTGAATTTGTTTAATACTACTTGTGTAAATTCCAACAGGGTTTCTATTTATATTATTTAAAAGCAATCTGATAGTTGACATTATATATATATTACATTTAGCAGGCTGCCTCCCCCAAGTTTCTGTGGCAAAAACACTGTGCCACTCACAAATACTAAGGCAGCTACAGTGCGGTGTGAGGGAGTGAACAGAGAAAGCAATAGTAAAACAGTGTTTTGTGAGTTTCTTTTATTATTTTTGTGGGTAAGATTCCACTCCATTAAATGCCCAGACACTCTCAAATGTTCCACCCACACACAACCTCCCTTCTCAAAACTTCCAGAGAAATCTGCCAGCATCACCTAACAAAATCAAAATGCAGAATCCCGACACTGAATGAAGATACCCATCCTTTATCCTTTCCATCTATCAAGAAAAATTACCTTGATTGCTTGACTGCTTTAGTAGGTACATCTAACATGGAAGGCGAAAATCTTTGAATATGAAAAGCACAAAACAAAAGATTTGGACTTGAAATTAAAAGGCAAGTACTAATCCTAATTTTTATAAACCGGTTTCTTTCTTTTTCATGAGTTTAGGGTTTTTATTTTATTTTTTTAATTGGGGGGTTAGTTAAGTAACTAATTATAATAATTTTCATATTGATTTGTGCTTGTTGTTTTTGGTAGTTAATTATACGGGAACGCTGTTGGATGGGACTCAAAAGATAGGGGGAGTCCGTTTAACTTTACTCTTAGTCAAGGTGAGTCGCATTAAATATTCGAAGTAACACGTAATGGACATGGTGGAGAAGGAGGCAACATTAGGTCGTGGTTGTAAATTGTTGGATTTAGGTGTTTTTGGGTCTGTTTTTTCTTTATTTATTTATTTTTGTGACTAATGCACAAGGTTGGTAGATACTCTCAAAAACTTGGAATTGAGTCTTACTTCTGCAAGAGACGTCGATGAGCAACTTAAGGTAATGATCTTTTACCAATTTCATTGTTATATGTAAATCGTGACCTATTTTAAGTTTTTGTAGATTTTACCATTTTCAGTTGCTTTTACCAATTTCGTTGTTATATGTAAATCGTGACCTAATTTCATTGCTTTTACGATCGAGAATACCTTTATTTGCTTAAACTTAGTTTTTGTTGGTTCCTTTTTTTCATTTTTGTAGATTTTACTATTTTCAGTTGCTTAATTATAGCCGTATGCAACTTTTGTATATGTGTTAACTTTAGACTATGATGTTTAGGTTACATTCGTGATCATTTTGTAATCAATATGATATGGCTGCTATTGATTTGAACGGTGGATTTACAGAACCGAAATCTGAGCCATGTTAGATTTGCAACTAATTAGAATTTTATTTAGCAAAGTATATGATATGGAGTTTTAACGGGGTAAGGGGATTAAAGTTTAGATGGTCCACATCTTGGCGGGGCGGGTTACTAAACTTGCAGCCATGGTGGGCATATCCTTTTTTTTCGATCCTTGCCAGATATATTTGGTGTAGGTGGTTACCAGTTTTATTCACATTTATTTTGATCGAAAACGCCATCGGTTGTTTCACGTAGGGTAGGGCTATGATGATTAACACCTATTTTCTGAGACAAATGAAGTGGGTCGTCAAAGATTGGATCCGTAACTTGGCGGGGCAAGGACCGGATGACATAATTATGCAACCGTGTTTCTTTGCAGCCATGGCGGGGTCTAGATCTTTTTGACCTTATTTGGTTTAAAAATCTGAGCCTAATAAATGATACCCTATCTCGGCCTGCCACAAGCCATGGTTTTCTCAGTGCTTCTGTATTGGGTGCTTATGAATCCGAACTTTTAAACTCTTAGAGATGAGAGTGTTTGGATTTGGTGAATGGTGGTTCTTCGGCTTAGTTATCACTGTTGCTTCTGCTGTTGTTCTGACCAAAACAATCGGTCACTTGAGGTAACGTAATGACTTATCTGGAATCACAGCTACTTGAATTTCATAGTACCATATACTAATTTCATAATTGTTGTCATTGTTGGTGCGTGTATGCAGCCAGTAGTCAACGCGGGCACTTTACACGAAAATAATAGGCCCGCACTTTCAGCCAGACATTGTGATTAGCTTACTTTGGGCACAGGACCGCCGTCTATAATCTGTTTGTTTATTTTATAGGTATGCAGACATAGGCCAGTTGAGGAAAAGATTTCAATTATTGTCATGAATTGATCTTAAGCTGCACAGGTCGGTAACTATATTTGTGAATGCTATAAAACTGACTTAGTGCCCAGATTTAAAGTTGTTTTTATAGTATCCATTATAACCTATTTTTTTTGGTAATCTTTATTGCCTAGGAGCCACGAACGCATAAAGCTTCAAGCACACCCACAAAGCTCTACTTTTGGAAGATAAGTTTTGGAAGCTAACTTTTAAAAGCAAACCGAATGTGTACCCTTATTTTTTTGTTAAGGTACGGGCTTTTCTTTTTTTTTTTATGTCTATCCTGATACTCAAACTAGGCTCTTTTAACAAACGTTTTTAAAAATTGCAGTCCGGAGGAAGCATTCAAAAATTGTCAGTTCCACGATTTGGTAAGAAGATTGTTGTTGTTTTTTTACTTAAGTTGACCTGTACAAGATTCTTTCAACATATATGGGTTCTTAATTTCATTTATTTTCTTATCTATATTCACAGGTCATGTTTTCGCATTTGGAGAGTCAGAGGAATTACATATCTGCATTTAGAAGATACTTACTGTAACTTGCTTCAGAATTAGGGAATATCTGAATTTGGGTACCTACTTGCACTCATGTTTTCTGTTTGTATGTGTTAGTACAAATTTTTGTATATGATTTATAAGTCTACAATTTTTTTGGCATCCAAAATCTGAAAGTTTAGGACTGCCAGAGTAGGTAAAGCATAAACGGATGGACTTGATGGTGAAGATAGAAAAATACATATTAGCAGCCTCATATGTTTTATAGGCTTTTTTTCTAGCTCAGTCTTAAGTTTTCAAAAGACTATACTTTGGAAACATCTAAACATTATGGAAGCTTTTTTTATTTTTATTTTTTATTTTCTTATTTTTTTAATAATTTGCTGAATATGTTAATGGTTAGACCAAAAATCATGTTTTTAATAATTGGACCAAAATGAAGATGGACCTGAATATAAAGTTGTATTACAGGAAGTTACTTAAGCCACCTGATTAGTTACGGTTACTGTTTTAGGATTAAGGATTAGTTGCACTGATGTTTTTCCTTCTTATGCTTTAGTAGAAATTTAAGTTTACCATTTGTAAAAGCAGAAACATTGTAGCAGTTGTGTCGTAGATTAGGTAAAAAAGGATGTGTGCGGAAATATTTGGATTTGTGTAACTAAGCATCAATGGGTATGACAGTGAAGAAAGCTGAATACATATTAAGGATGTCATATATACATAATCCCTTATGTTTCTTCCTGTGCGATACTTTAGGCGACGAGGATAGTATTTCTTTTATGTGTTTGTTGTATCTTGATGGGTCAAAAAGTGACCCGTATGCAGCCGTGGTGTAGTAAACTGAATCAAACAACAAAAATAAACTGAAATTAGGTTGTGTAAGAGGTCTTGAGAGTATGTGGTTTGTAAAAGTTTGTAGCTTTTTTGTGTTTGGTTTGCAGGTTAATAAGCCTTTCACAAATATTCATGGTATGTTCTGAATTTGATTTTGTATATTGCGTTCTGAATGGGTTTAATGACATTTCGGCTTATTTGTTGAGATTAGGGGTAGGTTTTTCTATGAGTTTTCTTTGGTTCTGTAATGTGTTATTGGTTGTTGATGCTTGAGAATCCTGACCACTGCCTGAGGCTTAGGTTGCTCAGTGGCTTGGCTTAGTTTTATGGTTTGGTTGGTGGCTTTAAGGAGTAACATGTTTAGGTTGATTGTAAGAAGACACTATCAAGCATGAAACTTTGGTTGTCTAGGTTATATGACTTTTGGCTAGGCAGGTTATTAGACGATTCGGCTTTCACCTGTGAATACACACGTCTCTTCCTCATCAAAACCACCGACTCAATAGATTGATATCCCAAAGTTTTACATTCTCTCTCTCTAAAAACTCACACAAACTTCATCTCTCTCTTTAACTGTATAGCGGTTTCGTTAACTTGGACATAGTAGTTTTGTTGGTTTGTTGCGACTGATGATGTGATGAGCCGGTTGTTTGTTGGTTTGAGTTAGAATCTTGATCTCGCAATCTTTTTTCACATGGTGTTCATACACGACACACGCACCAACCTCCAAAAAATGTCAATTTATTCCACCAAGCGCCTTTTTTCTTATTATGTTTACTTTTGATTTAATTGAGCGGCGGGGTCAAGAAAGACGGTGCACAACCTAATAAAGCTCTTAATTTTCTCTTATATAAAGGTTTATTTTTTTATTTTTTTTATTTTTATTTTTTAATTAGTATTATAAAGATTCAATCTTTTTTGTTTTGATTATGTATATTTTATGTTTTTACAGGAATTTTGTTTAGTGCAACGAAAGGAAGCATTAGTGATCGGAGGAGATTCGAGTATAGGAAGATCCTTTTGCTACCACTTTTCTAAGGAAGGTGCAACTATGGCCTTTACTTATATGAATGGAATTGGGGATATAGATGCAGCAGACACATTGAAGATCATAAAGGATGCTTCAATGGCTTTTTGTTTAGTTTTTCCATCAGTCATGGTAAGAACCTTCTGTATCACCTTCTGTTTAACATAAGATTATACATAAACATGCATTATAATAAGAAAAACTGATTAAAAAGATAGAAATTTTGGAACTTCTTTTTTATGAAGATGATGGAATAATTTTGTTTACATGAGCCATGTGAAGAGGGTGGTGGATTTGGTTTTCATGAGATATGAGTGTGAACACAAATTATAAGTTTGATACATTTATTTTATATTAGGTTGAATGGTTCATTTTTTTAAGGTTAGGTCCAAGAAGGTACAATAATTGGTGAGTATGCATTTTTGACAAAACTTTAGATTGGAGCTAAGAAGTGGGATCATTCTTTGCAAAGTTCTTAACAAGATTGAATGTGGCGCCATTCCAAAAGTAAGCACCTTCTTTTGTAGCATTATGTTCACTTACTGCTCCAATCTGTTAGTTGTTAACATGACTACTCTTTTTGTTGCTAACGTTTCAGTTAAATAATGAATTGTTTTGTTTACAAGCAGAAAAACCCCAGTTGCAAGCAGCAGCAGCGACAGCAGAAAATGCTCGAAGGCGAGATGAAGCTGAAGCTAAATTGAAAGCAAAGCGAAAGAGAGACCTCAAGAGGGGAGCGGCTCGCCAGGCAGTATTGAAGGTATTGGAAGTTTTATTCGTCATGATGTTGAACATAAATAGTTGGAGTAACATAACTTTCTATATCTTCTGCCCGATACAATGTCAAGTAAGTGAAGCTGTAGTCATCTGTTTAAATCAATTTTCTGTATACAATGTTATGCGTTTATAGCTCAAGTCTTACATAATAATTGTTTATGAATACAACGACAGGTGCGGCTTTGGCTATTGCATATTTTAAGAGTTTATGGCTACTTCACATTTACAGCCCTAGCAATTGAAAAAATGAAACTGAGGTAAGCGAGTGCTGGTAATAACAAACCTCGCCAGCCCCCGCAACTGATTCGCCGTTTGGATTTGGGAACGGGATAGCCACATTTACTAAATTACCTGCAAGAGTAATTTACTTAGATTATTACTTGATACTCAGTGTAAATAGATATTAAATATAGACATAAAAAGGCGCCAAATAATGCTTTTTTCTGAACTTTAGGGGGAATATTATTTGTAGCAAAAGACTGTAAAACAGAAGGATGTAGAAACAACTAAAATCAATCTACCAGTTATGTTGCATTAACTACTTACAAGCTTTTACATATAAGAAAATTATGTAAGCAAATTACGGTTTTGGTGCAGTGTATAGGTGTTTAGTATTCTATGTCAAAGTACTTTGTAAAATACTTCGTAATATTTAGTTTCATTGCCATTCTAATATTTTGCTTTTGTATTTGAATCATCTTTAGGTTGCGCGCTGACCGTAGGGTGTTCTTGCTGCAAATGGTATGCATATGCAAACTGTAGGGGCTGAAATGGGGCCTGAAAACGGGATGAACGGAAGGTGTTTTGGTGCTGAAATGGGGATGAAAGGAGGGGATTTTGGCACTCAAATTGCGGCTAAAAAGGGTGGTTGTATATGCTGAAATGTGTGTGTTTGTTAGCTGAAATGGGCACTGCAGCGGATGGATTTCGTTGATGAGGTAAAAGTATGAGTGAAACTATATATATATATATATATATATATATATATATATATATATATATATATATATATATATATATATATATATATATATATATATATATATATATATATATATATATATATATATATATAACATATGTACATTACTGAACAACAAAATCAAGTTTGTAATGCATTTGGATCATGATAATTGCTGGTATAACCAAGTAGATTATGATAAAACGTAAGATGCCAAACTCTTTCCTTCACTACTTCATCACACATAGATCTTAACAACAAGCAACATTGTCAAGTTCTTACACAGCATGTTATATAACATTCAGATCTATTACACAATTGTCGAACACGCAAATCAATAACTTTGTATTCAAACATCCTGCCGCGAAGCACGGGCTTAAAACCTCGTTAATGTTATTTACCAAGAACTTGCTAAACTATTTCGTTTTGGAAATTACATAATCATGTCAACTGATCATTATGCAAATCAATAAGAGTGAGTAAAAACTGGTTACCATGAAGTGAAAAACCTCGCCCTTTATATAGGCAAGCCTTTCTTGTCCGTATTAGATGGTAACATGTGGGATTGTGACATTTTCGAGCGGCAACTGTGGCCTTTCCCTTTTTGGGCCCTGTTATGCATCAGTTTGTTCGCTCTGAGCACTGTATCTTACTCTATGTATCGAGTATTGTCTTGTAGCTATTTTGTACCGTTGGGCCGAATGACTCTTGGTGGGCCATTCGGCAGTTATGTCTTTCAGCTTATGTGGTCCGTTCGGCCACATACGCCAACGTGTCCCCCCCAGTATCATGTTATTGTTTCGGATCAATGACGTGATACTTCTTGTGTTATTGTTTTGGTTGTTTCGAGGGGTTAGTATTTTTGGAACCGAAGTGTTGGTCGCTTAGGCTTCTAATGGGCCTTGATATTATGTATGTGGCGACAAATTCATAATTACTCGGAGTTTAAGGTATGCTGCCCTTTTTTACCTTGGGACCTAAGATCTTGACACGTGTGATGGTGTGTTTCATCGTGCGGCGTAGGGCGGATTACAGTTTTGTCTGACATGACGCGACATTTCGTATCATCCCTTTTTGCCTATAAATAGTTCCACTTTCTAGTTTTTACACGCCTTATTCTCCACTCGGCCTGCATACTCTTTCCGAATGAATAACACATCTTTCTGAACTATTCGTCTTCGTCTACTTCCACAGGTACGTTCTGGTTCAACATTGCTTCTTTGTTTATCTTTTGTCGCTCGGCTATACCCTCTTTCCTAAGGCTAAATTATGTCGGAGTCACCCCCTACGGATCATGAGGAAGACGTTCCGGAACTTGAGGAACCAAAACCCAAATTTGATATTCAAACTTATACCTATTTGATGGACGATAAGGGGTTGAATTGGGTGATTGATGAATTCGGTATTCCGCGCGATTTGAATCCAAGTTTACCTTTGAAGGATATGACGATGAATAAGTTTCCGAATGATGCGATAGGTTTGTATCTAGAGTACCTTTTGGAGGGCGATCTTAGTGTTCCGTTTTCAACTTTTTGCTAGGCGTGATTAGATATTACAAAGTACATATCTCTCAGTTGGTTCCACTTGGTTTGCATCGTGCTACGCTTTTTGAAGTGTATAGTCGTAGCCTGCATATTACCCCCACCACTTTTCTTTTCCGAGCGTTTTGCAAGTTGAGCAAACAGGGTCATTGGTTCTCCTTTGAAAAACGCAGTGGTAAAGACAAAAGGGTGTGTTTTAAAGAGATTTTTACGGGTTTAAAGGGCTGGAAATATAATTTCTTTCTAATCGATAGACGATCTATTCCATTCGCGATGCCATGGAGGCATCATGATTCAAATATTTCAGATCCCTTTCCGAAGGGTGAGTTCAATAACGTTGATGCTCTTCGGCTGGAGGAGCATGTGATTGATTTGATTAAGATACCTCCCGATTTCCATTATGCCGTGGGGCTAACTTCGCATTGGAAATATCCCGACTTCCGTGCTTCCTTGAGGGACGCTAAGGAGAATGGTATAGCCCGAGTTTATTTCATTCGTTTCATGTCTTGTAAATTTTTTTTATTGATTTTGGTGATTTCTTAACGTGTTTATTTTGTTTGCAGCACTCACTATGTCGGACTACCACATCTACCCAAAATTCCGGAAGGGATCTTATGTGGATAACACCCCAACCCGACAAGGGTAAAGATGTCACAAATAGATGGTTTCATATCAGATACAAGCATTCAAGAAATAAAATAGCGGAAGCCTTAACATTAAAATTCAAAGGAAAATAAGTCAACACGACTTATATCAAGTGCAAGACAGAAATAACGAAGTACAAAACAGAATCCAAATGCCCAACAATGGCATAACAGAAATAATATCCAAATGGTCACACTAGAATGACAAGGTCTAAACTTCACACAAGTTGCTCTCATCCCAAAGCCAAACCCAGCTTCCTAGCTTAAATACCTGCCGCAGGAAAAAGAAATGCGGCTGAGCTACGAGAGCTCAGTGAACGGATATAACGGAAACAAAGCAGTAGTAACGGAATAATAAAGTAAAAGAAATAATACCAGGAGTAACAAGAGTCAGGAAAAGGAATACAAGAGTTATGCAGACATACCAGGAACTAAGAATGGTTACAATGGTAAATGTAAATGAAACTAGAATCCACCACAATCCCAAGTCAAATCAAGTCAAGTCAAGTGTCAGGTCAAGTATCAGGTCAAGTAACGGGTCATAAGGTTACAAGGTTTCAGGAGAACAGAAATCCTCTACGAGCCCGAACTCAAAGTCAATCTCAATGTCAAACCATATCAAGTCACATATCAGGGTGTATGGAGGGGTGACCTCAGCATACCAAGTACAGGGTGAGGGGATACCTCTCAGGGGTTGGAGTCGCGAACTCCCAGGGGTGTGAAGGGCGTGTATCGCACACACTCGCCAATCACCAGGATATACAAATAACACGAACAAATCAGGACAGGTCTAGGATGCATCCATGCGCCCCCGCAGGCCACAGGGTTCTTCCTCTACGTAATAAATCAAGTCAAATCGGGGACGGCGTAACCAAATCACTAGGGCTACACACTAGTCATGCCGGCGGTGCATCACCGACATGGACATGAAACCCTCATGCCTAGTAGATGGCTCGTAGTCTCAAACTGTGGGTGAGGGTCAAGTATCAAGTCTCGGTATCATGTATCAGGTGTCATAACAGGGTTCATATCAGGGTTCATATCAGGATTCATATCAGGGGGTTCAATATCAGGATTCATATCAGGGGTTCAATATCATAAGTGTCAAAATCCTTAAATACCGTTTTCCATAAAAGTATTCTTTAAAAGGTTTCATAAAAGAGGTTATTTGAAAATGGTTTCTATAAAGATAATCTTACCAATAGTTTCTTAAAACGTTTTCATAATTTATCAAAAGGTTTTCTCAATCCAGCTATACTATCAGGTGTATCAAGGTTCAAGTCCAGGTTCATGGCAAGGTTCATATCAAGGTTCATGACAAGGTTCAAAACAAAGGTTCAAGTCAGAAGATAAAGCAAGGGTTCAAAGCAAGGTTCAAGAACAAGTACAACAGGTCAAGGTTCACAATACAAGGGATACATAGCAATGGTTCGGGAACTCTTAAACGAATCAATAAAATAAATCAAGAGACGAAGGCCCATTACTGAAAAGGGCAGAATATCCGTACCTTATTCAAATAGCAAACACAAACACAAGAGTAGCTGACAGGGATCAAGATCACTCCCTCCTCGAACCTAAAGGAGTAGAAGACAGAAATACGAAAGAGGTTAAGTTATCTTCCCATTATAAGTAACTTCTATTTTTAGTAACTTTCTATTTTTAGCAGGTTTCCATATTTAGCCAGATTCAAGTGATATAATTCAAGTCAAGTCTTTAATTAGCTTATTATGGAAGTAACATTCATTTTAACAAATTATACAAGTTCAGGGTTAATTATGCCAAGTTTCATAGCTCAGGGTTATAATTGTAAATTTACCAAAGATGAGGGTTTAAAATGAAAATATCACCATTAACTCATTCTAACTCTCAAGTTATCCAGAATTACACCTTTAGTCCTTTAGTTTTCATACTTTACATTTTATACCCTTGTACTTACATAAGTTACATTTTAAACCTTATAACTTTTATAATTACTCATCAAACCCTTAGTTTTCCAATTTTACACAATATACACTGATTTTAACATTATATACGAACACACCCTTAAGTATTTATAATTTACACATCAAGTCCCTCAAGTTATCAAAGTTACATATTAAGCCCTTTAATTTACCATTTCAACCTTTAATTATTAATAATTACATATTAAGCCATTAAATTACCAAAACTACACATAACCCCCTGAATATAATTTATTACTCAATTCGACCCTAACTTTCTAGAAATTACATTTTTAGTCCCTCTATTTATTAATTTCCCATTCGAATTATACATTTTATACAATTTACAAATAAAATCCCTAAGTTGCATAATTTACAAAAAGGACCCCCATTTTATATTTTATTCGAATAGCCCCAGGTTTAAGGTATATTATAAAAATAGCCCACAAGTTTTATAATTTACAAAACAGCCCCTTAACCTTTAAAAAGTCCAATCGGTATACATAAACTTTCCAAACCCTAACCCTAAAATTCCCAATCATTACCCCATCATTGAAACATCATTAAACATCATTAATTACACCAGAATTAATCCAAAAAGTCCAAACCCTAATTCAATTTCTAGGGTTTCCATTTTATTTCTTTGTTTTCTCTAAATCCGATTGAAACAAATATTCGACACAAATGTTCTAGGCTTCCACAAATCGAAAACACATTTTTCCTGAGTTATACTGATCATATAATGTCCAAATAAAATAAGCCTTGCACCCAGAAAATTCGTATGGAATTATTTAGGGTTTTATTACGTTTTTAAGGTTTAATTCACAAATAAATTATAGATCATGCATGGTTCAATTTTAACATTTTTCATGAAGCTTATATGATGTAGGAAGCATGAGAAAAATACCAATTCGAATTTAGAATGAGTGGAAATAGGCGTACGAATTTTGTGTCACTCGGATGGGCAATTCGACAAGAAAATTCTCCCACGACCACAACAGCACTCCACGACCTTAAAGCCAATTTTCACAGACCATATATGATGTAAGGAATATGGAAAAAATGACAAACTAATTTTTGAAGCCTCGTATGAGTTATGGGAGAAAATACCTCATGGATTAGCAAGAAAAGCACCACGAACAAATCAAGCCAAAAACGACCCTACACCTATTTTTCTTGGCTTCCTTGGATGATAAACAACACTATAAAAATGACCTTAGAGCTCCAGAAATTCGGATGAACAAGGGAGGAATTTGTTTGTGTGTTTAGGTTATTTCGTCTAGGGTTTTACAAAGAAAAGGGGTGGTTATCTAAATAAAGTGAAATAGCCGAGATTAGGGGGAGGGAGAATGACCAAAAATTCGGCCCATATCATGACTAAATCAAAGACATTTATTTTGATTTAAATCTTCCTTATTTACATATCATTATGTGATTTTAATTGATTTTATATATATAACTTAATTATTTATTTTAAAATTTCGGTACAATAGGTATTTTGTGTGTTCAAATTAACTTTTGGTACATTACAAAATGTTACATGTAGTAGCAAAATTAATTTACTTAGTATCTTGATTATTTCCAGAAGTTTGGGATTCGTTTGGTACTTATAAACTCTTTAATTAAATTTTAAAGTTGTAGGGGCATTTTGGTCTTTTTACCACGTTTCAGATTTCAGGGTTTTACATCTTATATGGATAACGGAGATGAGTACCGAGAGGGTCAGACTCATCAGTTGCACGAGACCGTTCCGGCCGATTCCAACACAACTATTCCTGAGAAGAGTGATGAGATGAGAAGGGTCGAGATTGCTGGTGAGAAGATCATGGCTGCAAAGAAAAAGAAAAGGGAGCAGGCTTTAGCGCGGGCTACCTCTAAAGCTGCGGCGAACGCGGGTGGTGGTTCTAACATTTCAAAGCCCAAGAGCCGTCCGAAGCGCCAAGCCGGAGAGGGCAGATCCTCTCGGCCATCCAAGAGACAAGCCAAAGATTCTCCACCAAGCCGGAGAGGGCGGATCCTTCGAACATCTGTAAGAAAGAAACACGCGTTAGTCTCGCCTTCGGTTTTATCTCAAGACCAAACTCCGGCGTGAGAATGAGTATATGATAGTAAGGATAATGGGGATAATAAATATGAGAGTAAGAGTGAGTAAAAACTGGTTACCATGAAGTGAAAAACCTCGCCCTTTATATAGGCAAACCTTTCTTGTCCGTATTAGATGGTCACATGTGGGATTGTGACGTTTTCGAGCGGCAACTGTGGCCTTTCCCTTTTTGGGCCCTGTTCTGCATTAGTCTATTCGTTCTAAGCAGTGTATCTTACTCTTTGTATCAAGTATTGTCTTGGAGCTATTTTGTACGTGGGCCGAATGACTCTTGGTGGGCCATTCTGCAGTTATGTCTTTCAGCTTTGGAAATTACATAATCAAGAACTTGCTAAACTATTTCGTTTTGGAAATTACATAATCATGTCAACTGATCATTATGCTAATCAATAAGATTCCATCTATTTCTTTTTATGTGAATAACTGACTACGTCCACCAACACTACTAAACTTTTAAGGAATTATAATTTTCTCTTCTAGAATTAAATTTCTTAAGAGTATAGATCAGAACTGATAATCAAAATTTTAAATCATGACTTTTGGACAACAGAAACCATGGATCTCCAAGATCTTTCTAGCCTTCTATGACATTACTCATGATGAATATACTTCAAGTATTAGAAAATCATATTTGACTATAAATAAGAAGAATCAAGCAGACGAGATATGGAATTTAGAATTAACTGAAATTCAATGTCAAATGTCAACAATGAACATGTGATGGATGGAGACCAAAATATACACAACATCAAAAGTCTTCTACCAGGACTTCGTGATAACTAACAAGATTGCAAACCGATCGGTGTGAGTTGGGGTTACGGTTTGACCGGAGAAGATGATGAACAGTCGAACAATTTCGGTTTTGAATTGGGATAGGTGTGGATTGTGTGAGTTTAGTGTGTTTGAATTATTTCAAAAATATACATGCAAAAAAAAAAAAACCAAAGTCTCCTAAAGTACTTGACCTGTAAGTCTACTAAAGTACTTGATTAAAATATTATTTTTCTCGTTTGACTCATTTTTGGAAAAAGACAAAAAAAAAAAAAAATTAAATAAAATGGGCCAAAGTCCAAAGGTATGTCTCCTAAAAACATGTCTGAAAAAGTACATAAATTGTCATACACATTACTTACAATAAAAGTCGCCCAAAGTATAAAAAATGGACACTTGTCAAGATTTAAAGCTATATGAAAAGTCGCCCAAGTCTCGTAGGGCATTTTGAGAAGTCACTTTATTTTGGTCTAGAAAAGGTATAGACTTTTGGCGAATGAGGCGTTTGTAGAATTTGCTCAATTAAATTTCCATGTCAATCATGTTTGGTTGCAAGTTTTGAGGCATTTTAAATGTTGAAAATGACATATTAGAGGGACATTAGAATTCCTTGAGTGGGTAAGAAATTTTAAATTATGTGGGGACAAGTCAAGAAAATGGTGGAGACACAAAACTTTTAATACTCATAAATACCCATTATCTTGTACTCATTCTCAAATGTAAATTTTTAAGTAATTTTAAAGGGTAATTTTAAATTCTAGTAGTAAATTTTTAAAAAATTTAATATATGCCTCTTGATTTGCGAAAATCAATGCATAAATATTTCCAAGATTTACAAGGCAAGTTCTAAACCCGAGTCGTTTCCCCAACGAAGGTTTGAATGGAATTTCGTGATCTCGATTCGTGAATACGTGTTTGAATAGTGAAAATAAAGGGATTTTGGGATTTCTAAGCAAGGATTGATGAACATAAATTAAAAACGACTTATAAAGCAAGGGAAACTATAATCTAAAGAACGCGTAATTAAAAAAGTAAAGAAAACTTAAAACGCGCGATTAAACGTCAAAACAATGAAATACTAATCCTAGAAATGCCAAAATAATTTTCCTAAGTTCTAATTAATAAAAGAAAATTTTGAAAAAAAGAATTATATTTTTCTGATTAATATTTTATTAAATACGAATTAAAAACTAATTTAAAAAGAAAAATAGATTAAAAATACTAAATGGAAACTGAAAATTACCAAAAAATATAGGAAAGTCCTAAATACTATTCTGATCCTAGGAAAAATAAAATGGGGACAACTGCTTATTCGGATAAGCAGTTATTAAGCAAAAATGGAAATAAGCTAAAGATGGAACAATGGGTTAACTAAAAAAAGAATGAAATGAATAACCAGACAAAGACCCTAGGGCAGTTGGTTATCTGTGCGTGTGTTGATGCTTTGGGTAAGCTGAGGTCCAGGGTTCGAACCTGACCTCAGTCTTTTTTCTAAATTATTGTTATTTTTTTTCTTTTATAAACTAATTAAGCACTTAAAAATAAGCATTTTTGAAAACAACAACTTTTGCTAGAAACTTACAATAAGCTCAGAAATAAGCCCTAATGTCTGATCAGTAGGCCAAAAATTAGAAACAAGCTAAGGCATTAAGGGACAAAGCTGATAAGCTACTAATAAGCTAGAGGGGAACTAAATTAAGCTATTTGACTAAGACTAATTCTGAATAAGCCAAGAGAACAGAATAAGCTGACCTGATAAGCAATTAGGCAAAAATCATCACTAGCCCAACTGATCTGAGGTGCAGGGCATGAGCAGGCTAGAAAAGGCAACTTTGGAGCTTAAATTTAAGCTGAGAATGAGCTCTTTAATGTAAGGGCTGAATGCATCATCAAACTACAACATCCAACTGTTGCAGAATCATGAAGATCAAATACAAAATACTACAAATCAGTACATAAAATTGGAGTTAAAGACTGATAGCAGACTGCTTATGGGTTTTGGTTAGACTGTTATGCAAAAAGACTTCTAACAACTACAAATCCTATTGACACTAACCCAAACTCTTGAAAACCAACTAACTCTATTTGTTTGAACTCAAAAACCAACATAAGCAAGACTCAACACTGATTTCTCAATAATGTACCAAAACAACAAAATCAGACTTTAAAATTTTGGCATCTAATCTAAAATCCACAAATATACTTAAAACAGATTAAAACTCTTAAAATTTAGCTAAAATGACTTAGTTATACTTAAACTAACTTGACCAAATGGCCATTGAACAGTTATGAACTAGTTTGACCCATTTTGACCCTATTACCAAACACCACTTAATATTGACTGATTTTTACTTTCAAACTAAACAGACCAATTTAACCTAAGTTTCTTGAAAACAGATGAATGAATAACTAAATTAGAACTTAAAAAGCAATAAGCAACCCCAAATAAGCACTGAAATTAAGCAATAAGCAATGTTGACTAAATTTGACTTTTCTTGAACATTTTTGAATTTATGAAATTAAAACTGAATTAATCTAAATTAACTTTAACAGAAGCAATAATAAGCTCAAATGAGCTTATTGAGACAGGAATGAGAGCTTGTTACCTATTTTTAACCACTAATAAATCTAATTTCGATTAACAGTAAAATATGAGAATTGGAAATTTCATTAAACTTGGAATTTAGAACAAAGCTGATACAAATTAGTACAAAGGAGCTTAAATGAGCTTAAATTAAAGTTGAGAACTGAAATTGAAACTGAAATACTACTACAACTACTAATACGACTACCTAAATTATACTACTCCTAGTTAATTCACTACTGCCCTTTTTTGTGTGAGAGGGGGGCTTTTATATTCTCCAAATAGCTTCACTCAGTCTCTTCATCAAATCCCAGCCCTCCAATTGGGCTCAATCAATCCCAGTCGTTGATTGTGGTTTTGGCGGGAAAACTTGGCATGGGTTTAAACAGGCTGTGTTAGCACATGGGTTCATGTGGGGACATGTGAGGAGGGGGGTTGGAGTGTTTCAGAGGAGAAGAATGGGGAGTGGGTTGATGTCAGGGAGAAGGTGGAAAAATGGTGGTTTCTGGTATTGGCGGGTAGTGGTTTAGGAAGAAGGATTTGACTGGTTTTGACCGGTTAGCTAAAAACAGATTGGGTGTGGGCTTGGGAATTGGGTTTTGTGTTTATTGTGCTTGGTTTGTTAAAAGGGTTAGGATTAGGCTAAGGTTTATTAGTTTAGGATTTAGGATAAGGATTGGAGTTGGTTTTTAAGTTTGGGGACTAATTTTGCCAAGCTGAAAAATATATCCAAGGGCCAATTCTGCCATTTTGATTTTCTTTGAAGGTTGACTTTTGACACTTGAGCAATTTCTCGGTCAAAACTTTTAAATTTCTTCCCCGTCCTCGGCTTTTCACGATTTTCCAATCTTGTGCTCAGTTTTGTCCGTTTTTGCCTTGTTTTCAATCCTTTTGTACCTGAAACACATAAAAACACAAACCACGAATATTTGCAATAATATTTGGTCTATTTGGGTGTTTTTGGTCATTTTTGTGTGTTATATGGGTATAAAATTATGAGTAAATAGGCACTCATCATCCTCCCACACTATCAATTGCTAGTCCCTAGCAATCCGATCATATAAATTAATGAAACGATCAAAATAATACCAAGCATACCCCGTTTCGACTTTTTATTAAATGCGAGAAATTTAAACTAGAACAAAAATATACAAAAATGCTTGATTTTCCAAAAATGGTATCATAGAACGGGATTCACACAAAATGGGTGTCTCCAGAGAATTGAAATCGTCATCCTCTTTTTTATACTCCCAACTAAGCTTAAACTCAATGTGCAAATGTTTTTTGTAAAATGCTAACACTACTTATACTAATAATCTATGTAAGCCGAGACTTAACTTTTCACTCCCATATTTATTCAAGTTAGGTGAATGTGCTCATTTTCAAAATTTTGAACGCAAAAATCGACGTTTTTATAAGATTTTGACTAATACTAGTTGAAAGATAGATTTAAGATTTACAACAAGCAAGTTTCAAAACTTTATTCAACACATCAAAACTTATTGCATTTTGCAATATCATTCCATTTTATTTTATTTTTTTCTTTTCATTTTTTTCAAGCAACATAAACTAACGGAGTTTCACGGGAACCAAGACCTTACACTTTCCGGAATAAAAGATCCAAGGGCCGTTACAACGGAGAGTTCCAAGACTCTAAACATTCATGAAATGAGGATCCAAGGGTGTTAGACCAAGACCTCACACATTCCTGAATTAGAGGTCCAAGGGCCGGTGTAAGAGGGTAGCCAAGACCTAAACGCCTTCCGGAAATAAGGATCCAAGGGCCGATCTTGAACCGTAGCTTTTTAGCACATACATTTATTACTTAACTTTTGCATTACTATGACATATGCTTGTTCCGAAGTTTAAATAAATCTTTGGACTAGTATTTTCAAAATCGTATAAAAAAATGATTTTGTGTGTTCAAATGTTTGAAAATAAGCACTTATTAAGTCAGATTAGTTATCTCCTGGGAGGAAAAGCCATAGATTACTTATATAAGCTCTAAAGAAAACCAACTATTCTACGCTTATCATTTTCATTTGCACATATCGTAAAACCTTAGTCTAACCGTTAAGGAAGCAGCCAGATCAACACTCTGGCAGAGTCGGAATTCCCTTTGTTCTAACCTAATCAAGACTAAATATTTTTTTTTTTTTTCTTTTTTTTTTTTTTTTTTTTTTTTTTTTTTTTCGGGTGCAAAGCACTTCTTTTTGATGCAATTTCTTATTTAAAAACGAAAAAATTTAAAATTTTGGTCAAAAACGTGGGTACTAGGGCACTAGAAGGTACATATGTGACAAAATTCGCGGGAATTCCCCCCCACACTTAGAATTGAATATTGCCCTCAATATTCAAAGTATCGGCTATTATGCCGACACTTAGAACGTAAAAAGGTAATACTAATAGCCAAGTGTGTGACAGAAATCTCTATATTTACAAACAGGATTAAAAAAAATATCCCTAGATAAACGTTAGTAAAAAGATCGGATATTGGGCGGCTGGATTGAAAACAGGCGCATCAATCATCACGATCTAAGGGAAACCTGCAAACAAGAGCAAACAACACACAAAACAAAGCACAGCAGAGGAATCCCCCCACACTTAGTGTTAGAAAATAGAAAGAAGTCAGAAACATGGGTTGTCACCCATGTGGTGCTAATGTTTTTGTTAACCGAGTCACTAGCTTGACTCGACCCCGAATTCATTTGTTCTTGGGGAAGCATGTGGAAGAGAAAATCTCCATCGGACTTTCATTAAAAATGTTTAGATAAACATTGAAGTTCTTGAAAGTTCCACTCCGATGAGATACACTCGGCTCAAAAGAATGATAAATGGAGATGCCGGGGTCAAAAACGGTGTCTTCACTCCCAAACGAGTGAAGGAAAGGACAAGCTACCTTATAACCACAGAAAGGTAGAAAAACTCGAACGACATATGTGAAGTCAATATAATGGCTATCCTTAGAAGGAAATGTCACATATGTCGGAGAAAGATTGTCCTTATCAATATCGGGATTAAAAATTGAGATCACATCATCAAGTTTATGAATAATAGAGTCCTTGACCTCATCGTTCTCTAACTCTTCATCAAAGAGAGGATTTATTTTGCTAGAAAAGTACTCATCATCAAATTCAAAAAGAGAATTCGAATAGACTTTGAGACTTTCATTTTGAACGTCCTCATCAGAAAGTGATTCGTCATCACTAGAGGAAAAATCATCATTGGAATTGAAAAGGGGGTTAGAGAAAATCCCGGAAAAATCTTCCGCAGTGTCAAAAGGATGATCACTACGAAAAGAACCATCACTATCACTGTAGGATATATCCTCAGACTCACATGGGATTGGGAAAAGGTTCTCGGCACTAGACTTTATGAATTCGTCCGATTCCTTTTCAGGAATAGTGCAAAGATGCTCATCCCCCATAATGAGAGAGTCCTCGGAGTCCAAAGTAGGTGATGTGGATGTGGTTGCAATAGACTGAGGGAGTTGAAAAATGGTATTATTCATAAGAATAGCACTCTCCTCGTAGTCCTCATCTTCGTCATCGAGCATGCAAGCCTGATTAAACAAGAAACGCTTTTGTGCTGCTCGTTCTACGGCGAGTAAATCTTCCATAGATTTACCATGACGATCATCTTGGGGAATTTTATTAGCCAAATCCTTAACTTCTTCTATTAAATTAAGAACATGGAGAAGTTCTTGAGGAAGTGGCTGAGGTTGTGTTTGAGTCATTTGGTACTGTAGAGGTTGGTCATGATAAGAATAATCATAATTGTTACAAGGGCCATGCTCATAGACAAGCGGGCTCCTCGTTTGACAATCGGAGTTATAATGCGGACCTCCACAGTATTCACAACAGTAAAACTGTTGTGACTGACTCGGTGAATCATATGGATATTGGTCATAACCAAAATTTTGATCGTTACACGAAATCTGCTCATAGACAAGCGTGTTCCTTGCTTGATAATCAAAACTTTGGTGTGGACCTCCACAATATTCACAAGAATATGTTTCCATCTCATGGTGTGGGGGTTGGTTACAGAAATTGGTTGTTTCATTGTAGGGATTTTGGTCATATACAAACCCGTTTCTCGAATTTACAATGCTACAACCGTGGCAATTTCCACCATTTGGAGGTCCCCCACACCATTCACAACCATAATGGTAAGATGAAGACATAAAAAGAATTAAACGGATAGAGGGTGAGATAAAGAATTAAACGAATAAGAGGAATAAGAATATTTTTGGATTTTTAGAAGCATTTTGAAAAACACAAAGGGAAAAAGGAAAATAAATTTGAAAAGAAAATCTTTTTGGGTTTTTAATAAGAAAATATTTACGAGATAAAACGATAACTTCTCGAAAGAAGGGTCTTCAAAACACGCAACGACAAACGAGAATTTAAAAATTCGCTTCAACCTTCCCCGGCAGCGGCGCCAAAATTTGATTTGCGAAAATCAATGCATAAATATTTCCAAGATTTACAAGGCAAGTTGTAAACCCGAGTCGTTTCCCCAACGAAGGTTTGAATGGAATTTCGTGATCTCGATTCGTGAATACGTGTTTGAATAGTGAAAATAAAGGGATTTTGGGATTTCTAAGCTAGGATTGATGAACATAAATTAAAAAAGACTTATAAAGCAAGGGAAACTATAATCTAATGAACGCGTAATTAAAAACGTAAAGAAAACTTAAAACGCGCGATTAAACGTCAAAACAATGAAATACTAATCCTAGAAATGCCAAAATAATTTTCCTAAGTTCTAATTAATAAAAGAAAATTTTGAAAAAAAGAATTATATTTTTCTGATTAATATTTTATTTAATACGAATTAAAAACTAATTTAAAAAGAAAAATAGATTAAAAATACTAAATGGAAACTGAAAATTACCAAAAAATACAGGAAAGTCCTAAATACTATTCTGATCCTAGGAAAAATAAAATGGGGACAACTGCTTATTCGGATAAGCAGTTATTAAGCAAAAATGGAAATAAGCTAAAGACGAAACAATGGGTTAACTAAAAAAAGAAGGAAAGGAATAACCGGACAAAGACCCTAGGGCAGTTGGTTATCTATCGTGTGTTGAGGCTTTGGGTAGGCTGAGGTCCAGGGTTCGAACATGACCTCAGTCTTTTTTCTAAATTATTATTATTTTTTTTTTATTTTTCTTTTACAAACTAATTAAGCACTTAAAAATAAGCATTTTTGAAAACTACAACTTTTGCTGGAAACTTACAATAAGCTTAGAAATAAGCCCTAATGTCTGATCAGTAGGCCAAAAATTAGAAACAAGCTAAGGCATTAAGAGACAAAGCTGATAAGCTACTGATCCGTGCTAAAACGTATATATAAATATTATGCAACGACGGATACACGTGAAATAAATATAAATCACCCCTTTGTGAAAAAGGATACTTGCAAAAACTCACGTTCGTGTGTAGTGTGAAACCAGGTAAATGTTTACCCGGATCGTTTCCCAACGAGGTATGAATGGGCAAACTGTGGAAAGTTAGGATTAGAGTGACTGATGATTAGATATGAGATTTTGCTTTTTTATATCTAATTGACAATTCAGAAACAAATATACAAAAGAAAATTAAACGCGAATTAATAAACTAAAAAACGCGTAACGGGAAATCTAAAATGGGACAAAAACTGAAATATTATGAAATCTAATCTTACAAGTGTAAAATTATTCAAAACTTATTTTAAAATTAAAATTATATTTTTTTTATACTTTATATTTAATTATTATTAATTTATTTATTATTTAATTACTTTTTAAACTATTTAAATTTATAATAAATACTAAATGAACAAAGAAAAATTTAAAACTTTTTCTACAAATATTATAAGATGAAAAGAAGCTAATAAAATTATAAAAATGAAAAAATGCTTAATTAAAAATTTAAAAAGATAAAATCTATTAAATAGAAACTATCACTTATTTTATATTTTATTTTTCTTAAGGTCTAAAAATATGATTATATTTTTCCTAGATTCTACTTAATAAAAGAAAATTATGAAAATTAAAATTATATTTTTCTGATTATTATTCTATTTATTATGATTTAATTACTATTAGAAACTAATTAAAAAGATTAAAAATATTAAATGACTTAGGAAAAATCTGAAAAATTCAGGGTAAGTCTAAATTAATATTTAAAAGCTAGGAAAATTAAAATCAAAAGTTATCTAAGCCTAATGAGCTGATTTGGGCAGATAAGCAGTTAGCAAATAAGCTAAAAATAAGCTAATAAGCTCAAAACTTTACCAAAGGCTTAGGACAAGTTTAACCAACTTATATAAGCACAAAACAACTTAAATAAAAGAGCTTATCCCACAGATTAAGCAAATGAGCACTTAAGCAGTAGCAAGATTAATGCAGAAATAGCAGGCAAATAGCCAACTAGCAGAGCAATTTAAGCAATTCAAATAAGCTAATTTGTAGAATATTATGGGGGCAAAAGCTACCCTGTACTATTGGCTATCCTAAAAACCAAAAAGCCCTATCTCAAACAGGCCAATTGAAGTCCAATTGAACCCTAGAACAGGTGAGTTTAGAGACAAAAGCAAAGTAGCAGGCTCAGGGCAGGAAAAAGGAGAATTTGCAGGCCTGATTAAGCAAGGAAATAAGTATAAATAAAGAATCTAAACACAGAATATTAAAACCTATACTATGAGCAATAGGCAAACCAAAATTCAGGCAGAGATTTATACTAATAAGCACATAAATGAATGCAAGAAAAAGCTGCAGACTGCATATGGCTACTGATGTTGCAGACCAGTGCAGTATGGCTAAAACCAAAAGGAGACTTTAACCAACTTATGCAATTACACTATATGGACTATAAGAAACTCAGAAAAGCAACAAATGAGGGTCAAATGAGCTTATGGCTTATATTGGCTTATTTGGACAAGCTTATGGTTCTAAGAGTGTCACAATCTACTCAAAACTTCAAAGTAGGTCAAAACAGCTTAAAAGCTTAAATTCACAACTGAAATATGCTAAATTAACAAAGATTAAACTAAGTATAATTGCAAATGAACAGTGAAAGACCAATTTTTACCTGTTTAGCTGTTAAACCAAACAGTCCTTTGTCAAGGGACTGTTATGGTGTTTTCAAAGAAACAGATAAAAACAAGCTAGGATTTGGAAAAACAGATGAACAACTAGTTGTATTAAGCTCTAAAAAGTAACTTTTAATAAAAATTAAGAGTTTAACAAGCTATCCTACTATTTAGCTATTTTTGGCTTTTTATGGATTTTTAAGAAAAACTAAGGGATTAAGTCGTAGAATAGCAACGTACTTTTCAAAGTGTACCGTTTTGGTACGTGTACTTTTTTAAAGTTGTAGAATAGCAATATACTTTTATAAGTGTTCCAATTTGGTACGTGACGATGATGTGTCATGCTATAAATGGTGCCACGTGTCATACTTTTGGGTATGACACATCATCGTCACGTACCAAATTGGAACACTTATGAAAGTACATTGCTATTCTACAACTTTAAAAAAGTACACGTACCAAAACGGTACACTTTGAAAAGTACATTGCTATTCTACGACTTAATCCCAAAAACTAATAACAAGTAGGAGATAAACTGATAACAACAACTAAAAAGCAATATTACACTAAGATAAGTAAATAAAATCAGGAAATAAGCAGAAATTAAGCAAATTGACAATAGAACATGAAAATGGGAATTTGCTTACAACTGTTGAAGGCAATAAGACAAAGGAGAACTGATCAGAAACTAAGCTTGGTTTGTCACTTACCAAGCTTAAACACCATTCAGCTCATCCATTTCAGCTTAACCACCCAGAACAGCTTATTTGGCTTATTGTTGACTTTTGTTGACTTTTTCTTCTTTCTTTGGAACAGAACTGAGCAAGCTATAATAAACTTATAATAAGCTGTCACATGGCTTATATGAGCTTATCTAACAAGAACAGAAGCTTTTGTAAACAACTAAACACTTAATTCGAATTCAGAAAATTGTGAGATTTCATTAACTTAAAGAGTTGGTACAATACAGAAGTACATTAAGACAAAGTGACTTGAAACAAACATGAAGTGATAATCTAAACTTAATTTAAGACTGGAAACAAGAAATAAACATAAACTATACTACTGATGGACGAAATACATCGACAACTATTATTCTTGGTCTTCGCTTCCTTTTATAGCATCTCAGAAGCTTCCTTGATCAAAACCGATTAAATCCCACCATTCAAATAAGCTTAATTCCATCTTGGCCGTTCATGGGATTTTTGGCGGGAAACGTGGCAAGTGGGAATTTGGATTCTTCTGAGCACATGGGATTAGAGGGTGGAGTGTTATCATTGGAGGAGGGGGAAAATGGCAGGGATAAGGGTGGATGGTGGATTGGTTTGGCAGAGAAATACTATGGGTGTGGTGGTATTGGCGGGCAAGTTGGGGAAGAAGACGGGTCAAACTTGTAGTTTGACCCTGATATTTAGCTAAGGGTGAGTGGGCCGGGTTTGGATTTGGGTTTTATTATTTTGGGCTTGGGGTAGTAATTAGGATGGATTGGGTTGGGTTTAGTTTGCTGCTGGGTTTAGTGTTTTTAGGATTCGGTTTGGTTAGTATTGCACAAGGACCATTTTGTAATTCCTGCATAGTTGAGGGGTTAAACCTGTAATATTTCCAAAGTTATCACAAGGACTAATATTGCCAAGTTTGATAAACCAAAGGACCTTAATTGCATTTATTACAATTTAAGACACCCGGGGGACCTTTTATGTCATTTTCCAAAGTTGAGGGGGTGAAATTTTAAATTTCCAAAAGTTATCAAAAGGGGCTAAATTGTAACATGTGAATAGTACAAGGGTATAATTTGATAAGTTTCCATTTTTAAATACCCAAGGACTATTTTTGCCAATTTTGAAACTTGAGGGGTAAAAGTTGCCATTTGTAGAAAACTTTCATCCAGGGACTTATAGTGAACAAGTTTGATTTCCCAAGGACTAAAGTTGACTTTTCTTTCATTTTAAACCTTCAGGGACTAGTTCTGCCAATTTATGAAACTTCAGGGACTGAAACTATCAATTATGTGAACTTTGCATGTTTTTCACTTGTTTTCAATCTTTTTGTTCCTGAATCATATAAAAACACATTTTATGATATTTTCTGTATTTTGAAGCATATCTGCATGTTTTTAAATGTTTTTGCAGATAAAATGTGACAGAAATGATGAGTATTTAGACACTCATCAATCCCCCACACTAAACTATTGCTAGTCCCTAGCAATCTTTTATGAAAATTTAATGGATTTTATCTCTTTACCAAAAGCCATTACTTCTGGAGTAGCCAATGTTTTAGTATGTGATACTTTGGTACAATGATAACCAAATGATTTTGAGCAAACCATCAGCTGTCAACGGATTTGATTTGTCTTTACCAAAAGCCGTTTGCTTCTGGACTAGCCAACTCTTCACTTATAAAGATATGGTGAGTCGAATACCATACAATTTTTGGCAAATTGTAAGCCATAAACGGATTTGATACATCTTTACCAAGAGCCGTTTGCTCTCGGATTAGCCAATCCTTATGTGGGTTAGACATGGCGGACTGATAACCATTTATTGCGTTCTAAGTGAGAAAAAAATTTTAAAATTTTTGGCTAAAATGGGGGTACTAGATGGTACATATGATCAAATTCGCTAGAATTCCCCCCCACACTTAGAACTGAATATTGCCCTCAATATTCAAAGTACCGGCTGTTAAACCAACACTTAGAACGTAAAAAGGAAATACTAATAGCCATTTTTTTTTTTTTTTTTTTTTTTTTTTTTTTGGAAACATATATACAACATGTGGGGCATCTCCCCCACACTTGGGTGAGACATGGGTGAAAACCCATGTTTTACTACTGTTTTTATTAACCGAGTCGCTAGCTTGACTCGACCCCGAATTCATTGGTTCATGGGGAAGCAAGTGGAAGAAACCATCTCCATCGGACTTTCATTCAATGTGTTTGGATAAACATTGAAGTTCTTGAAAGATCCACTCCGATGAGATACATCCGGCTTAAAAGAGATGCCGGGATCAAAAACTTTGTCCTCATTCCCAAACGAGTGAGGGAAAGGACAAGCTACCTTATAAGGACAGAAAGGTAGAAAAACTCGAACGACATATGTGAAGTCAATATAATGGAGATCCTCAGAAGGAATTGTCACATATGTCGGAGAAAGATCGGGATTAAGAGTTGAGGTTACATCATCAAGTTTAGAGTCCTTGACCTCATCGTTTTCTAACTCTTCATCAAAGAGAGGATTTATTTTGATAGAAAAGAACTCATCATCAAATTCAAAAAGAGAATTTGAATGGACTTTGAGACTTTCATTTTGAACTTCCTCATCAGAAAGTGATTCGTCATCACTAGAGGAAAAATCATCATTTGATTTGAAAAGGGGATTAGAGAAAATCCCGAAAGAATCATTGAAAAGAGGGTTAGAAAACGTCCCGGAAAAATCATCAGTAGTATCAAAAGGATGATCACTACAAAAAGAATCATCACTTTCACTGTCGGAAATATCCTCAGACTCACTTGGGATTGGGATAAGGTTCTCAGCACTAGACTTTATGAATTCGTCCGATTCCTTTTCAGGAATAGTGCTAATAGGCTCATCCCCCATAATAAGAGAGTCCTCGGAGTCCAAAGTTGGAAAGAATGATGTGTTTGAAATAGACTGAGGGAGTTGAAAAATGGATTTATTCAAAGGAATAGCACTCTCCTCGTCTTCCTCCTCATCAATATTGCTAGCATAAATGGCTTTCATTTGCTCGTCGGCTAGCAATTCTGCAATAGTCTTGTCTTCCTGCCTTTTCTGGACAGGTGGAATTGCAGCTGATGAATTCTCGCAAACTTCCCACATAGAATCTTCATCATCGTCATCGCAAATGAAAGTTTGGCGATATTTGGAACTCATTCTAGCTGTTTGTTCTTCTTCAGCTAGAAGCTCTCCAATGGTTTTCTGATGAGGATCTTCTTGGGCATTTTTAACAGCCAAATCATTAAGTGTATCCATCATATTTTGGAGTTTTTGGAATACATTTTCAAAAGATTTTTCAAGAGGAGATGGCTGAGGTTGAATCATTTGATACTGTGGAGGTTGGTCATGACAAGAATAGTCGTAATTGTTACAAGGGACATGCTCATAGACAAGCGGGGTCCTCGTTTGACAATCAGATTCATAATGTGGACCACCACAGTACTCACAACAATACATTTGCTTTGACTGATTCGGTGAATCATATGGATATTGGTCATACCCGAAGTTTTGATTACATGGATCTTGTTCATAGACAGACGTAATTCCTGCTTGGCAATCAAAACTTGGGTGTGGACCTCCACAATGCTCACAAGGATCATTTGGCATATTTTGAAATGATATATCATTGAAGTTTTGATTAGACGGCTCTTGCCAAAATGAATCCTGAGAAGGGGTACTGAAATCGTTGTGAAAATCTGGATAATCAAGTGTGGCGGATTGATAAGTGCAAAAACATCGTTTACACTGTGAATCATCCCCCAACGGATTTTCACACATACAACAATTAAGCTGAGTGAGTGAAGATGGCTGGGGTTGTGGAGAGTGTTCGGAAAAAGAATCCGGAGGTGGGACAAGTGGTGTGCTCTGAGAGCTAGGAATTTCCACCACTTCCGTTATGGTCTCTGGTTCTTGTTCTTGATAATCGTGAAGAGTATTATCGATGGAATTAAGCTCTCTTTCGAGGGCTACTTCACACCAATAACAAAATCCTTTTGGTGCATGCTCTCCACACTGCTCACACTTACACTTGGAACAATGATTATTATCATCCAGTGGACCTTTACAATCACAACAGTGATAGCCCCGTGACGACATGAGAATTTAAATATTAAGGAGTTTTAAGAAGTTTAGAATCAAATGGATAGAGGGTAAAGGGATAAAGAATCAAAAAAGGGTAAAAGGGTAAAGATGAATATTTTTGGGTTTTTGGTTTTTCAATTTAAAACAAGATCGAAGCAAAACACAAGGAACTTAAACCTTAAATCAACCAGCGTACGGTAGCTCTCTGACTGAAAAACGCACAGAGTGGCGGAGAAGCAAAGGTGGGCAATTAATGCTCCTTAAAAACCCGCTTCTTTCAGTTCGACAATTTAATGTCAAACTATCCTTAAACCTCCGTTATAGTTTGTTTATCAATCAAAGGTGAGCCGAATTCGCAAGCGACACAAAGGCAAGTTTTAATCTTTGGTTTGGGAACTTATTATGGTCGTACCCCCAGTTAGGTAGTACTCTGTCTTGGTTCTCGATGGTAAATTTTATTGTTGTTATTATTATACAAAGAAAACGGAAAATGTTTTTGGTGTTTTTATTTTTTATATGATATTATATATAGAAAAGAAAAGAAAAATATTTTTGTATTTTTATATTTTTATGGGAAATAGGAACTTCTGGAAGAAGGATCTCAAATCACTAATCGCTAAAACTCTACACAATTGTCGCAACACAACCTCCCCGGCAGCGGCGCCAAAATTTGATCCGTGCTAAAACGTATATATAAATATTATGCAACGACGGATACACGTGAAATAAATACAAATCACCCCTTTGTGAAAAAAGATACTTGCAAAAACTCACGTTCGTGTGTAGTGTGAAACCAGGTAAATGTTTACCCGGATCGTTTCCCAACGAGGTATGAATGGGCAAACTGTGGAAAGTTAGGATTAGAGTGACTGATGATTAGATATGAGATTTTGCTTTTTTATATCTAATTGACAATTGAGAAACAAATATACAAAAGAAAATTAAACGCGAATTAATAAACTAAAAAACGCGTAACGGGAAATCTAAAATGGGACAAAAACTGAAATATTATGAAATCTAATCTTACAAGTGTAAAATTATTTAAAACTTATTTTAAAATTAAAATTATATTTTTTTATACTTTATATTTAATTATTATTAATTTATTTATTATTTAATTACTTTTTAAACTATTTAAATTTATAATAAATACTAAATGAACAAATAAAAATTTAAAACTTTTTCTATAAATATTATAAGATGAAAAGAAGCTAAGAAAATTATAAAAATGAAAAATGCTTAATTAAAAATTTAAAAAGATAAAATCTATTAAATAGAAACTATCACTTATTTTATATTTTATTTTTCTTAAGGTCTAAAAATATGATTATATTTTTCCTAGATTCTAATTAATAAAATAAAATTATGAAAATTAAAATTATATTTTTTTGATTATTATTCTATTTATTATGATTTAATTACTATTAGAAACTAATTAAAAAGATTAAAAATATTAAATGACTTAGGAAAAATCTGAAAAATTCAGGGTAAGTCTAAATTAATATTTAAAAGCTAGGAAAATTAAAATCAAAAGTTATCTAAGCCTAATGAGCTGATTTGGGCAGATAAGCAGTTAGCAAATAAGCTAAAAATAAGCTAATAAGCTCAAAACTTTACCAAAGGCTTAGGACAAGTTTAACCAACTTATATAAGCACAAAACAACTTAAATAAAAGAGCTTATCCCACAGATTAAGCAAATGAGCACTTAAGCAGTAGCAAGATTAATGCAGAAATAGCAGGCAAATAGCCAACTAGCAGAGCAATTTAAGCAATTCAAATAAGCTAATTTGTAGAATATTATGGGGGCAAAAGCTACCCTGTACTATTGGCTATCCTAAAAACCAAAAAGCCCTATCTCAAACAGGCCAATTGAAGTCCAATTGAACCCTAGAACAGGTGAGTTTAGAGACAAAAGCAAAGTAGCAGGCTCAGGACAGGAAAAAGGGGAATTTGCAGGCCTGATTAAGCAAGGAAATAAGCTATAAATAAAGAATCTAAACACAGAATATTAAAACCTATACTATGAGCAATAGGCAAACCAAAATTCAGGCAGAGATTTATACTAATAAGCACATAAATGAATGCAAGAAAAAGCTGCAAACTGCATATGGCTACTGATGTTGCAGACCAGTGCAGTATGGCTAAAACCAAAAGGAGACTTTAACCAACTTATGCAATTACACTATATGGACTATAAGAAACTCAGAAAAGCAACGAATGAGGGTCAAAAGAGCTTATGGCTTATATTGGCTTATTTGGACAGCTTATGGTTCTAAGAGTGTCACAATCTACTCAAAACTTCAAAGTAGGTCAAAACAACTTAAAAGCTTAAACTCACAACTGAAATATGCTAAATTAACAAAGATTAAACTAAGTATAATTGCAAATGAACAGTGAAAGACCAATTTTTACCTGTTTAGCTGTTAAACCAAACAATCCTTTGTCAAGGGACTGTTATGTTGTTTTCAAAGAAACAGATAAAAACAAGCTAGGATTTGGAAAAACAGATGAACAACTAGTTGTATTAAGCTCTAAAAAGTAACTTTTAATAAAAATTAAGCAGTTTAATAAGCTATCCTACTATTTAGCTATTTTTGGCTTTTTATGGATTTTTAAGAAAAACTAATAACAAGTAGGAGATAAACTGATAACAACAACTAAAAAGCAATATTACACTAAGATAAGTAAATAAAATCAGGAAATAAGCAGAAATTAAGCAAATTGACAATAGAACATGAAAATGGGAATTTGCTTACAACTGTTGAAGGCAATAAGACAAAGGAGAACTGATCAGAAACGAAGCTTGGTTTGTCACTTACCAAGCTTAAACACCATTCAGCTCATCCATTTCAGCTTAACCACCCAGAACAGCTTATTTGGCTTATTGTTGACTTTTGTTGACTTTTTCTTCTTTCTTTGGAACAGAACTGAGCAAGCTATAATAAACTTATAATAAGCTGTCACATAGCTTATATGGGCTTATCTAACAAGAACAGAAGCTTTTGTAAACAACTAAACACTTAATTCGAATTCAGAAAATTGTGAGATTTCATTAACTTAAAGAGTTGGTACAATATAGAAGTACATTAAGACAAAGTGACTTGAAACAAACATGAAGTGATAATCTAAACTTAATTTAAGACTGGAAACAAGAAATAAACATAAACTATACTACTGATGGACGAAATACATCGACAACTTTTATTCTTGGACTTCTCTTCCTTTTATAGCATCCCAAAAGCTTCCTTGATCAAAACCGAATAAATCCCACCATTCAAATAAGCTTAATTCCATCTTGGCCGTTCATGGGATTTTTGGCGGGAAACGTGGCAAGTGGGAATTTGGATTCTTCTGAGCACATGGGATTAGAGGGTGGAGTGTTATCATTGGAGGAGGGGGAAAATGGCAGGGATAAGGGTGGATGGTGGAGTGGTTTGGCAGAGAAATACTGTGGGTGTGGTGGTATTGGCGGGCAAGTTGGGGAAGAAGACGGGTCAAACTTGTAGTTTGACCCTGATATTTAGCTAAGGGTGAGTGGGCCGGGTTTGGATTTGGGTTTTATTATTTTGGGCTTGGGGTAGTAATTAGGATGGATTGGGTTGGGTTTAGTTTGCTGCTGGGTTTAGTGTTTTTAGGATTCGGTTTGGTTAGTATTGCACAAGGACCATTTTGTAATTCCTGCATAGTTGAGGGGTTAAACCTGTAATATTTCCAAAGTTATCACAAGTAGGGGTGTCTGTCGGATCGGGTCAACCCGACCCGAACCCGAACCCGATCGGGTCGGGTCTAATCGGGTCGGGTCTAATCGGGTCAAAAATTTTAATCGGGTCAAATTGACCCGACCCGATAACCCGATAGCGTTATCGGGTCGGGTTTCGGGTTAAATAAAAATTGTTATCGGGTTATCGGGTCAACCCGATAAGACCCGACAAGGAACAAACGAAGTTGTACTCGAGTTCTTTCAAGACTAGGAAGCCCCGTTATTAATCAAGAGTTGCTCAGTCCTCTCATGCCATTCTTTCCTTTCTCGTTCGAAAGATTGTAAGTCTCCACATCCATTTTCCTTTCTCAAAAACTTGCACTCTTCAGTTAACATATATATAAGAAACCTATTACATTCATATACTGTTTTCAACTGATTTAGTTAATTTGTTGTACTTTATGACTACATATTCGTACATTTTGCATTGTTTTGCTATCATAACACCAGTATCAAAATTATATATTTTACACCTATAATGAATTCTTTTTGTTTTCTTTAGTTGATGGTGAATATGTAGAAGAAGGATGGGTTGATAAGACATGCAAAGTGTGCAAGAAAGACACAAGAGGTGAGCCAAGACAAAAGGACTCACTTGTAAGATATGTGCATATAGCTTGTAAGGACAAGCCTAAATCTGAGAATTTTTTTACTAAGCTATTTTCTGGTTAAACAAAGATATATATAGTATAGTTTTTTTGTTGGAAACATCAGAATCATATGTTCTAAAGTATCATTTACATGATTGTTACTTCTTAGAAAATTTGATATTGTAGTTGTTGATAGTTTACAACAATTGTGTGTTTAGTGTTTTAATTGGAGTCTTGAGGTTCTCAAAAGCATTGTGTTTATAGAAGGTTGAGAAATGTGTTTCTGTTGCATTTTCGAGTTTGAACCTATTTAAAGACCACCCAGCCAACTCTATATGGAAGTTGTGTCCTTATCGTATAAAACCAAACGCACCACTTTTATTTTCTATCTTTTGTTCGAACTAAAATAAGCTGTTATGGGATCAAACAAGCACTTGGAAACTTATTTGCAATGTTGTCATAACATACTACTGTTACTTAATCGGGTCACCCGATAACCCGAATCACCCGACCCGACATAACCCGACCCGACTACCACCCGAACCCGATAACCCGATTCCTTATCGGGTCGGGTGTCGGGTGAGTTTTTAAAAAATCCAAACCCGACTCAACCCGACCCGACTAACCCGATAACCCGATAACCCGACCCGATAACACCCCTACCCGCATCACAAGGACTAATATTGCCAAGTTTGATAAACCAAAGGACCTTAATTGCATTTATTACAATTTAAGACACCCGGGGGACCTTTTATGTCATTTTCCAAAGTTGAGGGGGTGAAATTGTAAATTTCCAAAAGTTATCAAAAGGGGCTAAATTGTAACATGTGAATAGTACAAGGGTATAATTTGATAAGTTTCCATTTTTAAATACCCAAGGACTATTTTTGCCAATTTTGAAACTTGAGGGGTAAAAGTTGCCATTTGTAGAAAACTTTCATCCAGGGACTTATAGTGAACAAGTTTGATTTCCCAAGGACTAAAGTTGACTTTTCTTTCATTTTAAACCTTCAGGGACTAGTTCTGCCAATTTATGAAACTTCAGGGACTGAAACTAACAATTTTGTGAACTTTGCATGTTTTTCACTTGTTTTCAATCTTTTTGTTCCTGAATCATATAAAAACACATTTTATGATATTTTCTGTATTTTGAAGCATATCTGCATGTTTTTAAATGTTTTTGCAGATAAAATGTGACAGAAATGATGAGTATTTAGACACTCATCAGCTACTAATAAGCTAGAGGGGAACTAAATTAAGCTATTTGACTAAGACTAATTCTGAATAAGCCAAGAGAACATAATAAGCTGACCTGAGAAGCAAATGAGCAAAAATCATCACTAGCCCAACTGATCTGAGGTGCAGGGCATGAGCAGGCTAGAAAAGGCAACTTTGGAGCTTAAATTTAAGCTGAGAATGAGCTCTTTAATGTAAGGGCTGAATGCATCATCAAACTACAACATCCAACTGTTGCAGAATCATGAAGATCAAATACAAAATACTACAAATCAGCACATAAAATTGGAGTTAAAGACTGATAGCAGACTGCTTATGGGTTTTGGTCAGACTGTTATGCAAAAAGACTTCTAACAACTACAAATCCTATTGACACTAACCCAAACTCTTGAAAACCAACTAACTCTATTTGTTTGAACTCAAAAACCAACATAAGCAAGACTCAACACTGATTTCTCAATAATGTACCAAAACAACAAAATCAGACTTTAAAATTTTGGCATCTAATCTAAAATCCACAAATATACTTAAAACAGATTAAAACTCTTAAAATTTAGCTAAAATGACTTAGTTATACTTAAACTAACTTGACCAAATGGCCATTGAACAGTTATGAACTAGTTTGACCCATTTTGACCCTATTACCAAACACCACTTAATATTGACTGATTTTTACTTTCAAACTAAACAGACCAATTTAACCTAAGTTTCTTGAAAACAGATGAATGAATAACTAAATTAGAACTTAAAAAGCAATAAGCAACCCCAAATAAGCACTGAAATTAAGCAATAAGCAATGTTGACTAAATTTGACTTTTCTTGAACATTTTTGACTTTATGAAATTAAAACTGAATTAATCTAAATTAACTTTAACAGAAGCAATAATAAGCTCAAATGAGCTTATTGAGACAGGAATGAGAGCTTGTTACCTATTTTTAACCACTAATAAATCTAATTTCGATTATCAGTAAAATATGAGAATTGGAAATTTCATTAAACTTGGAATTTAGAACAAAGCTGATACAAATTAGTACAAAGGAGCTTAAATGAGCTTAAATTAAAGTTGAGAACTGAAATTGAAACTGAAATACTACTACAACTACTAATACGACTACCTAAATTATACTACTCCTAGTTAATTCATTACTGCCCTTTTTTGTGTGAGACGGGGGCTTTTATATTCTCCAAATAGCTTCACTCAGTCTCTTCATCAAATCCCAGCCCTCCAATTGGGCTCAATCAATCCCAGTCGTTGATTGTGGTTTTGGCGGGAAAACTTGGCATGGGTTTAAACAGGCTGTGTTAGCACATGGGTTCATGTGGGGACATGTGAGGAGGGGGGTTGGAGTGTTTCAAAGGAGAAGAATGGGGAGTGGGTTGATGTCAGGGAGAAGGTGGAAAAATGTTGGTTTCTGGTATTGGCGGGTAGTGGTTTAGGAAGAAGGATTTGACTGGTTTTGACCGGTTAGCTAAAAACAAATTGGGTGTGGGCTTGGGAATTGGGTTTTGTGTTTATTGTGCTTGGTTTGTTAAAAGGGTTAGGATTAGGCTAAGGTTTATTAGTTTAGGATTTAGGATAAGGATTGGAGTTGGTTTTTAAGTTTGGGGACTAATTTTGCCAAGCTGAAAAATATATCCAAGGGCCAATTCAACCATTTTGATTTTCTTTGAAGGTTGACTTTTGACACTTGAGCAATTTCTCGGTCCAAACTTGTAAATTTCTTCCCCGTCCTCGGCTTTTCACGATTTTCCAATCTTGTGCTCGGTTTTGTCCGTTTTTGCCTTGTTTTCAATCCTTTTATACCTGAAACACATAAAAACACAAACCACGAATATTTGCAATAATATTTGGTCTATTTGGGTGTTTTTTGGTCATTTTTGTGTCTTATATGGGTATAAAATGATGAGAAAATAGACACTCATCACCTCTTTTTACTATTTCATCTCTAGTTTTCTTTCAATCGATATGGTCGAGCCGTATCTCTTGAAATTATTTATTTCCACTATGTCTCTTAAATAAGGGGGTGATTGGTTGGGGGATAGGGGGTGGGTAATGGGTAATATAATCATTAATGATGCTTGGTTGGAGAGGGGTAATATAATGATTACCCGGTAGTGGGTAATGGACCATTATAGAGTAAATTGGGGGGGTAAGAGATTGATTACCCACCATCACCCATTCCTTTGCATTCCCTTTCCCTTTCCCCACTACTTACCAGGCACACCCTAAGAAGATTAGCATATTCTCCATCCGTCTAAAACAATTGCATCGTCTTACTTGACACTTGATTTTGATTCAAAACTGAGCAAGACAAATAAACAATATGGATTTATGGATTATTACACATGCACATCTAGACCCAAAGTTGACTATAAATGAAGATATGCAAATAAGACATGTAATGATGTAAAATGTTGCATGTTTTTATTACAGAAGAAGCAACGTTCTTAAAAGGACTCTTTATAAGTCATGCCTAAAAGAATAGTTATCTATCATGAACCTTTTATCTCATCATGGTTAGTATTATTTTTTTTTTTTTTAAAAAAATTTTTTTTTCTTTAAAAAAACAAAAAAAAAAAAAAAAAAAAAAAAAAAAAAAAACACTATATTCAAGTTTTACATTTTTAAGAGCACATGGTGCAATAACTTGGAGCTGCGTTACCACACCGGCGATCGGTGTTAAGGCGGGGCGTTGAGGGAAGGCGTTGCCATGGCAACGTACCTTGTTGATTTTTTTTTTTTTTTTTTTTTTTTTTTTTTTAGTGTGTGTTTGTGTGTGTCGAAGAAGGACAGATTTTGTGTGTCTTTCGTTTAGTCCTTGTGGTTTTCTGTATTTACGGTTTTAGTCCTTGTGGTTTTCTTTTCTTTATTACAGTTTGGCCTTTTTCTTTTTTTCATTTTAAGTAAATAACATTTTTATTTTTAGTTATTTGTTTAAATAAAAATGTAATTTGTTTTAATATTTATTTTGTTTAAATAATGGGAAAAGAAGAAAAAAGTGGGTCCTAAAAGGTGGTGTTATGATAAGGGGTGTTTTTTTTTTTGTTAAGGTTGAAATGTTAAAGCTGATGTAGCGCTGATGTTACGCAGTGTTAACTCATAACTTGAGTTACGGTACCGAATGCTCTAAGAGCCTTCGGTATGTTAACCTCGGCCTTGCGTTATTCCTACGTGTCAAGTCCTTAACGCGCGTTGGAGTCCAAGTTATGATATCGGGCCTTTGTTTTGCGTTAGGGCGTTGCCCTCAATGTTACCTCCACAACGTTGCGTTACAAGCTTCATGAATATATAAAAATTACAAAACAGACCCTTATAGCGCCTAGTTTTTCAAACGGTAAAAAAAAAGTTACAAGATTGGCCCCTCAACATTTATAACGGCTAGTAGCTTAAAAAAAAAAAAACTTTTCAAAAAAAAAAAAAAAACGGCTAGTAGCTTAAAAAAAAAAAAACTTTTCAAAACCTGTTTTTAACACTATAAATACCAACTAATACACACATTTATTCTCACACTTTCACAACTCTAAATCCTAGACATAAACTTCTAATTGCAAAAAAAATGTCGGGTTTCAATAACGACGAGAGTTTCTTGAATCTAATGGGTTTCAATAACCCGAACACCGGTTCTTCTTCATCACAAATCCCTTTGCCTAACACTCTCGGCTTGCCGGAGGATGAACTTTACCAACAACATCAAGCATTTCTATATTGGCAACGAAACCAACAAATGCTAAATACCAATTTCCAAAACCTACAATTCGGCCAACCAACTCAACCGCCCTCTCAATCTTGTATAGAAAAACGATACAAAAGTTGGAAGAGTTGAAATTTCTGATGATTGACACTTCCAACTTGGATAGAAAAACGGCGGGTTGGATCGACGCGGAAAAGGATAAAATCATTGCAAAATATGGTTTGGAACCACGCTAGTAAATTTATTTGTAGTTCGTAATTTCTTTATGTTGTAGTTTCCTTTATGTCGTTTTTTTATTTCGTATTTTTTTTAAGTTATAACGTTTTTTTATTTTTTTTTTTTTTTGTAATGTTATGTTTAAGTTTTAATGTAATGTTATTTATTAAATGAAGTATTAGTTTTAGTTTAGAGGTTGAATTTGTAAATTTTATTTTTTAAAGAAAAATGGGGCTCAAAATGTTGAGTTATGGTTGAGTTATGATAAGGGGTATTTTTTGTAAGTTAAGGTTTAAATGTTAAAGCTGATGTGGTGCTGATGTGACACTGAGTTATGGCATAACTCAAAGTTATGACACGAAAGTGGTTTTATGAAACTCGACAAGATGATGTCATGCAATCCTTATCAAGTAATGTTAAAGTATCTAAAAGAATTTTTGTGTGAACTTGGCTTCTTTTTCATGAGTGTTGGCTCCCCTCTCCTACTCATGGTGTGGTGTGGGTGGGGGCATCACCATTCACCAATGGTCTAGACCCGAAGTGATTGTCATCATCTATCTCTATCTACTTCCATTTAATTCATCTACTTTCACACCATTTTATGTGTTTAGGCTATATACACTTAATTTTCATTTGACTTGATGGTTCCTTTTTGTTTAAAACGACACTTATATTTTCATTCATGTTAAGTGATTAATTTTCATCATTATTTAAAATAAAGCAATATTATCCAATTTGATAATCGGTTTAAAGTTTAATTTGCTTTCACTATATGCATTTAACCATTCCTTTAAAGGCAACTTATCCTTTCAGGAAGATATATAAAAATGTTTGCATGTTATGGTTTTCTGCATGGTTTTCTGCAAGTACATCTTCGTAAATAGAAATTATTTATGACTCATAATGTTTTCTTTATCTATCTATATAAGAATGATAATTGACTAAGAGAATTTTGCATGATCTGGAAATGAGATCACACTAGTTTGTTGCTGATTTTCTTCAACTTTCACCCACTCTAGCTAGTAGCATTTCTTGGTTGTCACATAACATGGTCATACCCCCACAACCCCACCAACCCACCCACACCCAAGAAGCATTTGAACAATCAAGTATGGTAGTGTCATTTTAACTTTATTTTGTTCCTATATCAACACCCAATGATGAAGATTTATAATAACTTCTAGTTTAATATGATAAAGTTAGTAGAAAACAACTAACAAAGTTGGATGGACAATCATGTACAAAAGTATCCAAACGCTCTAAGAATAGGAGTGACCTTATATAGAAGAAAAACTAACTTGCACTTTTAATTTTGTCAAGTGTCATGATCACATCTTCAAAAGGTTAATTAACACGGGCTTAGGAAATACCTCTGTGTGTGATTAGTAACCAGGAACCTTAACATCGATAACTACGCGGAAATGTCCATTTTTTGGTGCATCCAACTTACAAAAGTTGCAAGAATCTGAATAAAATGCCGATCACTTATAATTACAGAAACAAAATCCAAGTTCCTTTACCTACTTTCGAATTTCTGTAGAGAGAGCTAAGACAAATTTACCCTCGTAATTCGATGTGAAAGATGGTAATATTTGTTTGCATTCTAAGTAACATTGTAAAAATGGAGTAAACATGGTAAATGAATGAGGTTTTTTTTTCTTTCTCGGGATGATGAATCTTTGAATCAGATACATCCAACTCAACCGGAGAATTTTCGTGACCGTTTCAGACTCTTCTCCCGCAACCTTCAAAATTTGTATACCCTCCCCCCTAAGTGAGGTTCAAATATCCCTGACTATCTAGCCACTTTGATGGTAGTATTCTGTTAAATAATAAAATTTATTGCTTGCATGGCTAAAATACTTGGTGTATATTACTCATCTTTAAATTTGATGTATCATAAATGATGTTCATTTCGCTTTTGTTCCGGCACTTGTGACTTTGTGAGCATGTGTAAATTAAAGAAAAAGGAAACAGCACATAATAACAAATTTGGATTGTGCCTGTAATTATACGATTTGGTTAGAATATACAAATGATATTATCTTTATATAAAGTGAGATTTGTTAGCCATAAAGAAATACGACCACATTAGCAAATGAATATGAATACATTTAAAAGCAAGATTCTTTCACTATATATTCTCGACTATATTAACCTTAGCTAGTGCCTTCTCAAAAGAATATCCGTTTTAAAAAATTTGACATTTTTAATCAAATATTTAGATACATATAAGCAAAATAATAGAGTAAATTGCAAAAATCGTCCGTGTAATATGGCCAAATTGCACATTTCGTCCTTCTGATTCATTAAGTGCAAAGATGGTAGGTGTTTTCTACTGTTACGTGCACTTTTGGTCCTTCATTTTAAACGGCGTTAAGTGATTTCCGTTAGCGGTTACACGTTAGCCCTTTTGGCTAACGATCATTGCAGCGCCCATCCTTTACACTAACGGCCGTTTATATATATATATTTTTTTTTTCGGTTTTTTTTTTGTTTTTTTCGTCTGTTTTTTTTCGAATTATTCTTTTGACTTTTTTTCGTCGAGTAATTTTTTTTTTCGAAAATGTTTTTTTATATAAAAACGTCTTATAAAAAAGTTTTTATTATAAAAATGTTTTTTATATAAAACTGTTTTTATATAAAAAGTTTTTATATAAAAAGTTTTTATATAAAAAGTTTTTATATAAAAATGTTTTTATATAAAAAATTTAATAAATTTTTTTTATAAAACTTTTTATATAAAACGTTTTTATATAAAAATGTTTTTTTTTTATATAAAAGCATTTTTATATAAAAGAAGTTTTATATAAAAACGTATAAAATCATATTTTTTTATACGTTTTTTAAATAAAAAAATTCACATGTGACAAAAACGTATATATGTTCTAAAAAATTTTATACGTTTTAATAAAAAAGTATGTATGTTCTAAAAACGTACAAAAAACGTAAATTTTTTTTGTTTTTATATATGTTCTAAACGTAAAATTTGAGAACATATATACGTTTTTCGTTTATAACTTATATAAAAATTTCGTTTAGAACATAATTTTCTAAACGCAAAATTTCGTTTAGAACATATTTTTGCAATTTACTCAAAATTTATACGTTTAGAACATATATAAAAACGTATAAAATTTTTCGGTTAGAACATATTTTAGCAATTTACTCAAATTTTATAAAAACGTAAAATTTGAGAACATATATAAAAACATAAAATTTTATACGTTTAGAACATATATAAAAACGTAAAATCTGAGAACATATATATTCTAAACGTAAAATTTCCTTTAGAACATATTTTTGCAATTTACTCAAATTTTATACGTTTAGAACATATATAAAAACGTATACAAATTTTTACGTTTTTCGTACGTTTTTAGAACATATATACTTTTTTTATAAAAACGTATAAAAAGTATTAGAACATACATACGTTTTTCGTTACATGTGAATTTTTTTATGTAAAAAACGTATAAAAATGTTTTTATAAAAAACTCTTTTTAATATAATTTTTTTTTACATAAAATGTTTTTATATAAAAAAACATTTTATATAAAAAGTTTTATAAAAACTTTTTTTTATATAAAAACCTTTTTATAAAAAATTTTATATAAAAACATTTTTATATAAAAACGTTTTATATAAAAACTTTTATATAAAAACGTTTTATATAAAAAAAACTTTTTTATAACACGTTTCTATATAAAAAAAACATTTTCGAAAAGAAAAATTACTTGACGAAAAAAAAAAAAAAAAAAAAAAAAAAAAAAAAAAAACGGATGAAAAAAATTAAATTATAAACGGCCGTTAGTGTAAAGAATGGGTGCTGCAATGATCGTTAGCCAAAAAGGCTAACGTGTAACTGCTAATGGAACTCAATTAACGCCGGTTAAAATGAATGACCAAACGTGCACGTAACAGTAGAAAATACGTACCATCTTTGCATTTAATGAACCACAAGGACGAAACGTATAATTTGGCCATACTACAAGGACGATTTTTGCAATTTACTCAAAATAATATGATGTGTCCAAGTTCGTGATCGAGTTTTTGGAAATCGTGATCACTGTTTTAAACTATTTAAACAAGTTGCCAAAAAACAATCAACTTTCTGTCATTCTTTGATGCAATCTTCACGATGACACCAAATGTAATCTAGAAGTAGTAGCTAGTGTCTTGTTGTGTATGCTTTATCACCCGTGCAACGAGATGACATGTGTGATTTACTTGCATTTTACGTACTTAAATATTTTTGAGTAAATTGCAAAAAATATAACTAAATTTTCTAAAAAATGCGAAAGATGTCATCGAAAAAAAAAATGCAAATATTATCTTTAAAGATTCAATTTTCTGCAAGTTATGTCCTTACCATGTTACTGTAGCTGCAAATTTAGTTTTTGAACTAACGCTCATTAGTTTTGGCGGTGTGAAATGACTATTATACCCTCGCCTACTAGAGGGACATTTTTTGACCGTGTGAAATGACTATTTTACCCTCGACTACTCCAGAGACATTTTTTGCAAAAAAGTTTTTTTGCAATTTAATATTCATTTTTTTTAACTTCCCATTAACACCACCCTCTACCACCACACAACCATTACTACCACCACCACCCTCCACCACCACTCTCTACCACCACACAACCATTATTAATTGCTTAAAATTAAATACCAAAAATTCTGATCTCATCAGCTAAGATTATTTATTTAGTTATTCTCAAACCAACAATAATTTACTCGTAATATGTTTAGTCCAAATAATTGCACCAGAATTAATGTTACATATGACCATTATTTGGCCCATTTATTTGACTATGAATTAATAAATGTCCCTAAACTGCAAATCGCCAACAAGATTTATATACGTAGGGCTGACAATTTTGACACGAAACCTGTTAACACGATACGACACGACCTGTTCTTAACAGGTTTCGTGTTTGACCTTAACAGGTTTCGTGTCTTAACAGGTCAGACCTGTTAAGACCTGTTAATATTCGTGTCTTAACATGTCAGACCTGTTAAGACCTGTTATGACCTGTTAATATTAATATATATATATATATATATATATATATATATATATATATATATATATATATATATATATATATTATATATATATATATATAAAGTACCCAGTAAATAATATACTCCCTCCTCTCAGTACCCACCCCATCTTATTCTTATCCTCATTTCATCTTATCCTCATTTCCCCAACAAATAATATACTCCCTCCTCTCACTAAACCCTAGCCGCCACCACCATCACTGCCACTCACAACGCCACACCACCACCACCAAAATACTCACCGCGACCTCCTCTTCAACTATCTCTACCACACATGCCGTCAAAACGAACCCCACCATCATTTCGCCATTAGCGTGCCTTCACTCCCACACCTAACCACCCTCAGTTATTAGATCGAGAAGAAAAGGTAAGCCGCACTAAGTCACGCACGTTGGTGACCGGTGTGAGTTGACTCGTGACTCACCGAGTCACGTTTTTTTATCACTTTGGTTAGGGACTTTGGGTTAGGATTGAAATACTTGTGGGTTTTGTTGTTGTTTTTATTTTGATTCGAATTTAGCTCACGGTTGTAATCGTTATTGTGGTTGTTGTAATTTTTATTTTTATTCGAATTTAGCTTAAGCTCACGGTTGTAATCGTTATTGTGGTTGCTGTAATTTTTATTTTGATTCAAATTTAGCTTAAGCTCACGGTTGTAATCGTTATTGTGGTGGTTGTTTTTATTTTGATTCGAATTTAGCTTGGTTTTGTTGATGCCGAGATATGGCCGAGAGATTAGGACTAGAAATTGTGGATTGATGATTGGTGGATTGATTGTTGATGTTGTTGTTGATGATTGGTGAATTTAGCTTGGTTTTGTTGATTGATGCCGAGATATAGCTTGGTTTTGTTGATGCCCGGTGAATATATGACCCTAAAATTAGAAACCCTAAAATCCTAATATGCATGTTAACAGGTTTCTTAACAGGTGCACCTGTTAATTTTCGTGTCGTGTTCGTGTTTGAGAAAAATGACACAATTAGTTAACAGGTCGTGTTCGTGTTTGACCTTAACAGGTTCGTGTCTTAACAGGTTCATGTGACCTGTTATGTCATGTAGGATCGAGTACTTCGAGCTTGATTGAGCTTGGTTAAACGAGAACCTCTAGGTGTAAGACTTGTGTTTATGCGGAAACTAAACAACAAGAATATTAAAGAAGAAAAGACAATGATCCTCTATGGATCAGACTATGAACTAAGAATTATGTTATTGAATATTGTAATCGATAAAGGTACATTGAACTCATGGACGGGATGTTTCTTTTATAATGATAAGAAACCCTAACCCTAACCCGTCATACAAGAAAACGTGTGAAGAGATAAACATGATCTCTTCTAAAAATAAATCTAACAACCTTTCTAAACATACGGATAACAAACAATAATATCCGCAGCAATAAACACTATCGGCAGAAACAAACTTAAACTATCGGTAGGAACCAACCGCAGTAGCAATGAATAACTATCGGCAGGAACCAGCTTCACTATCGGCAGCAATGAGAAATTCCTTATTTCTCAGAGATCCTAACAATCCTCCCCTAATCTTGAGGTTGACTAGGTTAACCTGCAAGATTCCAACGTGATAGAGCTTTAACTTCTCAGGCTTGAGGATTGCGAATTAGCAGCAGCAATAAGTAGTAACCAGCAGTAACATTTGGAACTTCCAGCAGCAACTTCGATAGTTCAGCAGCAATAGGAATTCATCTTCAAAATACGTAAACTGGTCACCATGACATTCACTTGAGCTTGGCTGCTACTATGACAATATGTACATCAAATCACTTAAGTTTCAGACTATTCTCATCACATCCAGGTGTGTTAACTCCTGTGAGAGGTGAATCATTGAAAATTAATGGATTTGATGTCTCTTTACCAATAGCCATCACTACTGGAGTAGCCAATGTTTAGGTGTGTTAGACCATGGTACATTGATAACCATCTGATTTATTAGCAAATCAGCAACTATAAACGGATTTGACTTGTCTTTACCTGTAGCCGTTTGCTCAGGACTAGTCAATTCTTGGGTTACAGCAAACCTTGGTGAATTGAATACCAAATATGGATACCAAGTGTCTTTACCAAAAACCATACTTTTGTGGACTAGCCAATTCTTTGGATCCCTTAAAGAGTTACATCCATGGTGAATTGAGAACCATTTTCAACTCTTAGAACTGAATCATGGGTGAGTTGAAGTACCCTATAGCTTTGAGCAAGCTATTACAGCTATCAACGGATTTGATTATCACACCAGAGCCGTACCCTCATGGTGAATCAACTCTTTCTTGTCTATGAGACATGGTGAGTTGAATACCATTTGTTGTGTATGTGTAAACACCAACACTGTACCTGCAAGATGTTGCTCAAAACCAACTTATTAGCACACAAAATATAAATTTTTTTTTTTTTTTTTTTTTTTTTTTTTTTTTTTTTTTTTTTTTTTTTTTATAAACTAAGAAACATAAAAAAAAGAAAAAAAAATAAGAAAAATCAAGAAAGAAAGATATACAACAACAAGAAGCCTCCCCTTAAGCTTCAACCTCCCCTCAAACTCAGTATCTAGGGATTTACCATCCCAATATGGACCACCAAATGTTTAAACCTTGGTCCATCAAAAGCCTTGGTCAGCAGATCAGCCACATTGTCATCAGTATGAATCTTAAGCACCTGAATAAGATGCTTCTCATAAGCATCTCTTATGAAATGGTGTCGAATCTCAATATGCTTTGTCCTTTGATGATAGACAGGATTCTTAACAATGCACATAGTGCTTTGATTATCAATAAAGATCTTAGTGTTCATGAAGTTGAACCCATAATCCAACAGCTGATTTTGCATCCAAAGAACCTGTCCACAGCAACTAGCAGCAGCAACATACTCTGCCTCAGTAGAAGATGTAGCCACTATAGTCTGCTTCTTGCACTGCCAAGAAACCAACCTCCTACCCAAAAACTAACAACCACCAGTAGTAGACTTTCTATCAAAGTTAGCACCAGCATAATCACTGTCACTATAAGCTTCCAACACAAAAGGAGAATCTTTTGGATACCAAAGTCCCATCTTAGGCTGTCCTTTCAAATACTTGAAGATTCTCTTAACTGCATTTAGGTTAGAAGTCAAGGGTGTAACCTGATGTCTAGCACATGCACCAACAGCAAACATGATATCAGGTCTTGAAGCTGTCAAATACATGAGTGATCCAATCATGGACCTGTATAGATGAACATTAACAGCAGCATCAGGTTCATTATTGGATTTAGGCTTTGTAGGTTCTGGAACTGCTGCATTTCCTCTTGCATAGCCTCAACCCAATCATCATTATCAAGAGCTTGAGCTATACTACTTGGTTCAATTTGAGATAAGAAACAAGCATAGAGGCAATGTAAGTAATCAGTATGATTGCTCCTTAACTGATCCTCTATATAACTGAGAAAAGCAGATTCTCCAAACTTAGGTTGGTGTAATTTACTTCTTGTCTGAACAGGGGAATTTAAATCTCCAAGGATCAAGGACTGAGGGTGAACTGTATTGATCCTCTTGGTAACAATGGGATTGACATCAATGGAGGATGCCTGATTAGTAATTGAGGGGTTGAAGTCATCATCATATGAGGAAGAAGTGAAAATGCCTGTTCTGGATTGATGATGAGGATCTTCCAGCTTATCTCTTGAAGAGACTGAATTTCCAAGATCAGAAGGGATTGGAAATCTTTCAGGGGAGTTATCAATACCCAAAGAGTCAACAGGTGGAGAAGACACAGGAACATCAGCAGGAATGGAGACATCAGCAGAAGCTTTAGAAGAATCGGCAGGAACAGATCCACTACCAGCAGAAATGGTAGCAGCAGGAACAGGAATACCACCAGTCGAATTCAGTTGCCTTCTAACTTCAGCTTCAGCATTTCTCAGAATCTCCTCTGTCTCTTTAGAAAACCCAGAACCAAACATTTCAGCAGCTCTCTTGGCATTATACTCTTGTCTTTGAAGCCTAGCAAGATCTTCTGCAAAACTAGAATCACCTCCAGCCATATCAGAAGAATCTTTGAGCTTTGAACCTGAAATGTTGTTAGAGGGAAAAGAAGGAACAACTATAGGTCGTTCATCACTCTCTGCATCAGAATCATCATCTGAGGTACCTGCATTGTTAGATTGAGAAACATGTGTACCAATAGATTGATTTGCTTTGAATCTATTATAACCTAAGGTGTCTGTCAGATAATCCAGGTCAAAGAACCATTCTGGACCTGCACCCTGCGAATTAGGTTTATCCTCAAGATATCTTAAGTTGAGAGTCTCTTCTATTCTCTTAGAAGACAGATTATAAACCCTATAGGCTTTACTATGAGCAGAATACCCAACAATAAACCCTTCATCAGCCTTCCCATCAAACTTGCCTAGGTAATCACTAGTGTTCAAAATAGTGACATGACATCCAAAAGGCTTAAGGTAACTAATGTTTGGAACCTTCCCAGACAAAAGTCATAAGGTGTTTTATTATGAGGACTAGTAATAGATACCCTATTCAACACATAACAAGCAGTGCAGACTGCTTCAGTCCAAAACATAGTGGGCATCTTAGAGTCAGCTAACATAGACCTAGCTGCTTCTATTAGGGTCCTATTTTTCCTTTCTGCAACCCTATTTTGTTGTGGAGTTCTAGCATTACTATAGTCCCTTTTTATCCCCTTACTCCCACAGAGATCTATTAGATTAGAATTCTTAAACTCTGTGCCATTATCACACCTTATAGACTTGACCTTTTTATTTAGCTGATTTTCTATTAAGGCAATAAAATCCCTAATAACTGGATAAGATTCATCTTTAGAACCCAAAAAGAAAGTCCAAGAAAACCTGCTAAAATCATCTGTAATCACCAGGCAGTAATACTTGTGATCAATACTTCTGATAGAAGTAGGACCAAAGAGATCCATATGGAGAAGCTGCAAAGGCTCAGAAATGTTGCTCACAGCAGTTATGGCCTTGTATGAAGCTTTGTGTTGCTTTCCTTTGTTGCATGCAACACAATGGTGTTCACTGGAGAAGGTCTTGAGAGGGAGCCCATGGACCAAACCATTCTTAGCCAGCTTGTTAATGGTCTTGAAATTCACATGTGCCATTCTTCTGTGCCATTTATTAGATTCATCCACAGAAGCTTTTGCAACCAGACAAGCAAGTGAACCCTCAGGCTGAACATCACTAAGATTGAAGCTGTAAAGGTTGTAAGTCCTAGGAACTTTAAGTTCAACCTGACTTTCATCAGGCAACTTGAAGTCTTTGGACAGCACAAAGCAATCATTCTCAGTGAAGAGAACACTGTTCTTCTTGTCACAGATTTGAGAGACAGAGAACAAATTGAAGTTTTGGAGTTCCTTCACATAAAGCACATCTTCAAAGTCCAGCTTGGCAGTTTTGATAGTTCCCTTCCCAGTAATTATGCCATCTCCTCCTCCAAATATCACAGTACCTTCATTCAAAGGCACAAAGTCATGCAGTCTTTCTAAATTTCCTGTCATACTCCTGGAACATCCACTGTCAACAATGCCAACATCTTTACTTCTAAAAGGAAAATCCTGATACAAAGAATACATTTACAACATTAGATACAAGAGAGACCCAAGCCATTGCTGACTTGAGCCTGCCTAGTGGATCAATAAGAATTAAACCCTGGAGATTGATGAGATCCACCATTGATCTTGGACCCCATTTTCATATGTTGGTTATTGATTCTCCAAGAACAACCTGCTGAGGACTTAACAGCAGTTTTCCATCTTGCCCCTCCCTTGTGCATGGTGTCAAAAGAAACAGGTCTCATATCATTTTGAAAGTAAGTGCTAGTAGGTCTGCTGAAAGGTCTAGCAGTATTGCTTCTCCAACCAGCAGGATTGATCCTACCGGCTGGAACTGGATAAACAGCAGCAACAGGCTTATCAGCAGGAATGAACTTATCAGCAGCAACAGGCTTACCAGCAGAAACTGGCTTGCCAGCAGCAACTGAAGTTCTCCTTGCTGCTTGAGGAATATAAGGGGGAATATCATTGATATTTTTCCATACAGACCTATTTTGACAAGCATATAAACCCATCTGTTTTTCATAATAGTCACAATCTTTAATAAGATGATCATAACTACGACACACAAAGCAAGATTTCTTTCTAGGGGACTTTTTCTTAACAATATTTTTTCTCATTGCAAACAGAATAATTCAAACCACCACATGAAACAAAATTATCCTTAACAGAATTAAAACCACAACCATAATTGTTTGAAACAGAACCACAACTAGAAACATTATTGTTTTTAGCACTATCAAAAGAAATATCTTCAAATGCAGCTGTCTTTGATTGAGATTCATCAGTAGCTACTTCTGAGGAGAGATCTCCTGATTTTATTGATGCTGACTTGTCACTTGATCCACATGTGGCATAGTCATTAGTCTTGATTTCTGAAGATTTGTCACTGTAAGAACAAGAGACAAATTCATTAGAGTCACAATCAAGATCAGGCAAGTTTTTTGTCTTTTTGCCATAAATCATCTGTGAATCATCAGAGTCATCATAGGGGTCTGCAGGTTTAAATGTTCCAGTTATGGGTGGAGGAACAACATTCATTTCACCCTCCTTAACATACTTTACAGGTTTTCTATAGTCTACAGGTTCAGGGTCAAAAACACTATACTCATTAGGGTCATAAAATTGATTTGGCCCTATCAGGTCACCGTACCCTAAACCTCTTTTAGTTTTTGTAGACATAGAACTATCAATAAGTTTGTGAAGGTTTTTGGATGACTCTTTCCATTTATCAAATCTAGCCAAGGAATTATCTAGCCTAGACTGCAAATCCTGATTTTCTAATACCACCTTAGCTTCTTCTCTTTCAGAATGTTTAAACTCATTAGTGGCGTTGTTTAAATCTCTTTCCAAAACCTTTATTTTCACTTCATAAGCTGACTGTTGTTGTTGATACCAGACCTTTTGTTGTTCTAATGTTTTAACAGCCTTTTTATGAGCCTTAAGTTGTATAAAGTTATCCTTATATTCACTTTCTTTATCATCAAATTCCTGTTTCAGTTTAGCATATATGGGTTCACAACCAAATGGGCAGTTTTGTACCTGAGATGGATGACCCATCATTCCAAATTGACCAGCCACTTGTTTCTTCTCACCGTATCCAGCTATCATCCCATAGACCTTCTCTGCTCCACTTGCAACAGCTTTCTCATGATGTTCCCAGTCCACCATTGAATCCACAGATACCAAGGCCTTGGGGTCCTCTGATTCCAACTCTTGAATTTTGAAAGCAGAATACCTTGCTTTATCATCTACCTTCTTATCTGTACATTCCCTGGAAAAATGTCCTGGTTGAGAACATTTATAGCACCTCACCTTCCTTCTGTCAAACCTGGCAGGCTCCTGTCCATCAAAGTTGACCCTTCTTCCTGCCTTCTTTTCAAACCTATCCATTTTCAACGATATCATAGCCACCTGCCATCTAATGTCCATCTCTTCCAGATCCAATTCATCAACCTGATTGAAATCTTCATAAACAATCTTCTGCTGTGGTGTACTCTCAGCAACAAATGAATGAAGCACCTCCTCTAGAATATTATCAGATCTTGTTTGAGCTTTTGGTGTGGCAGGTGAGTAGGAAAGTGATGAAGATGATGGTGTCAGACTTTTTCCATATGATGCTTTATTAGCACCAGAGGTACTAACAAAAGCAGTATGGGTTGGAGTTTGAGGTGAATAGGTGGAATACCCTTTGATATCAATTTCAAGGGTTTTCAGCTTGTTGTACAGATCATCAAAACTCATAAAGTCCAGTCCACCTTTGGCCTTGAGTGTTATGGAAACCTGAGACCAGGATGGAGGCAAGGCCCTCAGAAACTTGGTGTTGCAGTCCTCATCGTCTGGCCTAGCTTTCAACTGGTTAAGTTGGCTCAGTATCTTGTGAAACCTATCATACCCTTTGTGAATCCCCTCAGCCTTAGAGATCTTAAATTCCTGGAACTCTTGCTTGAGCATAGACTTTCTCATTTTTCTGGATTCATCATTCCCTCCAAATCTGGCTTTTACAGCATGCCAGATCTTTCTAGCATCATCAAGGTGATGGAAATCACTCATATGATCCTCTGGAATAGCTTGAAGTAAAAGGGTTCTTGCCTTGGTTTCCCTTTGTACAGCAAGGTGTTCTTCTGCTGTAACAGGTGGCTCTATATAGATATTGCCATCATTATCCCTTCCAGTATTCTTCTTGCTATTTCCCTTAAGAATGACATTCCACAGATTGTAATCAGTGTTCGTGATCCAATATTCCATTCTCATGGCCCAGACTTCATACTCATCTTTCTTTAGGTATGGGAATTTAGCATTGTTATTGGACATAGTGGTGACGATTTGTGTTTGGACTTGTGATGTTTCAGGTTTGGGTTGGTGATCTTCCTGGTTAATGACATTGTTTTGAGGGATTTCGTCTTCCATTGAAAGAGGGTTAAGAGATATGAAATAGAACTTTTTCTTCTTTATCAAAGATCCTCACCAGGCTCTGATACCACTTGTAGGATTGAGTACTTCGAGCTTGATTGAGCTTGGTTAAACGAGAACCTCTAGGTGTAAGACTTGTGTTTATGCGGAAACTAAACAACAAGAATATTAAAGAAGAAAAGACAATGATCCTCTATGGATCAGACTATGAACTAAGAATTATGTTATTGAATATTGTAATCGATAAAGGTACATTGAACTCATGGACGGGATGTTTCTTTTATAATGATAAGAAACCCTAACCCTAACCCGTCATACAAGAAAACGTGTGAAGAGATAAACATGATCTCTTCTAAAAATAAATCTAACAACCTTTCTAAACATACGGATAACAAACAATAATATCCGCAGCAATAAACACTATCGGCAGAAACAAACTTTTATTTCCCAGAGATCCTAACAAACTATCGGCAGGAACCAACCGCAGCAGCAATGAATAACTATCGGCAGGAACCAGCTTCACTATCGGCAGCAATGAGAAATTCCTTATTTCTCAGAGATCCTAACATGTCAGCCCTATATATACTCATTATCGAAGGACGGAGGTAACTCACAGTTTATAAATGGTTCATTTTTATATTTTTGGCATAATTAGAGGGACCCACATGATTAAGCTTAATTTGAGTTAACTGGATTGCAGAGTTATGGAATGGTATCGCCAGATTATATGCTAACACAGCAATCGGATATCAATGAAAGGATGCGAGCTATACTTGTGGACTGGCTTGCGGAGGTAACTTTTTGCGCTTTTTAAGTTTCAAAATTTGGAATTTTCATTACATCATATAAAGATCTTGTTTCTTTCTCTTAATAGTAACTAACTTAAGATGGTTTGTAATGATATTAGGTGCATCACAAGTTTGACCTCCAACACGAGACACTGTTCTTGACAGTTAACCTCATAGATGTTGAGTTTATGGACAAATATTAAACGTGTATGTCTAGAATCGAACTCGGGACCACGGGATTGCACACATTACGTATGAGGAATTAAAGCATAATAATTAATATCTAAACTGTTATGTATTTAATTATTTAAACACAAAAATAACGACTAACGGACGTTAAGTAATTAACGGGAATTTACTAACGACCGTCAGGGAATAAAGGAAGGACTATAGATGAAATTAGAGGATCAAGAAGGTTCTGGAATCCCTTTGGGAGGCATGGGCCGATCGGCTATCGGTTTCCATAACCCATTCCTTAGCCAACTTGTTCTCCAAGATTTCAAGTCTATAAATACAAGGCCTAGGGTTATTCATTCTTGACTCTTGCACTCTTGCTATAACCCTAGATCTCTTTCCCTTCTTCTTGTGTCTTGGTCGATCGAACACAAACCCCTAAGGGTTGATCGATCCAACTTTTTTATAAACAAAACTTGTTTGGTTTATTTTGTGTTTAAAGATCTAGCAATCTCATTAGTTCGGTTATAGTACGTGTGTACAAGATTGTGGTATCAACTCATTATAGTTGATATTCTTGGATTGAGATACAAAAAGGTAAGGGGTATCTCGTTAATCCACTTTTGTTTGAAGAAGAAGATTAAAGTTTGATTCTTGTTCTTGCTAGAATCAAAGGTACGTTACTTTTAATATTCGGTTAATCTTTTATATGTTAAACATGATCCTACGCTTCCGCACATGTAATATGATTACTTGATTAATAATATGACTTGTCTTGATTATTAAATTCTAACAGTGGCATCACGAGCCGTTTTAACATGTAATTGAATTATTGAAACTCATAAAAATCGAATCTTGGATTAGGATTACATGTTAGTCAATTTTTTTTAGGGTTTATAACATAAAGAAAATTGAAACCCTAATTTTAGGGTGGGGGGCGATGCCCTCTTAATTAAAATTAATTTTGGAACCCTAAAATTGTAACATGTTTATGTGGTTAAAGAATACGTATCTTGTGACTTGTAATTAATCCATGATGAAACATGCACGTTTATCATGGATTAGGGTTTTAAATTAATTGTTAAGTTGATTGTCATATGTAATTAAGATGGATCTAAAATTGGGGAAGACCTCAATTAGTTAAATTAATGAATTTATTTATGTGCTATTTGGTATATGTTTGCTAAGACTAACGCAATCGATTCGTCGATGTATGTGGTTCACCTACCATTGTAGGGATAGTCTTAGTTAAATATATGCATATTAAAAACATATATAGATTATTAATAGGTTTTATCAACAAGTTTGCATGTGGCTACATGATTTAATTGTTAAGATTATGTGTACTTATTTGGTTATTTATTTTTATTTATTACTTGATATTTTGTTTAAATTATATGACGAATTGTAAGCAAAAAAGGGTAATTTTTCGAATATAAAATAAATTGATCTAATAACTATGAAACTTGATGTGATAAATTATACATATTGCAAAGTCTTATGTGCCGACAGTGGTTCGCTTCGCACGGTAATTTGCTCCCAGGTGAGACTAGCATTATTATAGTTTATAACATGTTTTTAAGACTTCAAATCATAAACTTTTAATTGAGTGATGAGTTTTGTACCAATAGTATGAACGGCTCACCCAGTTTTGACAAACTATAAGAGGGGTATACGGAGGATTGACATTAAATTGTCAACCGAAAGAGACGCCTTTTTAATTGGCATTTAGTGCTGACGTTTGTCTCTTCGCTCCTTTATGCGTCTAATTAGAGCTACCAAGTAAGCTATTTTTTTGTACAAAATCATCTTAAGGGTGAATTGACCTCAATTTCACGCGCCACTTTTGTAGTAATTATCCGAATAACTTGGGTCTTTTGACTCATGCAGCAGTAGGATATAGTGGGCGATAATTGTAGGTAATTCTTTGATTGGTGAACCCAATACCTTAATTGAAACTTTGTTGATTTAAATCTTAGCCTAATTGGTAAATAAAAACGTTTTGAAAACTTATGATACGAAGATGTGTGCATGCTTCTTTGTACATATTTTGATTGACACATCAAAATTAGTACCCTAAAATTTAAGTCCATGCTATCTAATTATAAGAAACACTTGGAGTTATTATTTAGCGTAAGTGAGACCTTACCTAGATTTTAATGACAAGGTAAATTTCCATTATGCGTGAGACCAGTAATGGAGAATTTGCAGTTTCTAGATTAGACGACTTAATTAAGTTGTTAGTGAGACCTAGAAACTTAAGGCATGAGATGGGATGAAACATGCTTACTATGCAAATTGTATTTGGCAAATGTAAATCCCATAATGATCTAGGAGTCGGAAATTGTTTGCCGATTATTGTTCGACAGATTACCATATTTTGTACTTTCACTGCTAGCAGATCAACTGATGTAGTGAAACTATAAAAATTTAGATCCTAGTTTTCAAGAAGATTAAATGGTTATATGTATATTTCCTAGGTATTTTCTTTTCTTGAAAAATTGTATTATTAGAATACTAATATTTGAACTTTTTCTGTAGAAATAGCTCAACCCGATAATGTTGTACTAAGTTCTGCTTTCAAAAACCACTTTGAAAGGAAAAAATTGACTGGCAAATTTCAATGACTGGCATAGGTCACTCAGGATTGTCTTGAGAGTGTCCAAAAAACTGGAATATTTGACTAAGCCTTGCCCTCAAGAACCAGCTGCTACTGAACCTGAAGAGGTCAGAGAAGCATGGCAATTGGAGTTCGAAAAGCACAATGAAGTTGCGTGCTTGATGCTTGGAAGTATGGTTCCCAACTTGCAAAAGCAGTTTGAGAACTATTTTCCTAAAGATATGCTGAAAGAACTCCAAAAGACTTATGAGAAGCCACCAGCTGTTGAATTGTATAATTTGATCGATGCATTACACAGCTGCAAGCAAGGGGAAGGTAAACATGTTCATGATCATGTGTTGGTAATGAAGGTGTACATAGACCAACTACAACTGATCAACTACGTCTATCCTGAGAATGTATGTGTGAACCTAATCAACAGATCCTTGAACAAGGATTTTAAATGTTTTGTTCAAAACTATAACATGCATTGCTCGGGGAAGACAGTCACAGAATTGCTCGCAATGCTTGTGGACTATGAGAAGGGTTTACCAAACAAGGCACCTACTCCTCAGGTATTAGCTATACAAGGAGGTAGGATCCAAAAACCAAAACCGCAGGCGAATAAGAAGGGTAAGGGTAAGGTTGACAAGGGTAAACAAGTTATGGCCTATCAACCTATGCCCAAGAAGAACAACCCTCAGAAGAAAAGGTGAATCCGAACAAGAAGGATCAGGCTTGTCACCACTGCCATGAGATAGGACATCGAAAGCGGAACTGTCCACTCTATCTCGAGGAGTTGCGTGTGAAAAAGATGAAGGTTGAGGCTTGGAAACCCAGCACTTCAGGTAACTTTTTCATGATTGAATTATTTTCATTAACTCATAAAATAAATTTCTGGGTATACGATACTGGATGTGGTATTCATATTTGCAATAAACTGCAGGGATTTAGAGTTGAAAGGAGACTGGCCTATGGGGAACAATATATGCACGTGGGTAACGGAGCACATGCAGCTGTTGAAGCTATAGGAGTATTTAAATTAGTTTTGCCTTCGGGCTTAGTACTATTTTTAAATAATTGTCATTATGCACCTACTATTGTTAGAGGTGTTGTTTCCTTTTCGTGTTTATTGGATATTGGTTTTCAACATACTGTTACAAGCAATGGAATTTCTGTTTTGCTAAATAATGTTTTTTATTTTAATGCTATTGCTGTGAATGGTGTATTTGAAATTGATATGAATGAATGCAATAATTATAATTCAATGTATAGCATCCATAATAAGAGAATCAAGAATGTCTTGGATTCATCTTATCTTTGGCATTGTCGACTTGCTCATATAGGCAAGACTCGTATGCAAAATGTTAGGAATATAAATATTCACATGAAAGACTCGGTCACCCCGAGTATGGATTAGCATTAAGTAGCTCGTAGGTTTAATCATATTAGTTTAGATATCATTTCACCATGGAGTCGGTTCGGGTCTTTACCCACTGTCAGCCCGGTCCATAGCCTACTAGAGGTGTTTTTATGTCTTGTATAAATAGCCCTTCCCACCCATGGGAAGGGTTGGAGCTTTTCATTATTCTTAATCTAATACACATACATTTCTCTCTCTAGAAAACTCCCACTTCTATCTCTCTCTAGAATTCGGCCTAATCACATGATCAAGAGTGTGTTATGATTTTAAATATCTTACAATTGGTATCAGAGCCAGGTTTGATTAGCTAGATTGTGTGTACTTGGATTCGTGACTTGGTTTTTTATTTTTTTGGTTCGAATTGTATATCAACATGAATCGTAGTTTGAGCCTTGTGTGTGGTTAGAATTGTGGTAAGTTTGTACTTTCGTGTTCACAACAATCTCTAGCATCGTTTCTTAGTGATCTACGGTTTATTTGGTGGTTTTCTTGGAAGATTGATGTAATTTTCTTGGTTGCGGTTTGGTTTTATGTGATATTTCTTGGTTGCGTTTTGTGTCTAAAAGGGTTGTTCTTCATTGAGATTTGGTACTGCGTTTTGGTCACTGCGTTTTGACTCAAGTTACTGCATTTTGGTGACTGCGGTTTGACCAAAGAATCTTGCGGTTTGATCACTGCGTTTTGCCTCTGAAGACTGCGTTTTGGTCATTGCATTTTGGACATTGCGGTTTGCCTTTGAAGACTGCGTTTTGTTCCCTGCGTTTTGGTCACTGCGTTTTGCCTCAAGAAGTTGCAATTTGCCTACTGCGTTTTGTCTAGGAGAAACTCTGCCCAATTCACTGCTTGATTGCGTTTTGTCTCAAGCATTGATTGCGGTTTGACCAAAGTTGACTTTTTACGTCAAAACTACAAACAACCATCACTTTTAACACACAATCTCTAATCATTGTACCGATCCAACGGTTATCATAACACATTCAAGTAATCAAATCACGGTTTCTTCTTGATTTTGTAAAATCCCGCGAAAGATTCTATTTCTAGGTTTAAATCATAGATTTGTAAAATCCCGTGCACGTTCATATCATGTCAAACACTTCGGATTCAGTCATTACTGAGGTACTCAAATTGTACGACATGATAGATGTACATAAGATTCCCAACAAAGTACAACAGACAAACGTTGTTGAGTCAGATACTACTAATATGGGAAATAGCGATGTTATCCCATATGAACAGTGTGTGAAACACAACGAAGTATCTGTTGTACCTAGTAGTGCATCTTCTGTTCCAAATGATGATAATGTGTTGCTTGAGACCACTGAATTTGTCCCTGAAGACTCATTAACCACCCAACTTAACATCTATAAAGATCAAGTGGTCATATATGAACAACGTGCTAAGTTTGAGTTAACTAAACGTGAGCAAGAAATGGACGGTCAGATGCGTACACTTATTTCTGAATGTAATCTAAGGGAAGAAAAATTGAAAATAGAGTTACATTCTTTACAAACACAACTTAAACGAACTGTACAGCATAAACAGGTTTTACAAGAAAATGTAAATATGCTCAAACAGAATTTTAAAGAAAAAGAAACAAAACTCTTAAATGATTTTTCCAGACTTAAAACGTTAAAGAATAAGATTCAAAACAAGTTGTACACACAAGACCAGACCAGACAAACTGCTCAAATGATTCAAAAGCATAAAAAGTTGTGCGATGAACATAGTGAGAAAGCCATACGTGACCCTAAATCTGTTTACCTTAGAAGTGCTAAAGTGGCCCAACCTGCGTTATATGATGGTAATGAAATGCTTAATCCTGGTCATGCCCCTCCTGATGTGCCATCATCTGAAGAGAGTAATGAGATAGAAGTAATAAATAGAGAAAAATTGGCTGAAAAAATGAAGGATCTAGAATGTGTGGCAAAACGGGTCTTAATCAAACCTCACGATTATTCAAAGGAGAACTCCTTAGCCTTAGTCATATTCACTCCTCAAACTCAGCTGACTCCGGAACAAATTTTCTGGAAAGCAGACTTAGAAAAAAACAAGGCTGAGGAACTCAAAGCCAGAAATCCGCCCCAAAGGAAATTACCTCCTGCTACGGTGTACCCTTCTAATACACCTATGCATTTAGTACCTAGAACTCTTCCCACTAATTGTAAAACCTTAATTGTCATTTATGTACTTGATAAACTATTTGCTGATTTTGATAAAACTTGTAAGAAGAGAATTACACCAACGGGTATTACTGAAGGGGAAAGGGGTTTTGAACAAACAAAACGGTGCTATTTAATTGAGGTTATACCATTCTTTAAGCTTCTCAAAGAACATTTTGAGGGTCTTCAAAAAACCCTAGATAATGAAGTAGATGAAATGAAGGAAGTATTTAAAGATATGGAAAACTTGGGGAAACAAAATGCAATTGAACTTAAAACTTGTGAAATTGAAAGAAGGAATATTCTCATCACTAATGAGAATTTGATTGCTAGATGTATTGCTCAGGATGTTTATTATACCGCCACTGATTCTGCATTAACTGCTGTTCAATTTCATGATATGTCGAGTGCTTTGAATGTTGACCAGAATCGTGTTGTTGAGCTTGAGGGGGAGAATTTAAAATTGCATGATTAAATCCAAAACGATGACCATGATAACATGGTCAGGCATTTGTCAAAACTAGAGGTTGATAATCTTAATTTGCAATTAAAGTATCAACATTTAGAAGAAAGAATTAAAACCTCAAATGCCAAGACATCTTTGGATGCTCCTGAATTTGATGCATATTTTGAATTAAGCAAACGAGATGAACGAATTCAAGCTCACACTAACACGATTCGAAAATTGAAGGCCCAAATTGCTCAATTAAAGTCAAACAAGAGTGATGTGATTGGCACCCATAAACCATCGTCTTTAGATTCTCAAAATTTTCAATTTCAAGAAATCATCAATAAATTGCAACAGGAAAATGATTGTTTTCAAGCTGAAAATTCAAAAGTCCAACAGCATTACAAAGAGTTATATGATTCGATTAAGATCACGCGTGAGAATAACAATGAAATGATAAATTCTTTGCTTAATGAGATCAAGAATCTAAAGACTCAGGTGAAAGGGAAAATGTCAATTATCACTAGTTATAATGTTGTTCCAAAGGTTTCTGCTTGTAGTAAGTATGCAATTGATGTTGTGCCTATTTCGCTTCCCCTTAGGAACAATAGGTCTGCTCATCAAGTATATCTCACTCACCTTAAGGATAGCCTTGATACCCTTCGTGAGATTGTAGAAGATGATAGAATAGAAAAACCTCTTGATAGTGCAATTGCTGATGCATGCATCTTCGCTAAACGGTCTCAGGAACTCCTTGAATTTGTCATTGGCACATGTCCTAAAATAGGTACCCAGCGAAATAGATTTATTGAATCCTCCACGATGCCTAAGAACAAGCATGTAACCTTTGAGGTACCTTTGGTTTCAGTAGCTCCAGAGATTGTTTGCACTAACCAACTGGAACCCAACTTAAATTGGGGATCCGGCACTCCAAACTCTCTTCTTTCGTCTGTTTTCAAATGCAGGTCGTACAGATCGTCCTTTGACATTTGGACTCAGGCTGCTCACAACATATGAGGGGAAACGACAATGACGTTTGAACAATGCAGTTCAAGCCTCGGGCCTCAATATCAACATAATGGCGTCTGCTGAAAACACTCCAGGCCCCGTTCCTCAAAGAAAAAAAAGGTGTACGCTTGAGTGCGCTTTATCTTCGGAAGAAGAGAAATCTTCTTGTTTCTGACTATTCTCATCAACAAGCTTCATACTTGTTCCATGCTCGTTCAGTCATCAAGTGGATCTACTTTCATTAGATTGTATTTTTATTCACCCGATCAAAAATGGCAACCTCAAATGCAATTTTTGAGGGGGAGAAGTGTGAACAGTAGATCAACCTCATATGCACATGTTCAATCAAAAATGGAAACCTCATATGCAATTTTTGAGGGGGAGAAGTGTGAAAAGTGGATCGACGTACATTTGATTGTATGTTCACTCACTTGTTGGGCATGTGACTCTAATTGAGACTATGGAGTTGATTAGGTATCACTCATTTGAGATTGAAGTTGACTTTCACAAAGGCATGATCTTATTTTATCTTGAAGTCGGGGTTGGTTGGATGCATGACTTTCAATGATAACTTCCTCGTGCTTAAGATTTAAGTTGAAGACTTAGTTTATCTAGTTACCAGCAGTCGGGGTAAATGTTTGAAGACCTGGTTAACTATCACTTAAAGGAGTTATGTTGTAGTACTTAGTGTCACACGCCGATGACGTTGTGGATAATCGCAAGAGGTGTTAATGTCTCATACTTTTGTTGGGTATTGAGTATTTAGAAATTTGCTTGGAGCATAAATTCTCTACACCGTTCTTCCAACATTAGTGCAAGCCTAAGTCACGAGAATGGGGAATTCTACTTCAGTTTCAAGTTTGGTATATCGGGTTTGCTCCATCAGTTATCACTTCAAATAGCCTACTTAAGGGTTGGTAAAGATAGTCAGAGAGAGTTTCGGTAGCGGTTGATTCTCACTTGATACATTTGAGCCAATTTTGTTCTTCTCACAAGATTTCAAGTATATGTGCGTAAAATGTGTTGCTGATTCTGAGGTATCAAAACCAGCAAAGGGGAAGGAGACATACATCTGAATGCACAACGAGTACACGTGATGAACTTTATATTTCTTCTTAATTGAATTTATTCCGGGAAGACAAATTTCATAACCGCAGAGAAAATCAGTGTTTTAACTCGTGGCTTTTGGTGTATTATTCTAACTACGTGGGGGAAGAGATGTAAGAAACAGTTTCTGATGATTAAAAAGGTACACAATTGTATGATGATTCCTCTGGTTAGTCGGTATCCTACAGAAGGAAATGTGTTCATCCGGGACTTACTTGATTTTTACGGTACTGTTTTGGTGTTATCATTTCGACTACATCCGGTACTAAGTTGCTTTTTGGTGTTATCATTTCGACTACATACGGGATTAATTGCTTACACTCGGGACTTAGTTGACTTTGGTATAGCAATTCTCATCTGCAATTTCCTGAAGGGAGAAAAGTGCATTTTCGAGTCTTAATTGATTTTGATGTTACGATTTCGACTTCATTTATGGGATTGAGTTTGTACTTCGGGTTTTTGAGCTTCATACAATGAGACTGATTGCATCACTTCAACTACTTGGGGAAAGTGGTCTCTGGATACTTTTGGTATGCATTATTTCAAACTTCAGCGAGAAGAAATATGAGAAGAATTACTCAAGCGTGAGATGATACGTTGCTGATCTATTTGATGATCCCCCGAACGAATAATCACGATGATTATTCTTAAAAGGAGCAGCAATATTTGATGTGGTTTGCTACGGACTCCGCTGAGAACTTAACTAATGTAAGCTTGAAAGAGAGCTTTGAAACTGCTCAAAAAGAAGATTGTCGGTTTGGGGGGAAGCTATCAAAGATTTACATTGAAAAGGCTCAAGTTCAGACGATTATTCAGGAGCCTCGAAAGCTTTGGTGGTGAAAGTTTAAGAGATGTTGACTACAGACTTCTAGAACGTACAGAACGATATCCTTATTTCGGTATTCATGTCAACATCTTCTTAAATTGAATAATATATTTTTTACATATCTTAAACCAAAATGTAAATAGAAAAATATAAAAATCTCAAAAAAAATAATAAAAAATAATAATACCAAGAATAGTTTTTCAATGCATGTCTTCTGGTATCGATAACATTTACAGTCCTAGAAATGTCATTCAATAATGACACGGGTCTTTAAATGAAGTTCGAGCATAAGTTCAAAACATGCCTATATGGCTTGCTATTATTTCAGATACGCAACCCATTTTTCAAAATGAGGAAAGCACGTCGCCAAAAAGACGGCTGTTCCTAACAACGGGTGATTAAATTCTCAGGGGAATGGATTACTTTACATCCGTGCACCCTCGATCTGATGTACAATTGAGTGCATCATTTCTCGTATAAGAAGTGAAGTCTTCTTTACATCACAAATACTTTTCCATCTATGATTCTTCAGGAAAGTATTTGTGCTAAACTTGGTGGTACCATGAATTTTTTTTGGAAATCAATCAGACTTGAAGTTTTTCATAAAATTTGTCACTCAATCAATGACTACAGCTCTTTAAATAGAAAACAGGTCATCGATTGAGGGGGAGAGTGATTTCAAAATTTTATATCATCAAAACACGCCACTTTGTACATAATAAGCAAGTGAATAAAATTTATTGTTATGTGTCAGTGTATGAGTTTTATTCAAATATCTTTCAAACTTATCATACCTGACACTAACATTCTCCCTCATTGATTGAGGGGGAGCATAATAATGTTCCATTATCAAAATACATTGAATCAGACCACATTGTCTCCCAAATTTTCTAACTTATTTAAATCAATTGAGATCCCAAATCTCAAAAGGTTTGAAATTTTTGATCGGGGGAGAGACTGTGATTTAAATATGAAAACTGATAAAATGTAATCTTTTGGACTCAAGTGTAGGCTCTCTCATATGTGCTAAACTCTTTCGTATATCGATGCACATATTGAGGGGGAGCGAATGATTTATGATGGCAATTGTGAAAGAATACCAAATACCGACCATTTTATTTAATGTACTGGAGTTATAAGGATGGTAAGGTTAGGTATCAGTTCCCATGATCCAGCCAGAACCGGAGGGATCTTCCCAGGGACAATCCTCTGGTTAGAATAGAAGTCCTTAGGAACGATGAAAAAAGGAGAAAAGTGAGAATAAGGGAAGAGTGCCGACTGAGATGGAACTGGTACTGGAATAAACCCAACAAGGTACTAGTGATGAAGTCTCGGTAAGCGCTGAAGGGGTTGAAGAATGAAAAAAAAATGTAAAGATAAAGGGTGAAAAGAAATAAGCCCTCCTTACACTTTAGGCAGAAACCGGGTCAATACATATGCTGTCAGAATCACTTAGTTGATTGCTGACATTGAAGACAAGTATCATGGACCCAGTGATACGCTGCACAACCCTCCCTAGCCACTCAAGGTCCCTCAAAGGACTCTTGTTTCATTTGTCACGGAGATCAATACATTTCTATCGTCTTTCTCACTCCAAGTTAGACGATATTGAAAAGGTGGCAGTCCTCTCCAGCCTCCGATCACTAAATCAAAATGCACTATTGAGTCTTGAGTCTTGAGCCAAGAGATCATCCATAAATCTCATTAGAACACATTTCCAATATGCTTGCTGTTTCATACACTGTGAAAAGTAAGAAAACATATATTAAGAGTCCTACGCATTATCCTTGTGGTATTTCCAGAACATCCGAGTGATACGTAAAGTATTCACAATGAAGATGGAAATCCTTCTAGAATCAACATCAAATAAGCTCTTGGTGGGTGACATGTGAGATTCTTCATGGATCAAACTTGTGACAACTGGAAAGAAACGATTGGGCGATTCGCATTTGAATCAAACTTGTTCCAGGAAATGAATTGACGGATACTTTTGGAAAACCTTTCGATGTGCCCAACAATTGTTTTCGAGCACATTGACTGCGCATAAATTTTCAAACAAAAGTATTAGTGATTGAAACTTGATGTTGTTTATAAAACTTTCGTCGCATTCCAAAAACTCTTTATTCAGTAATACGCGAATGTTATTTTCAAATTAATTTCTCATTAATCAGTGAATCATAATTCACTGGTTCACTTACTCCGTGCTTTGTCTACTTTGAGACGCTCTGGTTTCAGAATGGCCAGTGCAGCTGCGAAACCTTGTCAAGGAGATTCTTCGTAATTCTACCTGATCACAGGCAGTATTGATACTGATTAACGGGGAACTGTGGTTCTTGCAACCCTATTCAACGAAAGTGAACAAAGACACTTTCGTTTGTTTATTGCTAACTGTTGTTTGCAGGAACTCCCGATAGTTGCAGCTGATGGCAAATGAGATGCTAATTCATAACCTCATGCTCACTTCATACTCACGTTTAAAGAAATCATGATAGCAGAATGACCTACAACAATGCTTCCGCAACTCTGATGCTAAATATCATGATCCAGAAAAGTGTGAGCATGACGGTCCGATGGTCACAACATCACATGGAGACGATACTACAAAAAGATGACTTAGAGACGTACGTTGGATGATGACTTCAAAGAATCCTCAAAGATCATCCAAGACAAAAGAAGAGTCATCAAAAGTTCACAGCTGAAAGTACAAAGATCAAAGACTTAGAAGAATCAAAGACTACGAGCTAGGCACTCTAATCTATGTAATAGAATGCTAGAATTCAAAATGTAAATTCCGGGGTGACCTCCCTTAAGGGGAGATTGTTAGGAATATAAATATTCACATGAAAGACTCGGTCACCCCGAGTATTGATTAGCATTAAGTAGCTCGTAGGTTTAATCATATTAGTTTAGATATCGTTTCACCATGGAGTTGGGTCGGGTCTTTACCCACTGTCAGCCTGGTCCATAGCCTTCTAGAGGCGTTTTTATGTCTTGTATAAATAGCCCTTCCAACCCATGGGAAGGGTTGGAGCTTTTCATTATTCTTAATCTAATACACATACATTTCTCTCTCTAGAAAACTCCCATTTCTATCTCTCTCTCTCTCTAGAATTTGGCCTAATCACATGATCAAGAGTGTGTTATGATTTCGAATATCTTACACAAAAGCTGCAACATGATGGGCTTTTACAAGATATCAATGATGAATCATTTGATAAATGCGAATCTTTTATATCTGGGAAGATGACAAAGAAACCTTTCAATAATCGTATGGAAAGGGAAACTGATCTACTTGGTTTGATACATATTGATGTGTGTGGACCACTTAGACATGTGTCAAAGAGAGGTGCTAGCTACTTCTTAACCTTTACCGATAATTTCAGCCTTTATGGATACGTTTATTTACTTAAACATAAACATGAGGTGTTTGAAACATTTAAGGTTTTTAAAGCAGAAGTAGAATTGCAACTTGGAAAGAAGATTAAAGCTCTTCAATCCGATAGAGGTGGTGAGTACCTGAGTCAAGAGTTTAAAGATTATTTAGCTGAGAATGGAATTGTCCAGCATCTCACATCTCCATATACTCCACAACAAAATGGTGTATCTGAGAGAAGGAATCGTACATTGTTGGACATGGTGCGATCAATGTTTAATCTTACAACTCTTCCTTTATCCTTTTGGGATTATGCCTTGGAATATGCTATTCGAATTTTAAATATGGTTCCGACTAAGAAGGTTGGTAAGACACCTTATGAGTTATGGTTTGGGAAAACGCCAACTTGTCTTATTTAAAGGTCTGGGGTTGCGAGGCGTTTGTTAAACGTGACTCAGCAGATAAACTCCAACAGAGATCTGTAAAGTGTATCTTTGTAGGATACCCAAAGGAAACGATGGGTTACTACTTTTACTACCCACTTGAAAACAAAGTAATTGTTGCTACGTATGGAGATTTTCTTGAAAAAGATCTCATATCTCAAGAATTCAATGGGAGGATCTATGATCTGAAAGATGATCAAGAAGATACATTATCTTCTGAAAACACTAGCGAACTTCCTGTGGAACCTAAAAGTCTGGGTCCTCCACCTGAAGTTGTTCCCATTCGCAAATCTGCAAGGACTGTGAAAGCACTTGAACGTCTATGTCTTACTGTAGAAGTTGCGGAGACTATATTAGGGGATCTTGGAGAACCTTCTAATTATAGAGCTGCCATGAATGATCCTGAAAAGGATAAATGGCATATTGCTATGAATGGAGAAATGATATCCATGAAAGATAATCAAGTCTGGATTGAAGTAGACCTTGCTCCCAATGCCAAGGTAGTTGGAAGTAAGTGGCTCTTCAAGAAGAAAACTGACATGGATGGCAATGTACACACCTACAAGGCATGTTTGGTAGCTAAAGGCTTTACCCAAACATATGATGTTGACTATGAGGAGACCTTTTCTCCTGTAGCTGACATAAGGGCTATTAGGATTCTCATAGCCATAGCAGCATACTATGACTATGAGATTTGGCAAATGGATGTCAAAACCGCCTTCTTAAATGGTCGCCTAGATGAAGACATCTATATGGCGCAGCCTGAGGGGTTTGTGAATCCTGAATTTCTAAACCATGTATGCAAACTTCAAAGATCTATTTATGGATTGAAGCAAGCATCACGTCAATGGAATAAGAGATTTGATGAAGAAATCAAAAAGTTTGGGTTTACTCAGAATCTCGATGAGCCATGTTTATATCACAAAGCTAGTGGGAGTGATGTTATTTTCTTAATCCTATATGTTAATGACATATTAATCATGGGTAAAAATATTCCAAGATTGAAAGAGGTTAAAGCCTATCTTGGGAAATGTTTTTCCATGAAGGATCTAGGAGAAGCAGCATACATTATGTGAATCAATATTTATAGAGATAGATCGCGGTTGATTGGATTAAGCCAAAGTGCTTACATTGATAAAATATTGAAGAGATTCAATATGCAAAATTCCAAGAAGGGATATTTGCCGATGCAAGAGAATCATGGCTTAAGTAGCAAAGCATGTGCTTCAACACCTGAAGAGGTGGCATGCATGAAGAGAGTCCCTTATGCTTCGACTGTGGGATCTATTATGTATGCGGTGAGATGCACAAGGCCTGATGTGGCTTTTTCTCAAAATATAACCAGTCGATATCAACAGAATCCAGGTGAACTCCACTGGACTGCTGTTAAACATATTCTCAAGTACTTGAGAGCTACAAGAGATATGTTTTTAGTATATGGGGGAAATCCAGATGCAGAACTTGGTGTTACAGGTTACTACGATGCTTCCTGGAAATGTGATAAAGATGATACGAAGTCTCAGACGGGTTATGTCTTTGTCATTAATGGAGGAGCTGTGGATTGGAAGAGCAAGAAGCAAAGTACCATAGCGATGTCTGCAACAGAAAGTGAGTATATTGCTGCTTCAGAAGCTGCAATGGAAGCTGTCTGGATTAGGAAGTTCGTTTTAGGGCTTGGAGTTATGCCCTCAATCGAAAAACCTATAAAGATTTATTGTGACAATTCAGCCGCAATTACAATTGCCAATGAACCTGGAATCATGAAAGGTACCAGACATTCCCCGATTAAATATCACTATGTTAGAGAACAAGTGGAGATAGATGAAATCGAGTTACTCAAAGTTCACACAGATAATGACCTAGCTGATCCTTTAATGAAGGCTTTACCTGGTGGAAAGCTTTATCAACATGCTGAAGGCATAGGACTTCGTTAAGCTAGTAGTTTCATGCCCATCTGTGAGTAGTGTTTGGATAATGGGATGTTATGAACAATTATTATTTTAATGAAATAAAATACTTGTTATGTTTGATTGTCATTTTCTTAATAATATATCATGTATTTGCATGTTTAATCCTTGAATATTGCGAGAAAGAATCGATACACTTTAAGGATGTTAGTCTTTTGTAACTTGTGTATGTGATACTTTGAGTTAATATGGTTAAGTATGCGGAATCTACTTAACCACACTTAGAAGGTTATTTGTTTATGGAAATGGAACAATGATGCTTGTGTAATGAACAATGAACAATGAAAGTTTAACACCAAATGATTCAATATTATTGGAAATAATATGAGTGATCTTCACTATCACTAGGGTTACAAAAATCTTGAATCTATATGTTTCTATGACTAATTATTTCTATGATAAGTTATGTTCTTTGTTCTTAATAGATATTCTAAGCATATGAATTAAGCACACTTAATATCTAGTCTAAGATATTCTTTTTATAGTCCAAAGAAGATCTTTACAATAAATGATAAGTCTTGTCGAACTACTTGCATTGCATGTGTTGAGTGTGTCAGTAGCTAAGATACAACATGTATCTATGTTTACAACTTGATTGACTGACTACAAATCAAAGATATTATCTACCGTATAAACTTGACTTTTATACATAAATATCTTTTTATACTTATCCAACCAGCAGTAGTATACGCGACACTTATCCATCCAGCAGTAGGAATCAGCAGTACCTTTGTTTGTACTAGCGGTACTAACTTCAGTTAGTACTGTTAGTTATAACTTGAGAAGTCTTTAGATATACACTAGCAGTTAGAACTGTTAGAGTATTCTTCTTAGCAGTACTAATCTTCAGAACATTTAATTCCCAACAATCCTCCCCTAAACTTGTGATTGATCACAAATCAACATGTTTCTTCTGAATTAAATTCTGATTGTGAGGATCTTTCAAACACTTCATAGTCAGACTCTTGATCTGAGCTTTCCTTTGTTCTTTAAGATTAAATATCTTACTGTCTAACTCATCTGCTTTCTGTGAATCTCTTTCAGTAATAACATCATCTTTCTTTGTCTTGAACACAATCAATACCTTGAATAGAAGATGGTGCAATTTCCTTGAATGGAGAAATTATAAGAGGCAATGGTGTTGTGTATCTTGGATGCTTGTTCCAAGAAGTCAAATCATCTTTCAGCATGCCTTTGCAAGTGATGAACAAATGTAGTGAACTAAAATTGAAATTGAAAGAACCTAGATAGAACTTTCTCCATTTGAATGCTTCATCCCTTCTGAATATATATAATACTCCAGAATCTTCATTTGAACTTTCTTCATTTGAAGAGCTTATTCCCAGTTTCCATTAACTGAAAAATATTATTCTCAGTATTCATCAACTGAATACTTGTTCTTTTTATTGGCTGAATAATAAGACATGTTAGCTTCTCAAAAAGCTGACATCTTCATCTTGTATGCTCTTGTCTTTTCTTTAACTTGATAAATTTGAGTTTCCTCCCCTGATTCTGAGCATACACAACCACAATCTTTTCTTCCCTTGTTTGAAAATCTCTCACCATGTACCAAAATATTTCCTCCCTTGAGATTTATCATTTCCTCCCCTGTTTGGAAGATCTCTCACCATCATCTGACCTACCAATTAGAACATGTTTTCAGACAATGTTGTACATGTAGCCATCAATTCCTTAAGAGTTTATTTGCTGCCCTCATCACTTCCAGGTGTGTTAACTCCTGTGAGAGGTGATTCATGGGGCATTGACTCATTGTCCATCATTTGATGGTTTTTCTGAGCCTCTTTGAAAATCCTTTTTAAGAAACTTTTGACTTAGCAGTATGAATATGATTTATTATTGAAAAATCATACTGCTCCCAACCATTTTGAAGGGATTAAGTATGTAACAGACACTTAATCAAGAATTTGGTTTAAAATAACCTCTGGTTGTGTGAGAACCAATGTTTTCAGTTATAAATAACTGCCTGTGTAAAGATAAACCCATTCAAAGAGATTTCTTGACAGGTTTTCCAGCTCGTGACAATTGTGTCTTCAAACACAAGTGTTAGATGCACATTTGTTCGCTGTTCTTTCTATCAGATGTCCTTAGACTTGCTCATTATACTAATTAAAGTATAAAATGATAGAAAGTGAGTTGTGTCAGTTACTATCTGACCAACTGAGCCATCAAGTCAAAGTGAAACATCATAATCAGGTTTCAAGAAAGAAGTTTTAAGGAATCAATTAACTTAGGTGTAAACCTTTGTTAATGAATTCCTAAACTCAGTCCATCATGAACCTATTATGTCAGCAACTAGGATAATCATTCTGCTGTTTTCATTTCACCTGAAACTTCCTTTATGCTCAATGTTCATACCTGAAATTGTTAGTCCAAAACCAAGAAAAAAAATGCAAAGCATTTGTCGTATAGCAATATAAACCTTATATGACTAACAGTATGAACTGAACAATCAAAATTTGTACAAGCAGTATAAACTTTTCAATAACAGTACCAATTTACAAAGCTAGCAGTACAAACAAAAATTTATATACAATAACACAGAGTTTAAAATCATTAAGGATTAAGCATTCCAATACTTGCTACCAAGTACTGAAACCTTCCAACATCAAAAGCTTTTGTGAGAAGATCTGCAAAGTTGTGATCAGAATCAATTTTAAGAACTTGAATCAACTTTTTCTCATTGCAGTCTCTAATAAAATGATGTCTAATTTCAATGTGTTTTGTTTTAGAATGTTGTACTGGGTTTTTAATTATGCAAATTGTACTACTATTATCAATATGTATGACAGTGTTCATGAAATTGAACCCTAGTCAAGAAGTTGGTTTTGAAGCCATAGGACTTGACCACAGCAACTTGCAGCAGCTATATATTCAGCTTCAGTTGTTGAAGTAGCTACAATTGTTTGTTTCTTACACTGCCATGAGATAAGTTTACACCCAAGGAATTGACATCCTCCAGTTGTTGACTTTCTGTCCAAGCTTGCACCTGCATAATCACTATCTGAAAATGCTACCAAGTCAAAAGGTGATTCTCTAGAATACCATAGAACCTAGGTTGACCCTTGAGATATCTAAAAATCCTCTTGACAGCTGAGAGGTGAGAAACCTTTGGAGTTACCTGAAATCTTGCACAAGCACAAACAGAGAACATGATATCAGGTCTTGATGATGTGAGATACATCAAAGAACCTATCATAGATCTGTATGTGTGTACATCTACATTTTCTCCATCTAAATCTTTAAGAAGTGGCTTCTCAGAGTCCATTGGTGTGCTTGCCACTTTTGAATCAGCAAATTTGAATTTCCTTAGAATCTCTGCAACATACTTATCTTCACTAATAAATATGCCTTCACATGATTGCCTAACTTGCAGACCCAAAAAGAATGTGAGTTCCCCCATGGAACTCATCTGAAACTTATTATGCATAAGTTTTTCAAACTCTAAACACATCTCCTTCCTTGTAGATCCAAAGATGATATAATCCACATACACTTGCACTAGCAAAAGATCATTCTTGTGCTTCTTGATGAATAATGTCTGATCTATCTTGCCTCTTTGAAATCCATTTTCTGTCAAATAGGAAGCCAGTATTTCATACCATGCTCTTGGTGCCTGATGAAGGCCATAAAGAGCCTTTACTACCTTGTACACCTTGTTTGGATGATCTGGGTCAGTAAACCTTGGAGTTTGTGAGACATATACCTCCTCTTCAATAGTACCATATAAAAATGCACTCTTGACATCCATTTGATAAACTGTGAAGCTCATAAATGAAGCATAAGCCAAAAATAACCTAATGGCTTCAATCCTTGCTACTAGAGCAAAAACCTCTTCATAGTCTATCCCTTCTTCTTGTGTGTACCCTTGGGCTACTAATCTAGTCTTATTCCTAATCACTATGCCCCTTTCATCCCTTTTATTTCTGAAAACCCATCTAGTGCCAATTACCCTTACCCCCTTACACCTTTGGGTAAATCAACTAGCACCCATACCTTCTGAATCTTAAACTGAAGAAGCTCCTCTTGCATAGCTTCTACCCAGCTTGAATCATCTAGGGCTTTAAGAACATTCTTTGGTTCTGCTTGTGATAGAAAATATACAAATAAGCAAGAGTTTGCAAACTCATGCTGCTTTGAAGCATAAAGGGCATCAAGAAGCCCTTGTTGGTCTGAAGACATCAGTTGTTGTTGATGAAGCGAAAAGTGTACCGCTTTTAAAGGGTCATTTAAGCCCTAAATCGTATATATTTGATCAAATATTGCCCTAAATCGTTCCTTTTGTCATTTTAGGTACTTTTGAGAAGAAATCTGGAAAAGGAAGCATTTTGGACGTTTTTGGAGCATAAAAGTGAAGAAAACGACAAAGTCTCAAAAACCGGCTGAAAAGTACCTTGGACGGCGTCAGGATTTGTTCTTGACGGCGTCATGGCTTGGCAAAAGTGGTGGATATGAAAATTACTCATGATAAGCCAGAGAAATTTGCATGGGAATTCTGACGGCGTCACCCTTTGGAATGATCAAGGTCGTCACGGTATAAGTTAAAGCCAGACGGCGTCACGCCTAACTCCAACGGCGTCAAGCCTTGATAAGCCAGAACGGATTTTGGAGAGCTAAAGAGGGACGGCGTCAAGAAGGCCATCCGGGAACCCTAAAAGGGCGAGGTGACGGCGTCACACTCCATAACGTGACGCCGTCAGATCTGAAAGTCTATATATAGTTTTGCAATTTTTTTGTCATTAGTGTGGAACTTATTGGGGAACTTTGTGTGTGAAAACCCTAAGACGATTTTAGCAGCTTCTTCAAGGCTTTTTTCCTTGAGATCTTCCATGTTACATTGAAGATAAGTTATCAATTAATCATTCAATATGTCTATGTGTTGTTTGATTCTATCTTGTTCTTGTCTTTTGTTTAACATGCTAGGCTAGGTTTTCTTTGTGTTTGCTTAGATCTAATGAAACCTAGCTATTGATTATTGGTTATTAGTGTGTTATTAGTTGTATTGGATGATTGTTTATCTATGTTAGGCTTAAGAAAACTGGCTAACTTCCTATTCGGTAACTTGCTTGAACGTCTTAAGAAACATGAACCAATGCGTACTAAAGGTTTTTATGGTTGTATTTAATGCACAAGCGAATTCTAGTGATCCCATGTTAGGAGCTTCCTAGCCGGCTCGACATAGGAGTGAAGTAGGAGCTTGTAGAGTTGGGGAAGTACGTACGCCACCCCACGATTGGTATTAAGGAATACACCCTCATCCACGCAATTAATACACACTAATCAACCGGTAAAAGATAGTTAGGGAGTAAGGAAATCTAAGTAAACACATTTTTCTCCACATAAATTTCACCACCTTTTCATTTTCTGTTATTTTATTTTATTTGCATTCGTAGTAACTTGGGTTAGTTGACTAGCAACTAATTCCGCCCACTCTTTCAAACCCGAGATTTTACTTGCTTTCATAAAATTATAAAAACACAAAAAGAATCTTCTCTCACCCTTAGACCTATTAGAGTAGTTTTTCATACCTAACGAACACTATTCCCTGTGGAGAACGATCAATCCCCCGTACTTACCACTACACTATACTACATCGGTCAGGTACACTGCCTGGTGGGGTTGTAAGCCTCTTGAGATCCCTCGAGAGGTAAAACCTGTTGTAAGGTTGCAAAACCACGCATCAAGTTTTTGGCGCCGTTGCCGGGGAATAGTTATTGTTTAGGTTGAATTTTTATTTTATAGGTCTACTCACTAGATTCCTTTCTAGTGAGATTTTTATTTTATTTTTCTAGGTTTTCTTTAGTCTATCTTTTTCTTCGTTTCTTTGTTCGTAACCATTACCATCCGACATCATGGAAGGTGGTAATATCCTTGATCCCAACAACCCACCACAACAACCACCACCTCCTAGAGCCCGTACTTTAGGAGAGTACTCCCGTCCTAGCCACCATGGCTATCGAAACACCATTGAGCTCACTCAAGGAGCCAATGTCACTCCCTTGCGATCCGACACCATCCGGTTGGTGCAAAGCGGATGCGCATTCCATGGACTTCGTTCTGAAGATCCTAATCAACATCTCAAGGACTTTCTCAAAATCGTTGATTCTATAGACCTTGATGTTGCCACTCGAGAGACGACCCGACTGCGTCTCTTTCAATTCTCTTTGCGGGACCAAGCTAGTCAATGGCTAGAGTGTCAACCCGCAGGATCCATCACCTCTTGGGATGATCTCACTACTCGTTTCCTTGCTCAGTTTTTCCCACCGGGAAGAACTACCAAGCTAAGGAAGGATATCTTGATGTTTGAACAACGTCGAGGCGAAACCCTCTACGGGGCATGGATTCGATTCAAGGACTTACTCCAAAAAGTCCCTCATCATGGCATAAATCTCTGGCTTCAAATCCAAATCTTCTATGACCATGTTGATTACCACACCAAGCGTGCCATCGATCGAGCCGCCGGGGGCAGATTGCGCGAAAAAAGCGCTGAGGAATCATGGGAGATCATTGATGAGCTTGCATCCGACGATGATGAATTGTGGCAAGTCTCCCACGACGTACGCTCGGCGGTCAAGACATATTCGTCGCCCGATACAGCCAATCAAATCACTGAGGAAAGCGTTAATGAACTTGAGAAAAGGGTTGCATATCTTATGGAAAAGCATAAGAGACCCTTAAGTCCACAAAAAGCAACAATTAACTCGGTCTCAAGCGTTAAGCAAATACCATTGTCCGAATCACCCTGTAGGGAAAATAATAAACCCTTCCATAAGCACGCTCAACCCAATTCACCACCTCAGGAACTTAGTCCAACATTCGAAGCTCGAATGAGAGAATACATGTCAAAACACTCCGAACGGTTGGCAAAATTTGAGGAAGCCGTCTACAAACAGAAGGAGGAAATGGAAGAGAAGATGGCGGAGATGATGAACCTCTTGAAAGAATACACAAATACAAAAGCTCCTAAAAATGTGCTAGTGCGAAAAGATGTTGAAGTTCCCAACACTAAATGTGTTAATGCCGTCTCCGTCGCCCAAGAGGGCAAAAATGATGGAAGAGAGAAGTTGATAACTATGGAAGTTAACAAAATTGACCTCGTCCCACTTAATGACGGAAACACCAATGCCTACACATGCAATTCCGACAAGGGGAAGGAGGCGCCCACTGAGGAGCGCCAATTGGAAGAACCACCAAAGTCACAACAAGTGAGGCATTACTTGAAGCACGAAATAAACAAGGAAACCATAAACGATTGGGTGGGAAACTATCGACGTACTCATCTACCCAACAAGGAGTCCAAAAGGATGGAACCGGATGATGAATCCGACACATTACCCGGAGGGCAATTGTATGAGTGCCTCATAAGACAAAAGTTAGTGGAAAAGAAAGAATTCTACGGGGTCTTCGAAATACCATGCAGCATTGGAAAACTCAAGTATCTGGATGCGGTAGCTGACCAAGGTTCCGACGTAAATTTGATGCCTTTATCCGTTTATGTCCAGTTAACCGACGAACTGCCATCCATCACCCGTACTAAACTCTCCTTTGCAAAACATTCTTATGAGTACCCGTTAGGAATTGCGGAAGATGTGTTGGTCAACGTTGCCGGATTCCTGTATCCGGTCGACTTCATGATTATTGAAAGAAATGACATGAATATGCCAATAATCCTTGGGGCACCCTTTCTCGCGACCACTAGGGCACAAATCAATTACGAAAAAAGTACCATCCAAATGAAGAAGGGGAAGAAAACAATAAACTTCCCAACGATCCCACGACATATACGAGATATTGCTCTACAAAAGAAGATGGAGGCGAACCCCAATATAATCCGTGGTAAGGTTCGAGAGAAAATCCGTGCATGGGAGGCAAGGATTAAGAATTACAATGAAAATGAGATTAGAGAATGTAAGGGCGGAAATAACGATTATATTGAGGCTGATAAGCAGACCAATAACCCCGTTGAATTTACAAAAGGAGACTCAGTACTCCTAAGGCATTCAGAAACAAAAGCACCTACCGATGAACCAAGTCCCTGGTGGTACGGACCATTCACAATTAAAAGTCTACACCAAGATGGGGTAGTGAGCTTGACCAGCAAGGGAGGAGGTGAAGTGACTGTGAATGTCGGGCGATTGAGACACCACCACCCTGATAACAAGGATTATATCTATCAGGGATACGTCATTATGAATGATGGAATCACGTAATGTACGTGACTTTGAGTCTAGCTACAAGACTCGTTAATAAAGAAAAGCGCTTCTTGGGAGGCAACCCAAGTTTTATTTGCTTTGTGTGTTTATTTATTTGTTTGTTTGATTTTATTTGTTTCCGTATGTACGTTTAAATTTTATTATTATTGATTCATGTTCAAAAACTAATTTTTGAAAATGCTTTATCTTGTTTTTAACTTCGTCTTAACTACATATAAAGGTATTTTGCAAAAGATAAGTGTAAGGGAAATCCAAACCGGTTTATTAGAACACTAATGAACATGAATCATAATAATAAATTAACATACATATTAGTATTTGTTTGAGTCAAATGCTTGTATCGAGTCATAATGATGTTTTGCAGGATTTCCAGGAAGTAAGGTATAGGTTCTTCCAAAATTTTTCCGGAAACTTAACATGAGAATTCTGTCAGATCATTTCTGACGGCGTCAGGATTTACAACTTGACGGCGTCAGGTTTAATTTTCTGAAAATTTTTTGAAAGTTTTGTTTTCATAAAAAGTTTTTATTAAATCTATAACTTATAATCTCCAGGAATCTGCAAAATTATCATTCCACAAGCATTATATCCTTATATATAGAGTTTATCCCGCCGATGTTATGCAGGTTTTCGTGTTTGTTTTCTCAGGTTTAACAGGTTATTTTGGACAAGGAAATGTTTGTTGGATCAAGCTTTTGGTGATGCATTAGTCTTGGAGCTTTTACATTCTCTTGGAAGAAGATTTAACCATGTTACTTCATTATCCACCGAGCGAATCAGGGGAGTATTTGATTTCATTCTTTTACTTTTTTCTTTTACATCTTGTTATTTGAACATTGGGGACAATGTTCATCTTAAGTGTAAGGGGGGGTAAAAGTACGATTAGAGAATGCTATTACGCTTGATTTTTGTTTGTTTAATAGTAGATGTGTAATAAAACTGAGATAAATACCTGTTAGGGTAATTTTAGTGCCAAATTTAAAATTTTTTACAACATATAGGAGTGAAACTTTGATCTTAATGAGCGTCTCACGGATAGGAGTTATATGACTAGCACAAAACCGTACCACTAAAAAATTTTCCACCCCCAAATATGTGAGGTTCGCCCCTAGAATTGGTAGGAAAAGCATTTATGCTATGATGTGTGTACCGGTAGCACTTAGATTCTAGAACTTGCGTTAGGACCATTCCGAGGCCACAAGTGAGACTACATTCGTGTAGTTAGATTTACTACATGATAAGAGGCATTAGGATTAACCCATTGTTTTACACCTGTGTTTTTGTTATAATTACTTTGGCTACATTGGTCAAGTAATTCTCCCACACCCTTTGCGTTGTACTCATTTTTAGTACACGATACCCCTAGTACACCCCTCAGAGCCTATCTTTTCGTTTCGAGCTTTAAGCATTTTACTTAAAGGAAGAATTTGTTACGCCCCACTAAAATGTACACCCAAATCGCCTTAGCCTACCTTGTATGCACTCATTTTTAGTGCATTATTGTGACAACATTTGTTTAAACCCAAGTTAATTATCTAGTTGATTACATGGTTGCTAAGTCGAGTCATATCCTTGTACATATTGTTTTGGGACGATTGGGACTCATGGGTAAAGTACTAGTGTAATGGAGTAATGGGGAAGAACATCATTTATTACCCCCATATGTGCTAAATACTTTAAAAGTACTCCAAGTTTTTCAATCATCTTAATCCGAGTCATTAGATTAGTTATTTGTAAAGTTATGTAAAAGTTCAAGTGTAAGGGGAATGCAACGCCCCTATGATGTATTATTTAGGATGGTAGGGCAAGAGTGTATGAAAAAAAAAAAAAAAAAAAAAAAAAAAAAATCAAGAAAAATACAAAAAAAAAATGAGAAAAAGAAAAAATAGAAAAAAACATACGGACTACCATCCCGTTTCATTTTATGTTTATTTTATGTTTTTGTTATTTTGTTTTTAGCTTAAGATTGAGTCGAGTCTTGGCTTAGCAACATTGTATAGTACATGTAATTGATCAAGATCTTTAACTCGCCACCAGTAAAATATCCTTTATCCAACAAAACCGTGTTTTCCTTTTCCCTACACCTAACGTTATAACCCATGTAAAAGCCCTCTTTGATAGTTTATCTTAGGTGCTTACGCCTAGTGGAGGAGGTTTTCGATCCTTTCCCAAGCCTATGGTAATCTATTTGCTATGACAGGTAGTGAGAGATATTATCCGTTTTCATTTATGAGATTTATTTTGATGACACTTGAGAGATGTGAGTATCTAAACACTACTTGTGAGGTGCTAGTTTGTAATCTCCGTGCTTATTATGATTAAAGTGGAACGACTATTTGTTGCAATTACTTTTATATTAGCATTAAATGACCCCTAACTTGTATTTTGATTAGAATAAAAGCGCATTTGCTTGAGGACAAGCAAATCTCAAGTGTAAGGGTATTTGATGAAGCGAAAAGTGTACCGCTTTTAAGGGGTCATTTAAGCCCTAAATCGTATTTATTTGATCAAATATTGCCCTAAATCGTTCCTTTTGTCATTTTAGGTACTTTTGAGAAGAAATCTGGAAAAGGAAGCATTTTGGACGTTTTTGGAGCATAAAAGTGAAGAAAACGACAAAGTCTCAAAAACCGGCTGAAAAGTACCTTGGACGGCGTCAGGATTTGTTCTTGACGGCGTCATGGCTTGGCAAAAGTGGTGGATATGAAAATTACTCATGATAAGCCAGAGAAATTTGCATGGGAATTCTGACGACGTCACCCTTTGGAATGATCAAGGTCGTCACGGTATAAGTTAAAGCCAGACGGCGTCACGCCTAATTCCGACGGCGTCAAGCCTTGATAAGCCAGAACGGATTTTGGAGAGCTAAAGAGGGACGGCGTCAAGAAGGCCATCCGGGAACCCTAAAAGCGGCGAGGTGACGGTGTCACACTCCATAACGTGACGCCGTCAGATCTGAAAGTCTATATATAGTTTTGCAATTTTTTGTCATTAGTGTGGAACTTATTGGGGAACTTTGTGTGTGAAAACCCTAAGACGATTTTAGCAGCTTCTTCAAGGCTTTTTGCCTTGAGATCTTCCATGTTACATTGAAGATAAGTTATCAATTAATCATTCAATATGTCTATGTGTTGTTTGATTCTATCTTGTTCTTGTCTTTTGTTTAACATGCTAGGCTAGGTTTTCTTTGTGTTTGCTTAGATCTAATGAAACCTAGCTATTGATTATTGGTTATTAGTGTGTTATTAGTTGTATTGGATGATTGTTTATCTATGTTAGGCTTAAGAAAACTGGATAACTTCCTATTCGGTAACTTGCTTGAACGTCTTAAGAAACATGAACCAATGCGTACTAAAGGTTTTTATGGTTGTATTTAATGCACAAGCGAATTCTAGTGATCCCATGTTAGGAGCTTCCTAGCCGGCTCGACATAGGAGTGAAGTAGGAGCTTGTAGAGTTGGGGAAGTACGTACGCCACCCCACGATTGGTATTAAGGAATACACCCATCATCCACGCAATTAATACACACTAATCAACCGGTAAAAGATAGTTAGGGAGTAAGGAAATCTAAGTAAACACATTTTTCTCCACATAAATTTCACCACCTTTTCATTTTCTGTTATTTTATTTTATTTGCATTCGTAGTAACTTGGGTTAGTTGACTAGCAACTAATTCCGCCCACTCTTTCAAACCCGAGATTTTACTTGCTTTCATAAAATTATAAAAACACAAAAAGAATCTTCTCTCACCCTTAGACCTATTAGAGTAGTTTTTCATACCTAACGAACATTATTCCCTGTGGAGAACGATCAATCCCCCGTACTTACCACTACACTATACTACATCGGTCAGGTACACTGCCTGGTGGGGTTGTAAGCCTCTTGAGATCCCTCGAGAGGTAAAACCTGTTGTAAGGTTGCAAAACCACGCATCAGTTGTTATCTTGTCTTCACCCCTGATTGTACATCTCCAATCACATTGTCCAGGGAGTGGACTTTGTGAATCCTTGTGTGTGGTGTTGTAGGAACATGATAGTTAGGCGGGAGATTATTGAAATCCACATCTTCTTATGAGAAATCTGCTTCAGTTGAGACTGATGGGCCAGCAGTAGAAAAATTTGGCCTAGCAGTATGAACTGTTTGCCTGGCAGTATCTTGCTCTGTCTCAACAGTATGAACTTTTGGCTCAGCAGTAGGAATAATGATTGTACTGCTGACTTGTTCTTCTTGTTCATTTTCCTTGTTTTCATCTTCAATCCCTTCTTTAGTTTTATCTGAAGAAGATTCATCATTTGTTGAAGTTGAAGCCACACTTGTACTTGTCCATATTGGAATCCAAACATAATCTTGATCTGTCTCTTTGTCTAACCTTGCCTCATCTGTTGCACCATTTGTTTCTGAACCTGAAAATTCATTAGTTTCTGCAACAACAGGCACATAATTCATAGAATGGGTTAGTGTCTCAAGATAAAATAGCCAATTAGGACCTTGACCTGCTACATTGGATCTATTCTCTAAAAAGTCCACATGCAAGTTTTCCTCTACTCTTCCAGTTCTTGAGTTGTATACTCTAAAAGCTTTGCTATTAAGAGAATATCCAACTAAGAATCCTTCATCTGCTTTACCATCAAACTTTCCTAGATGGTCTAAGGTATTCAGAATTGTCACATGACATCCAAAAGGTCTAAGAAATCCTATTGCAGGAGTTCTACCTCTAAAAAGTTCATATGATGTCTTATTGTGAGATTTGACAACCAAAACCCTATTCTGGACATAACAAGCAGTATTAACTGCTTCAGCCCAAAAAGTGATAGGCAACTTAGAGTCGGCTAACATGGTTCTAGCAGCTTCTATGAGTGTTCTATTTCTCCTCTCAGCTACTCCATTCTGCTGAGGAGTTCTTGCAACACTAAATTCTCTCCTAATACCTTTTTCCTTGCAGAAATCATCCATAACTCTATTCTTAAACTCTGTCCCATTATCACATCTAATGACTTTTACTTTCTTGTCTACTAGGTTTTCTATCTGTGTAATGAATGTCTTAAGGATGCTAGAAGTCTCATCCTTAGAGCCTAAAAAGAAAACCCATGTAAATCTACTATAGTCATCAGTAACAACTAGAAAATATCTTTTATGCATCATACTACTAACAGAAGTAGGTCCAAATAAGTCCATATGAAGCATAAACAATGATTGATTAATAGAGTTAAAAATTTTGGGCTTACAAGTGGCTTTGTGTTGTTTGCCTCTAAGACAAGCAATGCATGTTTGGTCATTTTCAAATCGTTTTTGAGGTAAACCTCTTACCAAACCATTCTTAACAATTTTATTTATGGTTTTTAAGTTAATGTGACCAAGCCTCCTATGCCATATCATAGATTCATCCAATGTGGCCTTTACAACTAAATAAGTAAGTGCCTCTTTAGGAACAATTGTCTTCATATCAACACTGTACATGTTGCCCTTTCTTGGAATTTTAAGAAGTACTTGACTTTCATCAGGCATCTTAAAATCAGAAGAAAGTACAAGACATTCAGTGTCAGTAAAAAGAACTTGTTCCTTTTGTCACACATTTGTGAGACACTAAAAAGATTATACTTAAGCTCTTGTACATAGTACACATATTCAAAATCTAAATTTCCAGTTTTAATGGTACCTTTGCCGAAAATTTTGCCACCAATACCTCCTCCAAAGCTAACATATCCTCCATTTATTAATTGAAAATCTGAGAGATAAGACATGTAGCCAGTCATGTGCCTTGAACATCCACTATCCGAGTATCCTTGATTCTCTTGTTTATCAGTTGAATGTTCCTGCACAGAAATGAGGAATATTAGTTTCCTTTGGGGACCCAAGCCATTACTGACTTGGATCTGCCTCGTGCATCAATGTAATTTAATCTCTTAAGAATGGTTGATGCACCATTGGGTTTAATTTGTCTCCAAACCCAACATGCTGAGGCCTTAACAGCATTTGCCCTCTTTTCCCAAGCAGCAGTATGAACTACTTGCCTAGCAGTAGAAACTGCTGGCTTTGTAGTTGTCCCCTTCACTTTCCAAATTTGTTTTTGGACCACTGCTTTTCATTTTGAACTGCTAGTTTTGGGTAAACAGAGTAAAAAGGTCTGGCAGTAGAAACTGCTTGTCTAGCAGTATGAACTTTTGGTCTAGCAGTAGGAACTGCTTTTGGTCCAGACTTAAATGAAACTGTTTTGGGTATTGTTCTAGTATTATTAGAGTGACTTTTAGGAGTTTGCCTTTTTAAATTCACCCTATTGTGTGTATACCCATATACCCTTTGGTTGCAGAAAGCAGCAAGATGGTCAAATTCTCCATATATGAAACAAACTTTGTTATAGAAGTCAAAGTCATCACCTAGTTGGTGAGACTTAAGGCTATTCCAATTCCTTTGGTTTCCTTTAGGCTTGTTTGTGATTCTGTATTGTTCACAGTATCTAACTGGTTGCCTAACATGTTTAACATTGATTTTAGGCCTATCAGTATCATGTTTGACTATCTTAGGAACACTTGTTCCTGCTTTCTTAACCACTTCAGGTTTAGACATAACCTGTTCATCTTCATCATCATCAGATATCCAGTCCTCTATGATTGGACCATCTGATTTCCTATTAGAGGACACCTTGTCCTCAGGAAGTGATGTATTACTTATACTTTCACTTACTTTCTCTACCTTAGGACTCTTAGTAGACTTAGAACCATATTAAAGTATTGGGTCTTGAAATTCAGCTAATCCTATGTGGGCTAGGTCAATACCTGGAAGTGAAGGAACACCTCTGTATGGTGGAGGAACAGAATTGTAACCTATACCAGATTTAGCTTTATTAACAACTTGAGCTTCCCAAATTTTATTGATTCCATCTGAAGCATAAGCTAGTGTATCTACTGTTATCTTAACATTTTCATTTGCCTTTTTGTGTTTTGCTAGTGATTCATTCAGCACATTAATACACTCTAAGTTTCTTTTTAGACCAGCCATGTCATCACTAAACTTAGATTCATTTCCTTGAAAATGTAAGATTTGTTTTTCAAGAATAGCTAGACCTCTTTTATGATTAGATAAGTTAAAACTTGTATCATATAGCTCTTCTAGATTGGCATCAAATTCCTTTTTGAGTTTTTCAAAAGCTTTAAGAGCAGAGCAGGATTCAGTACACTTGATTATAGAATTTACCTCTGAATCAGAAAATGCCATCAATGCAGTCTCAGTTGCCACCATTGCAGCTTCTTTTGGTGCTTCCTCTTCATCAGCCATGAAGCTCCAATCATAGCTAACACCATCAATGGCTAGCATAGCCTTTGGCTCTTCCACAGTGATTTCCTTCTTTCTATCTTGCTTATACCAAGTGGTCCTATTATCTTGCCTTTTTAGCTTTCTGCACTCTCTTGCAAAGTGTCCAAACTTGCGACAATTGCAACACTCTACTTTCATCTTATCAAACCCAGCAGTTTCATAACCATTAATGGTAATCTGCTGTAACCACCGTGAAAATCCCACTTTATAATAAACTATCACTCAGAATACTTATCTTTTTCTACGTGTAAATTTTTTTTATTTGATTATAACTATTATCTTATGTGACGTAGATCACATCCTCGATAAACGTGCTCGCAACCCAACCTTAACTGATTTAGTGTTTATAAACATCTTTGACCTAAAACTTTATGAGATTCCATTTACCACTTTACGTTGTTTCGTTAACGTACGATTAAACTAAACGTTTCTTATTTAATAAGAGTTTTATGAAACCCTAAACTACCATAGCAACATATAAAAATAACGAAACCCAAAAAATACTAAAATACAAGTTATTTGAGTAATGTACAAGTCACTAAAGCACAGAAACCCTAATTCCACTATAACTCCCGGTAAAACCCTAATTTCACAAAACTACTATTACATGTAATAAAATCACAAACCCTAAATAATATTTCTATAAAATATATAGGTACAAGTCCCTAAAACCGAAGTACAAGTCATTAATGCATAAGAACTAAATATTAATAAAAACACTACATAAACTTTAAAAATAATTATTTTAAAGAGCATATTATGTAATAATTTTATGTATTAATTTTATTAGATTTACTAAAATAATTGTACAATCCTCAAACCTATAGTACAACCCTCTAATGCACAAAAACTTAAAATCTCATTTAATTACTTTAAAACCTTAATAAAAATTGTATAAAAATTATATAAATTATGGAATTATTAAAATTATATTTTTCTTGTTTTCTAAACCCTAGTAAAACCTTGCTAAGCCTATAGTACAAGTCTCCAAAGCACCAAATCATTTCCTTTTGATTTTCTACAACTCGATATACATATATATACTTAGAAAACTTAGAAAAATCATTTCTAATAAATACACAAACCCTAAAAGCCCTAACTAAAACCCTAACCCTAGAGTACCATATACCTAAGCATAAAGTACAACCCCTTGAAGCCAAATTCGAACCAAACTCTTCCCTTTTGCACTATCTTAGTCGAATCCAACTACATACAAACCAAACATTTATTTTCCATAAACCCTAAGAGTCAAATGGAAGAACACTAGCCTTCCACATCCCCCCCTCCTCTAGAAACTTGATACTTGTATGGAAAAGAATTAAACACATCATCACCACCATCCTAAATCACACGCCACCCCCCCCCCCCTCTACATGGCCTCTTCTCTACAAAACAACTCACCAACTTAACCTATGGTTACTATCCAAACACATCAACCTTCCTCTTCCTATATATATCAACCTCCATACTCCCATTTCCTCACAATCCATTCGAACATACCATCACAACCCCCATACGCAACCCCTACTGATCCCACAGCCTCCATACAAGTCCAAGAACCCTTTAGGAAGCCAAGAAAGGAAGAAGGAGCTCTAGTGCTTCGTTTCCAAGTTAATTCGCCCAAACCATGCCCTAATCGATCCATACTTTGCTAGGTGAGTTCTAATCCATTTCATTTCCTTTTATATACTCTAGGTATGGTTACTATCCAAACACATCCAAACACATCAACCTATGGTTACTATCCAAAACAACTCACCAACTTAACCTATGGTTACTATCCAAACACATCAACCTCCTCTTCCTATATATATCAACCTCCATACTCCCATTTCCTCACAATCCATTCGAACACACCATCACAGCCCCCATACGCAACCCCTACTGATCCCACAGCCTCCATACAAGTCCAAGAACCCTTTAGGAAGCCAAGAAAGGAAGAAGGAGCTCTAGTGCTTCGTTTCCAAGTTAATTCGCCCAAACCATGCCCTAATCGATCCATACTTTGCTAGGTGAGTTCTAATCCATTTCATTTCCTTTTATATACTGTAGGTATCTCTAAAAACATTCTTACATAATCTCTAATAAAAGCTATAATCCAAAAACTAAGTTAATCTTTCTTTTCTTTCTGTTTGAACCAAAACAAAACCTCTATATTTATTTTTCTTTGATATTGCTAAAGAGGATTTTATAAGGAGAACGTAGCAATTTGAATCACCAAAAACGGATAAACGAGTCAAAAGATATAGCAATTTAAAGTTATATTAAAATCTGAAAATACTTACTGTAACAGAACACGAAATCACGCAAAACGAGGCATTTCTGATCCGTTTCGTCGAAAACTTAAAACACGAAAGTTGTCCGGAACGACGTTTCCTTCAAAAACTCTTTAGACCTCGAGTCATGAAAACGCAAAACAAAAGGGTGTATTTATTTAAATTCCGAACAGATCTTATTTAAAAACACGATCAGACCCTGACCTTTGAACCTAGTTTTCGATCACCAAACGAACTTTAAAAATTCTAGATTTTTGACAAAACGTAGATCACTTAGCTATTTAACTATAGTAAAAAGAATGAAATCATTTGGTTAAGAAATGAATGAGATATGGTCTTCTTTTTGTCGCGTGTTTCTGCCCCGACAACACAAACCAAACGCACCTAAAATAATTAATTACGAGCTTGTGAGCTCGAATCACAAGCTGGGATTTTGTAAAAATCTAGTTTATAAACTGATAAATAAGTTTACAAAAGAGTCGTAAAAAGTTTTGTTCTTATTCGTAACATATAACGCGTTTTTATAAAATAAGGACGTCGTGTGTAACGCGACGGGAGTCTCAAGGGTATTTTATGTCAAAACTTTAAATAGAATTATAAAAAGGACTATACTTTCTGTCGACTTGCAACCTAGGGATAAAAAGTGTCAGTTTTTGAAACTTGAGGGTAAAAATTGTCATTTAACCAAAGTTAAGGGGTAAAGAATGTAATTTTGTGAAAGTTGAGGGGTAAAACTTGTCATTTTGCAAAAGTTCAAGGGTAAAAATTGTCAGTATGTGAAACTATAAGGGATTAAAGTATAATAGTTATTATTATTATATTATTATTATTATTATTATTATTATTATTATTATTATTATTATTATTATTATTATTATAATACGTTTTCTTCGATAACGAACAAACAAAGTGTCTATTTAACGAACGAACGGAACGGAAACTCACAGAAAAGAAATAAGATAAAATCTTATAACTTTTGAAGAGATTTCATGTTGTCTCAAATTTAACATTTAACCAATAACCAGAACGTTACGAAACCAACATTAAAACTTATATATAATTGAAAACGGTTACTGAAAACTTGACATAACAAACCAGGTTGCGTGCCGGAGACGTTTATCAACTCTGTATAACTTTGTTTTCCATTCAGACTGTCCAGGTGAGTTCATAGTCCCACTTTTCTTTATATATTTTTTCCCAAACTTGTGGGGAGATACATGCTACTAAACCGAACACAAGTATTTTCCTGTATGCTTTCCTGATTTATATTGCATAAGTTTAACTGTTGCCTATTTAAAGACCCTCTATCATGAACCATTAATCACTTTCGGGTGAGCGCGAATATAATGAATAGATCTATTGGATTGACAATCCCTTTGTGTTGCTGGATAAGTGACCCAATGCATTTTATTTGAAAACGTTTAATAAAGAGTTTCAGGCAGACTCCTACTCGGGGCATAATCGTTATTTATCGTGTTAACGTTTGAGTTCATGAGACTTAGAGCAATATATAACAAACTGCAATATTACTGATTTACGTTCTAGTTAGCTTGTGTTCAAATCGATTTAATTATAAACGCTATGGATTCACTCAACCTTTGCGTTGACTTTTTAAGCATGTTTATCTCAGGTAACTGGAAGTACGATTTGGCACGGAGTGGCGGTGGACTTTCTTATAAAAGAGTGTCCTTTTTGTTATCATTCAAACGAATAATGTATTATTTATAACGTATTTCGAAACCTCCCGCTGGGACCTCTATATGTAAACTCTCATTTAATAAATGAATGATAACAATTTATTTAAAACGTCTCTTTTCGAGTCGTTTTCTATCATCATGACTGTGAACCCTGAAGTAGCACCCCAAACTTATATTTCCGCTGCGAATATCGAAAACGGGGGTGTTACAGATTGGTATTAGAGCTCACGGTTATAGAGAACCAAATGTTTTCAAACATTGGACTATAACCGTTTTTCGCAAAAACTTAGTCAAAGTCCTCCGTGCCAAGCCGTCACTGAAACGTTATTTGTAAGTAATTTATTGTTAATCGTTTAAGCTGCATAATAAAATATTTATAACTATAGAGTGGTTGCAGAATCCCTAACCTATCACATGGAATGTTAATAAAAGACCTTGTATTAATTGTTTTGTGTAAAAACAATCAATCAAGTTATTAATATCATGTAATTTCCCAGCGATTTAATCCAGACTTACCGTGACTTTACCTAGGATTATTATGATACTTTAAACCTACCATGACTAGGCTATGACTGTAGGAATTCCCTCTAGGATAAATTTCGAAAGAAAACTTGATGAATGAAGAGAAAGCTGCTGAACTTCAGTTTTTGTAAATAGATTAGTTTGAGTTAATCATTTATTTACGATTTTAACCAGACACATCGTGATATTATGATTCTCAATAGGTTATGACTTCATATTGTGACCCCCTACTAGGACTAAGTAAACTCAAATTTGGATGAAAGCTTTACGGATATTAGACCAACATATCATGACTAAATCTACTGTTAGCCGTGCCCTAGAAATTAAGCAAAATAACCAAAAGCGAAAACTCACTGATAGAAAGACCATCACCTTAACCTAAGGATTTCCCGACCTAGGAATTAAGCAAGATGTTACTCCTAAGAAAAAGACTTTAAAAGAAAACTTGATGATAGGAAAACCCTAATACCAATAGGAAGACCAAGACTAGTGAAAAAGAAAACTAGAACCCATTAAGATCCCAACAAGGCCTAAGGATGACACCTATGTTTTAGCAGAAGATAAAATCTCTGTAATGGATAAATAAATTGAGGTTTAGAACTCTCTAGGTTATGTTTCCTGTTGAATCTCTACCATAATTACGATGGATGTAATCTAAGTATAATAACTATCTTTCTACCGTATGAAACCTTTCCCTGGTAATATTTCAGTAATAATCCCAATCTGCGTTTAGCTTCATTATCTACTATATTCCTCCTTACCCTATTTATAGACATTACCTAGCAAAACCCTAGTATACCAATAGGAAATTTGGTGAATATTATTTTGATGGAACAATAAACTATCACTATCCTGTAGGAACCTTAGACGAACACTAAGATTTATTTTGAGGAATATCCCATTAGTACCTTAGGAAAATCCCTAACCCATCACTGTAGTGTGGATAAAAAAATTTCCTATTCTTTTGAAAAAATAATTATGATGTTATTTTCCGAAAATAACACGTTGTACACCATCTAAATTTTTTGAAAAGCATAAATACCACAGTAACTGAGCCAAACATCACATCATTTGGTCCTCGATTATACATAGCCTGATCAACTATGTATAATTTAGGAAGAATCATGTAATAAATTGGACAGTTATCTTTTCAGATTTCCTAATAACAATTTTCATTCAAAAGCAAAATATTGAAGCAAAACTTTTTCATCAAATATCACATTCAATTTGATACAATAAAAAGTCTACACCTACTGCCCATTATCTCTAAGATAGGAATTCGACAAGAATTGAGGGGAAAAAAAAAAAAAAAAAAAAACCCTAGGAATTTACAAAGAATTATGGCAAACCCGAATGGTGAAAATTTTAATAGGAACCTTGGAAGATAATACATAGAGACATAGTTAGCAACGAAAGTGCCAAAATTACAAGGATTACATAAGTTTTATTTCACTAAGGATTACTTAGGAACATACAAAGACTTTGTAGAAGACATAGATATTACAACTTAGAACCCATGAAAGTTCATACATAGTGAGATAACTAGCATTGGAAGTACTAGTATTACAATGACTCCTAAGTAGGGTAGAGAATCACTAAAGGGTTGACCCGCCATAGCAACAAAAACTCCCACCAACACCACGATAGCGAAAGTAATCACTGGATGGATCATTTTGATTACCCTGCGCAATAGGAACCAACGAAAATATTAGGCACAAGATCGAACCTAGATTTTAAACACGAAGCCAAATAAGTACATGAGGATTATATAGAAATAAGCATAAGATCGATTACCTCCATAACTTGTCAACACCAATAGCTAGGAATCCGAATGGCATGAGAGCCGCAACAACATAAACCATGAACTCATAGTCTTCCTTAGGAACATACTTCAAAAAGATAATTCCGAGAACGATATGAACGATTGCTAGGAAAGTAATGAGGTGCGGCATTTTGAGGTTTTTAGAAGAGAATTTAGTGGTGAAAGAATGAGGATTGAAAATGAGGTATTTATAGGAGAAATATAGCCGTTATATTACCGTTAGAAATCACTGTTACTGACCGTTAGATGTTACTGTTCCTAGACGTTAGGAATCTGACCGTTGGAGCTACTGTTCACAGCCTTTAGATTTATTAGGTGGCAAAACATTCGAATTTAGTTCATCTGATAGGAATAAAACTGACGTTCCCCTAAGTATCAAATGGAAATTTCTAGATAACTCCTTTAGGTTAAAAACATAATCGAGGATTAGCAGAAAGGCAATACTATTGGATTTAAGGACATAAGAATAAAATAATATTATTTATAATATTATTTTTAATTTGAGGCATTTTAGGCATATCAAACTCCCATCAAAAATCAAATCGTTGTACGATTTCCCATTCTCATATTCCCTATCTGAATAGGTTAGAAATTAGGCCTGACTATCCCTATACTTCACTTTTCCCAATCTCTCAACCAACGTTGACTGAATCTCGGGACGAGATTCCCTCAACGGGGGGTGACTGTAACCGCTGTGAAAATCCCACTTTATAATAAACTATCACTCATAATACTTATCTTTTTCTACATGTAAATTTTTTTTTATTTGATTATAACTATTATCTTATGTGACGTAGATCACATCCTCGATAAACGTGCTCACAACCCAACCTTAACTGATTTAGTGTTTATAAACATCTTTGACCTAAAACTTTATGAGATTTCATTTACCACTTTACGTTATTTCGTTAACGTATGATTAAACTAAACGTTTCTTATTTAATAAGAGTTTTATGAAACCCTAAACTACCATAGAAACATATAAAAATAGCGAAACCCTAAAAATAATAAAATACAAATTATCTGAGTAATGTACAAGTCACTAAAGCACAGAAACCCTAATTCTACTATAACTCCCGGTAAAACCCTAATTTCACAAAACTACTATTACATGTAATAAAATCACAAACCCTAAATAATATTTCTATAAAATATATAGGTACAAGTCCCTAAAACCAAAGTACAAGTCATTAATGCATAAGAACTAAATATTAATAAAAACACTACATAAACTTTAAAAATAATTATTTTAAAGAGCATATTATGTAATAATTTTATGTATTAATTTTATTAGATTTACTAAAATAATTGTACAATCCTCAAAACCTATAGTACAACCCTCAAATGCACAAAAACTTAAAATCTCATTTAATTACTTTAAAACCTTAATAAAAATTGTATAAAAATTATATAAATTAAGGAATTATTAAAATTATATTTTTCTTATTTTCTAAACCCTAGTACAACCTTGCTAATCCTATAGTACAACTCTCCAAAGCACCAAATCATTTCCTTTTGATTTTCTACAACTCGATATACATATATATACTTAGAAAACTTAGAAAAATCATTTCTAATAAATACACAAACCCTAAAAGCCCTAACTAAAACCCTTACCCTAGAGTACCATATACCTAAGCATAAAGTACAACCCCTTGAAGCCAAATTCGAACCAAACTCTTCCCTTTTGCACTATCTTAGTCGAATCCAACTACAAACAAACCAAACATTTATTTTCCTTAAACCCTAAGAGTTCAAATGGAAGAACATTAGCCTTCCACATCCCCCCCTCCTCTAGAAACTTGATACTTGTATGGAAAAGAATTAAACACATCATCACCACCATCCTAAATCATACGCCACCCCCCCTCTACATGGCCTCTTCTCTACCAAACAACTTACCAACTTAACCTATGGTTACTATCCAAACACATCAACCTTCCTCTTCCTATATATATCAACCTCCATACTCCCATTTCCTCACAATCCATTCGAACATACCATCACAACCCCCATACGCAACCCCTACTGATCCCACAGCCTCCATACAAGTCCAAGAACCCTTTAGGAAGCCAAGAAAGGAAGAAGGAGCTCTAGTGCTTCGTTTCCAAGTTAATTCGCCCAAACCATGCCCTAATCGATCCATACTTTGCTAGGTGAGTTCTAATCCATTTCATTTCCTTTTATATACTCTAGGTATCTCTAAAAACATTCCTACATAATCTCTATTAAAAGCTATAATCCAAAAACTAAGTTAATCTTTTCTTTTCTTTCTGTTCGAACCAAAACAAAACCCTCTATATTTATTTTTCTTTGATATTTATAAAATAGTAGACTATAGGACACATACATATTGTTAAAGAGGATTTTATAAGGAGAACGTAGCAATTTGAATCAGCAAAAACGGATAAACGAGTCAAAAGATATAGCAATTTAAAGTTATATTAAAATCTGAAAATACTTACTGTAACAGAACACGAAATCACGCAAAACGAGGCATTTCTGTTCCATTTTGTCGAAAACTTAAAGCACTAAAGTTGTCCGGAATGACGTTTACTTCAAAAACTCTTTAGACCTCGAGTCATGAAAACGCAAAACAAAGGGTGTTTTTATTTAAATTCCAAACAGATCTTATTTAAAAACACGATCAGACCCTGAGCTTTGAACCTAGTTTCGATCACCGAAACGAACTTTAAAAATTCTAGATTTTTGACAAAACGTAGATCACTTAGCTATTTAACTATAGGAAAAAGAATGAAATCATTTGGTTAAGAAATGAATGAGATATAGTCTTCTTTTTGTCGCGTGTTTCTGCCCCGACAACACAAACCAAACGCACCTAAAATAATTAATTACGAGCTTGTGAGCTCGAATCACAAGCTGGGATTTTGTAAAAATCTAGTTTATAAACTGATAAATAAGTTTACGAAAGAGTCGTAAAAAGTTTTGTTCTTATTCGTAACATATAACGCGTTTTTATAAAATAAGGACGTCGTGTGTAACGCGACGGGAGTCTCAAGGGTATTTTATGTCAAAACTTTAAATAGAATTATAAAAAGGACTATACTTTCTGTCGACTTGCAACCTAGGGATAAAAAGTGTCAGTTTTTGAAACTTGAGGGTAAAAATTGTCATTTAACCAAAGTTAAGGGGTAAAGATTGTAATTTTGTGAAAGTTGAGGGGTAAAACTTGTCATTTTGCAAAAGTTCAAGGGTAAAAGTTGTCAATATGTGAAACTATAAGGGATTAAAGTATAATAGTTATTATAATTAAATTATTATTATTATTATTATTATTATTATTATTATTATTATTATTATTATTATTATTATTATTATTATAATACGTTTTCTTCGATAACGAACAAACAAAGTGTCTATTTAACGAACGAACAGAACGGAAACTCACAGAAAAGAAATAAGATAAAATCTTATAACTTTTGAAGAGATTTCATGTTGTCTCAAATTTAACATTTAACCGATAACCAGAACGTTACGAAACCAACATTAAAACTTATATATAATTGAAAACGGTTACTGAAAACTTGACATAACAAACCAGGTTGCGTGCCGGAGACGTTTATCAACTCTGTATAACTTTGTTTTCCATCCAGACTATCCAGGTGAGTTCATAGTCCCACTTTTCTTTATATATTTTTTTCCAAACTTGTGGGGAGATACATGCTACTAAACCGAACACAAGTATTTTCCTGTATGCTTTCCTGATTTATACTGCATAAGTTTAACTGTTGCCTATTTAAAGACCCTCTATCATGAATCATTAATCACTTTCGAGTGAGCGCGAATATAATGAATAGATCTATTGGATTGACAATCCCTTTGTGTTGCTGGATAAGTGACCCAATGCATTTTATTTGAAAACGTTTAATAAAGAGTTTCAGGCAGACTCCTACTCGGGGCATAATCGTTATTTATCGTGTTAACGTTTGAGTTCATGAGACTTAGAGCAATATATAACAAACTGCAATATTACTGATTTACGTTCTACTTAGCTTGTGTTCAAATCGATTTAACTATAAACGCTATGGATTCACTCAACCTTTGCGTTGACTTTTTAAGCATGTTTATCTCAGGTAACTGGAAGTACGATTTGGCACGGAGTGGCAGTGGACTTTCTTATAAAAGAGTGTCCTTTTTGTTATCATTCAAACGAATAATGTATTATTTATAACGTATTTCGAAACCTCCTGCTGGGACCTCTATATGTAAACTATGATTTAATAAATGAATGATAACAATTTATTTAAAACGTCTCTTTTCGAGTCGTTTTCTATCATCATGACTGTGAACCCTGAAGTAGCACCCTAAACTTATATTTCCGCTGCGAATATCGAAAACGAGGGTGTTACATCTGCTTTCCAATTTTGTGCCAAAACTTCTTAGCCCTCATGCTAAGTAAGGCAACTTGCCACTTTATATCCATCTCTTCTAAGTCATCATCATTCACCTGATCAAGGTCTTCATGAGTTAGAATAGAACCACTAGTTTGACTGGTAACAAATGCATAGAATGTTGAATCTCCAAGTCCAGCAACATTCTTTTGTGAACTAGCAGTAGAACCACCAAAGTTAACTGTAGAACCACCTTCATCTTCATCTACCTCTTCAGACTTACTAAAATTGGGAGATGGCAAAAGTGCCACATTCCCAGAACTAGTACTGTAGTTTCCAGACTTCTTCAGACTTTGTTCAACAATTTTGAAATTGTTGTACAAATCATTGAGTTTCATGGTTTCAATGTCTGGCTTATTCATCCAGACAACCACATGAGTATGGAATTCATCAGGTAGACTTCTTAAAAACTTCATGTTGAGATCTTCCTTGGCTATCTCAACTCCCAACACAGCTAACTGACTTACAAGCCTGTGCAACCTTGTGAACAATTTATCAAGAGATTCATTGCTGTTTGAGCTAAAGTTTTCAAATTTTTGTTTCAGTAATGTCTTCTGAGTTTTCTTGGTAGTTTCATTACCATCAAATCATGCACATATCTCTTTAAAAAGAGTTTTTGCATCAGCATACTTGCTAAAGGATAGCATCTGCTCACCAGGAATGGTCATAAGCAACAAATTTCTTGCCTTTTGATCATTCATCTTCTGTATTCTTTCTTCATTGGTTACTGGTCCAGTATTTCTTTTCTTAACCATTTTTCCTTCAAGAATAGATTCTGTATAGCCTAGTGTAAAAGAATCACCATACAGAATAATATCCCAGAGAGCATAATCTTGAACCATGAAGTATTGTTCAATCCTTAGCCTCCATAACTCAAACTCATTTTGTTTGATCATAGGCAACTTTGCAGCAATATTTGTAGCCTGAGTATTCTCCACGTCCATTTCTTCTTCTTCTTCTAAATCAAATGTATCAGCCTTGCTCTGATACCAATTGCAAGAAAGAATCGATACACTTTAAGGATGTTAGTCTTTTGTAACTTGTGTATGTGATACTTTAAGTTAATATGGTTAAGTATGCGGAATCTACTTAACCACACTTAGAAGGTTATTTGTTTATGGAAATGGAACAGTGATGCTTGTGTAATGAACAATGAACAATGAAAGTTTAACACCAAACGATTCAATATTATTGGAAATAATACGAGTGATCTTCACTATCACTAGGGTTACAAAAACCTTGAATCTATATGTTTCTATGACTTATGATTTCTATGATAAGTTATGTTCTTTGTTCTTGATAGATATTCTAAGCATATGAATTAAACACACTTAATATCTAGTCTAAGATCTTCTTTTTATAGTCCAAAGAAGATCTTTACAATAAATGATAAGTCTTGTCGAACTACTTGCTTTGCATGTGTTGAGTGTGTCAATAGCTAAGATACAACATGTATCTATGTTTACAACTTGATTGACTGACTACAAATCAAAGATATTATCTACCGTATATACTTGACTTTTATACACAAATATCTTTTTATACTTATCCAACCAGCAGTAGTATACGCGACACTTATCCATCCAGCAGTAGGAATCAGCAGTACCTTTGTTTGTACTAGCAGTACTAACTTCAGTTAGTACTGTTAGTTATAACTTGAGAAGTCTTCAAATATACACTAGCAGTTAGAACTGTTAGAGTATTCTTCTCAGCAGTACTAATCTTTAGAACATTTAATTCCCAACAAATATATTAATTATTCTAAATTGTTCGTTGTCGATTAATGATATGGGAATATCATTAAATTAAGAAAAATCTGAGTATTGGTAGAATATACTTGAAAGTATATTGATGCGTTGACATGCCAATTTCACATGATATTCAATGAATTGAATATAGGACTTATCCCAACTTCATGAGTTTACTTTATGGATCTTGTCATCAAGTAAATCATGTATATATAGTTATCCTCAGACTTGAGATACCAGATAACTGTCATGGATGTAGTGCATTTATGTGAAGCAATTTACCGATATTCGTTACTGGTAGCTATAAGGATTGTTATCAGGAGTGTTGCAAAGTTCATGGGTTAGGCTCGTAGTCAAGAGAGAATTTGTTCCTTCAAATTTGTTTTGAAGTTTAATACTGCTGGGCCCCTCGTAGGGTTGACAAGATGTATGTGTGGCCACACCCAAGATCTATCTAGAATACATTCAGATTATTTGGTAATCTTGTTCAATCAGAAACAACGAGAAACATAATGGTTAATAAAGAATGACTAAGATCCATATCTTTATTAATGTAGTATTAGAAAAAAAAAGGATAAGTATGATGATGAATCATCGAATGGTTTTTCAAGGAGACCACCATCCGAGTTGTACTAGGGGCATTGGCGTGTTGCTAGACGCTAACCAATGTCATTACACTATTAATAGATGTCCAAGTGGGAGCTGTTGAGTTTATGGACTAATATTAAATGTGTATGTCTAGAATCGAACTTGGGACCACAAGATTGCACACTGTTGATGCAAATAATGTTCTAAAAATGTTATTTCTATCTTTCGATAACTTCACGTTTTGAGGATAACAAAATGTGAAATCATGTTACGTTAAAATTAACGTAAACAAGTTTTGAATCGGAAGATCCCGTTTCTACACAAATCACTCTAGAACAACGTTACAACTTAACTAATGATCAAAGAAGTGAATTTGAGTTTTAGACATCACATTTTTATGTGACAAAACATTTCTTTCAAAAATATACTTTACAAATTATTTTTGAATAATTAAGAAATGTTTTAATGGAAAAATAAATTTAAAATACATAACAGCTATTTCCCCCCCCCCCCCCCCATCAGCTCCAAACTTTCCCAAATAAGTTTTCACCAGATAAGACAAAAAATGGAGCGTCTTTATCTGACACGGCTCCACGGTTCCACTAAATTTAGTGGAGCCGTGGGTGATTTAGTGGAGTCGTCCCTCTATAACGGCCAGATTTTTTCTGCCTATAAATACAAGCCATGTTCACAGTTCTTGGGCATCCTTTTTCACACAGAACTTTCTGAGTTTAATACTCTCTTCACATTTTCTTTCTTTGATCATTTAGATTAGTTTTCTTTTGTTTAAGAGTGATCCTTTCATCCTATCAAGTGATCCTTTTCATTCCTCTGCAATAGCAAGAGAAGAACACAAAGTATCCAAGTAGATACAAAGTGTTGTCATTCCTCTTCAAGTGCAAGAGAAGAACTCAAGGTATCCAAGAAGATACAAGAGTTGTAGTTTTAGTTAGGGGTCTTGTAACATTTGTTACACACTTGTTGTATCATACCATACATCAAGATTATTTTTCTTTTATGAGAGAGTGAGTGAAGATCATTGTGATCTTATAAGAGATATTGATTATCTCGTGAAGCTATTGGGCTAGTATGATTGATCAAATTGATCAAAGGTAGATAGAATAGGTTGAGTGAAGTGAGAGTTGATCATTGTGATCGTGTCGAGATCTTGGAGATTTCTTGAAGCCATTGGGCTTGTGTGATTGATCAAGTGGATCATAGGTAGATCGGGTAGATCGAGTCTTGTGTGAAGTAGTAAAGGATCAAGTGGATCGTGGTAGATTGGTGCTAGCTAAGACTAGCACTCGACATCTAGCTTAGTGTCAGAAATAGGATAAGCGACGTGTACGGTTTTCTCTGTCTAAAGGGATGTTGTTGACATAGTGCTTGAAACTCTCGAGTGTGGTACTCTGGGAGTGGAGTAGGGCGAAGAAGAGCTTCGTAGCCGAACCACTATAAATCCTTTGTCCCGGTTTGATCTTTCCATCTCTACTCTTTACTTTCATTACTTATTATTAGTTAGTTTAGTGAGTAGTTCATATTGGTGTTGATTGATTGCACATAAGAATCGAATCAAAGGTTTTCAATAGTAAAGTTTTTAAGAAGTTTTAAAAGAATTAAAAGAACTTAAAAACCGGTAAAACTATTCAACCCCCCCTTCTACTTTTCCACAATTGGTATCAGAAGCCACGTCAGTCAAGATTTTAAAGTAAATTGTATTTTAAAACTTGAATCGATCAATGGATTCCGACAAATATCTAGAAGGGTAATCTATGCAAAGACCACCACTTTTCGAAACCGATTGTTTTATCTATTGGAAAACAAGATTCGAAATGTATGTGAAATCAAAAGACATTGATCTTTGGCATGTTATTACCGAGGGCGACTTTCAACCGATTCAAAAGAATCCGGAAACTAGAAAGGATGAAATAGTTCCTTATGATAAACAAAGTGATGAACTTAAAAGAAAACTAGCCAAAAATAATGAGGCTAAAATGATGATCTACAATGCTTTGCCTAAAAAGGAATTTGAAAGAATTTTCATGTGTAATACGGCAAAAGATATTTGGAAAACTTTGTTAGTCACTCACCAAGGTAATAACCAAGTCAAAGAGAACAAGATAGATCTTCTTGTTCAACAATATGAACAATTTTCCATTTCGGAAGATGAGTCAATAGATAATGCTTTTGCTAGATTTAATACTATTATCACTAGTCTTAAAGCTCTTGATGAAGGTTACTCTAGCAAGAATTATGTTAGGAAGTTTCTTAGGGCTCTATATCCTAAATGGAGAGCAAAGGTCACCGCCATTGAAGAGTCAAAGGACTTGGCGACATTATCACTCGATGAACTAATAGGAAACTTGAAAGTTCATGAGATGATAATCAAGAAGGACTCCGATATAGTCAAAGGCAAAAGCGAGAGAGTTAGATCTCTAGCATTGAGAGCCAAGAAGGAGTCTAGTGATGAGGAATGTTCGAGTTCCGATAGTGAAGATGAAGAGTATGCACTAGCCGTTAGAAACTTTAGAAAGTTCTTTAGGAGGAAAGGTAGATTTCCTAGACAACCTCGCGATGAAAAGAGGTCATTCCAAAAGAACCAAGATGATAGGAAAGGGACAAGTGATAGGAAATGCTTTAGATGTGGAGATCCTAATCACCTCATAGGAGAATGTCCCAAACCACCGAAAACCAAAAACCAACGAGCTTTCATAGGAGGCTCTTGGAGTGATAGCGGTGAAGAAGAAGAGAAGAAGCCCAACGATGAAACATGCCTAATGGCTCAAGCTTCTAATGAGGTACTTTTCGAATCTTCTTATTATAGTGATGATAATTCATCAATAGATGACAATAGATTGCATGACAAATATAACAAACTATGTGAGGTTAGTTCTAAAATTTTAGGTAGAAACATAACACTAAAATTAAAATTGCAAGAACTTGAAGTGCTAATTTTAGAAATAAAGGATCAAGTCAAAAGACTTGAGAAAAATAAAGAAGTAGACTTAGGATGTGGGTCATGCATAAGTCTTCAAGTAGAAAATGAGAAACTCAAAGAAAATGCTTTGAGAATCATTAAGTTCGAAGAAGGAACTAAGGCACTTAATGAGATGCTTGAAAACATTAGGTTTAGTGAACATGACCGTGCGGGCTTAGGTGACGACACCACTAAAGGAACGGACGGTACCATTAAATTTAATGGTACTGTGGTACCGTCTGGTGCTGAAGTCAGATCAGGGTCAATTTTGAAAAATAACTTAAGTCCTAAACCAAGTCACACAGTTGTAAATGGTACTAAAGTACCTATTGCTAGCATAGAGGAAGTCAAAAGCTTTTACAAACCCTTGTCAACTCCCGAACTTGGATTTGTAAAGCCCGACACTAGGTCAAAGACTCCTTCACCTAGAAAAACAAATTCTCCCAAACCTCGGTCAAGAACTCCTCTACCGAGAGGTAACTTTAGAAGACAAAGTTATCCAAGTAACTTCCCCGTAACTTGGAATGACAGTCAATCACAAGGTTACTTACCATGGAAAATGTATCCTCCATTCTCACATCCTAAACAATTGCAACAAATGCGTAGGATGTTTGCCACTAACAACTTTGGACCCATGAGATTTTGGGGACCAAATGTTTGAGCTTCTGTTTTGCTAGATAAACATGATTGTAAATAAACTTGAGGTTCAACAAATGGAGTGTGATTAGTGATTGCACTAATCTGGTGATGAAAAGTCAAGTTGTGTGTCATATGCCTAGCTTTCAACAAAGGTAGTCTAGTCTTCAAAGTTTTAAGAGTAACACCTCAGGCTCATGTACGCTTTCTTAAAACACCCTTTTTTGGTAGAAATTCTAAGCATGTAGTGTCATTAGAATCTAACATAGTAGGCACTATAACAAAGAAACGAAATTCATTTCTCATCATGACTCAAATATTTGTCAAAGACTATTATGACAAACTCAACTTGTCCAGAAATGTACAATGATCGCTCAAAGATCATGCGTGACAAGTTTGAGATGAGCATGATGAGTGAACCAAGTTTCTTTCCTAGCTCTCGCACTATATCACTTGAAGATAGCATCCTTTTAAGTATACTAAAGTATTTTATATATATATAATATATATATATATATATATATATATATATATATATATATATATATATATATATATATATATATATAACACATATATGTATAAGATACTTAGCCTAGAAAAATCTTAATCAATACTAACGCCCATGTCCGCGAAGACGAATCTCACAAGAGTCGATGAAGGTGAGTATGCGGATAATACTAGGTTAGGGGCATGATAGGTAAATTAGTTTTCCTAACGGCAAGTAGGCCCGACATCATGTATAGTGTCTGGCTTTGTGCCTGCTTGCAAGAAAGATTCCAAAACTTCTTAACTTAAAGCGTTTGATGCATTTTCCAATGCATTAATAGCACTATACACTTGAGATTATGATGTCTCAAGGAGATTGGTGTAGAAACTGTTGTCTATACCAACTATGATAATGCGGGAGATAATGTGGATCGATAAAGAGAGAGTGATGTTTGTACCCTCATAGGTTGTTGTCAAACTTCTTGGTTCTTCAAGAAACAAACCACTCTTACTATCTCCACTACCGAAGCCGAATACGTAAGCGCTGGAAAGGCATGAAAACAAGCACTATGGATGAGACAAGCTCTAATCAAATGGGACGTCCATCTCAACAACACTCCTGTGAAGAGTGATAGCCGAGGTGCAAATAGACTTGACCAAGAACCCCGTGGATTGCTCATGTACGAAGCTTATCGAAGTACGTCATCTCCTCCGTCGCGGTGATGTCAAAAGGAAAATCTTTTCATGGAAAAGTATCCCTTAAAGGACAATATCGTCGATGTTCTAACCAATACATTCCTCACACCCCTCTCATGACTATTTGAATATTTCTTCGGAAGTATTGAAGTCATCTCTCATATCTCATCTCATGACTTTATAAATATTTCACTGGAAATATTAAAGTCATTTCGCACTTCTCGTCTTGTGACTTCTTAAGTCATCCTTCTCATCCCACTCATGACTATTTCAATATTTCACTGGAAATATTAAGTCATTCCGTACGTCTCGTCACGTGACTTTTCAATATCTCACTGGGAATATTGAAGTCATTTTTCTCGTCTCGCATCATAACTCTATGAGTCATTCGTCTAATTTCGCTCATGACCAATTAAATATTTCATTGGAAATATTGTAGTCATTCTCTAAATCTCAACTCTTGACTTCTACTTATTTCACGGAAAATATTAAAAGTCAATCCTCATTTTCCTCCAATGACAACTTAGGCATTTCCTTGGAAATACTAAGGTCATTCCTTGTCATCTCGCCTAATCATTTTCGTCGAAGAGTTTATTAGGTATAAATTTTTCCTCGCGTCAAAAAGACTTACTAAATAAGTAAGATTAATCAGTCAAGAGTCGAAACAGAACAAAAATGGGTTTCACAGACACACGGCTCCACTAAATTGGCACGACACCACTAATGTTTAGCGGTACCGTGGTACCGTATATCTGAGTGAACCCATTTTCCTTCTCTTTTCCCTCTGCATACTCATTTCAAACAAACAAAACCACTCACACCTGCTGTCAAAAACGAACCTCACAACCCATAACTAAGTTACATCTCTTCAAGATCTAAATCAAGGCATTGATTCTCAAGATTACCAACTACTTTCACCTATCCAACATGACGTGTAAGTCATTTAACTCTATTTCTCTTATTTGAGTGTAGGGTTTGTTCTTATGAATAAAATTGAATTGGGGTTTTTTCAATTTTGGTTAAACTTTTATGCAATTAGGACTAGAATTAGACAATGTAGTACTTACATGATTCCCTAAACCTAGGATTTTTATAAACCCACTTGTATTGCATAACCTAGTCCGAATTTAACCGTCTAAATCGGATTAAGATTAATTATTTGTAGTGAAATCATGTCTAGGATGATTAAAATTGGAATGATCAACATTGAGGCTTTTCAATTTTAAGATTTTTTTTGCGCCAAGTTGAGGCATTTACCAAACACCCCAATTCCATCGTTTTCGTAAAAGTTCACGTATCTAGGATCATGAAACCTTTTTCATGCATTGTTAATGCAAACTAAAAACGTTTTACATGCATACATGATCTCACAAAAATCGATCGAATTACATAATTAATATGTACTCTTCGACGCATTTGATTGATCAAAAGTAAAGTTAGGAGCGTTTGGGTAATCTCATTAGTCTTGTTTTAGAGTCGAGATTACCGCACCTCCACATAGTTTGCATATAGGCACACACTAGGCACATGCCTTTGAAATGAAATAATTTCAATTTTAACCTGTGATACCAAAAATTAGGTAACAAGAGATATCACATGTTTGATTATGATCATGAACTAACAGATGATTACATTCCCAAACCATCAACTGAACCTGACACCCCACTTTCTCACATACAAAGTTTCCAACACCTAGAGTCTCGTCTTTTTCATGAAGGACGAATTGTCGAATCATCCTTTCTCAACCATGATCACATCCAAATCATGTTTCAAGAAATCGGATTCGATTGCTTGTTTCGGATCAATGATCAAATTTGTCCTCGATTCGTTCTCAAATTCTATCGACAAGTTAAACTCGTAAATAACGAGGATTAAACTTTGTCTATCCAGTTTATGATTCAAAACCAAGATATCTCAATCACTCTTGACCAATTTGCCAATATTCTTGGACTTCCAAACCATGGACAATGCTCCTACACGGAAGGTTGGTCCCTCAAAACCCTCACGAGTCACCAAACTGAGTCCGGTCCTTACCATACCCAAATTCCCACTCCATGTGAGATAAAAGCTCATATTCGTCTTCTTCAAAAAGTTCATGGTTCTCTTAAAGAGAACGGTGACATTGAGTTTCGTGAGTCTCATGAGTATGACTTAGATCCACTCAAAATCTATGTTGATGAAATTCACCCACATCTACGTAGATGGATAGAAGTCATCCGTGAAAATGTCTTTTGTCTTCCTCACAACCGTGAGCAACTTCCGGCGTGTTGTGCTCATATGTTGTATTGTCTAGTCACCGAGCAACCCTACAATCTCGCTTACTTCGTAGCAAGGAGAATTGTCGATGTCAGGGGTCGACTAAATAAGGCGATACCCTATGGCATGTTGTTGACTCGTCTATACCGTTTTGTCATAACCTATTTCCCTTACCTCCAAAACAATCGACGTCTTTTTGTCAATCCCAACATGGCTCCTTTAACCCAAAACACCTACACATCTCTATATTGGGAATGTACATCATCTCGAGAGAATCATGATGATGGTTTAGTATCATGCTATGATGTTTCATCAAGTGATGATGAATGAAGGTGTGCGGAAGAGAAGAGATTAGAGATTACTAACTTAAGTAGTGTCACTAACTTAAGTATTATTAAGCTATTATTAATGGGTCATGACAATGTCCATCTAACATTAACAAGTTTAAATTGTCTTAACCATTTTTACTTGACATTGATTACTTTATCAAGTTAATCAATCTTTATGTTTTATTACCCTTGTGAGCTTTGACTAGTTTATAATTTTTTTTTATTACATGCACTAGATGATAAAATTGCCTAGAATGATGCATGCTTAATAGTTGCCTAAACAATAGATAATCACATGACATTGTTTGTTGCTAGTTTAGACTAGTGTTAGGAAATTTATGTGATTATTCCTTATTAGATTGAGGCTTTGGGATTTGCTGCAAAATAGTCCACCCAGAATTACCCACTTTAGGCTGCCTAGAACCTGCAGAACCGGAAAAAGAGTCAACTGCAGGCCACGGCTCCACTAAATAGGGCACGGTTCCACTAAATTTAGTGGTGCCGTGATACCTTTAGTGGTACCGTGCCCTGGGAAGTCGAATTTAACTGTTCTTTTCCACTTTTTGACTCTCTTTTCCTGGAAATCTGCAAACACAACCTGATTCCAATACACCCAAATCCCCAAATTCACCATCCTATCCAACCTTGCATGTTTTGATGTGGCTATATAAGCTAACATCATACATTGCTCATCCTCACCACTTCACATTCACCATACAATTATCATGTCTTCAACAATGGCTACCACTTCACACAAAGCTAAAAAGCCAAGATTTAACCTCAAACCAACCAATGAGACATTTCTTATTGATCAATGGATCAAGAATGTCCACACACCATAAGCCTCAACCAAACCTTCCAATGAGATGATTCTCATTGATCTAACTTTGGATGATAATGAAGTAGCCCACACACCACAAACCTCAACCAAATCAACCTCCTCAATCTCTACACCCCAAGCTCCATCAAAGGCCAACTTAACAAGGCCAACATCATCATCCACCTCCACCACAAGAATCACCACACCCTTGTCTCAACCAAGTCCTATTCAACCACTAGCCTTAACACTCACCTTATCACTATCAACTCCCTTTGAACTTGGCACTAACACATCATCCTCATCACTCTCACTATCACCACAACCACTAATGGGTCATCCCATTCTTTATCCCCTATAACCACATACCCTAAGTTGTCCTTGTTGTCACCACAACCAACACCTCATCATGTGCCTTAGAGATGAGTTGAGCCCTCAATTCTCCTACCTTGAGCACCTTCTCACACCACCACAAGGACCCATCATTCTACCTCCACCACCACCCAATACCTCACACAACTAAACATGGTTATGTTTAGTTTCTCCAATAAAAGCTTAGGACTCTTTTGACATTTGAAGCAAATCTTGAAGTCTCATATCACTAAGGATGTTTATGTACTTTCTTGTTGTTTATTTTGTTTCCATGATGTAGTCATACTTATGTATGACATTTGTTTTCTTTTTATGAATGGGCTTTCATGTGGTTGTTTCATTCTTATTTTTATGCTTGGCTACTTAGTCATTCTTTTTGTGGTTGGATATTTGTCATAAGTGCTACATATTAGATTTTGTATATGTGTTATCTAACCTTGTTTTGTAGTACGAATCATTGCTCGGTTCCTTGGTGTCCTCCAAACGAGGGGGAGTATACATCAAAGGGGAAATTTAGCAATCTTTTTGCTTCGACAAAAAGGGGGAGAAATGGGATAAACTCATTAAAAACTTGTTAAAATTAATTTTAAACTAAATGAGTTTATGTTTTGTCATCATCAAAAAGGGGGAGATTGTTGATGCAAATAATGTTCTAAAAACGTTATTTCTATCTTTCGATAACTTCACGTTTTGAGGATGACAAAATGTGAAATCACGTTACGTTAAAATTAACGTAAACAAGTTTTTAATCGGAAGATCCCGTTTCTACACAAATCACTCTAGAACAAAGTTACAACTTAACTAATGATCAAAGAAGTGAATTTGAGTTTTAGACATCACATTTTTATGTGACAAAACATTTCTTTCAAAAATATACTTTACAAATTATTTTTGAATAATTAAGAAATGTTTTAACGGAAAAATAAGTTTAAAATACATAACAGCTATTTCCCCCCAAAAATCAGCTCCAAACTTCCCCAAATAAGTTTTCCCCAGAAAAGACAAAAAATGGAGCGTCTTTGTCTGACACGGCTCCACGGTTCCACTAAATTTAGTGGAGCCGTGGGTGATTTAGTGGAGCCGTCCCTCAATAACGGCCAGATTTTTTATGCCTATAAATACCAGCCTTGTTCACAGTTCTTGGGCATCCTTTTTCACACAGAACTTTCTGAGTTTAATACTCCCTTCACATTTTCTTTCTTTGATCATTTAGATTAGTTTTCTTTTGTTTAAGAGTGATCCTTTCATCCTATCAAGTGATCCTCTTCATTCCTCTTCAATAGCAAGAGAAGAACACAAAGTATCCAAGTAAATACAAAGTGTTGTCATTCCTCTTCAAGTGCAAGAGAAGAACTCAAGGTATCCAAGAAGATACAAGATTTGTAGTTTTAGTTAGGGGTCTTGTAACATTTGTTACACACTTGTTGTATCATAGCATACATCAAGATTATTTTTCTTTTGTGAGAGAGTGAGTGAAGATCATTGTGATCTTATAAGAGATATTGATTATCTCGTGAAGCCATTGGGCTAGTGTAATTGATCAAATTGATCAAAGGTAGATAGAATAGGTTGAGTGAAGTGAGAGTTGATCATTGTGATCGTGTCGAGATCTTGGAGATCTCTTGAAGCCATTGGGCTTGTGTGATTAATCAAGTGGATCATAGGTAGATCGGGTAGATCGAGTCTTGTGTGAAGTAGTAAAGGATCAAGTGGATCATGGTAGATTGGTGCTAGCTAAGATTAGCACTCGACATCTAGCTTAGTGTCAGAAATAGGATAAGCGACGTGTACGGTTTTCTCCGCCTAAAGGGAGGTTGTTGACATAGTGCTTGAAACTCTCGAGTGTGGTACTCGGGGAGTGGAGTAGGGCGAAGAAGAGCTTCGTAGCCGAACCACTATAAATCCTTTGTCCCAGTTTGATCTTTACATCTTTACTCTTTACTTTCATTACTTATTATTAGTTAGTTTAGTGAGTAGTTCATATTGGTGTTGATTGATTGCACATAAGAATCGAATCAAAGGTTTTCAATAGTAAAGTTTTTAAGAAGTTTTAAAAGAATTAAAAGAACTTAAAAACCGGTAAAACTATTCAACCCCCCTTCTAGTTTTCCACACACACATTACGTATGAGTAATTAATGCATAATAATTAATTTATAAACCGTTATGTATTTAATTATTTAAACACAAAAATAACGACTAACGGACGTTAAGTAATTAACGGGAATTGACTAACGATCGTTAGGGAATAAAGGAAGGACTATAGATGAAATTAGAGGATCAAAAAGGTTTCGGAATCCCTTGGGGAGGCATGGGCCGATCGGCTATGGGTTTCCATAACCCATTCCTTAGCTAACTTGTTCTCCAAGATTTCAAGTCTATAAATACAAGGCCTAGGGTTATTCATTCTTGACTCTTGCACTCTTGCTATAACCCTCGATCTCTTTTCCCTTCTTCTTGTGTCTTGGTCGATCGAACACAAACCCCTAAGGGTTGATCGATCCAACTTTTTTATAAACAAAACTTGTTTGGTTTATTTTGTGTTTAAAGATCTAGAAATCTCATTAGTTCGGTTATAGTACGTGTGTACAAGATTGTGGTATCAACTCATTATAGTTGATATTCTTGGATTGAGATACAAAAAGGTAAGGGGTATCTCGTTAATCCACTTTTGTTATAAAGAAGAAGATTGAATTTTGATTCTTGTTCTTGCTAGAATCAAAAGGTACGTTTCTTTATTTTTTGGTTAATCTTTATGTGTTAAAATAGATCCTACGCTTCCGCAACGTGTAAGATGTTTATTAGATTAATATATGAGTTAGTCATGATTATTAAATTCTAACAATAAATAGATTCTTGGCTAAGAAAAATGTGGCCAGAAAGAAATTGAAACTTGTTGGTTTGGTTGCAATGCTCTTGGCTTGCAAATATGAAGAAGTTTCCGTCCCTGTTGTTAATGATTTGATATTCATCTCCGACAAAGCATACTCCAGAAGCGAAATTCTAGAAATGGTATGAATACTCAACAGGATCCTTGATTCTTTTTTTGTTTAACATATGAAAATTTAAAAAACTTTTGGCTGATTTCGATCATGTAAAGCATATCAGTTGATACCAAAGAATAGAAATTCTGGAAATGGTATAGAAAGATTTTTTTTTTCTTTGATTTTGATCTTGTTTTATTGTTTTATGCATAAGGAGTAAAATTATTGGAACACTTCTAAAGTTAAAATGCCATTTAAAAAAACAATAAAGTTACAATTTTGAATTATTTGATCTTATATACTAAAAGGAGCTTCAATCTGCTTTTTTATCTTGGGCATGCTTGCTGAAGAAATGAAATTATTCAAATAGTGTAAAAAGTTGTCGTTTTTTTTATAGTTTGATATTGATTATGCATTTGGTACTGGAATTTAAAGATCTTTGACCAATTGTTATCTCGTCTTAAGATATGGAAATGGCACTAAACATATAGTTTTGTTGTGTTGTTACAGGAAAAGTTGATGTTGAACACATTGGAGTTCAACATGTCAGTTCCAACCCCGTATGTGTTCTTGAAAAGATATCTCAAGGCTGTAGTGTGGTGGTGGTGGTGGTGGAGGGTGGTGGTGATGGTTGTGTGGTGGTAGAGGGTAGTGGTGATGGAAAGTAAAAAATTAAATGAATAGTAAACTACAAAAAATGTTCTTGCAAAAAATGTCCCTGTAGTAGGCGAGGGTAAAATAGTCATTTCACACGGCCAAAACTAACGAGCGTTAGGCAAAAAACTGAATTTGCAGCTACAGTAACGCTTCAAGGACACAACTTGCACAAAATTAAAACGTTAGGGACAATATTTTCACTTTTTTTCCGAGAACATTTTTTGCATTTTTCGAAATGTTTAGGGACATTTTTTGCAGTTGTCAATATTTTTTTAAATGTTATATTCACCATGTGTAACAACATTTTATGCACAAATAATAATAATAATAATAATAATAATAATAATAATAATAGTAGAATAATAAAAATAATAATAATAAATAATAATAATAATAATAATATAATAATAATAATAATAATATAATAATAATAATAATAATAAATAATAATAAAAAATATCTTAACTCTATAGAAAATTCTAGCTTTTCCATCTTTTATTATTGAGTAAACTCCAAAATACCTCCCTGTGGTTTACCCCATTTCGCATCATACATCCCTCTCGAAAAAGTTGCAACATATACATCACTCCGTTAGTAAAAGTTAACCTATATACATCCACAAGGACGAATGGTGCAAATTTTGTGTCGTTAACTTGGACACGTGGTAGTTAAGTAAGGGTATTTCTATCATTTATCTTTCCCAGCTACTTTACCACTCTTTTAATACCTTTTTCACTCAAACCCAAATCGTAAACACAAATCAAAATCAAAACCCTAAATCATCTTTGATTACACACAACTATACAAGAGAAGCCACCATTAATCCTCTTCGCCAACAACTTTAAACAACTCATCATCTTCCACAACAACACTCAAAAAAGAAACTTTCAAATGTCCCAAAACCTAAAACCCTAAATCATGGCGTCACTGTCTTCCACACTCCTCCGCCGCGCCCGCCACCTTTCAATCACAGCAGCCACCGCCACAACCACCGCCGCCACCACCACCACAACCCCAACCACCATGACAATCTCCGAAGCCAAATCAAAACTCCGCACCGAACACGACACAAACAAAGCACTAGACATCTACACAACAGTCCAAACCAACCACTCATCATCTTCGAAAAGCTAATAGAGTCTCATAAAAACGACCCACGTATTAAAGACGAACAGTTTCTATCTTCTTTGATCAAGTCTTATGGCATTTCTGGCATGTTTGATAATGCTTACAAGACTTATGACGAAATGGGTATCTATAAAACACCCAGATCGAGCTTGTCTTTTAATGCCTTTTTGACTGCTTGTGTGAATTGTAAGAGGTTTGGTGATGCTTACAAGGTATTTGATGAAACGCCACAAAAGTACGGGTTTAGGCCTGATGAGTATAGTTTTGGGATTTTGGTTAAGGGTTTGTGTGAGGATGGGAAAGTCGATGTTGGGTTGGGGAAATTGAAGGAGATGGAGGAGAAGGGTGTTGGGATTAGTGGGGTTACGTATACGTCGAGAGGATTTGGGATGAGATGGTGAGTAAAGGTGTTGTGGTTGATGTTGTTGCGTATAATGTTAGGATTATGAATGCGGTTGTTGGGGAGGTGGAGGGTGTTAAGGGGATAATTGATGAGATGATTGGGGCTGGGTTGAAGCCTGATACGATTAGTTATAATTATTTGATGACTTGTTATTGTAAGAAGGGTATGATGAAGGAAGCCAAGGAGGTTTATGATAAGCTGGAGGAGCTTTGTTGTAATCCGAATGCTGCTACATTTAGGTCTTTGTTGTATTATTTGTGTAAGAATGAGCAGTTTGAGACTGGGTATAAGGTGTTTAAGCATAGTGTTAAGGTGAATAAGATTCCATTGGTGCTTAATAATGTATATTCATGAATTTTCTTTGATTTGTGTTTTTGATTTGTGTTTATGATATTTGTGTTTATGATTTGGGTTTGAGTGAAAAGGGTATTAAAAGAGTGGTGAAGTAGCTGGGAAAGATAAATGACAGAAATACCCTTACTTAACTGCCACAGGTGTCCAAGTTAACGACACAAAATTTGCACCGTTCGTCCTCGTGGATGTATATAGGTTAACTTTTACTAACGGAGTGATGTATATGTTGCAACTTTTTCGAGAGGGATGTATGATGTGAAATGGGGTAAACCACAGGGATGTATTTTGGAGTTTACTCTTTATTATTTTATCTATAGTTTAAATTAGAATCTTGATTATGGGTTTGAGTGGTATTGGTTTTTGATTTGCTTCATTGGTCATATTTTTCATTACACGAAACAAGTTTTACATGTGTGATATCTCCAATATTTTGATATATAATTGTGTTTTATTGTGGTTCATATGTAGTTGATGTAGATGCATGTTGCTAAATTGAGTTATTTGGCGATGAGTTGAATGATGCCTATAACGTGTTTCATGAAATTTTAAAGGGGTAATTTCTTATTTACCCCAAAAGTACACCACTAGTCACTTTTATTGCCTCAAAAAAAGTTTTTTTCTCTAAATACCTCATGGGAGATGGTCGCCCAAAAATCTTGGGCGAATATCATAAAAAAGTGTCAAGTGTCCCAGGGTAGGTAGGATTTTTTTTCTATTTTATCTATAGTATATTACATATATACCCTCACTCCGGCCACCACCACCGTACACACAAAAAATTTGCTCAGAAGATAACGGGTCAAAGTGGATATTTAATGCATAAACCTATTTCAGATACATTTATAAAAACATTCTTATTTAGATAACATAACAATTATACTCCGCAACATTATCTGACACACCAATAACTTATTAAGAAGTTTTAAAATTATGGACCAATGGTGCTGTGACCTTACCCATACCAATTTTTTTGTGGGATAATTCTAAAAGTAGACCAAACACAAATGGGCGGTTTCCTATCTACCCTGAAATCCGAAAATAATTTTGTTGCCCAGGGCAACCGGCAATTTTTTGGGCAACTGACGGATTTTCAGTGTATTTTTTGGCCAACAATCGCCATTTTTTGGGCAACTAGGGACATTTTTTGGGCAACCGGGGTATGGTATAGACCATTTTGTGTTTGGTCTAAATTAGTAATTATCTCTTTTTTTGTGGCTGAAGCTTTAATTTGTTCCATAAAGATTTTTAAATTTGAAGCTTTAATATATGATCACAACATTACTGGCAATCAATGCTTTTATGCCAACTTATATGAAGTTGTTTTTGGATGCGCCCTAGTACTATGTTAATGTAGGGGTGTTGTAGAGTGTGGTGGTAGACGGTGACAGGAAAGAATGATGGTGATGGTGGTGGTTTGGTGGTAGATTGTTGATTGTAACACCCCAACCCGACAAGGGTAAAGATATCACAAATATATGGTTTCATATCAGAACAACATAGTATCCATAAACCAAAATAGCGGAAGTCAATACATAATCCAATAATAAGTCAACATGACTTATATCCACATGAAAGGGAAATAAAAGAATACATAAGATCAATGCCCAAACAATGGCAACATAAAGTCTAAAGAAATTAAATGGTAGATAAGCTATAAGAACAAGCTCCACTCAAGTGCACTCAACCCCAAAGCCATGCCCATCTCCTAGCTTAATTACCTGCCGCGGGAAAAGAAAACGCGGCTGAGCTACCAGAGCTCAGTGAACAGATATAACGTAACAAGCAGTAGCATAATGAATAATACATGAGTAAATGAAAATGGAAGCATGAATACATGGTAAAATACATGGTGAGAATACATGGTGTCATAAGGGAAAGGATAAAGGTGCATGGTAAAGAAAGGTCAGTAATCCACTACGAGCCCATAACATGAAATCATAATCATAATCATAGCCATAAACATGTAGAGGGGAGACCTCTTAGTATCCTGTAAATATGAGGGGTGTCCTCATCATGGGTGGAGTAGCTAGCTCCCGGAGTGTGAAAGACGTGTATCGCACACACCATCAGTCACCATGAATAACATAACATAACCTAACATAACATAACATAACATGTACATGAACAAATCTAGGATGCATCCATACGCCCCAGGTGGCCATAATCTGCCTCTACGTAAACATAACATGCAGGGACGAGACAGGTCATCACTCTCCTGCCCTAGAGTCATGCCATCGGTGCATCGACTGACATGGACATGAAACCCTCATGCCTAGTGAGTGGCTCGTAGTATCAAACTGAGGGTAAAGGTCAAGTATCATGAATCATGTTTTAAGTTTACTTGCATAGGTCAATAATCATGTTTCATAAGTTCATAATCATGGTTCATAATCATGGTTCATAAGCAAAGGTTCATAAGTAAAGGTTCATGAGCAAAGGTTCATAAGCAAAGGTTCATAATCATGATGGTTCAAAGATCGGAGTTCATGAATGAAGGGAACATAGCAATGGTATAGTGAACCCTAATACGAATCATAATCAGAAAAATGAAGGCCTCTTAATAAAGAAGCAGAATATCTGTACCTTATTGCTTGACAAAGATCACACTGAATAAGATGAGCAAAAGAGCACAGAACTACTCCCTCTTCACACCTAGAGGAGTAAAGACATGATTACTAAAGATCCCGTTTCCATATTAAGTAACTTTCCATTTTTAGCAGGTTTCCATTTTTAGAAAGTTTTCTTATTTAGTAAGTTTCTATATTTAGCAAGGTTCCCATAATTATCAATTAAGTTAATGTTAAGATTAGTATTATCCAAATTTACACTTTACACCCCTGTGGTTTCATAATTTACACCTTTAGTCCCTTAACTTTATGAAGTTACATTTTAGTCCTTAAGATATTCATATTAACATTTTAAGCCCCTTAGTTTTACAAATTACACATGGTATCCTTATTTTATAATGTGGTACGACTTGGAACCTCCAAAATATAAGTTTTACAATTCAAGCCCCTCAAGTTATAATAATTACATATTTAGTCCTTTACTTTATAATTTCCATTTTATATTAACAATAATTACATATTAGCCCCTTAATTTATCAAAATGACCCAAAACACTTTAAATAGGATTTATTACACGAATGGACCATAAGTTTCCCAAAATTACAAGTTTAGTCCCTCTAGTTTAATTATTTACAAAATCGACTATAATTTTATATATAATTCAAAATAAACCCTTAGACATTTAATTTACACAAAAGGTCCCTCTAATAGTTTTTATACGACATCCCACAAGGTTTATAAAGTTTCAAAAGTAACCCATAAGATTTAAAAAGTACAATTCGATCCCTTAAGTTTTAAAATAAAAATCGTATAACACTTTGTTAATTCGAATTCAAGCCCTAACCAAACCAAATAATTAGCTAATCATTATACCTCATTCAATATCCCAAAACAAGCCCTACTTCATGATTAAAACCCTAGATCGATCGATTACATATATTTCCCAAAATATTTCTAAATCCGGTTTTAAACTAAATTTGAAAATAATTCGTATAGGCCATGATAAATCGAAATTGTATTTTTCCCATGTTAACATATTCATAAGGTGTCCATAAAAATTACTCATGAGATTGACTTCGATCGCATACATATATTTTAGATTTTAGGTTCGATAAAGATTTTAATTCACAAACAATAGGAAGATCATGCATGAATCGAATAGCATAATTTATATGGTGTTCTTAAGGATCAGGGAGTATGGTAAAATTACCAAACCGAGTTTTGAACGTGAAGGATAGGCCGAACGAAAATAATGCACTCGATATGGTCCAAAATTCCCACGCCTTCACGAGCTCTTTCACGACCTTGTAAACAATTTTCATAGATCATATTCGACGTGAGGAACATGAGAAAAATGAAGAACGAATTTAGTTTGGCTCGTATGAATTATTTTAGAATATACCTTATACGTATAGCGCGATTAAGAAATAATTTCCCACGATCGATTCAGCCACAATCAGCCTCCCAGCTAATTTTCATAGGTTACAAATGAGTATTAGAACGTGAGAAAAATGATAATTTGAGCGTACAAAAATCGTAGCATCGATTTGGAATTATTACCTCAAAACAAAGGTTCGAACAAGGAAATTTCGCCACGAATGAAACAGCCCACGAACACCTCTAGGATTATTTTTCTAGGCCTCTTAGGATTGTACTCGAACTCAGAAAAATAGTTTAGGGATTTGTGGTGATCGAATGAAGGCTAGAGAAAATGTTTGTGTGTTTTTCTTCAATCGGTAATTTAGGGTTTGTTAACATAAAATGTGTGGAATGATTTTTAAGAGATAACCGGTCAAAGGGAGGGTAATTGGGCCATATTTTCGGAATTTTTGATTAGGCAATTTATGGTTTTAATTATCTCCTTTAATTGCTCTTAATTTCCTTTAAATAACTTTTATTTAAATCATGAATTTGAATTTAAATAACATTAGGCGCCCAAGGGCATTTTAGTAATTTCCATGGCTTGTATAAATGTTAAATGGAGTTGTTAAAAATATTTGGGATCATAACTTGTTCATTGTTAGAAGTTTGGAATTTATTTTGTGCTTTACATATGTTTTATTTAGATTTTAAATTCTCAGGGGCAATTTGGTCATTTTACATGTTATAGAATTTTAGGTATTACAACTTCTTCCCCACTAAAAGAAAATTTTCGTCCTCGAAATTTGCAAGGACATAGGAAAGGAAACATGATAGAAACGAAACGGAACATACCAGATCAAAACATGAAATGCGGATAACTCGATCGTATTGACTCTTCGGTCTCCCAGGTTGCCTCGCGTGCTGGGTGATTCCGCCAAAGAATCTTTACAAAAGGAATGACTTTACTTCTCATGACGCGTTCCTGACGCTCTAGAACCGCTTCCGGTTCTTCAGATAAGGTCATATCGGGACGGATTTGATCAAACGGATAAGAAGCCACATGTAGAGGATGATAGTTGTATCCCCTCAAAAGAGATACATGAAATACATTATGAACATGAGCCAACTGAGGTGGTAAAGCTAGACGATACGATACTTCTCCGATACGCTCCAGAATTTCAAAAGGTCCAATAAACCGAGGGCTGAGCTTGCCCTTAATACCAAAACGTTTGACGCCTCGGAACGGAGATACTTTAAGAAATACCCGGTCGCCGACATTAAACTCTAGATCCCGACGGTGCTTATCCGCATAACTCTTTTGACGCGCTCGTGCCTCTTTCAATTTCTCCTTGGCCGTGGCAACCTTTTCATTTGTGACCTCAATCATCTCAGGTCCTTCAAGAAGACGTTCCCCTACTTCATTCCAACATACCGGTGCTCTGCACTTCCGCCCATATAACATCTCAAAAGGTGCCATATCAATGCTGGCGTGCCAACTGTTATTATAAGCGAACTCTACCAAGCACAGATAATCGTCCCAACTACCCGTCCATTCCAACGCACACGCCCGTAACATATCCTCTAATGTCTGGATGGTCCTCTCCGACTGACCATCAGTTTGGGGATGAAAAGCGGTACTGAATTTAAGACGAACACCCCAAACTTTATGCAATCCCTTCCAGAAGCACGAAGTAAAACGAGGATCACGATCAGAAACGATAGAAGAAGGAGTGCCATGCAATCTAACAATCTCCTGCGTGAAAATCTCTGACAACTTACTAACACTGTAGCTCATACGGATGGGTAAGAAATGAGCGGATTTAGTTAGCCGATCAACGACCACCCAAATCGCATCATGTTTCCTACGAGTCAACGGTAAACCACAAACAAAATCCATAGAAATTTCATCCCACTTCCAAACTGGAATCTCCAAAGGCTGTAATAACCCACTAGCTCTCTGGTGTTCAATCTTGACCTGCTGACAGGTCATACATCTAGCTACAAACGATGCCACATCCTGCTTCATGCCGTTCCACCAGAAGTGTTGCTTCAGATCCCGATACATCTTGGTAGAACCAGGATGGATAGAGAAAGGAGAATTATGAGCCTCAGTCAACAAAGCCTCACGTAGATCAGAATCATTAGGAACACATAATCGATCTCCATACCATACAATACCACTATCATCGACCCGAAACTCAGACTGTTTACCTTCCTCGACATTCTGCACAATAGCCCAGAGTTCACCATCGTCCTTCTGGGCTTCCTTAATCCGCAACATCAGATTTGATTCCACCTTCAGACTCGCCCAATAACCACTAACGCCCTTTACACACATCTCAACCTCTAACCGCTCTAAGTCCTGAAGAATACGAGGCTCGATATTCATACTAGCAATCATACCCGATTTCCTGCTGAGTGCATCGGCAACTACATTCGCCTTGCCGGGATGATACTGGATATTAGTGTCGTAATCTTTCAGAAGCTCCAACCATCTCCTCTGCCTCATGTTGAGCTCCTTCTGGGTAAATATGTATTTGAGACTCTTATGATCCGTGAAGATATCACATGATTCACCGTATAAGTAATGTCTCCATATTTTCAACGCAAATACCACAGCTGCCAACTCTAGATCATGGGTCGGATAATTTTCCTCATAGGGTTTTAACTGCCTTGAAGCATAGGCAATTACTTTCCCGTTCTGCATGAGAACACAACCTAAACCCTTCTTGGAAGCGTCACTATAAATCTGGAATCCTCCCGAACCCGACGGTATGGTTAAAATAGGTGCAGACACTAGTCGTCGTTTCAACTCCTCAAAGCTCTGCTCACGCTCATCCGTCCACACAAACTTTTCACCTTTTCTCATCAACTGAGTCAACGGTAAAGCCAACTTCGAAAACCCCTCGACAAAACGTCGATAGTAGCCAGCTAAACCCAGAAAACTCCTGACTTCGGATCACCGTGGTAGGTCTTGGCCATTTTGTGATAGCCTCAACCTTAGCTGGATCCATGGTAATCCCATCTGCAGACACGACGTGACCAAGGAAAGCAACTCGGTCCAACCAGAACTCACACTTGGAAAATTTAGCGTATAATTTCTGCTGCCTCAGAATACTCAAAACAGTACGCAAATGCTGCTCGTGCTCTTCCGCCGACTTCGAATATACCAGAATATCATCAATGAAAACGATGACGAATTTATCAAGGAATTCATGGAAAACCCGGTTCATTAAGTCCATAAATACTGCAGGAGCATTTGTTAACCCAAAAGGCATAACTAAAAACTCATAATGTCCATACCGGGTACGGAAAGCAGTCTTAGAAATGTCCTGCTCTTTAACCCGCAACTGGTGATAACCAGATCGCAAGTCAATTTTGGAGAATACTTTAGCTCCCTGCAACTGATCGAACAAGTCATCGATGCGAGGTAGCGGATAACGGTTTCGAATAGTGATGCGGTTTAGCTCCCGGTAATCGATACACAACCGCATAGACCCATCTTTCTTCTTTACAAAAAGTACAGGAGCACCCCATGGTGACAAACTCAGACGAATAAAACCACAGTCCAATAACTCTTCTAGCTGCTCCTTTAACTCCTTGAGTTCCACCGGTGCCATCCGGTACGGAGCCTTAGAGATAGGCTCAGCGCCGGGAATCAGATCGATAGCAAATTCAACCTCTCTGGCCGGAGCAAGACCAGGAAGTTTTTCAGGGAAAACATCAGAAAATTCCCGAACAACATGAACAGTATTAATATCAGGACCTTCTACGGAGGAATCTTTAACAGAGGCCAAATAACCTTGGCAACCATGAGATATTAGAGTCCTTGCTTTCAAAGCAGAAATAATTTTCACAGATTTTAGAGAGCGTGTTTCATGAAAGACAAATTCAGGCTGAGTTAGATCACCAAAAATCACTTTTCGAGCATGACAGTCAATGGTGGCTCTATGAAAAGATAACCAATCCATGCCCAGAATAACATCGAAATCAACCATGTCCAAAGGAAGCAGATTTGCCGAACGAATCCAGTCATCGAATCGTATAGGACAATTTACATATTCATGATCAATAAGAGTACTGAGTTTCATGGGAGTAGAGAGGGATACTTGATTACTTAGTGGTGTTGGTAATATTTTAAGTTTCTTAACCAGATTTAAAGATATAATCGAGTGTGTAGCTCCAGTATCAAAAAGTGTGAAAATAGCGTGATCACCAATATATAAAACGCCCGTAATCGTACCTGAAGACTGTGCCGCCTGATCCCGAGTCATAGAATATACACGGCCGGTGTTGGGTGGAGGAGGAGGTAGATAGTTCCCGGTTTTCTCCGGGATTTGCTTGGGACAATCTTTCACACGATGCTCTGTCGAACCACATCCAAAACAAGTCCCAGAAGCCCGACGACATGGTCCATTGTGGCGCTTGCCACACGTAGTACAAATAGGATAAGAATATGAACCCCCAGATGCACCTCCCTGAGAACTAGAACCCGGAGCCCTGCTCTGCTGATTACCCCTAGCAGTCTGGTCTCTCCACTGTTTCTGACTGGTGTTGCGTCCCGAGCGATCATCTCCCTGCCTAGGAGTGAACCTGGAATCCTGCCCTCTAGTATCCGACCTCTTCTGATCATAGTTCCTGCCAGCCTGACCCTGATGGTCGTATCGTCGATCCCCCTGCCCACGAGAATCATAACTCCTGTCATTCCGGCCCTTAAAATCCCTGCTCTGACCCTGAGTCTGAATCCTATCCCCATCTATGTTCCTCTTATACCCAGATCCCTGATGAAATATCTCGATATTGCGAGCTGCGTCGCAACATTCTGCCGGGTCTCGAAACTCATCATTAAGTATGCGGTCTAGTACCCACCTAATACAATAGCAAAAGAAAAATGTATTAATGTCTATTGGTACCAACCATCAACTTAAATAGGTTACTAACCTCTTGATTCCCCATTTGAATTGTCTAGCCTGCTGCTTAGCATCCCCGGCAAGCGGACCCACAAAACTCACTAATCTCTGAAACCGCTCCAGATACTGCCCAGCATTCTCAGAATCAAGCTGAGAGATAGTGTTGTACTCCCTAATGAATCTCTGCTGCTCGAAAACAGGGAAGTACCGATTATAGAACGTGGTACGAAAATCAGCCCATGAACAACCAAGAACATATGCATCACCACCCTTAGCTTCTTTGTGCGCTTTCCACCAGTTGAGCGCATCACCCTCTAACTTGAACACAGCCAGACGAGTCTTGAACTCGTCTTCACAACCTAACACCTCGAACAGTTTCTCCATGTGGGTGATCCAGTCTTCTGCTGCATGAGGAGTAGCAGCAGAAGTGAAGGACAACGGCTTGAGTTTATTAAAACTCTCCAGCCATCCATTAATGGTAGTGGGTCGGCCCCCACCACCAGAAGAACTGCCAGTCACCCCCAGATGAAGCAGCCCCACCATTAATAAGCCGGTTGATCACCGCATCAGTGTTAAGGCCCGGTAACAGATTGGCTATAGCATTAGCCACCATAGCCTCCAGATTGGGGATTTCAGCATCTCCTCCACTGTTATATTCCTGGTGACGTGTGTTAACCATCTATAGAATTATGAAGACGATTAGTAAGGTGAAACAAAATATGACAGAGCAGAATAAGGAAAAGAGTACGCGAAAGGAAAACCTAATGTCTACCCAATCCTCACAGGTCAAAGGCCTAAGCCAACGGGTTTCGGAAACCTGTCTCTGACACCATAAATTGTAACACCCCAACCCGACAAGGGTAAAGATATCACAAATATATGGTTTCATATCAGAACAACATAGTATCCATAAACCAAAATAGCGGAAGTCAATACATAATCCAATAATAAGTCAACATGACTTATATCCACATGAAAGGGAAATAAAAGAAGTACATAAGATCAATGCCCAAACAATGGCAACATAAAGTCTAAAGAAATTAAATGGTAGATAAGCTATAAGAACAAGCTCCACTCAAGTGCACTCAACCCCAAAGCCATGCCCATCTCCTAGCTTAATTACCTGCCGCGGGAAAAGAAAACGCGGCTGAGCTACTAGAGCTCAGTGAACAGATATAACGTAACAAGCAGTAGCATAATGAATAATACATGAGTAAATGAAAATGGAAGCATGAATACATGGTAAAATACATGGTGAGAATACATGGTGTCATAAGGGAAAGGATAAAGGTGCATGGTAAAGAAAGGTCAGTAATCCACTACGAGCCCATAACATGAAATCATAATCATAATCATAGCCATAAACATGTAGAGGGGAGACCTCTTAGTATCCTGTAAATATGAGGGGTGTCCTCATCATGGGTGGAGTAGCTAGCTCCCGGAGTGTGAAAGACGTGTATCGCACACACCATCAGTCACCATGAATAACATAACATAACCTAACATAACATAACATAACATGTACATGAACAAATCTAGGATGCATCCATACGCCCCAGGTGGCCATAATCTGCCTCTACGTAAACATAACATGCAGGGACGAGACAGGTCATCACTCTCCTGCCCTAGAGTCATGCCATCGGTGCATCGACTGACATGGACATGAAACCCTCATGCCTAGTGAGTGGCTCGTAGTATCAAACTGAGGGTAAAGGTCAAGTATCATGAATCATGTTTTAAGTTTACTTGCATAGGTCAATAATCATGTTTCATAAGTTCATAATCATGGTTCATAATCATGGTTCATAAGCAAAGGTTCATAAGTAAAGGTTCATGAGCAAAGGTTCATAAGCAAAGGTTCATAATCATGATGGTTCAAAGATCGGAGTTCATGAATGAAGGGAACATAGCAATGGTATAGTGAACCCTAATACGAATCATAATCAGAAAAATGAAGGCCTCTTAATAAAGAAGCAGAATATCTGTACCTTATTGCTTGACAAAGATCACACTGAATAAGATGAGCAAAAGAGCACAGAACTACTCCCTCTTCACACCTAGAGGAGTAAAGACATGATTACTAAAGATCCCGTTTCCATATTAAGTAACTTTCCATTTTTAGCAGGTTTCCATTTTTAGAAAGTTTTCTTATTTAGTAAGTTTCTATATTTAGCAAGGTTCCCATAATTATCAATTAAGTTAATGTTAAGATTAGTATTATCCAAATTTACACTTTACACCCCTGTGGTTTCATAATTTACACCTTTAGTCCCTTAACTTTATGAAGTTACATTTTAGTCCTTAAGATATTCATATTAACATTTTAAGCCCCTTAGTTTTACAAATTACACATGGTATCCTTATTTTATAATGTGGTACGACTTGGAACCTCCAAAATATAAGTTTTACAATTCAAGCCCCTCAAGTTATAATAATTACATATTTAGTCCTTTACTTTATAATTTCCATTTTATATTAACAATAATTACATATTAGCCCCTTAATTTATCAAAATGACCCAAAACACTTTAAATAGGATTTATTACACGAATGGACCATAAGTTTCCCAAAATTACAAGTTTAGTCCCTCTAGTTTAATTATTTACAAAATCGACTATAATTTTATATATAATTCAAAATAAACCCTTAGACATTTAATTTACACAAAAGGTCCCTCTAATAGTTTTTATACGACATCCCACAAGGTTTATAAAGTTTCAAAAGTAACCCATAAGATTTAAAAAGTACAATTCGATCCCTTAAGTTTTAAAATAAAAATCGTATAACACTTTGTTAATTCGAATTCAAGCCCTAACCAAACCAAATAATTAGCTAATCATTAAACCTCATTCAATATCCCAAAACAAGCCCTACTTCATGATTAAAAACCTTAGATCGATCGATTACATATATTTCCCAAAATATTTCTAAGTCCGGTTTTAAACTAAATTCGAAAATAATTCGTATAGACCATGATAAATCAAAATTGTATTTTTCCCATGTTAACATATTCATAAGGTGTCAATAAAAATTACTCATGAGATTGACTTTGATCGCATACGTATATTTTAGATTTTAGGTTCGATATAAGATTTTAATTCACAAACAATAGGAAGATCATGCATGAATCGAATAGCATAATTTATATGGTGTTCTTAAGGATCAGGGAGTATGGTAAAATTACCAAACTGAGTTTTGAACGTGAAGGATAGGCCGAATGAAAATAATGCACTCGATATGGTCCAAAATTCCCACGCCTTCACGAGCTCTTTCACGACCTTGTAAACAATTTTCATAGATCATATTCGACGTGAGGAACATGAGAAAAATGAAGAATGAATTTAGTTTGGCTCGTATGAATTATTTTAGAATATACCTTATACGTATAGCGCGATTAAGAAATAATTTCCCACGATCGATTCAGCCACAATCAGCCTCCCAGCTAATTTTCATAGGTTACAAATGAGTATTAGAACGTGAGAAAAATGATAATTTGAGCGTACAAAAATCGTAGCATCGATTTGGAATTATTACCTCAAAACAAAGGTTCGAACAAGGAAATTTCACCACGAACGAAACAGCCCACGAACACCTCTAGGATTATTTTTCTAGGCCTCTTAGGATTGTACTCGAACTCAGAAAAATAGTTTAGGGATTTGTGGTGATCGAATGAAGGCTAGAGAAAATGTTTGTGTGTTTTTCTTCAATCGGTAATTTAGGGTTTGTTAACATAAAATGTGTGGAATGATTTTTAAGAGATAACCGGTCAAAGGGGAGGGTAATTGGGCCATATTTTCGGAATTTTTGATTAGGCAATTTATGGTTTTAATTATCTCCTTTAATTGCTCTTAATTTCCTTTAAATAACTTTTATTTAAATCATGAATTTGAATTTAAATAACATTAGGCGCCCAAGGGCATTTTAGTAATTTCCATGGCTTGTATAAATGTTAAATGGAGTTGTTAAAAATATTTGGGATCATAACTTGTTCATTGTTAGAAGTTTGGAATTTATTTTGTGCTTTACATATGTTTTATTTAGATTTTAAATTCTCAGGGGCAATTTGGTCATTTTACATGTTATAGAATTTTAAATATTACATGGTAGATTGTTGATTGTGATGGTTGCGATATGGTGGTGGTTATTTGGGTTCACTGTGTTCAGTTGAATTTATTATAAATTCGTGTATTAGTAGTAGTATAGGATATGAGTGATGGTGGTGGGAAAGGGTGGTGGTGCCAACTGTGTTTAAAATTAAATATAAATTCAAAAGAAATTCAAATGGGGAAGAAGACGAGGGTATATTAGTCATTTCACTGCACTTAACGAGAAAACTAACGAAAGTTAGCTCTCAGTGGCTGTTTTGCAAAAAAAAAGAAACATTAATGTCTTTTTTTGCAACAAAATTCGTCTCGGTGTGATCCTTGCGTATTTGGGTTACTTTAGGGACCATTTTTGCAATTTACCAAATTAAAAATAAATACACTTAACCAAGCACCATTTAAGTTATATTACTTGGGATATGAAATTTGAGTACAACTGATTTTAGCTTATTCAAGTTTATTTCATTTGATTGTTGCGTTATTTATTACATATCTTTAGAATAAAATGAAATTATAACAGTTGTTACTATATTTTTAACTCATAGGGGGCATTGCTTAAATTTATTTGGTGACTATTCTTGAGTTAATGGTTTTATTAACTGCTTTTTATAGTCAAAAGGAATTCAGACTGTGTTGTTGGTGTAACACCCCCAATTTCGTGATACGCAGCGGAATTCGAACTGTGTGTTACTCGACGGCACAACAGTTATAACAATAGAAAACGAACTCTAATGGAGTCGTTTTTAAAACATTTATCATTCGAATTATATAAATATCAGAGTTTAAAAAAATGAGGTCCCTGTAGTTTCACGTTTTACAAATTACATTAAAAGAGTTTTCGAATGATAATAAAATTTATAGCCTTCTTGAGTATCCATGCTCCTCCGTGCCAGCCTCGTTCATTATGGACCTAAGATACATGCTTAAAACAGTCAACACAAAGGTTGGTGAATTCATAGAGTTTATAGTCAAGTAGTTGAACACAATTATTTGTAGTATGAGCTATAGACTCACACTCATAGTTAAAAACAAAACAGTTATTATTGCACTAAGCTCATGATACCGAAAACGTTAACAGTGTATCAATAGAAATTGATATAATAGTTACAGTGGCCCTAGTAGGTAATTTTCCATTTATACCTAGAGTTCTTCAAATAGAGTGCGTTTGTTTACCGGACTTGGTCAAACAAACGGGATTTATCAATCCCGATAGATCTATCCACATTATTCGCGTTCACTTCACTCGTGATTAATGGTTCATGATGGTAGGGACTTAAGTTTGGCAATAGTGGTACTTAGTGCAAATAATACATCATATAGCATACAGTTTCAAAGCAATGTGTTCGGTTTAAAAATAAATAGCATGTATCCCCCCAAGGGTTTGTAAAGCAATTAAGTAATAGAAAGTTGGGCTATAAACTCACCGTGAGTTGGATGATGTTTAGTGAGTAGTGCAAGTAATGGTCGAGTCGTGGAAACCTCTACGAGCAATATATAATATGGTATCGTGTCTTAGTTTATGAAAAGCAAAAACGAGCCTATATATGTCTTTATATTGATCATGATGTAGTACTTGATAAGTTGTGTATGTTGTTTTATAGAAAGGGTTTATGAAACATTTATAGTTTATATATCGCGTACTACCGTTCGGGCCATCATAATTCAGAGGTCATGCAGTAAACGTTCGAGGAGCTAGGACACTTTAAATCGTCAATCCAGCAACTCGTCAATCCGTTTACCTAAATGAAACCCCTCACATGAAGCTCCCTAGTTTTGTAGTGTTCGATATGGAAAAACATATGTTTTGCTTGTTTAATTATGTGACAAATAGGTTAAGTGGCCACATGGTTTTCAAAATGAGTTTGGTCGTAATCCGCAAGTGAGTTTTGGTTAATTTAAATGCCTAACGAAAGTTATAAGTTTGTTAGTGATTGTACAAATAATTGCACGATCAAGCCTTCGATGGTGATCAAAGGAATAATGGGGTGTTGAGATTGCGCCAAGCTTGTTCTTAACCTGAAATAAGAAATACGAAGACTCTACGTTAAGTGATTGCGCAGGGGTTGGGCTCTGCGAACCACCTCCGGCGTGCGAGTAAGTATGTGTAAGGGTAATGTAGGTTGTAAATGACGAGAATGAAGTTAACTTACATTGTTCATGCCCGACTAAGCTATTTGTAGGGGAGAAATAGGCCTTAGTGGGCGGTTTGCACATGTTTCGGAGATCATGGGGGCGTCCCATGATTTATGGTAACCGCTAGGGCTTTGTAGCCCACGATCTCTATTTTGGCGGGAAAGCCAAGGGAAGAGGAGACGTGGGTTTGACCAGGTCAGGATTGTCCTTCGTGCTAGTTCCTTCGTAGGAGATACCCCGAAGGGCTTAAGGCTTCGATTGGCGGATTCCCACATGGTAACCAGTTCGCAGGTGAATGGTTTTACGCCAATGAAACATGTTAGGAGATTAACCTGGGCCTCCGAAGGGAGTGCTTTCTACAGGCTCGAAGGGGAGTCCTTCGACCCGTTCGGAGGGTACATCATCAAGCCCCCCAGTCGAAAGTGATATATACGTACAAGGATAAATTGCATTCGACTCAAAAAACCTGCTACACTTTATCCCATTCGTCGCAAATTTGAACGCAATGAAGATAAGTGCTTAAACAAACTTTGCGCAATAAATGCGGCTAATAAATTTTCAGCTACCACTCTATACCACAGCAGCGAAGATATTGGTAAACATCTTTTCAAAAATTAAAAAAATTAGTCTCCATGTATATCTCGGATTATAACTGCACGTGGATGGCTAGGATGAACCTACAAAGGATATTCATAAACCCTTCATACTTCCAACCCTAGATCATAATTTCTTTTGCGCCCAAAATACACGTACACGACCCTGTGCTTTGTGCTTCAGTTGAGCTTAAAGGTAAGTTTTCCTCTCCGATCTTTGTCCTTTTGCGCTCATAGTTTCTAGTTCATGATGAGTATGGCAGCAAAAAGAACTATTAGGGAGCAAAAATGTACTCTATCAGAGCAGGCTCTAATAGAATTTCTTAAAATATATCCCATACCTAAAGAGTTTAAAGTTATGCTTCCCAATCAAAACCAAAATGTTTTTGATGCTCCAGCGGGTTATGTGGGGCTTTATGTGCATGCATTTACAGAATCTAACTTTAGGATTCCGATCCACCCCTTAATCCTGGAGTTTCTACAATATTATCAAGTACATATATCCAGGCTGAACCCTTTTGGCTTAGCCAAGTTGACTACTTACATCGTTGTATGTAAAGCTTACGGGTATGAGCCAACACTGAATGTGCTTAGAGGTTTTATAAACCTTTGTCCTGGTGGTGATTGGTTAACATTTGCCAAAAGAAGTGAGCCCGATGTGCCTTGCTTAATAACTAAACCTTTTGCCAACATAAGAAAATGGAAAGGTCTGTTTTTCTATGTGCAAGATACGATCATACCTCCCAATTATCCGGCATTGCTAGATAAAGACAATCGTTTTGACGAGAAACGCTTTGATGATCCTTTGCCGCACTTCGTAAGAAGATATCCCCTCTACCAACGTCTTGAACGTCACCCATTTGATGTGCAAACGTTTCCTGAGCCAATATTGTTTCTGGTGGGCATTATAGATCATTGGGAAGGCTCTCCCTTGGAACCTGAGATAATCTGCAATGGGAAAAGTATGTATGTACCTATTCAAATAAAGTAAATGACTTATCTGATGGTATTTATCTCATTTCTTTTCTCTGTAGGAATGGCATTCAGGAACTTCGTTGTAGCCCGTGGTACTAGAGAGCTTAGTTTTGTCCCCAAAGAGCCAAATAATGTGAATCATGAAGTAGGTTCTCCATCAACATCAATTAATAATGAGGAGACTCCTCATTTTGTGGAGACTGTAGCAGATTCCGATGATCCCCTTATCAAGGAATTTCAAACAAGGCTCGTAAGGTCCTCCGGTCTTTCAGATAAGAAGGAAAGTAAGAAAGCAAAAGCTGCTATGTCTGTGAAGACTCCTCCGAAGAGGAAATTATCCCTTCCTACTCCTCCGACAAGAATGGTGAAGCCCAAAGGCTCTCATTCTAAAACCGTTATACCTACTCCTCTGACGATTCCTGAAAAGGATACTCCTAGTAAGTTATAATGTATGCGTAATAAGTGTCCTTCCTTATATAACTTGTGCTTCTGTCTTTCGCAGGTCTTCTCGATGTTAATGAACTACCCAATTCAACTGCGTGTCGCCACTCGGTTGAAAAAATGACACCTGCTAAATGGAAGGGAATCTTGGATAACATGTCTATGGAAGAGCTTTGCAACTTTCATTCCAAAAGTTATGCTAGGCAGGCTGTTTTGGATAATCATCTTAATTCTAGGACAAGGGAATTGGTGCAAACGGTGTTGAATGTGAGAGTGAAAATGGATGTTATCTTAGCCAAAGAAAAAGCTAGGGATCATGAATATGATAAATTGGAGGCTAAGTGCAAAGAAGTGTTGGAGAACTTTGAGAAGAATCCTTTTGTACAAGATATGCGAGCCAAGATTGACAGACTCGAGGGGCAATTGAAGGAATCCCAAGCAAGGTGTGATAGGTTGAAGGTTGAGGAGTCTAAGGTGTCCATCTATAGAGCCCAAATTGAAATGCTCGAATCCAAATGTACAAGTATGGAAGCCGAAAGGTCTAGACTGATTGAGCAGGAGGCCAAGCTTTGCGAGGAAGTCGATAGTCTGAAATTCCAGTGTCGAAGCTTGAAGAAAGACCGAGCTGAGGTAGTTTCGAAGGTTATTCCTCATGTGGCAATGGAATTGCATTGTAGCGATGAGGTGGGGGAAGTTATTGGGAAACTAGTGAACGCATCCATCTTTTATGGTACCTGTACCGCTTTGGAAGAAATTGCCCAGACAAAGAAGCCTGTGGTTTTGTCGGAGGTACCATACTATCGCTCTGATTCTGAGAAAGAATTTAATAAGGCTGGCGATGCGTTTACGTCAACAGAGTACCCTTTCCTAGCCGAGGTAACCAAAGATCCGCTGGCTCCCATAGAAGAACTTTTGGCGAAGAAGCCAATTAAAGTCCACCCTCCGTCTTCAGCAAAGATGTTGGGTCTAAAGATGCTACTGTTCGTGAAATACACCGAGTGTTACTCTGCTGATTAGACTATAACTCTGCTGATTAGTTAAGTAACTCTGCTGTTTGGAAACTCTGCTGGATTGGGATAATAAGCTTAGTATAACTCTGCTGCTAGGAAGATTATGCTGTTGCTTATTGGATATGTATAGTATGTTAAGGATATGTATAGAAAAGATACGAAAAGATATTTTTCGTGTATAGAAAGTTTTGTAACCGACTAGGACTCCTTAGTCTATAAAAGGAGGGTCTAGGGTTAGGTTTTAGACACGTATCGTTATTGTTTTACACTTCAAGGTTTCTTGTAACCCTATTGCTATCGAGCAATCGTATTAATATATTGAAGTGTTGTTTGAGAATTTGTTTGTGTTTAATTCTTCTTAAGATCAAATATTAAGTTCCGCATAATATTTGATATACAACTCAAGATCAGTTTCTATACCGATTGCTTTAGGTTTATATCTAAAGTAATTAATAAGATCGTGAAGCTCAACTGGGATCAACAAGTGGTATCAGAGCTTGTGATCTAGAAACTGGTACCAAGAAGAATTACTGAATACAAGATCTGCTAATCATCAAAGTAAGCAATGGAATCCGATTCAACTCACATGGTTACTGCATCAAGAGTTCCCATGCTCAAGACTGGAGAATACGAGATCTGGAAGATGAGAATTCAACAATACATGAGAATGGTTGATTACTCACTTTGGGAAGTTGTTCTACATGGCGACAGTCAGCCAGCCAAGACTGCTACTGGATCAGTCTTGACTCTCAAGACAAGTGAGGAGAAAGCACAGAGAAGATTGGAGGTCAAGGCTCACAGTTTTCTCATGATGGGAATACCTAATGATTATCAACTAAGTTTTAATCATATTGAGTCTGCTAAGGATTTATGGGAAGCAATTGAACTTCGATTTGGTGGGAATGAAGCTACCAAGAAATCAAGAAAGAACCTACTGAAGCACCAGTTTGAAACTTTTACTGCTTTGAGTTCTGAGAATATTGAGGGAACTTATGATCGACTTCATAAGCTGACCAGTCAGATGGCTCTATTGAAGATTGATGTATCTCAAGAAGATATCAATCTAAAATTTCTGAGAAGTCTATCTTCTGAATGGAACACTCACACAGTGATTTGGAGGCACAAGGAAGATTTTGAGAAGATGACATTGGATGATCTGTATAACAACTTGAAAGTATATGAATCTGAAGTCAAGGGATTGTCAAGTTCATCTTCTACCACAAACAATCTTGCTTTTGTTTCCTCAAGCAACAAGAATTCTGGTAGTCATCAAGAACAGCACTCTGCTGCTGGTACTTTCGTTCCTGCTGCTGGTTCACATGTCTCTGCTGCTGACTCTACAAATACCAACACCATCAGTGATACTGCTATTTGGCTGAACTTACTACAAGTACTTCAGTTATGCCTCAAGATCTGGATGAACTTGATCCAGATGATGTTGAAGAGATTGATATGCAATGGCAGTTTGCAATGCTAACTATGAGGGCAAGAAGGTTTCTTAAAAGAACTGGTAAAGAAATGAAGTTCAGAAGAAACAAGAATGTGGGATTTGACAAATCAAAGGCTGAATGTTTTAACTGTCATAAGAAGGGACACTTTGCAAGAGAGTGCAGAGCACCAAAAAGAAACAATGAGAATGTCAAGAAGTCTACTAATGAAGAGCCAAATCCTACTACTGCTATGGTGTCATGTGATGGGTTAGGAGAGTATGACTGGAGTGATCATGCTGAAGATGGTCCTAACTATGCATTGGTAGCTGAAGAAGAACCTCAAGTACAACATTTTGCTCTCATGGCCTACTCTTCCTCTGGATCAGACTCTGAGGTATCCAATGAATCATCTTGTTCTTTTAAATCATGTTCTGATACAATAGAAATACTTAAGTCTAGCAATGGAAACCTTAAAATGGAGAATGAAAAACTTAAGTTAGACAATCTTAGTTATGAATATGGTTTAAAGAATTTAGAAGAGAAGCTTGAATTTTATAAAAAGGCTGAAATTGAATATCTTGATAAGATCACTAGTCTTGAAATTGAGCTTATTAAGAAAGATTGTGAGATTAAGGTTCTTATGGGGAAAGTAGAAGAGGCTGAACAGGCTAAAGATTCAGCTATTAGTGAGACTGAAAAACATATTGTTAGGGTGGAAAAAAAAATTTGCCACTGACATTCTCAGTAAACCTATAGGAAGGCACTTTGCAAACTCAGGCAGTGGTCTAGGATATAATGCTGTTGCTCCACCTAAGAAACTTAGTGCCAATGCCCCTCCTACTAGGACACTATCTTTCATACCTGAGTCTGAGGCCAAACCTGTAGGTGAAACTAGTGAAACTAAAATAGAGTCACCTAAGATTGAGAAAAAGTGGTCTGATGCACCCCTTATTGAAGATTGGGAGTCTGACAGTGATGATGAAGTAGTGGAATCTGATTCAACCCCTAAGAACAAAAAGGAAGAAATTCCTGCTGTTGTTGAATCTAAAGTACCTAAGGCTAAAAAGGTTGAGTTTGTTAAGCCTAAGTTAGGTAAAGGTATCTCTAGGAAGATGGCTGAGTATGAAAACACACCTAGAGAATATCCTAAGAAAACCAATAACTTGCCTAGAGGAAACCAGAGAAATTGGAACAACCTAGTTTTACAAAGATTAGGTACTGATTTTCAATTACTTAAAAAGGCATGTTATAGTTGTGGTAGTTTTGATCATCTGCAAGATGAGTGCTACTACTATCAAAAACCAGTTTGGAATCAATATACAAGGGTGAACCATAGAAACTTTGCTAGAAAGACTCACCCTCATCCTAAAAGAAACATGGTTCCCAAGGAAGTTTTGATGAGAGATGGTACTTCTAGAGTTATCTCACCTATTGCACAAAAAGGGCCCATAAAGAAGGACATAGTTGACTCTGCTGCTAAGGCAGACTCTGCTGTTTTGCCAAAAGTTGTTACTGATACTGTTGTGGGCAACCATTTTTATGCTGTTAAGGCCTCAGCTTGTTGGATCTGGAAACCTAAAGTTAAAGTTTTGGATCATGTTCTCAGACACAGAAGTGCACCAATGCAGTTGAAGAAATTTGACTACTTTGATGCACAAGGCAGATCCAAGTCAGTAATGGCTTGGGTCCCAAAGAGAAACTAATTCTCTTACTTTTTGTGCAGGGCAATCTACAAAAGGAGCTAAAGGATAAATGCATTTTTGATAGTGGATGCTCTTCACATATGACTGGAGACCAGAGCAATTTGGAAAACTTTGAAGCTTTGGATGGTGGATATGTTGCCTTTGGGAATGATCCTAAAGGAGGTAAAATCGTTGGAAAAGGCATCATCAGAACTGGAAAATTGGAGTTTGAGAAAGTGTATTTAGTGAATGGACTAAAGTTCAATCTTTTTAGTGTCTCACAAATGTGTGACAGAAAGAATTTTGTTCTTTTTACAGACACTGAGTGTCTTATCTTATCTCCCGACTATAAGATACCTGATGATATATTAGTACTTCTTAAAGTCCCTAGAAATGACAACATATACAGTGTGGACATAAAGAACATTATTCCCAAAAGAGATTTAACTTGTCTGTTTGCCAAAGCCACTATTGATGAATCCAAACATTGGCATAGAAGGCTTGGCCATTTGAACTACAAGGCTATCAACAAGTTGGTGAAATGGAACTTGGTCAGAGGATTACCTTCAAAGGTTTTTGAAAACCCTGAAGTATGTGTTGCTTGTCAGATGGGAAAGCAACATAGAGCATCTTGTAAGTCCAAATTGGTGAATTCTATTACTGAACCCTTGTTTATGTTACACATGGACCTATTTGGACCTACTTATGTGAAAAGCTTGAACAAAAAGATGTATGGCTTAGTGTTCACTGATGATTTTAGTAGATTTACTGGGGTATTCTTCTTAGCTACTAAGGATGAGACTCCTGGCATTCTTAAGGCTTTTATTACAAGGATAGAAAACCTATTTAATAACAAAGTAAAGGTCATCAGATGTGACAATGGAACTGAGTTTAAGAATCAAGTAATGAATCAGTTCTGTGAGGAAAAGGGTATAACTAGACAATTTAGTGTGGCTAGAACTCCTCAGCAAAATGGTGTTGCTGAGAGGAGAAATAGAACATTAATTGAGGCTGCTAGGACCATGTTGTCAGAGTCTAAGTTACCCACTATCTTTTGGGCTGAAGCAGTCAACACTGCTTGTTATGTGCAAAATAGAAGTAAGATAGTTAAGCCTCACAACAAGACCCCTTATGAGTTATTGCATGGTAGGAAACCACTGATAGATTTCTTTAGACCATTTGGGTGTCCTGTCACTATCTTAAACACCATTGACCACTTAGGCAAGTTTAGTGAGAAAGCAGACATAGGTATCTTTGTTGGATACTCCACTAAAAGTAAGGCTTTTAGGGTCTTCAATCAAAGGACTGGGCATGTAGTGGAAAATTTACATGTTAAAATTAGAGAAACCACACCTAATGTTGATGGAAAAGGTCCTGAATGGATGTTTGATATTGATTCTTTAACCAAAAGTATGAATTATCAACCAGTCATTGCAGGTACTACTAACATGTCTGCAGGTACACAAACTAACCCCAATGCAGGTGCACAAGCAAAGAAGGATGGATCTGCAGAGGAGTTTGTTTTGATTGAAAAATGGAGGTTTGATCAGTACTTCACTCCAACAGATAAAGAGGGAAAGAGTTCAGATGATGATGCTGTTCATAAGGAAGTACCAAAGGTTAATGCAGAAGGTGATGATAAACCTTCTCATGATGACAAGAATGATGATAAGGAAAGAGATGAAGAGTCACAAATTGATGGAATCCAAGGGAATAAACATAGCAGCAGTTCTCTCAACTCTGCTGCCAGGCCAAAACACTCTGCTAATAGGCCAAAACACTCTGCTGTTAGGCTAAAACACTCTGCTGTTAAGCTTGGTAACTCTGCTACTGTGCCCAAGGACTCTACTGCTGATAAAGATAGTGATTCTAATGATGATTCTTTTGAAGAGATGCCCGAAATAGAAGAAGTGTATGTGGACACTGATGATGAAATTGTTGATGTATTTGGTGCTGAAGCTGATTTATCCAATTTGGAGACTGATATACCTGTTAGTCCCACTCCAACAACCAGAATCCACAAGAATCATCCAAAGGAGCAAATTATTGGTGATGTTCACTCTGCTGTACAGAAAAGAAGTAAATCAAAAGGTTTGAGTGATTTGCTTGATCAGGGAATGTTTGCTCAAACTCTTAAAAAGAGGAATAGCCACAAGGATTTACAAAATTGTATGTTTGCCTGTTTCTTATCTCAAGAAGAACCCAAAACCATTCACAAGGCTATGAAAGATGAAAGTTGGGTTGAAGCTATGCAAGAGGAGTTGCTGCAGTTCAAGCTTCAAGAAGTCTGGACATTGGTGGATTTGCCTAATGGAAAAAGAGCAATTGGTACAAAATGGGTGTTCAGATGTAAAAGAGATGAAAGAGGAATTGTTATAAGAAACAAGGCTAGATTGGTGGCTTAGGGATACACTCAGGAAGAAGGAATAGATTATGATGAGGTATTTTCCCCAGTTGCAAGAATTGAGGCTATCAGACTATTCTTGGCATATGCCTCATACAAGAATTTTCCTGTGTATCAAATGGATGTGAAAAGTGCTTTCTTGTATGGAAAGATTCCTGAAGAGGTATATGTGATGCAACCACCTGGTTTTGAAGATCCTAAGTATCCTGATAGAGTTTACAAGGTGAAGAAAGCACTGTATGGACTACATCAAGCTCCTAGAGCTTGGTATGACACCTTATCCAAGTATTTGTTGAACAATGGTTTTTGCAGAGGAACCATTGACAAAACATTGTTCATTAAGAAAGACAAAAAGGATATCCTACTTGTTCAGGTTTATGTAGATGATATTATTTTTGGGTCTACAAATAAGGTGTTATGTGAAGGATTTGAAAAGCTGATGCACAACAGGTTTGAGATGAGTTCTATGGGGGAACTCACTTTCTTTTTGGGGCTTCAAGTCAAGCAGAAATCAGATGGGATTTTTATTAGTCAAGACAAGTATGTGGCTGATATGTTAAAGAAATTTGGTTTCAATGATGTGAAGGCAGCTAAGACACCAATGGATAAAAACAAACCTTTACTCAAGGATGAAGATGGGGAAGAGGTTGATGTACATCTTTATAGATCAATGATTGGTTCATTGATGTATCTGACTGCTTCAAGGCCAGATATCATGTTTTCTGTGTGTGCTTGTGCCAGATTTCAAGTGTCCCCAAAAGTTTCACACTTGGAAGTGGTCAAAAAGAATTTTTAGGTACCTAAAGGGTCAACCTAAATTGGGCCTTTGGTATCCTAATAATTCACCCTTTGACTTGATAGCATACTCAGACAGTGACTATGCTGGAGCTAGTTTAGATAGAAAGTCAACCACTGGAGGCTGTCAATACCTTGGTCATAGGCTAATCTCATGGCAATGCAAGAAACAGACTGTGGTGGCTAACTCAACAACTGAAGCAAAATATGTAGCTGCTTCTAGCTGCTGTGGACAAGTGCTCTGGATACAGAATTAACTGCTGGATTATGGGTACAATTTCATGAACACCAAAATTTACATTGACAACAACAGCACAATGTGTATTATCAAGAATCCTGTTTTTCATTCTAAAACAAAACACATAGAGATAAGACATCATTTTATTAGAGATTGTTATGAGAAAAAGTTAATTCAAGTGGTTAAAATACATACTGACAATAATGTTGCTGATCTACTTACAAAAAGTTTTGATATAAGTAGATTTCAATTTTTAGTTGCTAGTATTGGCATGATAAATCTTTAATCTTTAAACATCTTATCTCTGTATGTTTTTGTAAACTTTTGTAAGGATTTGTGCTGTTGTTAAGTCAAAATTTGCTGTTTCTTAAATTGTTTGCTGTTTAGTTGTCTGCTGCTATTGTGGGATATTCTTGCTTGTGTTTGTGGTTTTCTACTAACCTTTTGCAGATATACATGCGTACACAATCAAGTAAAGCAAGGAAAGTTCAAGTTCATTTATCACAAAAGCAAAGTACAAAATAAAGCATCCTTACATCCATTGTTCAAAAGAAGTTCAAAAGAAAACAAGGCCCAAGATTTCACAACCTAAACAAACCTATCCCAAATCAAGCTTTTCCCTTTCCCTTCCCAACAAAGTCAGGCATGACTTTGCTGCGAGGTCCTCTACTACCCATGTGTTCAGACACCTGCTTGCAGGGAAGTGCAAGTATCACTGGTCTTGGAGATGGACTCTGCTGTTGACTTGAGGATGGAACTTGTTTCTTCCCAGGCTTCTTCTTTGGAACAGGGAGTTCCTGCTCCACCGTGCGTGGCTTTGGATGAGGCGGATCGACACTCTTTCCAAAGGCGGCAACAGCTTTCTCCATTTGTCTTGTGAGCTCGACAGTCAAGGGATGATGAGGAGGATCTATTTCCCAAGAACCTTGATAATATGTCAAGGATTTTGGCCATGATGCTGTTTCTTCATCACAGCTGGAGTCTTCAAAGGAAGATGGAGTAGATGGAAGCGGGTCAGACACTTCTTCTTCGACAATAGCTTTGCCTTTGCGTTGTGCAGAAGATGAAATTGGGGGGAAATAATTTTCCCATCCTAGTGAAGTATCGGAAGAGGAATCAGAGGAAATTTCGATGATCGGTGTCTTTGATACACTCATGGTTATTTGATTTTTATGTTAGGGTTTGTGAAATTGGGGATTTGCTAAGAGATTGAGGGATTTATAGACTTTAATGAGGAGTTGGTATCGTATTTACTGTGAATAAGGGATTAAATTTGGAGATTTTGGGAAAGTTGACTTTTAGTCAAACCTTTCATAACTTTGCTACTGAGTTTGAAAGTAAAGGGGTCAAATTGAAAATTTTGGCGCGTCTTAAAACCTAATTAGATCAAAACGGTTTCAAACACCAATTCGATCTCATTACTTTTTAATTTCTCAAAATTACATCTAAAAACACTAATACACCTCATTATATCCAAAACCCCCAAAATCAAAATGGCTCGAAGAAAGTTTCCTGATGAGCACAATCAGATTGCTTTTCTTAGCAAGGTTTTGGCTGCTGAAGGTTTTCATGAAGTTATGGATTTTCTCAGTGCATCTCGCTTAAGGTATGTGATGAAGCGAAAAGTGTACCGCTTTTAGGGGGTCATTTAAGCCCTAAATCGTATTTATTTGATCAAATATTGCCCTAAATCGTTCCTTTTGTCATTTTAGGTACTTTTGAGAAGAAATCTGGAAAAGGAAGCATTTTGGACGTTTTTGGAGCATAAAAGTGAAGAAAACGACAAAGTCTCAAAATCTTGCTGAAAGTTACCTTTGACGGCGTCATATTTAACCCTGGACGGCGTCATGGCTTGGCAAAAGTGGTGGATGTGAAATTTACTCATGATAAGCCAGTGAAAATTGCACGGAAATTCTGATGGCGTCACCCTTTAATTTGATCAAGGTCGTCACGTTATAATTTAAAGAGGGACGGCGTCACGTTCATAGTCTGAGGGCGTCAAGCCTTGATAGGCCAGAACGGATTTTGGAGAGCTAAAGAGGGACGGCGTCAAGAAGGTCATCCGAGAAACCTAAAAGCGGCGAGGTGACGGCATCACACTCCATAACGTGACGCCGTCAGATCTAAAAATCTATATATAGTTTTGCAATTCTTTGTCATTAGTGTGGAACTTATTGGGGAACTTTGTGTGTGAAAACCCTAGGACGAATTTGGCAGCTCTTTCAAGGCTTTTTGCCTTGAGATCTTCCATGTTACATTGAAGATAAGTTATCAATTAATCATTCAATATGTCTATGTGTTGTTTGATTCTATCTTATTCTTGTCTTTTGTTTAACATGTTAGGCTAGATTTATCTTGTGTTTGCTTAGATCTAATGAAACCTAGCTATTGATTGTTGGTTATTAGTGTGTTGTTAGTTGTATTGGATGATTGTTCATCTATGTTAGGCTTAAGAAAACTGGCTAACTTCCTATTCGGTAACTTGCTTGAACGTCTTAAGAAACATGAACCAATGCGTACTAAAGGTTTTTATGGTTGTATTTAATGCACAAGCGAATTCTAGTGATCCCATGTTAGGAGCTTCCTAGCCGGCTCGACATAGGAGTGAAGTAGGAGCTTGTAGAGTTGGGGAAGTACGTACGCCACCCCACGACTGGTATTAAGGAATATACCCGTCATCCACACAACTAATACACACTAATCAACCGGTAAAAGATAGTTAGGGAGTAAGGAAATCTAAGTAAACACATTTCCCTCCACATAAGTTTTCACCAACATTTTCATTTTTGTTATTTTATTTTATTTGCATTCGTAGTAATTTGGGTTAGTTGACTAGCAACTAATTCCGCCCACTCTTTCAAACCCGAGATTTTACTTGCTTTCATAAAAATATAAAAACATAAAAAGAATCTTCTCTCACCCTTAGACCTATTAGAGTAATTTTTCATACCTAACGAACACTATTCCCTGTGGAGAACGATCAATCCCCCGTACTTACTACTACACTATACTACATCGGTCAGGTACACTGCCTGGTGGGGTTGTAAGCCTCTTGAGATCCCTCGAGAGGTAAAACCTGTTGTAAGGTCGCAAAACCACGCATCAAGATTTTGGCGCCGCTGCCGGGGAATAGTTATTGTTTAGGTTGAATTTTTATTTTATAGGTCTACTCACTAGATTCCTTTCTAGTGAGATTTTTATTTTCTTTTTATAGGTTTTCTTTAGTCTATCTTATTTCTTTGTACTTTTGTTTGTGATACCTTCCACTTACCTCATGAGTAACATTGGTCATTTGATCCCTGTTATTCGTATTTTTCGCCGTGCAAACTTTCAACTACCCGTTCCCGCCCCCATCATAGAAAACAACAACCTTTCACCCGACCACCACTTTGGTAACAATTCTGAGATGGAGGAGTCTGACCATGAGAATGACCATGTTAGTCCGTTTTACTACTCAGACTCCGATGAGGATGCCGGTAATGGAGAAGTAGTTAACGAGGAATGGGGAAAAGAGGAAATTGATCCCTTTAAGTATGTTGACCCTAGGACTAAGATCGAAAAGGATAGCCTCTTTAACATGCAATTTCCGTGTAAGATTGGTTATCATGATTTTTATGCTTATCTTAACTCATCTTTGCCTATGAACATTATCTCTCGCGCTAATTATAATAAAATCATGGTAGATGAGCTAGAATATCAAGGAGATAACATTGTTGCTAGGACTAAGCCACTACACGTATTCGTTGGAAGTTTTGTGTATTTGGTGGATTTTATGGTTATGGAGAACTTAGGAGAATTCATTGATAACAAATTAACCCAAGTCATTTTTGGAGAACCCTTCAAAAGGTTGACCCACCTTGACGAAAAACTTGTGGACGGGTTAATTACATTCTCGGATGGGGATGAAGATTTTACTTACCAAATGCCCCGAGCACATCCTAGGTTTAAAAACTACTCCATTGAATCTTGCAATAGACTTGTGCCTCTTGATTTGTTAAGTGAGAATGATAAGAGGAAGGGGCTCAAATATCCACATGAGAAAAATAAGAGATACTATCATGGATGTTTGGAGCTGAATGATGAATACAAGAAAGATGAGGCAACAATTAGATGGCTCACACTCGGATACGTGAGCATAAGCGACACTAGATGAGCCTTACTTTGAGTCTAGCTACAAGACTCGTTAATAAAGAAAAGCGCTTCTTGGGAGGCAACCCAAGCTTTATTTGCTTTGTGTGTTTATTTACTTGTTTGTTTGTTTGTTTTTATTTGCTTCCGTATGTATGTTTAATTTTTATTCTTATTGATTCATGTTCAAAAGTAATTTGTGAAAATGTTTTATCTTGTTTTTAACTTCGTCTTAACTACATATAAAGGTATTTTGCAAAAGTTAAGTGTAAGGGAAATCTAAATCGGTTTATTAGAACACAAATGAACATGAATCGTAATAGTAATAAATGAACATACATATTAGTATTTGTTTGAGTCAAATGCTTGTATCGAGTCATAATGATGTTTTGCAGGATTTCCAGGAAGTAAGGTATAGGTTTTTACAAAATTTTTCCGGAAACGTAACATGAGAATTCTGTCAGATTGTTTCTGACGGCGTCAGGATTTACAACCTGACGGCGTCAGGTTTAATCTTCTGAAAATTTTTGAAGGTTTTGTTTTCATAAAAAGTTTTTATTAAATCTATAACTTATAATCTCCAGGAATCTGCAAAATTATCATTCCACAAGCATTATATCCTTATATATAGATTTATCCCGCCGATGTTATGCAGGTTTTCGTGTTTGTTTTCTCAGGTTTAACAGGTTATTTTGGACAAGGAAATGTTTTTGGATCAAGCTTATGGCGATGCATTAGTCATGGAGCTTCAACATTATCTTGGAAGAAGATCTAACCGTGTTACTTCATTATCCACCGAACGAATCAGGGGAGTATTTGATTTCATTCTTTTACTTTATGCTTTTACATCTTGTTATTTGAACATTGGGGACAATGTTTATCTTAAGTGTAAGGGGGGGGGGTAAAAATACGATTTTTAGAGAATACAATTGCGCTTGATTTTTGTTTGTTTGATGGTAGATGTGTAATAAAACTGAGATAAATACCTGTTAGGGTAATTTTAGTGCCAAATTTAAAATTTTTTACAACATATAGGAGTGAAACTTTGATCTTAATGAGCGTCTCACGGATAGGAGTTATATGACTAGCACAAAAACCGTACCACTAAAAAATTTTCCACCCCAAATATGTGAGGTTCGCCCCTAGAATTGGTAGGAAAAGCATTTATGCTATGATGTGTGTACCGGTAGCACTTAGATTCTAGAACTTGCGTTAGGACCCTTCTGAGGCCACAAGTGAGACTACATTCGTGTAGTTAGATTTACTACATGATAAGAGGCATTAGGATTAACCCATTGTTTTACACCTGTGTTTTTGTTATAATTACATTGGCTACATTGGTCAAGTAATTCTCCCACACCCTTTGCGTTGTACTCATTTTTAGTACACGATACCCCTAGTACACCCCTCAGAGCCTATCTTTTCATTTCTAACTTTAAGTATTTTACTTAAAGGAAGAAATTGTTTACACCCCACTTAAATGTACACCCAAATCGCCTTAGCCTACCTTGTATGCACTCATTTTTAGTGCATTATTGTTACAACATTTGTTTAAACCCAAGTTAATTATCTAATTGATTACATGGTTGCTAAGTCGAGTCATATCCTTGTACATATTGTTTTGGGACGATTGGGACTCATGGGTAAAGTACTAGTGTAATGAGTAATGGGGAAGAACATCAAATTATTACCCCCATATGTGCTAAATATTTTAAAAGTACTCCAAGTGTTTTGATTATCTTAATTCGAGTCATTAGAATAGTTATTTGTAAAGTTATGTAAAAGTTCAAGTGTAAGGGGAGAACCGAGGCCCATATGATGTATTATTTTGGATGGTAGGGCAAGAGTGTATGCAAAAAAAAAAAAAAAAAAAAAAAAAAAAAAAAAAAAAAGAGAAAAAGAGAAAAAGAAAAGTAGAAAAAACATACGGACTACCATCCCGTTTTATTTTATGTTTATTTTATGTTTTTGTTATTTTCTTTCATTAGCTTAAATCAAGTCGAGTCTTGGCTTAGCAACATTGTATAGTACATGTAATTGATCAAGATCTTTAACTCGCCACCAGTAAAGTATCCCTTATCCAACAAATCCGTGTTTATCATATCCCTACACCTAACGTTATAACCCATGTAAAAGCCCTCTTTGATAGTTTATCTTAGGTGCTTACGCCTAGTGGAGGAGGTTTTCGATCCTTTCCCAAGCCTATGGTAATCTATTTGCTATGACAGGTAGTGAGAGATATTATCCGTTTCCATTTATGAGATTTATTTTGATGACACTTGAGAGATGTGAGTATCTAAACACTACTTGTGAGGTGCTAGTTTGTAATCTCCGTGCTTATTATGATTAAAGTGGAACGAATATTTGTTGTAATTACTTTTATGTTAGCATTAAATGACCCATAACTTGTATTTTGATTAGAATAAAAGCGCATTTGCTTGAGGACAAGCAAATCTCAAGTGTAAGGGTATTTGATGAAGCGAAAAGTGTACCGCTTTTAGGGGGTCATTTAAGCCCTAAATCGTATTTATTTGATCAAATATTGCCCTAAATCATTCCTTTTGTCATTTTAGGTACTTTTGAGAAGAAATCTGGAAAAGGAAGCATTTTGGACGTTTTTGGAGCATAAAAGTGAAGAAAACGACAAAGTCTCAAAATCTTGCTGAAAGTTACCTTTGACGGCGTCATATTTAACCCTGGACGGCGTCATGGCTTGGCAAAAGTGGTGGATGTGAAATTTACTCATGATAAGCCAGTGAAAATTGCATGGAAATTCTGACAGCGTCACCCTTTAATTTGATCAAGGTCGTCACGTTATAATTTAAAGAGGGACGGCGTCACGTTCATAGTCTGAGGGCGTCAAGCCTTGATAGGCCAGAACGGATTTTGGAGAGCTAAAGAGGGACGGCGTCAAGAAGGTCATCCGAGAACCCTAAAAGCGGCGAGGTGACGGCGTCACACTCCATAACGTGACGCCGTCAGATCTAAAAATCTATATATAGTTTTGCAATTCTTTGTCATTAGTGTGGAACTTATTGGGGAACTTTGTGTGTGAAAACCCTAGGATGAATTTGGCAGCTCTTTCAAGGCTTTTTGCCTTGAGATCTTCCATGTTACATTGAAGATAAGTTATCAATTAATCATTCAATATGTCTATGTGTTGTTTGATTCTATCTTATTCTTGTCTTTTGTTTAACATGTTAGGCTAGATTTATCTTGTGTTTGCTTAGATCTAATGAAACCTAGCTATTGATTGTTGGTTATTAGTGTGTTGTTAGTTGTATTGGATGATTGTTCATCTATGTTAGGCTTAAGAAAACTGGCTAACTTCCTATTCGGTAACTTGCTTGAACGTCTTAAGAAACATGAACCAATGCGTACTAAAGGTTTTTATGGTTGTATTTAATGCACAAGCGAATTCTAGTGATCCCATGTTAGGAGCTTCCTAGCCGGCTCGACATAGGAGTGAAGTAGGAGCTTGTAGAGTTGGGGAAGTACGTACGCCACCCCACGACTGGTATTAAGGAATACACCCGTCATCCACGCAACTAATACACACTAATCAACCGGTAAAAGATAGTTAGGGAGTAAGGAAATCTAAGTAAACACATTTCCCTCCACATAAGTTTTCACCAACATTTTCATTTTTTTATTTTATTTTATTTACATTCGTAGTAATTTGGGTTAGTTGACTAGCAACTAATTCCGCCCACTCTTTCAAACCCGAGATTTTACTTGCTTTCATAAAAATATAAAAACATAAAAAGAATCTTCTCTCACCCTTAGACCTATTAGAGTAATTTTTCATACCTAACGAACACTATTCCCTGTGGAGAACGATCAATCCCCCGTACTTACCACTACACTATACTACATCGGTCAGGTACACTGCCTGGTGGGGTTGTAAGCCTCTTGAGATCCCTCGAGAGGTAAAACCTGTTGTAAGGTCGCAAAACCACGCATCAGTATGCTTTAACAGTTGATCCTCCCATATTTAAATCTCATATGCACCAGTTTTGGTCAACTGTTAAGCTTGATACACTCGACGGGGAGGAAAGGTTGATTGGTAGTGTAGATGAAGAGAGTATTGTAGTTAGTGAAACATCTATTAAGAGAAGCCTTCGTCTATCAGGTGTTCCAACACCCCCTAATCTTACCACAGATGTTATTTTGACTGAGCTTGAGAAAATTGGGTATGAGAGGCCTGAGGCTACTGGAACTTTTTATAAAGGTCTTCTTTGCCCACATTGGAAGTTTCTTTTGCATACTCTTCAACATTGTTTGTTTCCTAAAGTAGGTGGATGGAATGAATTTAGTGCTCCTCAAGCCATGGCCTTAGTTTGTTTGGCCACAGGCCAACCGTTTGATTTTTCATCCATGATTTTTGAAGGTATGAAGAAGTATGTCAAAAAGCAGTTTTATTTGTATCCAAGGTTTTTACAGCTCATTATAAACCATCAACTAAAAGAACCGTTGGAACATACAAATATTGAGCCAAGTAGCAGAATGGCAATCAAAATGTTTGCTTTTCTGAAGAAAAATGGGAAAGGTTTTTCTAGTGCCATCACTCCCCTGTCTCAACACATTTTGAATATTGTGGCTGTTGTTAATGAGGATGAAGAGGCTGGAACTCCCACAGCTTCCCATCACACATCCTCATCTACAAGTTTGAATGAATTATCTTCCAATGAACCCCAAAATACCCAATCACCTAGGGCTTCACAACAAGAGGACATTGTGACACCTCAGACCAATGTCAGTATGGATGCAGATGAGGCTGGTACAGGTGATGTAGGTACCATGATGGAAGAGGCTGGCACTACTGTTTCCAACTTAGTAGTTGAACAGGACAGTGCTAACATACCTAAGACCTCGACCATGGCAACATCTATTGTTGAAGGTTCTCAAGAACCTAATACAACTGATGGTAACCCCAGCCAAATGGCTAATATGGGGGGATCAGATGTTCAACCTAGGGTTGAGACTGAGTTTTTGTCCCAAGATTAACCTCTCAGGGAACTTAACACATCCCGAAGTGATGAGGACAGACATGAAACTACTACTAAATTGATGGATGATACAGTACAAAATGTCAATGCCTATGATACACCTCTCGGACCAGGTAACACAGGTTGAAGTGTTGAGGCTAGTCTTGAACATCCAAATATTGAATTGATGGCTACTCCACTTGTACAAAATGTCAATGTCAATGATCCACCTCTCGGGTCAGGTAACACAGACCGAAGTGGTGAGACTATTCTGAAACAACTTAATGAATTGACGGATAAATGTACCAAATTGTCATCAGAGGTTCTTGCTCTTACTGAAGAGTTGCAGGTTATGAAGAATACTCAACACTCTCAAGATAAAATCATTCACAGACTGAAGTTCAGGGTTAAGCATTTGGAGAGTGTTCGATGGAAAAGAGCAAGAATTCCTCACATTCTGAAGTCCAAGAAGAGGAAGAGTTCCAAACCATGTTTGGAAGAGGATGCTTCCAAACAGGGGAGGAATGATCAGGAGGATGTAGCAGGTTCAGGGGAGGTACTCAAGGATTCAGGGGAGGTTGTAATGGAAACAGATGAAAAGGTTGACTCTGCTGTTAATGCAGAACTCTCTGCTGATGGGAGAAAGAATTCTGCTGATGGGCTAAATCACTCTGCTGGTGAATTTGATGAAGACACAATACCCTTAGCCTAAGTATTGCTAAACCTTGGAACCAAAACACCTACACCAAAACAGATTTCACCTAAACCTGCACCACAGCCTACAAGACCAAAAGCCAAAGGAGTTACCATAAGAGAACCTGAACCAGTGTCTAAACCTACACAACCAACATACACTGGTAAAGGTAAAGGCAAATTAGATGACTCTTTCCCATGGCATATTCCTTTTGAATTCTGGTCAAAAGAGGATCAATCTAGGTATGATTCAGATGCTGCAAGATAATTGGTAGAAGAAGATGAGCAAATAGAGTTTGAAAGACAACGACAACTGGCTGAGAATGAGGCAAAAACTAGAGCATTACTTGAAAACTGAGAAGATGAACAAGCAAGTAATGAGGCTGCTATCAAATGGGTTAAGGTGAAAGAAGAGTTAGAAGATGATTTTGCTGCTATAAATGAGTTTGACTTCTTGGAAGAGTTTAAAGCAAAACAGAAGAAGAAGTTGGTCAATCAGAGGAAGAAAAAGAAAGTGCTTAAACCTCCTACAAGAAGGGAACTCAGAACTCATCAAGAATATTATCTAAGACATATGAAGAATTGGAAATTAAAAGATTTGAAGCTTTTGTCATATGAAGATGTTGAAAAGAAGTATGAAGCAGCAAGGAAGGAGATAGAAAGCAAAATTGATCCACTGAATGATGATGAGGTTGCTAAGCTTACAAGATTAAAAGTAGCACCAAATGCTTACATGAATCCTGAGTCAAGTGTTAAAAAGCCCATAGTGTCTGATGCTGAAAAGGAGAAAGAGGTTATTGTTGAAGCTGAAGTAAAGACTGAATCCTCTATTGGTATAAAAAGATATAGGAGGAGAGTAAAACAGGTGGCTAGGAAGAAGAGAAGAACTCAGTCAGTATTGATGAGTGATTCAGAGAAAGAGGATAGTGATGAGCATAATTTTGAAGAAGTGACTGCAGATGATATGAAAAGGATTATGGATCTCACAGTTCATAAACCTCAAGAAGAACCTGAGTTACTTAATATAGTTCCTTTGTCAAAAAAATACCCAATCATTTCCTACTCACATGATGTTCTAGATGGTAGTCAAGCATGCTGGGGAATTAAGAGATCAAATGGTTCAAGTGTAGCATATATCAGTTTTTCTCAAATGTTGCACTACATGGATAGGGATGATATTCTACAACTCTGGAAGCTATACAAGATGAATTATGGTGATACTAGACCAGAGGTGGTGCATGAAAGACTCAACTATTGCTATTTGAAGAATATGTTTGAACCTGATAAAAGAAGTCTTGATTGGAAGAATGTGATAAGTTCAAGCATAGTTATCAGATGGTATCTATATCAATCATGTGGAGTACATGCATTGACTGGAAGTAATGGTTTGTGTTTATACATGTTAACAGAGAAAGATTATCCTGTGTTCAAGAATACTGCTCTTCTGACTAATATGCTACAACCTGGAATGCTGAGTTTGCAAAGACCATTTTTATCAGATCATCAAGCTTTTGAATTAGTGGAGAGGTATAGAAAAGTGCTGGAATCAAAGACCTCAAAACAGTAAAGTGTTTGGAAGCATCCTCCTGGTGATTAGCTGGATTTAAAGGAAACTTGATGATTTTTGGAGAAAAATATCAAGTTTAGGGGAGGATTGTTGGGTCTAAAGATGCTGTTGTTCGTGAAATACACCGAGTGTTACTCTGCTGATTAGACTATAACTCTGCTGATTAGTTAAGTAACTCTGCTGTTTGGAAACTCTGCTGGATTGGGATAATAAGCTTAGTATAACTCTGCTGCTAGGAAGATTATGCTGTTGCTTATTGGATATGTATAGTATGTTAAGGATATGTATAGAAAAGATACGAAAAGATATTTTTCGTGTATAGAAAGTTTTGTAACCGACTAGGACTCCTTAGTCTATAAAAGGAGGGTCTAGGGTTAGGTTTTAGACACGTATCGTTATTGTTTTACACTTCAAGGTTTCTTGTAACCCTATTGCTATCGAGCAATCGTATTAATATATTGAAGTGTTGTTTGAGAATTTGTTTGTGTTTAATTCTTCTTAAGATCAAATATTAAGTTCCGCATAATATTTGATATACAACTCAAGATTAGTTTCTATACCGATTGCTTTAGGTTTATATCTAAAGTAATTAATAAGATCGTGAAGATCAGTTTCTATACCGATTGCTTTAGGTTTATATCTAAAGTAATTAATAAGATCGTGAAGCTCAACTGGGATCAACAAAAGAAATCTGTTTCTGTTCTGTCTTGAAAGGATCTCTATGCATAATGCCCCAACGTGTTTAATGTTCATTTTTTTAAGACAATTTATCTTTGTTGCGGTATGGGCTTCAACCCATGCGTTAGACAATTGTTTAAACTGTTTTTGCTTTGACCTTTGTTGGTCTTATCAATGTTAAGTAGGGATAATAATCCGCTATGAATGTCATGCTTTTCTTCTCGTACGCTTATTATAAACGTACATATACAACCTAAGGTTATAACCTTATTGTGTGTATTTTGAACCAAGATTTTTCGCAATCGTATAATTTGACTGCGACAGAGGGTCGCGACCCACTCCGTCTTTATCCTGAAGGTACGAAGGGCTTAGAATACCCTAAGACTATATAGGAAAAGTTAATGTGAATTGCTTTGGATGTTATCTGTATACAAGACATGTGTCTTGCTTCATCCTTCGACATTGAAACTTGTAAAGTACTTGGCTGAGCAAATCTTTGTTGTAAATAACGAAACAAGAGATTTTGAGGGAAATAATTTATATCATTAAGTGGGTAGGGAGGATTACATCATTCTAAAAAATGAATGCTAAGACGCCTACCATTAATGCTTTTTTTTCCCAAATGAGAAGAATGCGTTACATGAAATTGAAAAACAAACTGATTGTTTTAAATGTAGTAAGTTTTATATGTAAAACTTACGAAGATTGGTACCATTCCAAGTCCTTTCCATGGCCTCCCCTTTAAGCGTTGCGAGCTTGTAAGCACCATTGCCGTAGGCTTCCAATATAACGTAAGGTCCTTCCCATGTTGGCCCTAGTTTTCCTTCATATTCAGCCTTGCTTGCGCTGTTTAAACGAAGGACATATTCACCTGGCTTGAACGTGGAGGGTCGAACTCGGTTGTTATAGTACTTTTCAAACTTCTGTTTATAGATAGCCTCCCTGATCGAAGCTATTTCTCTTCTTTCTTCCAGGAGGTCGAGGTTTTCATGAAGCCTTTCTTCATTTGTTTTTTCTTCAAAGTTCACAATGCGTTCTGTTTTGATGCTGATTTCGGAGGGTATGACAGCTTCCGTTCCATAGACCAGGCTAAAAGGAGTTTCCCCATGGCTTGACTTGGGGTGTGTCCTATGTGCCCACAGAACTTGGGGTAACTCATCTACCCACCCATGATGACTTTGTCCGAGTCTCTTTTCGATACCATCAATGATGTCCCTGTTCGTGACTTCAACTTGTCCGTTGCCCTGAGGATGGTATACGGAAGTGAACGATTGCTTGATTTTTAGGCCTTCACAAAAATTTAGGAATACTCCTTCGGCGAATTGCTTCCCGTTGTCGGAGATGATAATATGTGGAACACCAAATCGGCAGATTATGTGTTCCCATACAAACTTCTCCATATGCCTTCCTGTTACCGACGCTAAAGGTTTGGCCTCGACCCACTTGGTGAAGTAGTCTATGGCTACGACCAAGAACTTTACCCCTCCCGGAGCTACTGGTAGGGGTCCGACTATATCGATTCCCCATTGACAGAAAGGCCATGCTGAGGTGACAGATTTCATGTCTTGCTTAGGCATTCTTGGAATTTTGGAGTGGATCTGACAAGCTTCGCATTTTTGTATTATCTCTATTGCATCTCTATGCATAGATGGCCAATAATACCCTAGCTTCATTACTTTTGAAATAATGGAGCGAGGGCCTGCATGCAACCCGCAAGATCCTTTGTGAACCTCATAGATGATGTTCGAAGCCTGTTTTGGTCCCACACTGTAGGGTATTCACAATGCAAGAAACACTAGTTTGAGGCTTAGTTTGGATCGAATGGACAAATAACTTAGAGAGAGAAAGTGATGGGAACTTCTAGAGAGAGAAACAATGTGTGTATTAGCTTAAGATAATGTGAAGTTCCAACCCTTCCCTTGTGTGGGAAGGGGTATTTATACTTACAATATATTATGCCCCTAGCGGGCTGTAGAGTGAGCTGACAGAGGGTAAAGACCCGACCCACTCCACAATACTAATAATAATAACTAAGCTACTATTAATATTACTAATAATCCTAAGAGCTATGATGTACTAATAATTACTCGGGGTGACCGAGTCTTCAGCTGAATATTCATATTCCTAACAATCTCCCCCTAAGGGAGGTCACCCCAGAAGTAATGTTCTGAATTTCAGCACTTCTTCCTTGGATCTTGACATCATAGCTCGTAATCATTGAATCTTCAATGTCATAGAATTTTGTGCAAACATCAGTGATCAGAAGACGACTTCTCTTTTGTCTTGGATGAACTTTGAGTAATCTTTGAAAGTATCATCCCTCTTGAGTCTCCAAGTCATCTTTCAGTAGTACGACTCCATGTGATGACATATACTTCGAGCCGACATGCTCACACGATATGGTGTCATGATCTTCAGCATCAGAGTTAGCAGAAGCTGTGTTGAAGGTCTTTTAGGGTGATCATGACTTCTTTGATGATGATGTGGTGTGAACATGTGGTGATGGATTGGCATCTTTTCTGCAACCAGCTACAACAGCAACCAGCTACAGCGTTCCACAGCAACAACCGCCAGATATTCCTGCATACGACAGTTAGCAATAATTCGACCGGTACTAACAAGTTTGGACTTCGAGATAGTCAACAGCATAGTGTGAAGACTCTCTCTAATCCTTACCAAGACCGTTCCTAATCGAAAACCCACAGAGGGCTTTTTAAGATTTTACCGTAGTAAATCAACGATTAGGTGAGTCGCTGGAGATCACTCCACGACTGTAGACCGGTTGAAACCGCTGCGACCACTAAGCGTAATCCACGAGGAATTACCGAAGTGACCTGCTTTCAGGGCTGCTTGATGTTGACCCTGGCAGGAATTTCCATTCAATCATTGAGAATTACATAAGTAAATTCTCTCATAAATGTTTTGGCAGATTGCTAAGATCTGCGTAGGACTCATGAGATTACAACTGGTGTCCTTAATGTTGAACAACCAGTGTAGAAATAATTTGTGTCCCTATGAGATCTTATTATGCATCTCGTGGCTCTAGACTCAATTGTGCGTTTTGATTTGGTGATCGGAGGCTGGAGAGGACTGCCACCTTTTTAATATCATCTAACTCGGAGTGAGAAAGACGATAGGAATGTATTGAACTCCGTGACAAATGAAACAAGAATCCTTTGAGGGACCTTGTGTGGCTAGGGAGGGTTGTGCAGCGTATCACTGGGTCCATGATACTTTGTCTTCAATGCCAGCAATCAACTAAGTGATTCTGACAGCATATGTATTGACCCGGTTTCTGCCTAAGTTGTAAGGAGGGCTATTTCTTTTCACCCTTTCTCTTTACAATTCTTTTTCATTCTTCAACCCCTTCAGTGCTTACCGAGACTTCATAACTAACACCTTGTTGGGTTTGTTCCAGTGTCAGCTCCATCTCAGTCGGCACTCTTCCCTCATTCACTTTTCTCCTTTTTAATCATACCTAAGGACTTCTACACTAACTAGTGGATTATCCCTGGGTAGATCCCTCCGGCTCTGGCGGGATCATGGGAACTTGAACCTAACCTAACCATCCTTATAACTCCATGCGTTAATTAAAATGGTCGGTCTTTGATATTCATCCATGATTGCCAAACCAAATCTTTGAAAAATCTCTCAAAATGTTCATGATTTCGAAACATATTTTTACAAACACTTGAGAGTTTTATATTTTTCAAATGCTCCCCCTCAACATGTGCTCGGTTGATTGTTTTATAAATTTGCACATGTTAGGTAGAGCTCGCACTTTTTGAATTGATCCACTTTCAGTGAACATGACCGATTCGAGACACGCTTACATCACTAGTTAGACTAGCTTGAAATTATTACCCGGCCTGGTCAAGTCCACAGAAAGTTTCTCGAAACGGTACACTCTACTCAGATACATCTTTTTCGAGACACGCTTACATCACTGGTTAAACCAGCTTGAAATTATTACCCGGCCAAGACGTATCCTTTCGATTGATGGCAATTCAAGTTTCGTCAATTCATTGGTGAAATCTGAGCCTTGCTCACGTGAGATGCCAAATGGTGTTAACAAAACACCATTTGCTCCCCCTCAATATGTGCATCTATAAAAGAAAGATTTTCGCACATATGGAAGAGCTTGCTTTTATGACCAAAACATTTTGCTCCCCCTCAATATGTGCCTTGATATACAAAATGGTTTAGCACATACGGAGAGCATACATTAACTTTCAAAATCATCACATTTTATCAGAATTTCCTATTTAAATCACATTCTCTCCCCCGATCAAAAATTTCAAACCATTTGAGATTTGTGATCCCAAGTGATTTAAATAAGTTTAGAAAATTTGGGAGAAAATGTGGTCAGGTTTAAATGTATTCTGATTTTGAAGCATACTATGCTTCCCTTGAAACACCGAGAGAGTGTCACTGCTGATGTTGCACAAATTTGGCAAGGTGTCGGAAATTTGAACAAATTTAAATCAATTTACCACCTTGTGTAACATCAAGACTCTCTTGAAGAATCAAACAAGATAAAGAGTCTGATGTAAAGAAGACTTCTCTTCTAATACACGAAATGACACACTGAAACGTACATCAAGTCGGGGAAACATGGATATAAAGTAATCCATGCCCAGGTGAACATCACCCGGTTGGAGGAACAGCTGTCTTTTTGGCGACATGCTTTCCCCATTGTACAGCGCGGGTTGCAGTATGAAGTAACTGCAAGCCATTAAGACATGTTTTAACTGATTAGTATAACTTCTGCTCGAGCTTCATTTAAGAATCCGTGCCATTGTTGAATGACATTTCTAGATCCATAAATGTTATCGATAAACAGAAGACATGCCTATGTAGAACTATTTTTGGTATTTTCTGATTTTTCGATTTTTATGGTTTTTATAGGTTTTATATTTTTGTATTTTTCTTTTTGGATTTTAAGATATATACAACTATGTACAAGGATATAAGAAGACAATCCTTTACTCCTCCTTTTCTTCCTGAAGACACTTGAGGGTTTCAGGAGTCATGCTTTTCATGCCAAGGCGTGGGAGAATAAACTGAAACCTTTCTCTTGGGAGGGCCTTGGTGAATATGTCAGCGAACTGAAACTCTGTCCTCACGAAGTATAGTTCCACAATTCCTTTTTCCACCTGTTCCCTGATGAAGTGATGCCTGATGTCGATGTGTTTAGACCTGGAGTGCTGAACATTGTTACAACAAAGAGCAATGGCGCTTTTGTTGTCACAATATAGGGGAATTTTGTTGTATGAAAGTCCATAGTCCGAGAGTTGTGATCGCATCTAAAGGATTTGTGCACAACAAGCAGACATAGCAATGTACTCAGCTTCAGTAGATGATATGGAAGTACTCATCTGCTTCTTAGAAGACCAACTAACCAACTTTTCCCCTAAAAACTGAGCTCCTCCTGAAGTACTTCGACGAGTGTCTTGACATCCCGCATGATCAGCATCCGCGTAAGCCATTAACTCCATTGCAGTGTCCTTAGGATACCAGAGACCCATATGAACCGTGCCTTGAAGATATCGGAAGATCCTTTTCACTGCTTCAACATGCTTCTTGGTTGGTCTGGATTGATACCGAGCACACATACACACAGCAAACAGAAGATCTGGTCTGCTAGCCGTGATGTACATCAAAGATCCAATCATGCTTCGATATTTCGTTATATCCACTGGAATCCCTGAAGGATCTTCATCCAGCTTCGTTCTATCAACCATGGGAGTGTCAACAGGTTCACTTGAATAGAATCCAAACTTTTTCAAGATTTCGTTGGCGTATTTGGATTGATTAATGAATATGCCTCCGGGACTTTGAGAAACTTGTAATCCTAAGAAGAATGACATTTGTCCCATCATGGACATTTGGAACTTGGAATTCATCTCCTTTGAAAAACTATCACATTCACTAGGATCTGTTGAAGCAAAGATGATATCATCTACATATATCTGAACCAGCAGTAGATGGTTTCTTGACTTCCTGGTGAATAGTGTGGGATCTACAACACCCTTGGAGAATCCGTTCACTAGGAGGAACTTGGACAATGTATCGTACCATGCCCTTGGCGCCTGTTTTAACCCATAAAGAGCCTTCTTCAAGCGGTAAACATGAGTAGGATGTTCAGTATCCACGAATCCTTCAGGTTGACTCACATAAACTTCTTCCTTTAAGTCACCATTCAAGAATGCTGCTTTGACATCCATCTGGTAGACTATCATATTTCGACTAGCAGCATTTGCGAGGAAGATTCTTATGGCTTCAATTCTAGCAACAGGAGCAAACGATTCTTCAAAATCAATGCCCTCTTCTTGTCTGAACCCTTTAGCAACTAGCCGTGCCTTGTTCTTTAACACATCACCATACTCATCAAGCTTCACTTTGAAGATCCACTTTAAAGCAATGATCATTGCAAGCTCTGGAGGAGGCACTAATTCCCATACTTCAAGTCGATCAAATTCATGGATTTCATCCTGCATAGCCTGGAACCAGCAATCTTTAGTCATTGCTTCTTTGGCATCTTTTGGTTCGACTTTGGACAGTACGGAATTGAAGAAGCACCATAGTGCATCAGTGGCTAGTTGATTACGTGTGGATACTGGACGTGAAGGATTGCCTATGATGTTGTCGATTGGATGATCACTGGTCCATTTCCTGAGATGGTCGTGAGGTTGTGGGTTATGAACAGACGTAGCAGTGTTGTGTCCTTCAAGTGAGGATGTGTCTGATGAATGTTTCAAGAGCAAATATGTTTTCAAAAGGAGCCTCATCAACAGGAGCAAAAGGATTAACTTCCAAAGAATGATTATCTGAAGATTCTTGCATTACTGGAGAAGATTGAGCGTTTGATGACAAAGGCGATTGACTGGCAGCTGGAGCATTGTGACTGACTGATACTGAAGCTGTAGGGCCTTCTGAACCTTGTGGGGCTTGAACCTCAGTCATAGGAAGTATAGCAGGTTCACTCGGGATGGTTTCATTCGTTGGCTCAAAGTATTCATCAAACATAGGATCGAATAACTTCTTCAACTCCTCACAGGTAGGTGGCACATAAGAATCTGCAGGCGTGGAATTCTGTACAAGTCCTGAACTAATGGGTCCAGGAGACAAAAGGTTAAGATCGGGTCCAGAACTAATTTGTCCTGAAGCAGGTTGCTCACTCAGCTCATCGAACGTAACATGAATGGTTTCCATAATTTTTCGGGTTCTCTTATTGTAGATTCGATACCCTTTACTGTCTGGTGCGTATCCAACAAAAATACCTACATCTGCTTTAGCTCTTAACTTTCCCAAGTCTTGACTATCGTTAGTTGGGTAGCAAAGTGCACCAAACACACGGAGAAAGGAAAGATCTGGTTTCTTGTTATGAATTAGCTCGAAGGGAGTCTTCTCATGAACCGGATGAATTAGGGATCGGTTTTGAGTGTAACATGCTGTTGCAATAGCCTCTGCCCAGAGAAACATCGGTGTCTTTGAAAATATAAGCATAGTTCTTGCAGCCTCCACCAGAGTACGGTTCCTTCGTTCAACCACTCCGTTCTGTTGAGGAGTGCGAGGGATACTTTTCTGATGCGTGATGCCAAAACTTTCATAGAAATTACGGAGTTGTTGGTTAACAAACTCCGTACCATTATCAGTGCGGATGATTCTGACAGTTTTATCGAGCCTTACTTGCAGCTGTTTTATCAGTTTAATGATGACCTCTGGAGTTTCGTCCTTGGTTCTCAAAAACTTCACCCATGTGAACCGAGAATAATCATCTACTATCACCAGAACGTACTTCTTTCCATTTATGGTTTGTATTCTCATTGGTCCACACAAAAACATGTGGAGGGTATGAAGAACTTTCAAGTTGGTGTTGATGGTTTTAGGCTTGTGGGTTTGTTTCTTGCTTTTACCCAGTTGACATGCAGAGCAGAGATGATCTTTCTCATATTTCAGTCTGGGCATTCCTCTAACAAGATCTTTACGGGAAAGATTATTTATGGTACCGAAGTTCAAGTGGTTCAAACGACGATGCCACAGCCATGATTTTGTTTTAGAGGCTTTAGAAAGCAAGCATATGGGAGAGGACTTCAACATTTCTTCAATCGATATGGTGTATAGATTGGTGCCCCGACTGCCCTTAAGGAGATCTATACCATCCAATTCTCTGACGAAACATGTATGCTTTCTGAAAGCCACTTCCAGATCTGAATCACAAAATTGACCCACAGAAAATAGATTGTGCCCTAGTCCTTCCACATAATATACCCTTGAGATTACACTGTCACCAAACACATAATCTCCATAACCCATAATAGCACCAAAGTGGTCGTTCCCAAATCTAACTGTCCGATAAACTTTTTCACGAAGTTCTTGAGCCGCGAGCGATCCCCAGTCATATGTTTTGAGCAGCCTGAGTCCAAATACCACAGGACGATTTGTACGACCTGCATTTGAAACCAGACAACAATGGATAACTGAAAAATGTGGATCCCCAAGTGCAATTGGGGTCCATTTGGTCAGCACACACATATTCAGGAACCACAGATTTCACAGATGCTACTGTCTTTACTGAGGAGACAGAACTAGAGGTAGGACAAGACCTAGATGGAAGGCATTGTGACTCTAAAGACAGGATTCTACCAGTTGGTCTCCATTCCTTATTCTTCACAATTTTATGCATATTCATTTTAGGTAGTGGTCTCTGTTTTCCTAAATTGAATTTCCTTCCAGTGGGTCTCCATTCCTTAACTTTCACAATTTTATGCTTATTCATTTTAGGTAACGTGTTCTGTTTTCCTAAATTGAATTTCCTTCCAGTGGGTCTCCATTGATAGCCTACGCTAGCAAATGTTTTTCCTGTAGCTTTCCAAGCTTCTTTGCATGTTTCAGTTATTCTACCATTCTTAACATGGGGTGATGCAGAAGACATCAAGAATGACACAACACAATCATCATGATTAGCAGAAATTAAACAACTGTCGCATGTTTTACAGATAGCATTAGAATTCGAATTAATTACAGTACTTTTGATACTAGAATCAACACGATTCATCCTACTCATTGCAAACTTATTGTTCCTAGGTTGGGCTTCTACATTCTTCAAGTGATCATTCTTAGCTGGCGCAGTCCTATCTTTTCTTGCATTTTCTCTAGACATTGACTCGCTAGCTTGGGTGTCACTTTTTACTCCTGTAGAAGCATCGAATGAAACATTAGTTCGTTTTTCTGTCACATGCCTTTCAGATAATGATGTGTTGGGTTCTGATGTTTTTGGTGGTAGATCAAAGGCTACATGCTTGTTCTCAACAGTAGATGGTGATGCAACAAATCTATCTCTATGTCTGCTAAACTTAGGAGTTGAGCCTATGGCATATTCTAAGTTTTCCTGAATCCTTTTCGTGAGTTTGCAGGCATAGACAACTGCCTTATCAAGTGGCTTATCAGTCCTATCCTCTTCAACCACCTAACGAAGTGTGTCAAGGTCCTCTCTAAGATGATCGAGATATGTTTGATGGGCAAGGCTGTTATTTCTAAGCTTAAACGGAATATGCCCAACATCAACATCATACTTTTTACTATCAGTAGCCTTTGGTGCATCACAGTTACAAGTGGTGCATGGCATTTTACCTTTCACCCGAACCTTCAGATTCTCAATTTCATTTGTCAAAGAGGTTATTTGATCATTGTGATTGCTTCTTGTAACTTTAATAGAATCATATAACTCTTTGAAATGTTGTTTAATCTTTGAATTTTCTTCTCGATAACACTCATTTTCATAATGTAACTTATTTATGGTGTTTTGATATTGAAAATTCTGAGAATCTGAAGACGAAGGTTTATTGGTGCCATACACTTCACACTTGTTGGATTTCAATTGGGCAATTTGGGCCCTCAGCAGTCGAATCGTGTTCGTGTGAGCTTGAATTGTCTCATCTCGTTTGCTTAATTCAAAATACGTATCAAATTCAGGAGCATCCAAGGATACCTTGCCATTTGATATTTTATGTTTTTCATTTAAATGTTGGTGTTTCAATTGCAAATTAAGATATTCAACTTCTAATTTAGAAAAACGTTTAACCATATTCTCATGGTCATCATTTTGAATTTTTTCAAGCAATTTTAAATTCTCCCCCTCAAGCTCAACAACACGATTCTGGGTGACATTTAACGCAATAGCATACTCATTAAATTGACAAGCAGACAATGCAGAATCAGTGACAGTGTAAAATACATCTTGTGCAATACATTTAGCAATCAAGTTGCCGTTAGTAATGAGTATGTTTTTTCTTTCAATCTCTCGACTCTTAAGTTCTATTGCATATTCATTCACCTCACTTTCCATATCTTTAAACACTACTTCCATTTCTTTTATTTCGGCTTTAAGGGCAGTTTGCAACCCTTCAAAGTGTTCTTTAAGTAGCTTAAAGAATGGCATGACCTCAGTTAAGTAACACCTTTTTGCATGTTCAAAACACCTTTCCCCCTCAGTAATGCCAGTGGGTGTGATTCTCTTCTTACATGTTTTATCGAAATCAGCAAACAGTTGCCAAAGCACATATAAGCTAATAAAGGTTTTGCATTCAGTGGGAAGAGACAAAGGCACCAAATTCCTAGGTGTATTGGGAGGATACACCGTTATGGATGCAACTTTTCTAATGAGGGGGGTGTTGGCCTTAAGTTTTTCTACCTTAAGTTTTTCATTATCTTGTTTCCAAAATATCTGTTCAGGTGTTAACTTCTTTTGAGGAGCAAACACAGTCAAACGATTCTCCTCATAATAATCATGGGGTTTGATTATTATTCGTCTGGCTATGCACTCGGGATCCCTCATTTTCTCATTCATTCTTTCCTTTGTTCTCTCACTCATCTCCTCTTCCTCTTTAGTGTAGAGAAGCTCAGGCGGGTCATGATTAGGCATAAACATCACATTGGAATCATTTAATGCAGGTTGGGCTATCTTAGCAATCTCATGAATAGCTAATTTAGATCTACCTACATTGTTTTCGCTATGCTTGTCACTTAACTTTCTGTGCTTATACATCATTTGAGCAGTCTGCCTGGTCTGGTCTTGTGTGTACAACTTATCTTCAAGCTTATTTTTTAACGTCTTGAGTCTAGAGAAATCATTTAAAAGTGTTGATTCTTTTTGTTTGAATTCTAGCTTAAGTGTATCAACACACTTTTGTGCTTCCTGTTTCTGTTTGACAGACTGTTCTAGCTGACTTTTCAAAGAACTCAACTCTAATTTTAATGTTTCTTCTCTTACTCTAGACTCTTTAATAAGTGTACTCATTTGACCTTCTAATTTCTGCTCTCGTTTATTAAGCTCAAACTTAGCACGCTGTTCATACATAGCCACTTGTTCTTTATAGATGTTTAGTGTCGTGATCAAGTTATCATCAGGGACAGGCAATTTGTTCTCATGGCACTCGCATGCATTATCTATATTATCCGCATTATCTAAGGCACATACATTCCTCCTAACACAGACATCATTATTGACAAAAGATTCACCATTTGGTACATCTGGCGAGTTGTTGTGATTCAAATACTGTTCATATGAAATAATATTGCTATTTTCCATGTCAACATTACTTGAGTCAGAAACATTTGCCTGATGTACTTCTTCGGGATTCTTTTGTCCCTCAACAATATTATATGTGTCATAAATTTTTAGTACCTCAGATATCACGGATGCATTAGAAGGACCAGCTTGACGGGGAGATGAGACCATGGAAGACAAGTTAGCCATGAAGATTGTTTGAGCCGTAGGTTCATCATCTACATCAGAGTCATATGCATCACAGTCATCTGCCTTGAAGATGTTAGGATCATTAAGTGCTAGATCCTGAACAGGTTTCTCATCCACATCTTCATCAAAAGTATTTCCTCCATCTCCTGCCAAGAACAATAACTCTTCCTCATCCAATACAGCTCCATTCTCTTGAGCTTGCATTAACAGCATCTTGTCTTTGAAGTAATCTGAGTTCTGAGGACGTTTAGGTTGATTGCAGTTTCTGGCAATGTGTCCGAGCCCCCCACAATTATAGCACTTGATCTGTTTCCCTTTCCCCTGATTGGCATTCCCTGCTCTATTCTGCACATAACCTCGACCCATGTTTCTACCAGCTCTCCCTTGCACATTCTGAACCACAATTTTCCCATCCTCCACCATTGCTAGATTGCGTGGGTTGGATGAATTCCTTAGCTGATTGTTGGTCTGAGGGAGTGATGCTTGAAACTGTTGAACCAGTAATGAAACTTGATTGGTGAGATTGTCAATCATTTTGTTGGTCTGAGAGTAGCCTGAGTCAAGTTGAGAACTCATAGCAGGTACTTGTGAGTGAAGTTGATGATAGCTTGGGTTGGAAGATGATTGGATTGTCGGTTGAACATTTGTCATGAACGCCAGTGGATCATTTGTAGTTGAAGGATTAAACTTTTCTCTCAGCACCGATCATAGACAGCATGCTTCTCATGTTGTTGCAGGTATGCATACAGCTGTTCATAGTTGGTATCCCTTAAACCTTTGTTGAGTTTGACTGCAGTCACAAATCTGTCCCATTCAGGAGTCATATTGTTCACAAACTTTGAGTTAAGTTGGATATTGGGCATAGTCATTCTGATCATCCTCATATCATTCACCAACTTATGAAATCTCACATAGTAGTCTGTGACATTCTCTCCTGGGTTCATTTTGAAATGCTCGAACTCATCATACAGCTGTGACTCACGATCTTCCTTTGTGAGTTCTGACCCTGCCAACAACATTTTAACGTTGTCCCACACAGCTTTGGCTTCAGTGTTGAAATTGATGAGCTTGTATACATCCTTTGGAAGACCTTGAATGACTATGTTTGAGGCTCTAATATCAGCATCATACCTCTTCTTTTCTTCTTCATTAAGATCATTGTAGTTTCTAGGTCTGTCGATGCCCCAAGTTACAGTCCCATCTTCACCAGTTGTAACAACGTCTCTGGTGGTACCCATCTGATAAGGTCCTTCGTCAATTGACTTAAGAATGTTAACTCCATTATCTTTTCCCAAGCAGTAAAGTCTTATCCGTTGTGCCCAAGACTCATAGTCCGTCCTATCTAACATAGGTGGACGAGTGTCAGATCCTGCTGCTTGAATATCTTCTGATGATGTGTTAGATGTGGTAGCCATAGTAACTACGGGATTTTACTGATCTTGTGATTTAACCGAGAAATCAAATCTTTCGCGGGAATTTCTAAAATCACCAAGACACAAACCGCCTAGACAAATAGCACTCTTGAGGATACAAACCGAGTACACACTGCAAAGACAAACCGAGTAGACACAAACCGAGTAAACTCCTCAGAGACAAACCGAGTCTACACAAACCGAGTACACGCTGGAGGGACAAACCGAGTAGGCACAAACCGAGTAAACTCCTTAGAGTCAAACTGAGTCTACACAAACCGAGTAGACTTTTTAGAGACAAACCGCATCTACACAAACCGAGTAAATTCCTCAGAGACAAACCGAGTCTACACAAACCAGTACACGCTGGAGAAACAAACCGAGTAGACACAAACCGAGTAGACTTTTCAGAGACAAACCGAGTCTACACAAACCGAGTACACGCTGGAGGGACAAATCGAGTACACGCTGCAGGGACAAACCGAGTAGACACAAACTCCCAGGCACGTCGCTTTCACTGCCTTTTGTCTTTTTGCCTAAACAAGTAATAAGACAAACCGTTACTTCTAATTGACACAAACCGAGTCCAAGAACATGTCCCAAGGACACAAACCGCTGCGAAGAACACACCACTAAACACCCACGAATTGCCCCAAAATCACCACACCGTTCTTAGATCTGTGAATCCAAACACCAAATACCACTCTAATACTATTCTTAAGCTAGAAAGTACAAGGTATAACAACTTCTAATCACTAAACAAAGCACAAAATGAAATATTAGTAACTTTACAAATCGAACCAAAAAACCTCAAGAACTACACAAATCCGTGAATACCAACTCTCATGGACCTAACCTGGGCTCTGATACCAATTGTAGGGTATTCACAATGCAAGAAACACTAGTTTGAGGCTTAGTTTGGATCGAATGGACAAAGAACTTAGAGAGAGAAAGTGATGGGAACTTCTAGAGAGAGAAACAATGTGTGTATTAGCTTAAGATAATGTGAAGTTCCAACCCTTCCCTTGTGTGGGAAGGGGTATTTATACTTACAATATATTATGCCCCTAGCGGGCTGTAGAGTGAGCTGACAGAGGGTAAAGACCCGACCCACTCCACAATACTAATAATAATAACTAAGCTACTATTAATATTACTAATAATCCTAAGAGCTATGATGTACTAATAATTACTCGGGGTGACGAGTCTTCAGCTGAATATTCATATTCCTAACACACACAACGAAGCCATGGAGATAGGAAGGATCTCCTATAAAGGTTATCCCCAATGAGCCTATATTGGGGAGCTTTGATCCTCACCTTTCGAGCAAGCTTAGGATCCTCCGGCAGAATACCACTGATCAAATACTCCCTAATCAGAGTCATCCAATTGGTGCCTTCCTCGAGTATGATGTCAGAAACTTCGCCTCGTTTAATTGACCTATCAGTCAATACTTCTACCAAAACTTCCTTCGTTAAATGAGCAAATGCCATTGAAGCCAACTTGCTTAAGGCATCTGCTTTCTTGTTTTGATTTATGCGAACATGTGCTATATCATATGTTTCGAAGCCTTGAAGGAGTTCTTTAGCTTTTTCCAAATATTGCTTGATGGTGGGTTGCCTTGCTTCATAGGAGCCTTTAATTTGGTTGGCGACTAACTGCGAGTCTACAAAAACGGAGAGATTACGAACCTCCATGTCCTTTGCAAGTCAAAGACCGGCCAACAAAGCTTCATACTCGGCTTTATTGTTGGTAGCTTCGAACTCAAAATGCAATGCGTAAGTGTATTCCCTTCCTTCCGGACTAACTAGCATTAAACCTGCTCCTGAACCATCAGAACTTGATGCTCCGTCTGTGTACAATTTCCACCCCTTCTTCGTCTCTTGGGGCTTCTCCTTAGGAATTTCTTTATCTTGGCTAGGTCCGGAGGGTGTTTCAGCGAGAAAGTCTGCAAGTATCTGACCTTTGACGGAGTTTCGACCCTTGTACTCTATCTCATGTTCTCCCAATTCGATAGCCCATTTAGCTACCCTTCTTGATTTCTCAGGCTTCGACAGTATCTGCCTAATAGGCTTGTCAGTCAATACCGTGATGGGATGAGCTTGAAAGTATCTTCGAAGGCGTCTTGCAGCATAAACCAAGTCTAGGATTAGCTTTTCCAACTCCGGATAGTTTAATTCAGCTCCTTGTAGGACCCTGCTAACGAAGTATATAGGGACTTGTTTCTTCTTCCTTTCGGCTAGGAGCACCGCACTGATGCTTTCGAATGATGCCGCAATGTACATGAACAACACTTCGCCTTTGATTGGGGCCGTAAGTGTTGGTAAGATTTCCAAAAATTCCTTTAGCTTTTCGAAGGCTGCTTCCGCCTCACAACTCCATTGGAAAGTCTTTTTATCTGTACACCCCTTGAGTGTTTTGAAGAATGGTAAAGACCGATCTGCCCCTTTCGACAGGAACCTGCTAAGTGCCGCAAGCTTCCCATTGAGGCTTTGAACTTCTTTTAGTGACTTCGGAGCTTGAAGGTCAGTGATGGCTTTTACCTTCGAAGGGTTGGCTTTAATCCCTTGTTTAGTGATCAGGTGCCCCAAGAATTGTCCTTCCTCCACGCTGAAGGAACACTTCTTAGGGTTAAGCTTCATATTGATTGCCTGTAATTGATCGAAGGTCTCTTGGATTTCGGAAAGGAGGTCCTCTTCGGTTCTGCTTTTTATTACCATGTCATCAACGTAGGCCTCCAAGTTCCTCCCGATTTGCTTGTGGAAAGCTTTATCTACTAATCGCTGGTAAGTTGCCCATGCGTTCTTCAGACCGAAGGGCATTTTCTTGTAGCAATAGACACCTTTTCCTGTGTAGAAGGTTGTCTTTTCTTCATCTTCCTCCGCCATTTGTATTTGGTGATACCCTTTGTAGGCGTCCAGAAAACATTTTAGACGGAACCCTGAGAGAGATTCGACCTTCCAATCGATTTCTGGTAGAGGGTAGCAGTCCTTCGGGCAAGCTTTATTGATGTCGGTGAAGTCAACGCACATACGCCACCCTCCGTCACTTTTCTTTACCATGACTGGGTTGGCAACCCAAGTTTGGTATTTCACTTCCCTGAGAATTCCTGCTCGCACAAGCTCATCCACCTCTTTGCAAGCAGCTGCATTTCTTTCTGGTGCCAGGCTTCGTCGCTTCTGCTTAATTGGTTCAATGTGTTTGAACTCGTTAAGCTTATGTTCTGTGCCGAAGGGCTTGCCATCGATCATAAGAGTCCTGGGAACTCTTGTCATGTCTGAATATGTCCATGCGAACACATCTTTGTTGGCTTTGAGTAGCTTCTCCATGTCTGCTTTGAAGTTAGGAGGGAGTTGCTTTCCGACTACCACCGTTTGCTCTGGATAGAGCTCATTTATCACAATACGTTCTTCGACATCCGTACAACTAAGGATAGCCTTCGGAGGCTCCTCCGGACTTTCTCTAATCTTTTTGCCACTGTCTCCCACTTGCCCTTGACTATAACTGGAGAACACGGTTCCTATCCCATAAGGTGTATGGAACTTTACCGCTGCATGTATAGTGGAAACTACGATGCCCAACTTTTGCATGGCGATCCTTCCTATCAGCAAGTTGTAAGGAGAGTTGGACCTTACAATAGCGAACATGAGGGTTTCTGTCCTTGCGAGCTTGCCTTCTCCAATTGTTATTTCCAACGGAACTTCTCCCAGAGGCCACGAATGCTCACCAGAAAATCCCACCAAAGGTATCTTCGAATCAACCCGCTGCGACCTGATCGAAGGCTTGAGCTTGACAAAACAATGCTCATAAATGATTTCGCAGGAGCTCCCACAGTCCATATAGGCTCTATTAACTTCTCGGTTGGAAATGAGGACTTTGATGACTACTAGATCATTTGAAGGGACTTGGCCTGTGAGAGGAGGAAAAGTTACTTCCTCTACTGCATTACCCTCCTGCTCCGTTACCTTTCTTTTCAAGCTGGCTTCGCCCCAACGAACCATGAGTATTGGGGCTTCGAGAGGAGTAGTATCTTTAGCCAATTGAGAGTCGGTCATCTTTTCCTTTCCCTTCTTTATACCCTTCACCAAGTGTGCCAATTGCCCTGACTTCACAACTTCTTCTATCTGTTTCTTTAACTCTCTACAATTGTTCGTATCATGACCATAATCTTCGTGAAAGTGACAATACTTGCTGGTATCCCTGCTTTTGCCCTTACTTGTCATACGAGGGGGTGCTTCGAAGGCCTTAGCAGCCCTCTCCGTAGCAAGTATTTCCTTTGGAGACTTGGTTAGACTGCTTAACAAACTGTGGTTGGGACCTTTTTGTACGGAGAAAACCTGTCTCTATTCTTGTTCTTGTTCTTTGACCCTTCCCACGAAGAATGCTTCGAAAACTTGTTGTTGCTGTCTCTGTCTATTGGAGCCCCATTAGTGGATACCTCTTTCGCTTCGATCCAAGTATACGTCTTTTCCATTAACCCTTTGTAAGTTTTCGGAAGGTCAGTGGACAAGAATTCCACCAAACTCTGATTTCGAAGACCATGTACGAAACCCGAAATACGCTGATCTTCATGAAGACCCAAAATCTGCAAAGTATCATCGGTGTACCTAGTAACGAAGGCCCTTGTGCTTTTGTTTTCCTTTTGTTTGATGTTGTGCACCGTTAAATGAGTCCTTGTGAACTTCTTTTGCTGACTGAAGTGTGACCGGAACTTAGCCTTAAGATCATCAAGATTAACGATGCTACCGGGCTTTTGCCCATTCCACCAAATACGAGCAGAATCCCGTAGGGTGTATGTAAACATATGACAGGCCACCGACATAACCCATTTTTGCATTTTGATAGCCCCTTCGAACAAGTGTAAGAAATTGTCCGGATCCCCCTTCCCATCATAAGTCCCAATGTGCGAAGGCATCTTCAACCCATCAGGCAATGGGTAATCTTCTATCCACCTAACGAAAGGTCTAGCTGAACCCATAGGGTCTGAGTATAGACAATTGTAAGGTGGTGCATACATGGGAACAATATTATAGGGATTGTTGTTTGGGGGCATTCCTATAGGAGTTTGACTTGGGTAGGACTGATAAGGTGTATTCATGGAAAACGGATAACCATTTTCCATGGCATATGGAGGGTATGCCATAGGATGCCCAAAGGGTATGCTCCCATAAGCTTGAGGGAGACTTGGGTTAGTAGGCTGTCCATTTACTGGAGGATATAAATTTTCAGGGTAAGACTGAGTTTGGAACGAGGGGTACATACCATTGGGAGGAAGATTTCCTCCCATATTAAGTGTAGGCGGATTGCCTTCTACGCCTGATGCGTGAGAAGGCTGCAATGGAACCCCAGCCTCAGTCCTTCCAAGATGAGCTGCTAGCAATGGAGGCAAAGTCACCCCCAATTCTTCCCTTCGTTGGCTCCTACCGTTAGAGCCTTCGGTAACCGCCCCTTCTCTCCTTGTCGGAGCCCTCTCGGGAACTCCTTCGAAACCCACGGACCTTCTGCTTAGCCTTCGACTGACTGGAGACCCAATCCTTAAGGCCGATAGAGTTGCTCCTTGGGTAGGAGGCCTAGGTTCCATCTCCATTTCTTCATCATACTCATCACTTGAGTACTCCAACTCCCTTCGCATCTCAGCATTCCTGACTTGCCTCTTACGAGCCCTTAGGAGGGATTCCAACACTTCGTGGTTGGCTTCAACAAAAGGCTGGGCTAATAATGGGCTCCGGATTGGCTGATGTCGAAGCATGATGGTTGGGTGTTATTTCTGGGTGAGAACGTGTTGTTAATGTGGAAGCGGTTATTGGGGGAAGGTTGTTAGAGTCATTGACTGGTATTGGTGCTAAGGTAGAGAAACCCGGTGGGGGAGTATCTTCTCTCTCTTGATCCATTCCGGAATAATAGTGAAAGTAGTTGATTGGTTATAAGCTTGGAAATAATGAGACCAATTGTAGCGGTCCCACGGATGGTGCCACTGATTGTACAAATAATTGCACGATCAAGCCTTCGATGGTGATCAAAGGAATAATGGGGTGTTGAGATTGCGCCAAGCTTGTTCTTAACCTGAAATAAGAAATACGAAGACACTAAGTTAAGTGATTGCGCAGGGGTTGGGCCCTGCGAACCACCTCCGGCGTGCGAGTAAGTATGTGTAAGGGTAATGTAGGTTGTAAATGACGAGAATGAAGTTAACTTACATTGTTCATGCCCGACTAAGCTATTTATAGGGGAGAAATAGGCCTTAGTGGGCGGTTTGCACATGTTTTGGAGATCATGGGGGCGTCCCATGATTTATGGTAACCGCTAGGGCTTTGTAGCCCACGATCTCTGTTTTGGCGGGAAAGCCAAGGGAAGAGGAGACGTGGGTTTGACCAGGTCAGGATTGTCCTTCGTGCTAGTTCCTTCGTAGGAGATACCCCGATGGGCTTAAGGCTTCGATTGGCGGATTCCCACATGGTAACCAGTTCGCAGGCGAATGGTTTTACGCCAATGAAACGTGTTAGGAGATTAACCTGGGCCTCCGAAGGGAGGGCTTTCTACAGGCTCGAAGGGGAGTCCTTCGACCCGTTCGGAGGGTACATCATCAGTTAGGTTTTGATAAAAATGATTGTTTACATGTTCTCGTTAATTACAAAAATAGTCATTCCATAGTATGAGTATATGATGTTATTTGATGACTTCAATATTTGTAAGTATGTGATGATATTTGTGAAGTTTCATGGGTTATCGAGGTCGGGAGTAGGCCCTTTGTGAAATCGTTTTGTGTTTGTGTTGGTTTGCCAAGGCTAAGGCTTTGGCTAAATGGTCTCGGCTTAGGAAGCCTTGAGGCCTTAGCCATGGCCTTGCCGTGGCTTTGGTCTCGGCTGCCAAGGCCTTGAGACCTCAGCCTTGGCCTTAGCCGCGGCTGTGGTCTTAGCCTAAGGCCCTTAGGCCGTTTGGTTTGCCTTAGCCGTATGGCAAAGTATATAGTCGTGTGGCTATATGAAGGCTGTTAAGATTTTGAAAGAAAATAGTCTTTGTTTTGCGTTTTCCGGACCTGTGCTCTAAATTTTTTTGAAGAAAACGTCGTTCCGGACAACTTTCGTGTTTTAACTTTTTGATGAATCGGACCAGAAGTCCATCGAAAATCGTGTTTTTAAAACTGTTACAGAAAAGTTTTCCAATTTTCAGTTTCGGGTTTTAGGTAACTTCATTTGGTCGTATCTTTTGACTTGTGTGTCCGTTTCAGGTGATTCAAGTTGCTATGGTTTAATTTTAACCTTTTCTACAACAATATATAAATTACCAAGTATATATGTGGTTGGTTTTGCGGTAAAATTGTACATAAGTTCATTAGTTTACACTAGTTAACATAATATAGCATAAAATGATTTATAAGCTTTAACTTGTTTTTATAAACTTGTACATCATGATCTAATATAGAGAGCATATATCGTATAGCATAAGTATGAGAAATAATGAGTGATGGTGTTATGAGTATAAGCTAGGGCTTACAACTTTTGGCTTTCAAAGAAAGGATAAACAAGGATAAGGACTAGGACTAGAACACAACTCCACTATTTAGAAGTCTTCCACACTTCTTGTGAGCTTGTAGGACTTATGCTAGACCTTGGTTACTTAATTAGATTTAAACTTAAGAGAATCACCCATGGTTTGCTAAGAATTGATAAAGCTTGCAAAGGACTTGATATGGATTACTTGTATCTTCAATCTTGTTGTTATTCTTGAAGTAGTAAGCAAAATATGAATGTTTATTTTGTGTGTAATATTGTGAATGATCAAGAGAGGAGGGAGGGGTTTATATAAGGTCTTGAGGAGGTGCTAAATTGCATGAGTCATATTCTTACAAGCTAAGTAATGTATGTGTTGCAAGATTAATCAAGACTTAAGCATTAAGGTTGCAACGTGTATAGATCTTGGACAAGGTCATCACCAAGACACCAAGTGTCTTGGTGACTCCTCTTAGATTCGTTCACCACAAGGATGGGATGACTAGATGGTTAATTTTTGGTATTATCTTGTTTACGGAGTGAGTTTTGGTCCCGGTAATCACTAATAGTAAGTATTTAAATTACGAAACGTAAAATCGGGTATCGTAAAATTATGAAACTTGTAGAAATGGTTAAACTCATCAATATACTCATTATTAACTTATAAAATGAGTGATAAGTTTAATGGGCCGCGTAAATGCTGTTAAATCTGAAAATGTTGGTTTAAAACGCATAAAACGTAAAATGTACGAAGTTTACGTAAAAATGAGAAAAGTAAAGTGTAACTTTTCTAATATGATTATTATGAACCTAACAGGTTTATAATGTTTAGATTGGGCCTAGTCTATTGTCGGTTGGTGTTAAATGCTCGTTAAACCTAAAACCGGAAGTGTTAAAAATCAAGGAATGATTTTATTGTCGAAGGAGGAGGGAAATAAGTTTGACTTTTTCCAAAAAGGTAATAGTGTCCAAAGGTCTTAGAAAGTGTGGTGCACGTACAGGTTAAGGTTGCGTATAAGTAAAAATGCTTAAAACGCAAGTTTAGTTTTGTAAGTCACAGGGTCCATTTGGTAACATTTGAATTTAAATTTTTAAAATTCCATAAATGATTATGAGTGAACTAAAAATTAATCTGATGTGATAAAAAATTTCAGAGTCGGTTTTCGTTATGCGCGGGATGTTTAAATGGCGTTTAGACCAAAAGGCAAATTTAAGACACGGTTTCTTAATAACTTTTACGAAAATGACCCGACGAGTGTCAAACTTTCATGTCATCATGGAAATAGGTTAACTTATGAGAATGAAAAATAAATATTCGAGTTTGAATAGTAAAAGTGAATAGTAAAAATACGAGGATGAATTGTAACCTGAATTACGAAATGTTACAATTGGTGCATATTTTTTTCTTTCTTTCAAGTTCGATCCTTTGGTTAATTAGATTTCCTGGAAAACTTAACATTAAAACCAAGTTAACTATGACATGATAAAATTAAACTACTGCTCGCTATTACAGCTTTTAGGGATGCTTGGTTGTGCATTTTGAACTCGGTTATTTGATTATCGAGTTTCGAAAATGCAGTAATTCAGTTTATGGTGTTTGGATAGGAAGAGTGGATAAGTTATTATTATCTGCTTTTAAAATCCTTTAAAATGTACTTTTGGAAAAGCAGCTACATAGCTGCTGTTGGAAAACCCAATTTCTTTCTTTTGGCAAAATTACTTACTCATCCCTTGCCGTTTCTTTCATTCGCTAACCTTTTGCTAGTTGATGTTTTATCATGTAAAAAATGTTAATCCAACAACATGAAATAAATCTAATGTAACTGAAATATTGTTCAATCCTTTTCTAAAAATCGAATATTGTTCAATCCATTAATTAACTCTAAAAAAATATTAAAAAGAAAAGGTACAAACAAAATTTTAAAAAAAAGTACAAGAGTTTTTATCATTCTCAATGTACCTTTTAGGTGAAGTTGAGTAGATTTCCAAGTTGAGTAGTCGGTTGAGTAATTTGTGGGTCATGTGTGTTGTATTTTTGCACATGGGTATTGTACTTTTTAGGTGAAGTTGAGTAAATTCTCAAGTTGAGTAGTTTGTGCCTTGTGGGCCACTTAAAAACATATATTTTATTAGAAAGTGGGACACTTGTCAATATTTCGCTGGATTTGAGTAGTTGAGTATAACAAATTTAGGAATAGGGTGAAAAAATGACCATACATGAGACCACCAAAAAGATTTTGAACCTTTTTGGTACTTACCTCTATATAATAATGAGTTGGGATCACCCAAAAAAAATGAAAGTCACTTTCCTTAGGTGGAATGAGGGTAAGGGTTTCAAAATACATTTTGATTCCCTTGTAGTGGGACCATTATCAACCAAACGTCATTATTGATCGTGTATAGTACTCCCGGACCCAACATACTGGGCCGGGCATGTTCATAACCAACCGCGGCAGAGTCAAGACGGACAAGCATACATCATAGACTCCAGTCTTGTTAAGCCGGACAAGAAACACGCCCCGGCCTCTCCAGGCCGGGCCGGAACACATCACAGGCCGCCGCCACGCCGCCAAAAGCCAGATTTCTTGGGATTATGTCCCGCACGTGATCTGACACCTACCTACTAGGGGAGGCGTAGTGTAAAACCCGAAAATCTAAAACATGCAAAAATTACCAAATTACCCCTGAAACTTTAAAATTTTATTAAAGCTTATTTAAAGTGCCGAATTAATCCCGAATCTCTGGAAACGAACTACAAATCAAGTGAGATAATTTTGAAGCAAGCTTCTAATATTTTTACAATGTACAAAAATGTATTATTTCATCTAACATATGCTTGGGCCGAATTTTGTACATATTATACAATTATTATTATTTAAAAACCATTTAAATTACAAATTAAATTAAGGAACATTATCTAATTAAGGTAAATTGATATTGGATCAATCAAGGCCGGTTCCCTAGCTTATTTCCCTCCCCCTAACTCGGCATTTACCCTTTCATAACCACCCCATGATTTTCTTTTGATTAAACCCTAATTAAACAAGCCGAAAAACACAAAAACACACACAAAATTTCACCGCGATTCCATACGATTTTCTAAAGGTGTTCTAGCATTTTTCTGGGGTTATTTATCATCAAAGGTAGCTGGAAAAATTGGTTGAGGTCGTGGTACTCATTGGTTTAATCGCTAGGGTTTTGTTTTGTCGATAATTCCATCCGAGGGGTTTAATTTTATTTTGGCTCATCCACACGTTCAATAATTGATCTGGTATTTTTCTCATGTCTATTTAATTATATAAGACTCATAAAAATTATCTAAATTGAATCATGCAAGGTGGTGTTGGTCGATTGAATTATAAAGGGTTAAAACGTGTATAAAATCCAAAATATGCTATACGATTTTTCTGGACTATGATATTAATTTTTATGAGTTCCTTGGTCATCATATAAGCTGGGAAAAATAGTATTTCGAATTTTAGAAGCCTAGGTTAATCGTTGTGAATTTAGAGTGTTAAAACGGGTGTAAATCCTAAAATATTGAAAACGAATTTTTTGGGCATGGAGATTATTTTTCTTAGACTCCATATGATGTATATGATCCAGGAAAAATAATGGTTTGATTTTTTAAGGTCGAAATAAAGTGTAACGAATTTAAAGTAAAAGCGGGTTTTTGGATTTCGAATGGAAATAAAAGGAACTAGGGTTGCGATCTGATATTAGGGTTTTAAAATCTGGATTTGGTGATGTAAATGTGTAATTGTGATGAGATAATTATGGCTAAATGATTTGGGAAGATTAAGGTTAAGAATTGAAACTTAAAATGTGTAACGATTTGATTTTAAAATGATAAGGGGGTGTTTTGTAATTAAATAAACTTGTGGGCCATTTTTATAATGTTAATTGGATCAGTACTAAAGTGTAAAAATTATAACATGAGGGTCTTATGTGTAAATTTGCAAGATTTGGAATTAAATGGGAAATTAGGGTTTCGTATTACATTATTTTAAATAGAGGGACTAAAAGTGTAAATTCTGGAATCTTGATGTTATTCTGAGTAAATACTGATATTAAAAGGGTAATGTGTAAATTTGAGTATTTATGGGCTTAATATGTAATTGTTATTAAATTATGATTTGAATTATAAGTTTTGTAAAGTTAAGGGACCAAATGTGTAAATTCTGAATTCTGAGGGTCTGATCCGTACTATACTTAATTCTGAGGTTACATTCTGTAATTTTTTAAAATAATATGCTTGTGTGGTAAATATGGAAATCTGTTAATTCTGGAAACCTGCTAAATAAGGAAAGTTGCTATTTCTGGAAAGTTACCTAAAAAGGAAAAGTTACTAAAACTGGAAAGCCGACTAAAATAAGTAATCTGAAATTAAATAAGCTTTTAATAAGTTAGTCATGAATTCATGTAGATCCGCTGAAGACGGAGTTGCTTCCGACCTTGTTGTTCTGTTGTGTTTTCATTTGCGGTATAAGGTACAGATATTCTGAACCTTCTCACAGGTTTCTCATGATCTCTTTCATTCTTCTGATCTGTCAGCTTCTGTATTGATGCCATTGCTATGATCCCCTTTACTTTGAACCTTTCATATGATTCCTTTTGTTATAATTCCTGATCTGAACTTTGTTATGAAACTTGATTCTGAGCCATCTGTTATAAACCCTTTGAAATATGAACCTGTTCTAATACTCTGATTCTGACATGATATCTGACTCTGAATTTTCCCTTGATACTTGACTCATTACTTTGTGACCTGAATATGCAAACCTCTGAATACCCTGAAGATTTATTGTGACATTTTAACTGAAATTGGAAACTTTCCTTAATGATATGAAAATGTTTTTGAAAAGCTTTTGAGTACGATGTTATAAACAGCACTAAAGGTTTTATGAAAATTTCTTTTTAAGACTATATGTATAAGAAGGTTTTGCTAAGCATCATTTTATGAAAGTCACTGAAAGATTATTTTAAATACAAGTTTAATATGAAACCTTTGAATTAAAATCTTTTCTATGAACCTATACACCTTTTGATTATGAGCCTTTGATATGACCTATTGAACCTCGATTTGAACCTTATTCTAGACCTGGTTATAAACTCTCGTTTTGAAACTTAATTTGAACTTTGATATAAGCATTAATCTGGTATACTATTTCTGAATCTGGACTTGAACATTGTTATAAAATTCTGATATAATACTCTGATTTCTGAATCTCTGATATACACTACTGAAACATTTGACATGGGCCATTATGCTATGAACCTTCTGATATAGTACTCTGATTTCTGACCTGATACTTGACCTTTGACCCACGGTTTGATACCCGAGCCACCTCACTAGGCATGAGGGTTTCATGTCCATGTCATTGATGCACCGATGGCATGACTCTAGGGCAGGAGAGTGATGACCTGTCCCGTCCCTGACTTTATTTTATCTGGTGTTTATTGGTAGACTCTGGCCACCTGGGGCGTATGGATGCATCCTAGATTTGTTCTGTTTCTGTTACCTGTTTATATTATCTGTTATATCTCTGGTGACTGATGGTGTGTGCGATACACGTCTTTCACAACCTCTGGGAGCTAGCTACTCCATATATATTTGATACATGAGGACACCCCTCATATTATCTGGTTACTTGAGAGGCATCCCCTCTGGATTACTGATATGGTTACATGGTTATGATACTTCTGTTTCTGGGCTCGTGGTGGATTACTGTTCTCCCTATACCATATACATTTACTTACCGTTGACCCTTATTATATCTTGCACTGTTTCCCCTTTTACCTTTATCTATTTATTATTCCCTATCCTTTATCCTTACCCCTTTGCTTATCCTTTAACTCTGATTATATCTGCATGACTTATATTTCTGACACTCTGTACTATTCTTTATTACTGCTTTGTTACCGTTATATCTGTTCACTGAGCTCTCGTAGCTCAGCCGCATTTCTTTTCCTGCGGCAGGTTTTAGTAGGAAGCTGGGTATGAGTGGAGAGTATCATTGGACTTAGAAGACTACACTGTGATAGATAAATTGTTATAAAGATGACTAGAAGAATTTTTATTTTCAGACTTAGTATTTATTCCTCTGTAATTCTGTATTTCCTTGTAATTTCTTGTAACCTTTGTATTTCTTGTATTATTGAAGATGTATGCTTGTGTATGTTTCTGATATGTCACCATTGTTGTGACATCTCTACCCTTGTCGGGTTGGGGTGTTACACGTAGTTCGGCTCGCAGAGTCCCGAGGCAGCTACAGTTCTTGTGTGGGTAGTATAAATACCCCCACCTCATTTATTACTCTCAACTAATATATCATTTACTCACACACAGTCCGCACATATACTTTCTCTCTCTGACCAATATACTTACTCTCACACCGGAGGCTAACCGCGGAAGCTCCCTTCCGCGGTAAGACTAACGGTGGTGCTTTTTCTTAGCAGCTCTACGAAGTACTTAGCACAAGATCCGCCCCTGCCAAGAGCTAGTCTAACCTAGGTCTTGAATTAAGCCCAAGATTTGTACTAACAAGTTGGCGCCATCCGTGGGACCCATTACATAACTGCGTCTCTAAAGAACTTTGCCATGAGTAATTAGGTGAATGACTCCTCCCCAGCCCAAGAGCGTTCGACAGTACGGAACACTCTTGGGAAAGGGAAGGGTCGTGAAGGAGAAGAGCATCCTTCAGGCTCTCTCTCGGAAGAGGCGATAAGGGAATTTTGCGACAAGCATTATGACCAACTATTGCCCTTAATGACTGAGAAAGTCCATGCCAAAAAATTGAAGCAAGTAAAGACTCGCCTCGACTTCGACGACGAGTCACAAGGGAACTCATACTCTCGGGGATGATCTCGAAACTCTGAGTCAAGATCCCTGGGGGAAAGGAAGGTCGAAAGAAAGCGGAAAACTAGCCCTAATTATAGATCCGGACCTTCCGAAGGTTCCCACTCTCGAAGTGTCTTTTCCAGACTCAGCAAGGAACCCGAAGACGATGGTAAATGGAACAAGCACCTTCGGTCCACCGTTTTCACTCGTCTGGGGGAAAAACGGGGAGATGTCAAATCACGCCTGGGGGAGAGAAGACCGGATGTGTTTTCTCGACTTAGGACAAAAAGTCGCGCTCGAATGGAGCGAAGGATTGAAGCCAAACGTAACAGGCGGGACCAACAACCCTACACAGAAGGAAATCCGGATAGACCAAGAAGGAGAACCCCCAGTCCGACCCACAGCCACGCCCCCCGCTCTAAGGAGAAAGGCGCCGGGAACAGAGATGCCTACTCTGGATCCGGAAGGCGAAGGGAACGGACACCCGTAGAAAGCGAAGATAGTGCTGGGGGGTATTGGGAAGCCAGATCCAGAAAGAACAGAGGGGGTACGGATGATCTTTATCATCTATACGTTATTAAAGGCACAGACCCTTTCACACAACGGATCAAGAATTTTGAGTTCCCAAAAAGGACCCGGATGCCCACAAACGTCAAAACCTATGACGGAACCGGGGATCCAGAGGACCACATGAAGAACTTTTGCACCGCGTCCAAGGTGGAACGGTGGGTCATGCCCACCTGGTGTCATATGTTCAACTCCACCCTCATGGGCCATGCACGGATGTGGTTCGATGAATTGCCGTTTTAGGTTTTTTATTAACTTCCGTTAACCCACTTCATTATTGAATTACATGTTTGGTCCTTCAATTCGTATAATCATTACATGTTTGGCAACTGAATTTTTTTTTTCAAAATTTTTTTTTCAAAACTTTTTTTTTCTGAATTTTTTTTTCTATAACTTTTTTTTTTCTTTTCTCGAAATATTTTTTTCTAAATTTTTTTTCGAAAAATTATTTTAGAAAAAAAATTTTGAAAAAATATTTTAAAAAATTTTGAAAAAAAAAAGTTTCTGAAAAAAAATTTCAAAAACTTTTATTTTTATTTTTTTGAATTTGTTTTTCAAAAACTTTAAAAAAAAATTGAAATTTTTTCAAAAACTTTTTTTTCAAAATTTTTTTTATCGAAAATATTTTTTCGAAAAAAGTTTTTAGAAATGTAATTTTAGAAAAAAAAAGTTATAGAAAAAAAAAATTTTGAAAAAAAAAATTCAATGACCAAACGAATTGGGTTAACGAAAGTTAGTAAAAAACCTAAATCTCCTGAAAAATTTTGTTGGGCGCCTTTTTATGCAAGAACAAAAGAAGAGTACACTGATTGAAAACAGGACCTAAGTTTAACGCATGTTTGTGTCATTTGCCCTTTTGGAAACAATACTAAGTTTAAAATCAATATTATGGGACAACAAGGGCATAATCGCAAACATTTCTCTTTTGAGAGTTTTTAGGTAAAAATATTTTATCTGTAGAGATTTGTGAAATGAATTTTGGAGCTTTAGAACTTGAGGGTGTAAGAGCATCCGCAATGAGGGGTTTTCCAAAAACTTTTTACTATTTAGAAAAGTCTTTGAATGACTTTTTATAATTGCAATGAGGGGTTTTTCAAAAGCTTTTACAATGACTTTTTAGAAAGACTTATAATTCCTCAACCAGTTGATACATTAAATGCAAGTTGTTTTCAAGTTGTTTTCATTTATGTGAAAAGCTTTTGAAATGCTTTGATGCATTGGAGTGATAGGTTTTTGCAAAAGCTTTTTATAGCACCATTTAATGCAATTAAATGCAAAAAGTCATGAAAGACTTTTGCCATTGTGGATGCTCTAACTAGTTTATCTCGCCGCTCTTAAAGACAGCACTGGCCGTAGTTATTAATTTGTATTTATTAATTCTCGAAAGCACTGACAGTAGTTATTAATTCGTATTTATTAATTCTCGAAATCGTTAGGTTTCAGTTTTACTTAGATACTCCATTAGTCCCTAAATAAATGTTCATTGTTAACTCTTTTTTTTTTTTCAACTTTGAACTTAAATTATTTCATTTGTGTTATGTAATACTTGATGAAAATTATACCAATGAAAATACATTTAAAACTCAATCCATTCATATATTTTGCATCAACTATTACATAACACAAATAAAATAATTTAATGTTAAAGTTAAAAAAGAAATACTTTAAAAGTTAATAGTGGACACTTATTTAGGGATGGAGGGAGTAATAAAATTTAATTACTTTATTTTTTGAGACATAAAATTTATAAATCTTTCAAATTTTCTAAGAGAAGGAGGTTATTTAAATTCATACGAAATAGATAACAAGCATGAAAAGAATGTAAAAAGAAAAAGTCGTCCATTAGCAAAAGCTAGTTTAGTTAAAAGCTACCTAAGCACGTAAGCATGACCTAGATAACACATGATATGATCCTATTTCATCATATGTAAGAAGGGTCATTTCTGTTATATCTTGACAAGAGATCGATAATGCGGAGTAATGCAGACTAGTTTGAAAGAATAACGAAAACGACAACGATTTGACACAAGATATCTAAAGGTTTTCACAAAAAAAAAGATCTACTGGTTGCTTACGGTAAACGGATGCGGTTTTTTCCTACTCAGGTTACTCGGAAAAGACGAGTCTTTGACTCATACGGCCTATCCTCGACATCCTGTAAGTCTGTAGCCGTTTCTGACCCTTTCTCAAACCACCCAAGATAAGGGATGTTTGAACCTAAGACCTGTTAGAAGAATGTTGGGATCCATAACTACTCGGCCAACTTGGTGATAGTTATCCTTTTGTTGCTTGATATTGCAAAAAAGAGTAGTCATTACATACTCTAACTGTCTCGTCCAAATGAAACATTGTTATTAATCATTTAGAGACCTTAGCGTGATAAGATATAACTCGGTATGACATGATATAACAACGTTTTGTGTAATTACCTAGGAAATTATTATATGAACTGTTGTGTGTTCTTTTTCCTAGATTGATAAAGACTCACTTAGATAAGGTTCCTTGAAGCTATACTCATTTCCTAATCGAACAAAACGTATTTTTGACGATTTACGTAGCTAATTTACACGATTCCATGTTTGTATAATTGTATGCGTGTCTGCATGTAAAGTTCTCTATTATTGGATGGAATAGGAAAATCATCTTTCTGTACGGAATCAAATATAAGAACTTGATGAAAGTTGATTCTTATCGAATAATTCGTTTTACAGTATAATCGAACAATACCTTTTCGTTCGAATAATTGTCTGAATAAGGCATTAAGGCGACATGACCCCTGTCGGATAGAATATTTTCAAAGATCAGATTGAATAAATAACATAGACAAAAAAGTAAATCGCACAAAAAGATATCATACTTAATGTTAATTTGAATTTTAGGTACTCAATTTTTTTCCCTCAATTTAAAGTATCAAGTTATTTTTTTTGCAATGTAAGATTTTTTCGACTTTTCAAAAGCGATTATCAGTCACAATTTTAGCCTAAATTACTTTTAAATGCTCAATTATAACGATACATCTTCCAGTAACACACAGTGTAAATTTAAACTCGAGAACACACAGTGTAACAGTGTGGTTTGTTGCCTCTCACATTCATTGTACTGTTCTTTTGTTATATGTTTGCCGGGGTCCTTTACGATTTTTTTACCCAAAAACTAACACGATTAATATAACTACAATTGTATAAGTATGAAAGACCAACAACTTGTTGGTAACTTCATTCTTTAGCCTATTATAAGAATCATTTTGGCCCGAATCATATGGTGAGTCTGGACCAACCCAACATTCCCCATGATTGGATTCATGAACCATTCATCTGGTTGAATAGCCTTCTTCAGCATATAAAAGCAAAATAATGTTCCATCTATTATTGCAGTGTTTTATAACGCGGAACTCAGGAGTTTCAACCGAAAACCGGTTTGATTATCAGAAGCTGGTTTCGGGAAGGAAAAAAACCGGTTAAACTGGCAGTTGAACGCAGCGAACCAAAAAGTTTATTCAAAAGTTTATAACTTAAATTTGGAAACTGAACTCGAGGATGCCCTTCAAACAATACACAAGGTTACATGTACCGATGAGGACTCACTATAACATGTTTACAATCCTTGGGACTAACGATGCAAATCTTTTTCTGTTATCTGTTAATGTGGGTCTCGGTGAGGGTGTTTTTCGTCATGCCCCACGAAATGCCCAGATATATGCAAAATTTTGTACGCTAAATGGTTGTCGGGTTAGTAAAAAAAATATACAAAACGTGTGCAACACGTCGAACGTTGGTTGGGACAACTGTGTTTCAATTTCGCCTACTTCGTCTAGCAAAATGAGTGGTCATTTTAAACAACGCATATGCAAATGGGCTACAGGGAGTTTGTGATGCATAGGGCACGACAAAACTATATATAAAACAACTATATATAAAACTGAATAAGAAAAACAATATTACATATGTTGGGTGATTGGGTCCGATTGGTTTTTATACCAAAAATCACCAACCTAACCAAACAAAACCGGGCCACGCGATAGAAAATCATATTAAAAAAATAATAATAAATAAATAAATAAAATAAAACACACCAACGAGACTTGTCCACCTGATTTAATTAACCAAACATAATCAAAGATATAATGCATGGTAGAAACATGTTAAATTTGGAGCAAAAAATGAATTACACTCGGTACTATTAAACCCAAGCATCTATAAATCAACACTAACTGCTTGTTATTCCCTACGTTTAAATCGGTGAAATTTCTACACATAAGAATGAACATCGAAATATTATCACACAAGAACCAAACCTAACAATCTTTTTAATATACCTAACCTTTCTGGACAAGCAACAGCTTCAGAATCATGAAGACAACCGCATCTGTGAAAGTGAGTGCAACTCGTTTTGGGTTCAGATTTCCATTTTGTACTGTGGTTATAGCCAGAGTTTACGAACCCATTATGCAAACGTGACACCTTTCCTACAACCACTAACATCACAATTGCAATTTCAACACTCAAAATAACATTCTACTTTGAAGCATTTTCAAGAAGGGGATTTACAAGTTTCAACAACACTACGGATCCGTTCTATAACTACAGGGATATCTTCTTCATCTAATGTGGCAAAACAACATCTGAACCATCCAGGTTCAATACAATGGCAAGATGAGCCAGGGGTCATGTTAACCTTAGCTACATTCAAAAGCTTATCCCAAAGATCAAGTTCTCCTTTTTCATTATAAGAGCGAATTAGTCCACTCATATCAACCCAGCAATACAAACCTCCACTGCTCTTTGTACAACCTATTCCTAACTGTTTAAGACCTTCTACAAATAACTCATACATACCCCTTAATCTTTCTCGGTTTCTTTCAGTATAATTCTTGATAAATGTCGTATCTGAAAGCATAGAAGTGACTAACCGTTGGGTTGGAGCTGAAACTGGAGAGAATCGTGTCATTTTTCTTGACACGGTCAAAACGCTTTCATTGTAAGAATATATAACCCCGACCCGGAAACCAGGAAGAGACAAGTCTTTGGATAATCCATATACAATGTGAACCCGATCTTTATCAATATCTTCAGAGTCGATAATTTCTGCCATGCTTACAAATTCATCATCTCCAAAGGTTGAAGCAGCAAATAGCTCATCAGATATGATATGGATGTTTTTTTCTCAGGCAAAATCTAGAAGACTGAAGAGGGTTTCACGGGTCATTAGATTACCGACAGGGTTTGAAGGGTTTGATAATAGGATTCCTCTGACTTTTTGACCTCTTTTCCTTGCCTGATTAAAAGCTTGCTCAAGAGCGGATATGCTTAAGGAAAAGTTGTCAGAACTACGACAATGAACAGGTATTAGCTCCACTCCTGTTCGCCATTTCATATCCCTATCGAACCTGCAGATATGTTCTTGAGTTATAAGATTTATAATAAAGGGGGTTCTAATGAATAAAAGCCGAGTATGGATAGGTGAACACCCATTTACACAAAAGAAAATGACCCATTTACTTGCGAATCTGTCCTACTTGGGATGTCTTATCCAACGGGTTGTAAATAAGATTAAATAAAATAACTATTTATATTAAATTCAAAAACTGGACAAAAGTGTCTGTGGATCAACCAAACTGGCCAGCACTGGTTTGAACCACAACAAAAGGATGTCCTATTTCAACATGAACTTATTTTGACCCATTACCCAGTCCGTCCATTTTGCCTGTCTAACCAAATGCATTAAAATTACCCAGGATAGTATGGAGCAGGTATAAGAAATGCATTTCCTTGGTCTGCCAAGGCAAAACAAAGAATCTCAATAGCAGAAGTTGCACCAGATGTTAACACAATCTGTGATGGGTCAAATGACACTGTTCTCCCCACAAACTGTGACATGAATCCAGCCATGGCCTACCAATAGCAAAAGAAAAACAATTGAAAAATCAGCCAATTATGATACACGGAGATCATAATCATTCAGAAGCAATACTAAGAATGGCATCCGTAATATGATAACTGATAAGTAGGATGTGTAATAACAGGAAGAAACTGAAGAACTAGGCAAAAAATTTATAGGTGATGATAGAACCCTAACAGTGACTGTAAATTCCTAACCCCGCCTATACTTTATCGGATCTATTGAACATCTCACATAAATGTTTCACACAATCTGATAGAACCTTCTCAAGACTTTTATCACTTATACAAAATTCAACTATCTAATGATTTATCACTACAATAAAAATATAGGATAAAGGTGAACTGTATATATCATCTAAGAGAATCCTAAATATGCATTGTAACATAATATGATAGAAACGAAAGAAATAAAGACAAGTATTACTTCATGTGTTCTACGTGTTACATTACAATATCTAATACATCTGTCTGCTTACGCTAGCGATTAAGAGGTGAGCAGTCTATAGATAGTCCAGGTTCAAACAGAGCATTACCCAGTTGGGGGGAATCGTGATTTCCTTCCCCATGTTGACCATAGAATCGGTTGGTGGAAGGGCGCACGGGTGGTGCCTAAATTTATTAACCATCGGTAGATAGAACTCTTAAGAGTGGGTCATGGAGCCTAAAGACTAACCAAGCAGTAGAACTATCACTCAACGGTATTGACATCTGAGCCTTAATATTGCCAATGTTCCTACCTCCCAATTAAACATATTAGATAGCTACACTTTTTTTTAGTTTTATATTAATGGCTTCTTTTCTACAACGTATGGCACATGTCACAATTGTCATACCCAAAAAGATTGTAATGGGTACAAACCCCACATGTAGATGGTGACTAGAGTACACTCATGATTTAGCAACTTGTTACATCAATAAATAGTAACCTACCACATATTCTATGAACAATAAGTACACAATACCAACCAACCATTCCAATCTAAACCAAGATATAGTTCCTCGGATGAATGTTTTCACAATCTAATGTGAGGTCACAATCCAAATACCATCCCCACCCACATTTCACAATCAAGAGAAAAACTAGTCACATGGTATGCTACCATATAAACCAAACTCCTCAGCATTGTAACTACATGACAATATTACCATCCATTGGTCACCAACAAATTACAAATTCTAAGGTGCATAAATAATTCTCGAAATCATTATAAGAACTGTTAAGTATAAAGAAATTTACCACTTTTAACTCCGTCATTCCATCAAATGGTTGGTAAGTAGCAATGCCACTAACACTCAAACCCCCTCTACTATCAACCCCGCCAAGTATAGAATCATTCAGATTCTCGCTAATCCAATTTTCAATCAAATCCAATGTCAACTGCAATCACCAAAAACACATACCCAATTACAATTCAAACACCAAAATGCAACACACTTTTACCTTATTGTCATCGTATACTAACATACTTTGTTTTTTATCCATTGTATGCAACATACTTACATTTTGTTTTTACCAATTGTATGTAACGCAGTTACATACAATTGCATCAAATTGTAAGTATGTCGCATACAATGGATAGAAAACAAAGTATGTTAGTATACAATGACAATAAGGTGAGAGTGTGTTACATTTCCGTGCAATTAACAGTTTAACGAATAACCAAATCTAATTCAACAAGTTAACCGCACCAAAAATGTAATCACCCTTTTACCGTACTGCAATCATAGACTAAGGGGGTGTTTGTTTAAGCTTATATGTGGGCTTATGAGCTTATTTAATTTCGGCTTATATTTCATAAGCTCCAAATTTTCCGGCTTATTTGGAGATTTGTGGGCTTATATAAGTTTATTATGATATAATAAACTCCCACAAGTCTCCAAATAAGCCGGAAAATCGGAGCTCATGAAATATAAGCCGAAAAACAAATAAGCTCATACGCCACATATAAGCTTAAACAAACACCCCCTAAACCCTTTGCTTATTGCATTGAAATGTACAAACTACAAAGCATCTTAGTATACAACAGCATTACAATTGTGTGCAATGAAAATATTATACCCTATTTTCGGCCAAACCGAGCTGAATAACCCCAGACTTATTCCCATCTCTATTATAAGCATCCTCCCCAGCTCTATCCAACCCAATATAATACGGCGAATCATTCGGTTTCGCAATCCCACAAACTCTCCCAGAAACACTAGGCCTAGTCCCAATGGAGCCACGTGTCAACAACAAATTAGACCTAGAAGCTGACCTAGACAACAACTCATTTTCCTCCTCGGGTTCTTTTTTCGAAGACTCCGAACGACGTCGTTTAAGATAGAATTGTAGAAAGTAATACATAGCACAAGGGATAACTGAACCGAGTATTAATCCGCCTTTGCCTTGAACTATACCTTGTAATGGAACTATTAGTCTCATACCTGTTGATGATGAGGATGACGGCGGTTGGGGTTGTTGGGAGTCTGTTAGGTTGTTACGGTCAGTTGTTGTTGTTGTTTGGGTCATTTGTGTGTGAGAGAAAGGGGTGTTTAGTGTGTGTGGTTTTGAGTGTCGAGAAATGGGTAATCGGAAATCTCCAAGTTTTTTTTTTTTTTTTGTTGCTTGGTTGTGGAGAGAAGAACATAGATGCTTTTTTTTTTTTTTTTTGTATCTTGTATGTTTATTGTTGTTTTGTGATTTGTGATTATTTGTTTTTATTTTTTTATTCATTTTCGACTTAATTAATTCACAGGTTTGAACCATCGTCACACAGATTTAAACCAAATAAACCCTTTTTTTTAAGAGTTTGACGTGGCCACTTCAATATTGTTTGCACCTAACAGAAATTTAACTTGAAACCTTACACATTTTAGAGTGATAGTTACAAGCTCTTTTATCATTAGACCACCCTTAATTGGTTATTAATATTTGTAATTTTTTTTTGAACGAGAAACTGTATTTTTGGGGGGATGAGAAATTGTGTTATTTATCCATATAAGTTAGGTTTTTCTTGTTGGATTTGTGTATCGTGTAGTCATGGTATTTCTTTTGGAAATATAGGGTCTTAAAATTTGCTAGTTTCATAGGAGTAAAGTAGGTGCTTGTGTGCAAGCGTGTTTTAAATATCCGGAATCGATTAACTGGATTTGAATCTGAATCTGAACAAGCTTGTTCACGTTAAGTTAACACAAGTTAAAACCTATTCGGGTTATCTGAATTAACATTATTAATTGAATACGTATTCGAGTCATTTTCAGGTGAAAGTTTTGTTTTGATTTAACTTCGGATTAATCTTAAAAAATATTGCTCATTTCATATATATTTTTTATATTTCTTAAGTACATATGCTTTTCTTGTTTTTCATATATTACTTTTATTTAAGTGGACTCGAACTCGATGAACTCAAACTCAAATAACTCAAAAATCTGAGTAAACTAAATAACATCCCCATTAGTGTCAATAAATTGATTAAATAGATCAAAATTACATTGAGTGTATATAGGAACTACAAGCTCACGGCGCCTGTGATCTGACGTCGTCACACCTGTTGGGTCAAAATTTTGACCCAAATTGCCCCGACAATATTTGAAAATAAAATAGCCTAACTCACTGAATAAAATAGTGAGTTACTCACTGATACAGATTTCAATGAGTGTTCTATAACCTTAAACATCAAACAAGTCACTGAGTGAACAGTCGCTCAGTGAGTTACCTTCAGGATTTTCAGACTGAGTCTAAGAAGAAAGACTCGTCATTCAGTGAGGCTGTACTCAGTGAATGATCCATGAGCCTAAGAAGAATGTAATGGAGTCAGTGAGTGATGACAATAACTCACTGACTCCCTGAAGACTGTCTCTGAACGAACTGGAAATATGAGCGGGAACTTCCTATGTAAAATAAATTTGACAGCAACTACTACAAGGAAGTTAAAGCAAAGTACAAGAATTGTCATATAAGTGGGAATAAGTTGACATCATTCCTAAAGCATGGTTGGTGCATTCCTAAAAGAGGAAAATGGTACTTCAGCACCAAATGCAAGACAAGTGTCACCAACCATTACATGTTGTACTTTGTATTTCCTAGCTATATATATATATATATATATATATATATATATATATATATATATATATATATATATATATATAACAGGAGGTGTTACACGTAGATTAATCAAGATATGTCCACCTCAATGCCAAATATTCACCTTAATGTCCATGTCATCACATTTTGGCCATGTAAGCAATTTTGTTAATTAAATTCGGATTTTTTTTTTTTTTACAAAAAACACATATATGGATTCGAACTTGACCATGCATATATTTTGTGGTATGTTAACCACTGAACCACCACAATTTTTTGAAGAGATTTTGTAACTCAAACTCTATATAGGATAACAAGTAATTATCTCTTTTAAAACTTACATATCTTTTTCTTAAATATAGTTTCACAATATAGCCTTTTGACTGATCACATAAAAAAAACATACGCCTCTTTTCCTCAAAACCCTAATGATGAAAAGAGGTACGTATCAATGAATTCATTCCCAATTCATGAAGAGGTTTAGCTGTTTCTCTGTGTTAACAACATGTGTATTCTCTCTCAGGTTCATAAAACATAAAAATGTAATGCTATATTGATCAATCATGTGATTTTTGATATTTTGTGTGGATCTCGGCCTTTATTTTTCCCAGAATAGCCATCTCAAAATAAAGGTAGATTATATCTAAGTGTTGCATATACTACGTAGCAGATGAAGTCATTAATATATTGCATACACACTAACTGATTTTTTGTTAACCCTTTGAACTTCTTTGATGGCATGTTTTATGGTTGTCAAACAAGTAACTTCAGGATTGCTTTATATTTAGATTTTGGTGCATGCAGTTTGGATTTCATAATTCAGGTTTGCGCCAAATAGAATTCATGTCACTTGTGAATTGGTGTATAAGCAAACACAATAAGTCCTCGGTACAATAGGTTACTATTTCCATATTGCAATATGGAAATTTTATTCATAATTCATTATTGATCTTACTTTTATTATATGTTTACAAGTATGTTTCAAGTTTTGATCATTAACTACAATTCAATTGCATGTTGTGTTTTTATTTTACAGCACCAATCTGATTTGTAATATCGTATCCAGGTATGCTTAATCACCAATTTTCGTATTCGTTTTCGTTTTTAGTGAACTAACATGATTTTTTTGTCATTTGTTATTTATGGTTCATTTATTATATGTTTTTATCTATATTTTGGTGATGTAGGCTGTTTAACAACGTATTAATTGTTTTTGATTAATTTCATTATGGTTGTTTTAATTTGTTAATGATATCATCAGATTTCTGGAGTTGAGATTCATCTGCATCTGTATTTGTTATTGTTGTAGGGGTCTTCAAACTATATATACATTAATATTTACCCAATTGTTTGTTTCGCTTGACTTTTTATTGTTATAAAGTCTTCAAACTATATATACATGAATCTTTAGTATGTTGGCCTGGGACATATTTTGTTGACAATTTTTGAATGCATCTTCATGGTGGTAATTACAAGGTTGTGGACTTGTGGCTGCAGTTTTCCATCACTAATAGAAATTGAATTTTGTATTTGCTTTGATATTTTTGTAAGATATTTGGTAAGATTTTTCTAATGGGATTGAGGTTAGGATCTGAATATTTTACTGTCACATATGTTGGTTTTCTTTCACATATTTTGCATATGTATGTGCTTACCCGAGATACTGTGTAATATTTTTTTAGAAGTAGCACTGGATATATTGAAAGCATACCTGAAACTGGATATATTTTTTTAGAAGTAGCACTGTGTAATTACAAGGTTGTGGACTTGTGGCTGCAGTTTTCCATCACTAATAGAAATTGAATTTTGTATTTGCTTTGATATTTTTGTAAGATATTTGGTAAGATTTTTCTAATGGGATTGAGGTTAGGATCTGAATATTTTACTGTCACATATGTTGGTTTTCTTTCACATATTTTGCATATGTATGTGCTTACCCGAGATACTGTGTAATATTTTTTTAGAAGTAGCACTGGATATATTGAAAGCATACCTGAAACTGGGCAACGATGGAAGCGTGCTTCAAGTTATGGTTAAAAAATTAGATGCATTTAAGGCAGCATATTCGAAGTTATGTGGCAACGTATGATGAAGAAGTCCAAGAAACAAATTGATCGTATTATCAGAGGCCAATCTACCTGTAAGGATAACAAAGTTACACACTGTTCTCAAATGCTTTTTTTTTTTTTTTTTTTTTTTTTTTTGCTACAGGGCAGCATCGCCTTTATAAATGATAATAATCTAAGCATATTTCATGCAGTTGTGGGACAACGTCATGAAAGTATATATAATCTTTTATATGACCTTGGTTCAATGAGGGATTTGATAACCCCTCTCAAAGACCATAATGAGAACAATATGATGCATTTAGTTGGGGAAGTTGCAAAGCAAAGATGACTTCAAGTATATAATGGTTCAAGGTATGTCTTCCACTTCATGCTTTCTACCTTCATCTTCAAAACCGATGTATTGCTTCTGATCCCACAGAAGCTGAATGACTAAAATTTCTGACATCTCCTGCTTGACCATCCATTCATTCCTATATTCTTTATCTAATATGCTGCAGCCAAAAAAAAAGAGGAGATAGGCGCGTCTGATGTATTTGCTCGAACATTACAAGATTCCACACGACCCACTGTTACAGCAGCAACCTTTTTTGAAATAAAACTATGTATCTCCTCCACCAGTTGCTATCCTTCCTTGCGGAACAGGAAATGACTTTGCCAGAGTTTTGAACTGGGGCGGTGGTTTAGGGACAGTTGAAAAACACGGAGGGCTATGCACAATGCTGCGGCACATGGAACATGCAACTGCAACTGTTCTTGATCGTTGGAAACTTTCTATTGTAAACCAAAGGGGATGACCTATCCGTTCCCCAAAGTATATGAATGATTATCTTGGTATGTGGTCTTTTATATTATGCCATTTTCATTTGATGATGATGCCATAATGGATGTTAAAAAACTTATCTTTTTTGCACTGTTTTAACCCTTTAAGGTTAGACTACTGGAAGTTTGTGGATTAAAATTTCATTAACGGGGTGTTAATCATTGAAAATGCAACCAGGTGAACATGTTTTTCTACATTCAAGTTAAGTTGGTTTAACTGGTTAAATTGAATCATAAGTATATATATTAATATTGTTTATGTGATTGCAGTTTATGAATAAAATGCTATATGCTAGAAAAGGTGCAAGGAGTATGATGGATAGAACGTTAGCAGACTACCCATGGCAAGATCGAGTGATTGTAAATGGCGTTGATGTTGAGGTTCCTGAGGTTAGTCCAACGCTTTCCGTTGGTTCATTTATTTTTATTAATCTGGACTGACATATGCGTATCGAGTTTGGTAGTCTGTAAGTTGTAAATCTTTTTTATATATATGTAGGATGCAGAAGGCGTTCTTATTGCCAATATTGGAAGCTATATGGGTGGTGTAGATTTGTGGCAGAATGAAAATCAAAAGAATGATAATTTCGATCCTCAATCTATACACTCAAACCCCTTTGCAATTCCTGACCTAAAACTTCCCTGCCTCATTGTCACCCAAGCTACCTCTAGGTACTTTGGTTAGTTGATAACTTGAAATATTACAAGAATCTGCATGATTAAAGATTAAAAGGCCCGGGATTTTACTTATTCATTCATTTTAGTGAGTTTCTTTCCTTTGCAGTTTTAGCTAGAAGAAGCAATAGAGAAAGATGATTTCCAAGAGGCTATAAAGCTAAAAAAAGCTATAGCAGAAGCAACGTCAAAGGATAATGTTGCAGATATAATGTCTGAGTTGAAGGTCATACCAGATTTGATCTAATAGAAGGGCTATGAATGTCCATATATCATATGGCTCACTGGTTTCTTTGTTTGCATAATGCAATACATGAAGAGCGTTATCGTGATGCTTCAAAGTTGTGTAAAAATACTGGAAGTGGTCTGGTAATATTATTAATACTCCTATACAGAGGTGACACGTGTTGTATATTATTCAACAAGGGTCAAGTAAAAAAATAGTTAGAAAGGAAACGATGTTGTATATTATTCAACACGGGTCAAGTAAAAAAATAGTTAGAAAGGAAACGGTTCAGGTGAGCCAAATAGGTTGAAAGGTGCCCAAATATTTTTCTAAAAAAGTTTACAAACTCTATTCACTTTGCATTAAGTGAAACCATATGCACCCGTGCCCAGCCTAACCATCTTGGTAATGGATTATTACTTAATACTTCCAGGTTGGTTGTTGGGTGGGTTACTCAAATGATTCAGATGATCCATCTGGCAGACTCATATGTATAACACCAGGTGTAGGCAGATTTATTGGCAAAAGTTATAACCCAAGGTATAGTTATAAACTAAAGATGATAATGACAACACCATATTTTTCTGCTTATGGTTTACTTAATAATCACAGCCATATTTTTTCATTACAGACAATTGGTGTCTGCATCTCCTGGAACTCCGTTCTTTATTTTTTGTCGTCAAAGAGAATGATGAAACGTACATGATGCAGGTAACTTACAGTTCATATTATTTATCATGATTGAAAAGATGAATCTTGGATTAGTGCTTTTACATAATAATGTCTTGGCTCAAGCGCTAATCTTCAGTCTATCTTGATAGGTAGTGTTTATGCAGCTATCTAAATCAAGCAACTTGAAAGCCACATCTCCATCCAATTCTTCATCCACAAAAGGGTAACTGATATTGATAAACCATGGTCACACCCACAGTCGCACGAACAGGTAATAATGTCAAATTCGGATTGGTCAACGGGTAGAGACAGTCAATGGGTTATCAATTGATATTCAACCCAAAATTACATGTTTTAATAAGAATGGTTATAACTGCAGGTTCTATGAAGGAGCATAGCTGGTGTTCACAGCCAAAGGCCAGATCTCTTGGGTTTGTTAGGCATATGGGGCATTGCTGCAAGGTGAACATTAGATATTAGCATTACCCAGTTTCCATAAAAGTACAGTAAGATTCAAAGTTTTAAAAGGGTGTTTGGGATTGGTTAGCTTTTTTTGCTTATACATATGCATCAAGTACTATATCGTTTGGATTATATTTTACTAAAGATTACATGTTCGATGTAGCCCTCACAGATGGCAACAAAACCACTTACATAAGCCTTTATCCAACGAACCACGGAGATATATTCAGTTGAATGTAACCTCGGCCTTTATCCAACGAACACATCCTTTATTCTTTGAACACGGAGATATATTCAGTTGAATGTAATTCGTTTCTGTCAACTTTGCAAGAACTCTCGATCTATATATCAGTTATAATCAATTGGGATTATAGTAATTTCTTGAACTGAGCATACAAACTGAATTTAGTACTCATAACGAACTGGCTTTAGCTGAATATGAACTTATTAACATTCTTATATTGCAACTTTTGTTAGGTTTAGGATCATGTGTGAAATGAGAAATTGAAGCTTCTTTCTAGTATGAATAAATCTACCTTTGTCACAAATGTGAATAATCAAGGAAGGATGGAAAACAAGGTAGGATGGGAAACCGCTATTGGTATGGTGATATTTGTTGTTAGGTCAGAGAAGACGAGGCCTCCATGAATCTGACATCAATAATTAGATAGCTCAAAGGTGGTTAACAAAAGATATATGCTAAGTAAATTTATTGGATACTGCTATAACCCAACCAGATCATTAACGTTGTAAGTTTGTGTAGTCATAATCTAGCATAACGACCCGTTAGCGAGTCCCTTTATATTAATGGTAACTTCCTCTGGTACTCTTTGAGTTTACAGATTACTTATTTATCGTCTGGTCTTTTACTAAAGCAACAGAAAGTGTGAATAACTGAAACTTCCACATGGGCAAGGCACGAATGACACATCTTTTGTAGCCTCTCAATCTGGAAGGGGAAAAGAGAAAGTTGACAGTACTGTGTGCCGTGGTTAAGTGAGTACCTATATCGGGATTGCCTTACCAGGTAGCCAATCCATCCACCATAAAGTGTGTTCAACTCAAGGGGATCTACTGGTGTGACAGTTTTAATTCGTAAATTATAAAGTTTTTATCTTTGAAGTGAGTGGTATAGTTATTAAGGTCGTCTGAAAAGCTTCATTATGTTCCATATGTTTTTAGGCTCCATGGCCAAGATTATCGTTGCATAGGAAGTCTTTTTCCAAATGTTGGTGATGCACCCAGAATTCTTGCAGCTTAACATATTTGACACAAATGACAAAGTTACAAACAGATAAAAAGGTACAGTATTTTCTAAAATTAGAAAATTTTGGTATATGAGATGTATTTGAGTAGTTCTTGAGGCAAAATGTCTTTATGTATTGTTCATTACAGTAATTTTGTGTTTTGCAAATCACAAAAAGCCACATCAAATGTAAAATAATGTTAACACCTTCGTATATCCATCTACTTATTTTAAATTTATTTTATTTTGATTGTGTTTATCACTTGTGAGTACACAGGAAATCAATAAAGCATACAGTTTGCTAAGTAGGCGGTTGTGATGTTGTAGCAAGATCATGAAAGTATTCCCTTAAGCATCGTTCCTTCTTATCACATTGGGTCATCTTATTGTTGGAATTTCATGACAGAATGTTGGACATGGCAACTGGGGACTTAGGTGCGCCAGCTTACCGTAAATTTGATGTTGAAGCCTAGATGCAAGGTTTAGGACGATATTATGAGGTGCACTTAAAAATATTTCTGAATCTGTTTTAAGTTATGTAATTGACTGCTTTCTTGGAGAACACAATAGCTACTGCGGTTTTGTATAATTAGATTCGAATTATGCAGATATCAAGTGCATCAATTTGTAGACTACCAGAGCCGAAAATTAGGCATACGATACCGTCCAGAAAGTTTAGCTAATACCCCAAGTACAAAGAAAGGTAAAGGCCGCAATCTAACCCCACTAGAATTTGTGCACATGGTAAACGCAACGGCGTGTTCAGTTCCTCGCATGATTGTGTGATTTCCTCAGTTGGTTTTTGGTTATAATGGACAAATAAAATAATGTTTACGGCGATAATTTGTTTCTATACAGAAAGCCAACTTCCAATGAATGCTATGAGAATAGAAAAGAAAATGACCCGCCCGGGGTTCTGGTTCTCCTTTCAAATGCATGGGTATGGGTTTGGTACAAAAAATGAAGGTTGAAAGAGACAGTGAGCTTGCTTCTGTCAAAAAACGAATTGAAGAGCTTGAATCATTAGCTGCTACACGGCAAAAAGAGGTATACATTTTTCTGATATTTTTTTGTTAAATTCCAAATTATGTCGATTACCAAGTCTTAAGGTACTTTCAGTTCTTAATGGCCATTCGCGTTTTCATAATGGGTCTCTCAAAAGAGAGAAAAATGATATACACAAATGACTTCTCTTTATTCTTGCATGATAAGGATCCAATTTGCATACGGAGTCATCATATAGATTGGCACAACCTGTTATACAAAATCAAATATTTATAACACAATGTTATATATACTTGAATATTAGAGAGGAATAAAGTCAAATGACGTGCATGGTTCGGTCAAGATGGATACGAGCCAATTGTGTTTGTGAATGGTCCTGTTTCGACACAAGATAAAGTTGCTGAGATTTATTCATATTAAATTGCATGTAATATGAGTACTATACAGACTAGCTTGCGCGGTGTGTCATTGAGATTAAACTTTGATGTAAATTTATATAAATTTACTTTGTATTTTTTTAATTGTTCTATAAATTTTAACGTTCATTTGAGTTTAATTCATATACTATGTTGTTACAAAAATTTTTGTATATTTTAATTTTTCTATAAATCTTGATATTCATTTATTTTCATTGTTATGCATTTAATATAAAAACTGGTACGTTTATATCTTATTATGTCCACTTTTTGCTACTATTCTTTAAAACTCTTCTTACGCTATACAAACATATGTCAACAATAATTGTTCTATAAATTGTAGAGGATTGACGTTAGGATTTATGTTATTTAGCGGATGTGATCGAGTTACTAGGATGGAAATATTTTTTAATCTCATCACAACATAGCGTAAATACGTTAGGATAGGATTTATATGTGATTGAATTGATGCATTAGCTATTGTGGAGAATGTGTAGTGATTTAGTTACGATAAATGTAGTGTAATGATGTTAGGATACAATTTATAAGTGATTAAATCAGCAGATATGCTCGAGTTATTGTAGTAGTTGTTATGTAGAATATGCAGTAAATTAGGATAGAATTTCTAAGTATTTTAGGTGTTGAATTCTTGATGCATCAGGAAAGACCACGGTTACCTGTTGACAAGATCAGGTTGGGTCGGGAACAAATTACAAAAAACAAATACCAGTTAGTGTCACACTTTTGGTTTACAGGTGGTGAGTATGTAAGCACAAGCGGTATAATTGGTCAATTATTATGACTTATTGATGAAAGAAATATTGGAAATATCGGGTATCAATTATTCTATCAGATTACAAGTACAGCTACGAATGAACATGCCAGCCCAGGCAAATCACAAGGTCTTTATAAGCTATTTTGGATTAGCTACACAAATTTTTTTACTTTTATCATCATAATTTTTAGTTTTGGGGGGTGAGATGACTGCATTTGAGTGCTGAAATGGTGGCTTAAGTGGGTTTGTGTGGTGGCTGAAATGGGTGGGTTTATGTGATGAAATGGGACTGAAATGGGTATGTTTCGGGACAGAAGTGGGGGCTAAAATGGGTCAGTTTTGGGGCTGAAATTGGTGTGGGATTAGGGGCTGAAATGGGGCTGCGATGGGTGCATTTGGGTGCTGAAATGGGGGCTGAATTTGGTGTTGAAATGGGCTGAAACGAGTATGTTTGGGCAATGAAATGGATCCTAATCTTCCATAAGTGAACATGAGCCAAATGAGGCTGAATTAGATGTACGCATTTTTGTATTGAACTGATGAATTTAAGGCCAGTTTGTTGTAGCATATGCGAATTCAAATAGTATTTCGTTAATTGTTGTTGATATACCTGATCCTTAGTATACGTTGTTTACATCCCTTGATTAATTTTCATTATCTTTTTTAAGGATTTGGCTTCCGTTACTAACGATGATGGGACACCTTCTAAAGCCTTAAAAAGTACCGCAATTAGCCCATCATGAAAATCTTCAAGAAAGAAACGTGAAGATGAAGCTTTGCCCGTTACTGGAGAGTCAAGCACACAGAAAAAAGCACTAATTCTTATCCAAAGACCTCACAAATGGGAATTAATACACCAGCAAGATGTGGAACCTGCAAAAATAGCATATGTAACAGCATAAACTGAATATACATTCCACTATAGTCATGATAATATCATCAACTATAATTATTATTACACTTCGTTTTACTCCTCTGGGTATTTAGCTCAGCTTGATGCTATGGAACTCTATTTTGAGTTGATTCTCAAGGTAATACTTAATTTTACGGCCACCCTTTTTTTTCTTTTTTTCTTTTTTTGCTCGTGTGTTAATTATTATTATTATTTATTTTATTTTTTTATTATTTTTTTTGTTATAGTCTCATCCGGATCATTATGTGTGCATATTCAAATTGGCTGGGATCAAAAGCTTTTTTGTAGTTGAACCTACTAATGCCATTTCAGATATCATGATGAGAGTTTGTCGTAAGTAGCTTCTTCTTTATTTAATTTCTTGATTATGGCTTTAGCTATTTAATCTATATGCACATTTATCAAGTTTTATTTGTTTCTCAGTAATTATGGCGTCTTCATTTTGATTATTAGTTATAGTCTATCATACTATAGCAAGGCTTTCAGTAATTATTCCATGTTTAACCTTCTTAACTATTTAACTAATTAACTATTGATCAATGCAATATTTAATTGTCAATTATATTGTAAGCGGCACAGGACAAAAGGTACATTTACTAATCTCAACTTATTTTTATGTCCATGCGTTAATTTGCATATTCTTTCGCTATAGTAAAATATGCCAACGATAATTATAAGACATGCCCTCCCGATGCGGGCTTATATGCCCAGGAGGGCTTATAAGTCATATAATAACACAAACACGCATATTCGATAACCGTTAAAATGCAACTAGCAATAAGTCCACGTCATTGCCATGTAATTGTCATTAAAAGTCATGTCATCACATTTAGTCCACCTAAGCAATTATTAATCAACTAAAATTCGGATTAATTAAAATGTTCAAAAATTTAGTCCATTAAAATGCAACTAGCAATATTCGAACATGGGATGGTCTCTAACCATAAACAAACATCTCAACCACTGGAACAATCCAAATTTTGTTAATCTGTTTCCATGTAAAAATTGATAAAGGCATTAATTAGAAGCACAAAAATCCAATAATAATACAAAACATATTATCCATTTTTAATTTTACGTAAAAAAAATCCTGAGCTCATTCATAATAACTTTTTATCGAAACCCTGATATCATGTTTTCCTCCCTAAAACACGGTCGACATTAAAAAAAATTCATCAACCAAGGCGGCTGAGGTATATATGATCGTTTCATTATGTATGTTGTTTCTTTAATTTTCGTACACAAACTAACTAAAAACAATCGTCTTCACACACATTCATTCTCAAATCTAAAGAAAAAGAGGTAAAAGAATTATTGTTTCAAGAATTTTTGATATCATAACGTTTCATGCCCCATCATATTTTTTATATACGTAAATATGAATTTTTGTATCACGTTTATGGTTTTGTTTGACTAATCTTACTTTGTTGATTAGTCATATGGTTTTGATTGGCATATATAATTAAGGTTGTTTGAGTGGTTATATTAATTGTGCAGCGATGAACATGCATGTAATATTAAGAGTGGTTTGATCCATTAATCAGTGTAGTTTGTTTTCTTATAAACCTGATGATGGTACGTTTAATTTTTTTCCTCGCGCAAACGATTCCTACATGAATGATACGCTCCATGTGATGAACGTGCAATCAACGACCACGAACAATAGGCATTGTTATTAGAGAACCCAACTCAGGTAACCTGTAATAATTACATATATTACATATAGGATTATAGTACATCGTTTGTAATATATGTAAGTTTTTGTTCGTTAACGACGAGTTACATGAATGTACCCATTCTGCCTGCATAATTACAATCTCCTTTTGGGGTATGCAGTCAGTGGTTCAGGTTTTGGCTATGCGATTCCAGCTGTGATCGGTCACGAAATGTCAGTATCTAAAACTCCTGTGGTTAACATCGTTAGTGGTGATACTGATGGTAAAGTTAACACAGGTTAGGTTGCTTTTGGTTTTTGAAGTTTTCATGTACGCTTTATCTTCCAACATGTGGAACCTAATTATAAGCGCATTGTGTTATTTATGAGGGCATAATTGTTGTTTTTTCACCTTTTCAGGTACACTTGAGTCGCTGCGAAATATACATGCGCAAGTTCGAGCATACTGAAACAATCACAACCAGTGACTAACCATTGTTTCAATACCTGTTAACTATTTACTAATTTTTAAATGTTGTTGTTGTTCTATCTGTTTACGCAACCAGGAACAAGTCATTCCACGTTACATGAAAATAGCAGGCCTCCACGTTAGCGGTTGTGAGATAAGTTTATTTTTTATTTTGAATCACCATTTTTTTCTCTTAACGAGGCTGCATATCACACTTTTGGAGTGGTGCTAATGAATGACTGGAGTGGTATGCTATTTTATTCCTAACTTGATTGTTATTTGTTACCAGATTCAGTTGATTGTTCATATTGATAGTCCATGGATTCAACAGCAAGAGATATTCAGGCGTGAGAGTATATGCTTCTTGGTCCTTTTCTTAGCAATAGTTTTGGTAAGAACTGAGGTTGTGTTTCTCTTGAAATATTATATGAGTGCTAAATAATGAATTATTAAAAGTAGCTGATTTGGTCCACTTTGAATGTTCTCAAGTTGACAAACTTATAGATGTTTGTGAAAAGGGTTCTCTTATGTAAGAAGCCTCATTATTTACTAAATACACAAACTAATTTGAACCCTAAAGTACATTAATGATACACATTTTGTATCTAATAGAATTAGGATGAAAAAAAAACATTTATTTTGCTGATTTGAGTTGGGTTTTGAAATCTTGTGCTTCCAGGGACGGCAATATCCCCTTGGATTGTGACTCTAGATGCTTTAGAACCATTTGCGTGTGATGCTCCCAAATAGGTAACTTTGTCCTTCTCGAACTGAAAGCTAATACACTCCAAAATATCCAATGCTAAGAGTTGTGACTGATACAGTGTCTTGAAGCAGCGATGGAGAGAAGAGTTGTGACTGTAAGGTAAATATACTACTAAATTCTAATGTTCTTCGTCTGTTTAATTATTATGTATTTGTGTGTAGTGTTAAATTGTATAATCTGTCTTTGTCTGATTTTTTTTGCAAAAATTCTAAATACCCGGGTTTCTTCATTTAAATAATTACATTTGTCATTACCGACATCCTTTGTAACTCAAATATTCAGTTTACCATTATGCTACAAACCATAGAAAAGGCATACTACAGCAATCAACATTTTGAGAAGTAAGCACAGGCTATTTACTTATGTTCAGTATGCTGAAATAACTGTTTGTTACAGATGAAACTATAGTTACACTACTTTTAATTGTTATAGATGATGCGTGTTATTGTGTAACATTTAGGTCCAAAATGTTCGCTTTGGTTTGTATAAAATCTGGGAACAAAGTTATGGTAAATTGTGATCAGAAAGTAAGGAAAAGTGTGATGCTCTCTAAATATCTTCGTCTAACAAAATCTAATTAAAAGCTAATACAACGCCTCCGGTAGTCTTTTCTGGTCACATTATTAGTTGGTTCGTTAAATAATCAAGGATTGTTGTGATTTTTTTTTTTGATTTTTTTTTTTCACATTTTGAGCCAACAAAAATACATTCAAAGTCCATAATTTGTATTTTTTAATTACGATTTTTTTATATATGTTGTATCCCAAGTTTGCGGACTACTAACAAGACTTTTATTTTATACCATTGTTTGAACTGAATCGTTGCAATAAATGCTTCCTTTATTAAACATTATTGAAAATTTGAAAACTTTGATCAATGCATGTTAGAATTGAAATACAAAAGAAACGAAAAAAGAAGCTATGGTTTGATCTTATTAGACAGCCAACGGAAGAAGAGATAGCAAAAAAAATGGAATTCCCTTAAAAGATACCGTGCAATTACAAACGTATTGAAGCCCATTGTGTCTCTTAATAGAAAGAATCCAATCACACAGAAAGAATTTATCGACATGTTTGCAAATAATGATGGCGACGAGAGACGGCATCTTGCTCTTCTCAAGCTTGCACTCAATGATGTGGTAATTTCGTTATTTCATAATTCCTTTAGATTATAAAGCTTAAAGTTTAATGTATATGTGGAACTTGATTCATTAAAACTAAAGGAGAACTTGCTGATGAGACAAAGATATGGACTCGACAATAAAGGCTACAAAACACTGTGAGAAATCATGGGTAACATAAGTATATCAAGGGAGATGGTTAGGAAGCGTGAAGTTAACATGAGTATATCAAGGGAGATGGTTAGGAAGCATGAAGTTATCTGATGAAGTTCAAACATCCGGCTCAAATCGAATATGTGCCTTACTATCTCTTGTGATGCAATCAACCAACAACATTTTTTGTATACAAATAAGATTTATTTCAAATTTGAGTTTATTTGGTTGTATGCTTTGTTCTTGTGTATCACTTTGTAAGTTTTTTTTATTATATTCGATAAATATTATTTTCTTTTCGTTCTTAATGCATTCAATATGTTTATAACTTAATTTTATTAACTTAATTCTTTCAACGATATTCATAACGGACACCATCAAAATTATAATTAAAAGTGTGGGCGGGCTTTGAAGTCTAATATATATATATATATATATATATATATATATATATATATATATATATATATATATATATATATATATATATATATATATATATATATATATACATTATATATTGGTTCTATGAAAAAAGCAACTTTGGTGGAAAAGTGGGAAAATAGTGCAAATCACCCCTCCTTTCCCACCTCCTTTTTTCCTCCTAACTACAGGGACCAGTTTGTTAAGTCGTTCATTCTTCGGGGACGGTTTTATAAATTTGCACTATTTTCTTCCTTACCATATATAATGCTTAATTCTTTTCATTTTTTTCCTCTGATCATACGCTCTGTGATTAAATCATCTGCTCATAATTTCTCATTTCTTTTTTTTGATTAAATCCTTCAATCAACACACTATTTGATGATCATGGTTGTATAACTGATCAGATGCACTTGATCCTCTCGTCATTAATTTCTCAAATTGAAGATCAAGGTTAGTTGTTTAAATGATGCCAATTACAGTTTTATTAGTTTATATATGTGTGTTTCTTAGTGTTTATTTGTATGGATTCTCGTTTATTATGAGTTCGGGTTTTGTTAATTGAAATTTTCCTCGGTAGTTACAGGTTTGTTCATTGATATATTGATTATAAGAGTTTATTGACATGATTCACTGTATAGAATAGTTTTTTGAAACAAAATTGAGAAAAAAATGCATCTAAAACGTGTTTATAAAACTGCACACAAGGTGTTTGATAAAATGTTTCAATGAAATTTTATAACTGTGATGCACTGATTTTACATTGTGATGTTATCTAATTGTTTTGATTAATTTTTTAGTGGAATATTGGGCCAATGAAGATGTCGATATGAAGATAATGGGTCCCATGCCACCTGGTAAGACTCCTTTTGAAGTGGTAAGTGGTGTCAATCCCATCACCCCACTTGACCTAACACCGTTACCGACTACAACACATTTTAGTTCTAGTGGAGAAGCACAAGATCAACAAGTCCAGCAAATGCATGCACAGATACGAGCCATAATCGAAAAACAGAATCAGAAGTATAAAGAGCGAGTAGATTCTCGTCGCTAGAGAGTTGTGTTTAAAGAAGGAGACTTGGTTTGGATTCGACTTGGGAGGGAGCGTTTTCCAGCTGGTAGGTTTGGTAAGTTGCAACCTTGGGCTGATGGTCCGTTTCGGGTGCTCCAAAAAGGATCAATGACAATGCCTACAAAATCGATCTACCTGGTACTTATAATGTGGCAGACTTATCCCCCTATGTGACTGATAGTGAAGATAGCGAAGATGAAGAGGTTCACGATGTCGAGCAAGATTCGAGGGCGAATCTTTTTCAAGCAGGGGAGTATGGTGCACGTAGCTATTGAGATCATGGGTGGTTATTTTCAGTTTATTAGTTTTTCATGTTCTGTTTTTTATTGTCTTTATTTTGGCTATATAAAAAGCCATGCCATTGTCAACAAAAACAGTTCACTTTTCGTTAAGAAGTTATTAAAAAAAGTAGAGATTCTATTCTCACAATATTTGCTCCTGTTATACTCTTTTCCACCATCAATATTTGTTGTTTGCATTAGTACATACATCAAGTTAAGCTCTAAATCATCTATCCTAACACCTCATTTGTGGTCAATTATGCCTTTAGTTCTATTTATGTACATAAATGTAAAGGTCCTGAGTTGATATTGAGCTCGGCTCATATTATAATATGCAACTTGAGCATAGTTTAATGAATCTGCTTATTAACTATGGAGCTTATACTAACAAAAGCTGGTAAAGTGCGGCTCAGTTTGCTAGGTAAACTTCACTTGAGCTCAGATTGCCGCGTAAATGCATTTTGTCTAAAGCGTTTTTTTATTCTACTTTTTTTATGATTATGGAGTGTTTGGATTTACGTTTTTAGAATACTAGTCTAATTATTCCGACTTCACTTTATATAATTATCATATAATCAGTCCAAAGATACAATCCAAACACCCCATATACTGCACATTTTGATCATTGTGTGTGCTGCAGCCTATATGAATATGAAATGAAAAAAACTTTAGATTCAAAAGTTCAAGGTTGACTATAGTATAGGTTCTCACCAAACTATCATTCATCAATAAAGAGATCAGCTTGGTTTTCGACTTTCTATCAAGTGAATCTGTAACTAGTAAATTGATGCACATTCATTTAGTTACATCATCTACTGTTTTCACATTATTAAAACTTCCACTGTTAACAAGAAAAAACATGCTAATCTAAAGTCACAAAGTAGCTACTAAAACTTTTCAACAACATCAAACTAACCGAACTATTAACAAAGAGTGACTAATCTACCAAATGATTATCAAATCCATGCTCATGAAGAATCTATTAAACGGCACGGTGGCTCCATGAAAGAATCAACATTTTTCTTCTATTCAATAAAGTGGTAGTGTCCATATGACGCCACCGGGCATGTAGCTGCTATACATTGGTAAGGACATTGCAGCCGAAGAAGATAGTACTGCATCATAGTTCTGTCTATAATCTCCACCACCTGATTTTGGAGATTGAACTCTTGCTTCTGAAACCGACCCGCTACCAGTATGTGGATATTTCACTCTGCCTCCAGAATTAGTCCCACCACCAACCGAATGCCTTGCATTATCCTCGCCATCCTTTTTATCTTCCATTGTTAACCTGTGGTAGGACGGGTTGTTAAACGATGCTGCTATGATGTAAACTGTTCCTGAAGCGATCAGTGGCCCCTCAACGATCCTACTAAGTATTTGTCCTCCTGGACCCGCTGGTATTGATATGACAAATTTCTCAAGAAAATCTGTTAATATATTATTTAATTGCATCTCTTTACCTAGTGTCTATGTTAACAGATGCACCAATCTGTTAACAACAGATGCGCCAATCTGTTAACATAGATGCATCAATTTGTTAACAAATAGATGTACCAAGATAAGACACAACAGTTAACAAGAGGACTATGTGAAACACGACCCATTTTTCCACTGATTATGCATACTATGTAACAGAAACATGATTTTTATCATGGAATTACCTGGTCCGGTTACTGTAATGCTTTATAATTTTACGTACAGGAATTACCTGGTCCAGTTACTGTAATGCTTCCAACCAAAATGTGTACTACACCACAAAAGGTCTTAACGCCTAAAAAAATTATGGTTCTATTAGAAAGTGAAAAATGAATACGAAAGTACTAACAAGAACATACCCAATCCCAATAACTAATTAAATGACGACCTCGTATTAACAGATAACATACTAACCTCGCATAAATATAAAGGTAGAAGTAACCAGGTAAATCAGTAGAGTTCAAGTAAAAAACTAAAAAAAGTTGGGCATCAATGTGCCAGATCAACTCAAACCACTAATTAGTAGCTCAACCGTATGCACTAAAGTGCCTCAAACGGATGCAGTAGATTACCTAAAACGGGTGCACTAAACATACAAATGAATGCCCTAATGTGTTGATCAATGCACTAAACATACAAATGGATGCCCTAATGTGTTCATCGATACACTAAACATACAAACAGATGCACTAAACGTACAAATGGATGCCCTACCATACAAACAGATGCACTAAACATACAAACAGATGCACTAAACATACAAATGGATGCACTAAACAGATTTCAAATTAGTTCCAACGATGTACTAAACATACAAATGGATGCCCTAATGTGTTCATCGATGCACTAAACATACAAATGGATGCCCTAATGTGTTCATCGATACACTAAACATACAAACAGATACACTAAACATACAAATGGATGCCCTACCATACAAACAGATGCACTAAACATACACACAGATGCACTAACATACAAATGGATGCCCTAATGTGTTAATCGATGCACTAAACATACAAACAGATGCCCTAATGTGTTCATTGATACACTAAACATACAAATAGATGCACTAAACATACAAATGGATGCCCTACCATACAAACAGATGCACTAAACATACAAACAGATGCACTAAACATACAAATGGATGCACTAAACAGATTTCAAATTAGTTCCAACGATGCACTAAACATACAAATGGATGCCCTAATGTGTTCATCGATGCACTAAACATACAAATGGATGCCCTAATGTGTTAATCGATGCACTAAACATACAAACAGATGCCCTAATGTGTTCATTGATACACTAAACATACAAACAGATGCACTAAACATAAAAATGGATGTCCTACCATACAAACAGATGCACTAAACATACAACAGATGCATTAAACATACAAATGGATGCACTAAACAGATTTCAGATTAGTTCCAACGATGCACTAAACATACAAATGGATGCCCTACTATGACCAACTATTCACTAAACATACAAACAGATGCCCAATTAGTTCAAACAGATGCACTAAACATCCAAATGGATGCCCTACAAGGGAAATCGCTAGAGGTAGCACCTACAGTATTAGCCAAACACGCAAACAGACTGTTTGCTGTATCCTGTGATATTTGCCATTCCAATGGATCTACAGGCACTCTGCAATATCAAAGATCCCATATCAAACACAACAAAACCCCTGAATCAGATCTCAACTTATCCTAACACAATCGATCCACTTGTTCACTCATAACCAGATACATATAAAAACCTAAAAACTATGGATCATCAGAAACAGATATCCAATAATTCAAATGCACCCAGATGCAATTAAAACCTATGAATTGGGGGAACTCAAACATTATCGTGTCTATTTACTACATAACTAAAGATCATAAACAGTCCAATCGTAATCGAATACACCAATAACAACCTAATAAAAATAAAAAATAATTAAAAAAAAATATATAAAAAAATAAAAAAATAACGATTACTATAAAATCATTAAATAATCGTAATAGTTAATACCTTAGTTCCTTCGATTCCAAACTGAGATAACTGAATTCCATTAGCTTTCAAAAACTCCATGTTATGCTCCGGATACGGTTCAGGACACAAATATCTACAATCATAAATCATCTGTTCAAATTATCACGACAATACACCTAGAGTCACAAATCACCAAAAATAGGCAAATTACATTTTCCATTAGCTTAAAAAATAATGGTGCACACGGTGCGACGGTGGTGGTGGTTGTAGTAATGGTGGAGACGGTGGTGGTGTTGACGGTGCAGAAGGTGGAGACGGTGGTGATGGTGGTGGTGGTGGTAACGGTGCAGACGGTGGTGGTTGTGAAGGTGCAGAAGGTGGATCTGATTGAGAATAACTGATCGGATTGATATCCCTCTTTTGTTGTTTTGTTTTTAATTTTTACCCTAAACTTTCAAGTGTTTTCAAAATCTACCCTATAACTATTTTTCTCACTTTTTTTTTATCTAATTACACTTTTCTCTAGAACCGGACCCTATATATATATATATATATATATATATTATATATATATATATATATATATATATATATATATATATATATATATATATATATATATATATATATAATAGGAGAGTGTCATAAGCCGCCCAAGAACAAGACTCAAAGAGATTTTGTTATAAGACGGTGGTGGTTGTGTCATAATAGGAGAGTGTCATAAGACGGTGGTGGTTGTGAAGGTTCCACATGTTGGAAGATACTAGTCATCTAATAGGAGAGTGTCATAAGCCGCCCAAGAACAAGACTCAAAGAGCTTTTGTTAGTGGGGCTTAGAGTGACAGTGAGGGTGATGACGACGAGCCTAAGAACGACGAAGTTGCTCTCATGGCTCATGACTCAGAAGAGGTATGCTTGAAAGTTGGATTGGAACCAGACGAGTGAATTAAAGACAGCGGGTGTTCAAGGCACATGACGGGAAACAAAAGCCTTTTCTCAACCTACCAACCATACGACGGAGGTAATGTTATGTTTGGTAGCAAGCTTAAAATCAAAATCGTCAGAAAAGGTATAATCTCTCATGACTCTCTCTCTATTGATACTCAAAAATAGTAAAGCATATATCGTTTTGAACAAAGAAACCTTAAGAGTCGAGGAATCGTTGAACGTAACATTTGACGAAAGTCCACCTCCCTCTAAGACATCACCTTTGGTAGATGATGACTTAGTTAAAAGTCAAATGATTGAAAATCAAGAAAATCTAGATAATGATAAAGAAGATGAACCTTTAAATAAGAAAATAGTCAATATCAAAGAATCTAGAAGTCATCCATTAGATAATGTCATAGGAGAAATTAATGAAAGAACTTTAAGATCAAAAGTTCAAAATCAAAGTAATTTCTTTTGTTTCATTTCAACAATTAAGCCCAAAAATATAAATGAGGCCATAAAAGATGAATCTCGGGTTATAGCAATGCAAGAAGAATTAAACCAATTTGTTAGAAATGATGTTTGGACATTGGTCCCTCAACCTAAATGTCAAACCATAATTGGAACAAAATAGGTTTTTAGAAATAAAATGGATAAAAATGGTGTAGTGTCTAGAAATAAAGCTAGGCTAGTAGCTCAAGGCTACAATCAACAAGAATGTATAGACTACGACGAAACATTTGCACCAGTTGCTAGGCTCGAGTCAATTAGAATACTACTTGCATATGCATGTGCACATGACTTTAAACTTTTTCAAATGGATGTTAAAAGTGCATTTCTTAATGGTTTTATTAATGAGGAAGTGTATATAGCACAACCTCCCGGCTTTGCCGACTTTGAAAAACCAAATCATGTCTACAAACTTAAAAAAGCTTTATACGGACTTAAGCAAGCACCAAAAGCATGGTATGATCGACTTAAGACTTTCCTAGTTGAACATAAGTATACCATGGGACTAGTAGACAACACTCTTTTCACTAAGAAAAAGGGATCACATATTATCATAGTTCAAATATATGTGGATGACATCATATTCGGATCAACTTGTCAAGAGTTATGCGACGATTTCTCAAAAATCATGCATGACGAGTTTGAAATGAGTATGATGGGAGAACTAAACTTTTTCTTAGGACTCCAAATTAAACAATTAAAAGATAGGATATTCTTCAACCAATCTAAGTACATCAAAGATATGCTTAAGAAATTTGGTCTTGAAGATTCCAAACCTAGGAAAACTCCTATGTCTTCTGAAACTAAACTCACCAAGGATGACGAAGGTGAATCCGTAGATAGAACTAAATATAGAGGAATGATTGGTAGTCTACTCTATCTCACGGCTAGTAGACCCGACATTATGTTTAGTGTTTGTCTATGCGCTCGCTTTCAAGAAGATCCTAAAGCATCCCATCTTGAAGCCGTAAAACGGATTTTTAGATACATTAAAGGTACTACACACTTAGGATTACGGTATCCCAAAGGAACGGGAATTGAAACCATAGTGTATGCCGACTCAGACCATGCTGGTGACTATGTAGATAGAAAGAGTACAAGTGGTATTTGTACTTTTATTGGACATTGTCTTACCGCATGGTTCTCAAAGAAACAAACGGCTCTAGCAATCTCAACAACCGAAGCCGAGTACATGTCTGCAGGAAAAGCATGTCAACAGGCACTTTGGATGAAACAAGTTCTCGTCGACTATGGGATTCAACTCAACGATGTACCCATTCTCTGCGACAACAAAGGAGCTATCGACCTTAGCAAGAATCCAGTTCAACATGCTAGAACCAAATACATAGAGATTCGTCATCACTTTCTACGCGACAATGTTCAAAAAGGAAACATTTCAATTGAGAAAGTATCCTCAAAAGACGACATTGCCGATATCCTCACAAAACCTCTTAAGAGAGAACCCTTTAACCTTTTTAGACTTGGTTTAGGATTAATGGAACCTAATGTGTAGTTAAAACCTTAGCTTGAACCTTAGATTAACCAAACACGATAAAAACCAAAAACCAAAAATTGGTCCCGCGGAACCCTTCGACAACAAGGACAGAACCCAGTTTTTGGTTCCGCCCTATCCGTGGGTTCCTGGGTCAGTTTTTTAATATATTAAACAAAGACTCCTTTACTCCTTCACACATTCCCCAAAAACACACAAGCAACTAGAACTCGACCCATAGCAGAACCTAGGTCATCTTCTTCAACAAATTTGTGTTCTAACTCACACTGTAAGTATCCCAACTCTATTTATATTCTTGATCTGAGTCTAGGATTTCTATTTCTTGCACAAAAAATAAAAACTTGGGGATTATGCATATTTTTGATTAATCATGAAGCATATTCACTGAATTACATAACAAATCATGTTTTTCATAGTTAGGAATTGCATCTTGTAGGACATTAACAAAAAAAAAAAAAAAAAAAAAAAAAAAAAAAAAAAAAAAAAACATGAGAAATTTTTTAAAAAAATCTTCTCACTATTAGGAAAAACGGTTTTGCACATTGTTCATACAAATAAAAACGTTATGTTTTAAACATCATTTGCATAATGTCTCTTGAATGCTAAAGGGAATACATAACTAATATGTATTTTCGGGTACATTCAATCAAAGCTACATTGAATTAGGAGCGTTTGGGTTATCTCTCAATTTTGTTATAAAATTTGTTAAACAAAATTTTCATGCATTAAAAGGAGTCGAGATAACCGCACCTCCATATTGTCCCCATGTAGGCACACACTAGAACATCATATCTAAACTTTTGTTAATTTTAACTAAAGTATGTAATTTTTGTATTTAGGATCAAACATGCCTCCCGCAACTTTCTACGATCACAAAGATACCCTTAAGTATCTCCAAAAACACCATAAGACTAAGGGACTTTCAACGGAACAAGTCAAAATATTTAAGGCCTTAGAAAAGAGATATGTCCACGAGGGTAGAACCATAGACCCTTCCTTTCTAGAAGGAACAAACATTCGCCAAGAACTAGCCGCCATCCAATTTGATTGCCTCTTGGACATTGATGAGCAAATATGTCCTAGATTCATCTTAGAGTTTTATGCTAGTGTAGTTCTTAGCACAAACGATTATGGTCTCATATCCATTCATTTTAAAGTCAATCAATCCCAATTCAACATTCCTTTGAACCAATTTGCTGAAGTTCTCAGAATTTCGGGTCAAGGCAGTTGCCTTTATTCGGACAAATGGTCATTGTCAACCCTTGATTCTCTTGTCGATCGTATGCCTCCATACGACACTCCTTTGACACCAAAAGAGACTATCCATGACCATCTCTTTCTCCCTAGGACCACCCACACTAGGACCACCCGACAAGGCCATCAAGTTGATCGAGACCCGTTTGGCATGGAGCTAAACGAGCTTAGGCCACAATTTAGGAAATGAGAAGAAATTCTTCGGGCAAATGTGTTGTGTACCATAGGGAATAGAGATCACATCAATGCTAGCCTTTACTACATGCTCTATTGCATCTCCACTCATCAACCTTTTAATCTTGCTTACTATGTGGCCAAAAGGATGGCCGACATACCCGTGTTAGGAACAACCGCTATGCCATACGGGATGCTTCTCACCCGTCTTCTTAGAGCATTTGCACCTATCCCTCCTAATGCTAGAGGTTTCTTGCCTGACTACTCCCTCATTCCTCACACATTTTTACCCTTGAGTAACAAGAGAGTAGCCACATTGAAAGGAAAACGCCCTCATCCACCAACCTCATCATCATCATCATCATCATCATCCACGAGCGAGGATGACGGACTCCCAAACTCTAGGATTCCACCTCCGGAGTATATGAGCCAACTTCCACCAATAGCACAACAATCTGAAGAGTTCAAACAAACAAGAGGGATGTTCAAGAACATCGGGCGTTGGATAATGAAGATCAACAAGAAACTCGACAAGCAGTGAGAGGTTAATGAGTGTTTGGTACAATAGGTTTTAAACAATGATGTGATGAATTGTTATGGTTGTAGGATATTTTCTTATTGTTGAACAACTATGAAAACTAACTTGATCATGCAGGGCGATAACATTTACATGTTATCAATTTTCCATGCTTAAGCCACTGTTTAGCTTAAATTCTATTAATAATAAGTTCATTAGCCTTGATTTGATCTATATGATTACATGTGTTATTACTTGTGTTTTTGTTTTTAATCAATCACAACTAAGTAATTACATATGTTTTAGGACAATTTTCGGGATTTGAACGGGTTTCGGGCCTTTAAAAATGCCCACTGTATTGAATTTTTGATTGGCGGATATGGCGGAGCCAAAAAGAGGGTTCCGTCAGTTCAATTTTTTGGTGCCGCCAAAATACACCCAACGGATTCCGCGGAACCAAAAACAGGGATCCGTCTTTGTTTTCGTTTGGTTCCGAGGATCAACAGTCATATTTTTAAATTCTTCGTTTAATCCCGCACTTTAGATAATTGATTATTGATTTAGGATACCTTTACTGATATTTCATCACATTAGGATCATCTTAGCAACCTTAGACAAATAAGAATACAATTTTCCATCAAATTTTGAAAATTCAGATTTCCACTCAAGTTACCTTTCTCTAACAAGCAAGGATCCCTCAAAATGGTTCCTTGCAATCCGTGGATCAATCACATCTTTAGATTTCCCACTCACCCTTTGCATTTACTGCATATCTTCTTCATCTTACTCAACTCCATCTCAATGGATTGACTTTGATGATATGACTAGCTTCTTTTCTTCTTCAAAATCATTAGGAACCAACATATTTCTATGGATCAACATCACATCCAAACACACCCTTCCATAAACCTTGGTGTCTATAAATTAGGAGCTTTAGTTTAATCTTTTCTCACATCTTCACCATCATTTCTAAGCAATATTTCTGAATTTCTAAGCAACCTTCTCCCTCACAAAGTCCAAATCAAACAACTCCTCAACATCCAGACCACACAGAAGAACAACAATAATGAGTGTCAGACCTTGCTGTTTTGTTAATGTCAACTCTTCATCCGAAGAATCATCACCTTTGAACATCTTATCTCCCATTGCTAATGAAAATTTCATTACTCTATCAACTCCAACACCACCTCATATCATAATCACCACTCCACCACCCTCTATAACACCAGTGGCTACCACACCATCACAAGTGACAAGATCACCATCACCACCTCATTCACCCAAACCCCAATTGTTTGCAACTCCACCAACCTCACCACATCCCTATCTAGAAACATTGGAAGACCTATCCACCACCAATGCCTTTTGAGGTAGAACCTTCACATCGAGAACCACTTCTCTTCTATCCCATCTATAGGGACATTCATGGTCCTCTTTACCGTGATCAAGCTCCACCACAACAACCTCAACCTCAACATTTTTCACCAACATCCACACTACAAGCCATTGATGAGTCAACGTGGATAAACCAACCACAAACTCAAGGCGAAATTAATGAGGAACTTGATCGCCTCTACGCCTTCTCAAACATGGTGGATTCCCACCTAAATGAAGCAATGAATTTACAATCCACTTTGCTTGCATCCATCATGTCTCCTACTTATGTTCCACCACCTCCACCAACAAACCATCAACCAACATCACCACCTTCGCCATCAAACTACCAACCAACACCACCACCAACAACAAACGAACCAAACCTTCCACCAAACTTCCCTCGACATGGTTGTTCCATGTGTGAGCGGACCGCCCATCTCACTCAAAGAACCAACATTTTGGTTCATGAGTTGCAAAATGAAATGAGGTTCATTTGAACCATATCCTAGAGCGCCTAAATGCTCTTTCACACCCACTACAATAGATGCTAGGAATTTCTCTATCTTAGTAATGCACTTTTATAGGATTTTTAGGACTTTTTCTTTCTAAGTTAGTTTCCTTTTTATTTCCTTTGTAAGCATCTTCATTTGTGGCATTTGTCACAAATAATTTTCAATTGAAAGGTGTTTGTTGTTGTTCATGTGTTGATTGTGATCACTAATTGTGTATTATATATGGTTGGTTTGAACTTTTGTGCTCGGTATGAACTTTCTTACTTGGTTGATTGGGTTGAACTATTATACTTGAATTGACCCATTATACTTGGTTGAATGGGCTGACTATTATTCTTGGTTGCTCATTTGTGTTGTAGCTCTCATTACTCATGCATCATATTACTTGGTTGGCTTGAACCATTTACAACTAACTTTTGTTTTGTAGCATTTCTCATCCTTGCATCATATACGTTGGTACCATAGCAACGGGGAGTATTGATCAAGGGGGAGCTAATCATGCACTAACCTTTATTTTTGTAGCATCATTCATCATTGAATCATATACTTTGGCACCCTAACAAGGGGGAGTATTGATTAAGGGGAAGCTCATATAGCACTAACCTTTGTTTTTGTAGATTCAAGCATCATAAACTTGGCACTCTAATTAGGGGAGTATTGTCCAAGGGGGAGCTAATAAGCACTCAAAATTCATTTCTCATCATACTTGGCACTCCAATTAGGGGGATTAATAACCAAGGCCCATTCACTATATTCTGCATTGCATTTCCTCTTTTTGTTTCGATAAAAAGGGGGAGATTATATTAAACTCATACATCATACATTTCATACAATTTAAAATGGCAAAATTGCTTTTAAATTTGCATAAAACAAATTTAATCTATATTTTTAAAAGACTTGCACTTTATTTATTCCATTGCTTAAAAATAAACTTTATGTTTTGTCATCAACAAAAAGGGGGAGATTTTTAATACAAATATTGTCTAAAAATGTTATTTATATTTTACGATCTTTGTTATATTTTGTTAATGACAATTATAAATTTTATCTTTAGCAAAGCATAAATATAAGTTAAGTCTTTTACATATATAGTTACAAGCTTTTAAAACTCATAACATGCTACATACATGATCACTAGTTCATACATGATACATACATTTTACATTTACATATTACATTTTATTTCTTAAAATGGAAATTGTACAATGCATCATGGCATACATCATATTGAGATCTTTAGATATCTTGAAGATCTTAAGAATATCATGGTTAGATCTTCACACAAAGAATTAGATATGGTAATATCTTGGCAAGATTTTGGAAAGATTTTGAAAGATTTGCTGTCAGGGTCTGGCGGAACCAAAGTCCATAAGGGACGGATCCCTCATTTTGGATCCGCTAAATTCGTGAAATGTTTGATCAGTTTGCCTATAAATAGCAAGCTGCTCATTCATGTTTTCTCATCACTTTTAGCATAAACAACATTCATTCATTCATTCTTTCATTACTAACCCATTCATATTACATATTACATTCTTAGTGATCTTTCTTTTGTAGCAAAGAGATCAAAGCATCACAAGCTTCAACTAAGCATTGCATGACTTGTTAGAATAGTCACTGTGTTTATTAGGAGTTTGTCACACATCATTGTTGTACCAATCATTCATATACCTTAGTAGAGTCCGGTTAGTATTTTAGTCCTTAAAATACATAGAGTGTCGGGAGTGGTTGTGCCCTTGTAAAAGAACTCGGTATCTAGCTTTGTAACGGAAAAAGTGTAAGCGACGTGTATAAAGGTTTTCTCCGCCGAGAAGGGAGCTTGTTTCTTAGTGAAGAAAAACTCTCGAGTTAGAGGCTCGAGGAGTGTAGTAGGGCAAGGAAGAGAGTTCTTGTAGACCGAACCACTATAAACATCCGTGTTGTGGTTTGATTGTTTCTTTCTCTATTTACTTGTTATATATTGTTTATTGTTTGCATAACTTTGAAATCACATTAAGTATTCAAAGCAAAAGAATTTTAAAACGGTAAAACTATTCAACCCCTCTTCTAGTTTTTCACAATTGGTATCAGAGCTACGTTACTCAAGACTTTCAAAATATATTATATTTTAAAACTTGAAACGTTCAATGGATTTTGAAAACTTCAAAGAAGGGCAATCTATGCAAAGACCACCACTATTTGAACCAAATAGTTTTATATATTGGAAAAACCGCTTTGAAACTTATGTGAAGTCAAAGGATATAGATCTATGGTACATTATTATAGAAGGTGACCATAAGGCCATAATAAAAGATATATCAAGTGGTCGGAATGAGGATACTTCTCTTACTCGTCACAATGATGAGCAAAAGAAGTTGATTGCCAAAAATAATGAAGCTAAAATGATGCTTTACAATGCTTTACCTAGGAAAGAATATGAAAGAGTATTTATGTGTAAAACCGCTAAAGATATTTGGCAAAAGAATTTTAAAACGGTAAAACTATTCAACCCCCCTTCTAGTTTTTCACACAAGTGTTTAAATAATATATGTAAGTATATAGCCCCACTTTACCTATACTTGTTTTACAAACCTTGGGGTGAGAAACATGCAAAATATTTTCTAGACCACAACCAACACTTTATTTTCTCAAAACTATTGCATAGTTAGCCTAAGCCCCTGAACCCACTGTTATGCCCACCTTCATGAACCGTTAATTCCTGCTAGGAAGCGCGATTGATATAAATAGATCTATTGGGGTGACTCCCCTGTTCGGTTGGCTAGACGGGTCAATGCGGGCGTATACCAAGTCGGATTACGAGTGTATTTGGTTAAACACTCGTTATAGGCCCCTATTATTATTATTTATTATTATTATTATTATTATTATTATTATTATTATTATTATTATTATTATTATATTTTATTTATTATTATTATTATTATGCTACATTGTAGCGCACTGAACTTTCGAGCTTCGGTTGCATGAACTTAGAGCTAGCGTAATAGACTATTTTATTTTGTGTGACATTATATTCGTTGTAATGGTCACATGCCCTACTCTTGGTCCACATTTATAATTTTACTTTAAGGTAAACTTTATTATCATGACATTGTGAGCGACACAATGATCACAAAACTTTTATTGAACTCACATTATCTTTACTGCTTTATCATAAACCTATGAACTCACCAACCTCGTGTTGACACTTTTAGCATGTATTTTCAGGTTTAAGGCGATAGCCTAGTTGTGGAGGCTTTTGGCATGGCATAGCATGGTCATAGAAGACTCTGATATATTTGGGACCGCTTTATTTCCTTTATGGGCCTTTATTTCCGCACTGTTTTTGGAATGCTGCAAACAAAATAATTTTGAATCTGAAATTTCTTTTAAACGGTTGAGCAAAAACCGTTCTTTGTACTTTGTGTTGTGATACCAATTTAGTAGCACCTAAACATGTATGCTTCCGCTAAATCAGATTTTGGGGGTGTTACAAACTTGAAGCATAAAGATCAAAGTCAAAAGAAGTACGAGCATGATGGAAAAGACGTAAAGACACCGGATTTAAAGACCTTGATGGAAGGCAGATCACGACATTATCATATCACACATAACAAGAACAAAGATACGTATGATGTTAAAGCCAAAGAAACAAAGAAGACGTCAGACGACCTAAGTATTAGAATGACCAACCCTTACGGGGAGATTTTTGGGATTACTTGTAATCATTATAAAGTGTCGGTCATTTAGTATATGTATTAGGTCGTAAACTATAAGGCTTGTATGTTTATTACAAGGCCCGCTCATGAAGCAAGCCCATGAGCAGCCTATTAGTTGATTATTAGGGCAACGCCCACATGATGTAAAAACTATAAATACCCCCTCCCTTGAAAGGAGATGGTGTTGGTTCTTGTTTAAACAAAGGTTATTATTCATGTACAAGTTTTCATCCATTCTCTCTCTCTCAAACTTTCTCTCACTAGATTAATCGATCAATACTTAGTAACAATGACAAACTAGGGATCCTACAGTCTTGATTACGTTTTATTTTGAATTCACGAAGAAATTCTAACATGAAACGAGGACAAATTTGTTCATTAATAGTGAGTAGACAATCAAAACCTATTGTTCGAAAGGCTCTGTCAATATGTTCCTGGGCTACTAATGAGGGATCAATGATTCGACCTTCATGAATGTGACCTGACTCAAGATCTTTGAAGCTTTGAACAAAGTCGGGTGGTAAGTATGGTTCTAATGAAACTTTTGGAATGTAAACGTTGGTTAGAATATTGTCTATGTCATATGTGTGTGGCATTTTTCACCTATAAAGAGATACATTATTAGTAAGACTCTTATATAACGCAAAGATGAAATTAAGATTATCTTGACCAATTTTATGTGCTTGACCCAAACACTCTTTTATTTTTTAAAACCATATTAATTTTTGGAAAAAGTATGCCAATGTAGTTGCATGGTTGTGAAAATGTTTTTGATATGTATTAACAATGTATGATTACGTTTTTGTTACGTTCCTAAACATGATTAACAACACCATATCGAATTGGGGATTATCATATTTTTGACACTTTTTAAAATTCACTTAATTGAGCAACTCCTACATCTAGGTGAATGATATTAATAGTACATTGTTAAGATTTAGTGTTAATTTTAAGCAATTACAAGAAAAATTGAAAATCCTCAAATTCAAATTTATGTTCATATGAACCCTAATAACGAATTAATGAAGAAATAGATGAAATGACTTACAATTGATGTTATTAATGATGTTGTGGTTAATAATCCTTTATTAATATTGTTTGAATTATGTTTTAGTGGAGGGATTAAAGATTTGGGTGTGTTTTGGTTTGATTTCGTCATTGTCGTAGTAACAGGAAGTGTTTAGTTTTGTTTTCAGTAAATTACAAAGGAGAACGGGTTACCCCTTGGGTTACATTATAGTTAAAATATGGTTGGACTATTATACCCTTGAAAAGATAACGGAAAACGGGTGTTGACCGAGACCAAACGGGTCAAGGGACGCAATCGGCCTCAAAATCCCAACTTTTGGACTCACGGCGACGATTTTCCCAAGTTTAGAGCCCTGCCGATGCTTTTGGAAAAGTTTAGGGACCAACGGTGTATTTTTGTCATTAATCAATGATGGAACAAACCAAATCAAACTCAAATTTAGTTAGTAGATCATGCTTCACGCATTGTAATGGTTCAATTTTGCGTAGAGAATGATAACAGTTTCATATACGAGTAATACCGAATTTACTTAATTGATCACATATTATATTTATGTGTAATTCCTAATTGATGTGTATTTGAGGGGACGAAATGTTCCTCGTGAGTTCCTGTTCCTGTTCCTGGGTGATGTTTTGAAAATGAATTAAGGATGTGGTCAACCAGTGAAAAGAAAATGGGATAAAGCAACTTTGAGGGTGAGAATGTCTTTTCGTCTAAAATTTCCGTGTGCGAAGTAGTATCTTCCGTGTACATATCATTTGCCTTTTCTTTATTATGAACATTTGCAAAATATGGCCCAGATCCTATGGTTTAGACTTTAGACTTTAAGCATAAACACAGAAATTGTCATGTGTTCGGTATGACTTTTCATACACTTAATTGACAAAGAAATCAACCAGTCAAGAACAAGAATTTTATATTTATAAGGTGTGGGGAAAAACACTCTCGCTTTCCATCGCTATGTAGTTTGCAAAACGGAATATGGACCACCACCTTTGTGTGATTGTGTCAACTACTTTACCTCATACAAATTCCAAGTCGTGATCATGCCTTTCACAACCTCACAACACTTGGAAGAGATTAATGTCGTTACTCTGGAACGGAACCAGGACACAATCACACAAAGTTACCATGTGTACTTAATGCAATAATGCTACAAACACAATTTTCAGAGACCGGGTGTATTTAAGAAAAACGATGTTTTTTCAACAAAATTAACACTACGGCACAAAAATCCATGGGTGTCACTGGACCCCAAGACCCACCCTGATTCCGTCATTGCTTACATATATTATCCTAAAGATCCCACCTCGCTGCATGTTATAGCCCAGCTTGTCCTAGCGCTTTGTTACAAATATAAAGTCCTAGCTAGTCCAAAAACATGGTGGAAATGCTCTAGCACCAAGGAGTCCACTTGAAGATGAATTGGATTCTAAATAATTTGTATGCAAACGGAATTGTTTCAACAAAGAGACCGAAGAAAAGTCTAATTCTTTGGCTAATTCTTGCCAGGTACTGATTACAAGTCGCCGTTTGAAAAAAAAAATATATATATATATATATATATAAAAAATTAGAGTTATTATAGTTTTGGATCTTTATTTGAATATTGTGTGGTTTAAGGTATATGCTAAAAATGAAGATGGGTGCAATGATGAATAAGAGTAACGTGATAAATTTTGGCAATCTTAGTAATGTGTTTGACAATCTGGAAATGACAAAGAGATCAAGCTAAGACTCTCTTTGCTGTATATAAAGAGTGTATAATTGTGTTTTAAACTCCGAAAATAGGAAAAGTACATGGTAAATTACAAATTGCGTCCATGTGGTTGGTATTTTTTCACTTCACGCCACTTCTAACTTTAATTACAAAAAATGTCATTGTTGTTCACGTTTTGTAACAATTTATTTCCTTTTTCACTAACACTCTTTAGGTTTTTTTTACTGATGGTCAAATGCCTACAAAATGACTAATATACCCTCATCTTTTTCTCTACTTTTATTTTTTTTTTTTTTTTTTTTTTTTTAATGAACTTTCAATTATTTTTAATCCGCAATCAAGAAAACAAACCCATGTTTTTTTTTTTAAATCTTTGGATTCAAGTCTAATTTTCTAATTATTTATAACCTTTTTTCTTGTTGGTTTTAGTGTATCGTTTGTTGATGGTATTTCTTTTGGAAATATTATTATCAAGGTCGAAATCACGATTACAAAAAAAGAAATTTGTCTTTCAAATATTATTCGGTTTAACCAAACATTGAACAGTTTTTTGTTAGGCTTGAGGCTTTAAACACTTGAGGTCCAAGTTTAGTTTGCCATTTTTGGCCCATTAAGGGTACTAGTTCAAACTATGTTTATTTTGGCCCATTTGATAATCACTTTTTGACACACGATCGACAGAAATCTAGAAATGGATGGTAACTAATTTTCTAACAACTAATCCCTCCGTCCTAAATTAATAATCCCTCTTTCTATTTTGTGTCGTCCCAAAATTATTGTCCCCTCTCAAATATAGTGATGAAGAATGTAGCAAGTTTACCAAATTGCACATAATTATACTAAAAATTATAAATATCATTCAAAGATTTAATTAATTGCATAAAGGTAAAACTGTCATTTTGCAAAAAATAAGAGAGAAAATGCAGTAATGATTATGTTTTCTTAAATTTTGTGTTTTTTGTCGGAGGACAATAATTTTGGGACGGCGGGAGTAATATAAGATTCTTCAAACTCAATTGCAATGATGAAGTCTAAAGTTTTCACTTTTTTTATACTTACAAAAAAGTATGATGATGAGTGAGATCATAGTGGGATCCCCACTTTTGAAGCTTTTTTGTCATTACGCAACATGTTTCCTTGCTTAAAGCTCTCTTTTTTGTCCGTGACTCTGTCCGTACCAAGTAGGAGCGTCTCACTAATTTTCTTCTTGTTTTTTTTTATCACATAACAATTTAAATAATATAATATTAGATATGAACAAAGAATAAAGATTATATAAGTTTTGTTATTGTTTTTTTGTACCTGAAACAAAGTAAATGATATTCGATCATTTTTATATATTTTGTTCCTTTATTGAATAAGTAACATTTTTTAACGGTCGAATTATGCATTTAACTGAAGGAGATAACATCAACACAAACTAAGCCTAACATCAAATAACTATACAAAATCCTATAGGTACTTTTATAGAAAAGAACATGAATTTAATTCGTGAATCTGTTTTTTAGTTTTATATTTGCCGATAATTATTTAAGTGGTGCTCATAATAATGCAAAACAGTGTATGCTTTTTTTATAAACAGAGCCAGGTATTTTCATTTCAAAATTCAAAATCCACTTTGAAACCATTGAAAAATTGCATGCTTTGACCCATGAAATTATTTATTGCTGCATTGCACGTCACGGGAGAAAAACAGAAATTATCAATTGGTCATAAACTCCAACATAATTGACTGTTACAGTACATTTTAAATAGTCAAAGACAATAATGTATGACTGTACGAGTATGTTTATAACGACCTGAAAATCCGAAACGATAATTGAACATATGATACGAAAATACCCTAAGAATTTAAACCTACGTTATGATATATATATATATAAAAAATAAAAAAAAAACAAAAAAAAAAACTACAAAATACGAAATCCTATACCTAAGTTACAATAAAATCGACACCATATATATAATTAAGATGATGTAACACGTTTAAGAGGTCACGGAATGGGCCGATTTTATTTTAATTTTTGTACACAAATCAATTTGATGTTATGGTTAATATTTAAATTTGGGAAGAGAACCAAGACATCCCACGCCCCTATAAGCTCGGCAATTTCCCAGCTTTTATCTCCCATTCATTCTCATATAAACAACCGGATACCACATCTCTAAAACACACTTCAAACCCTAAAACCCAAATAACTGTCGGCTGACCATTTTCTTCCAAGAAATCAAGTGATACGAAGGTGTTAAAGTGTGGGTGATCGCTGGTATTATTTCTTTTGTTGTGATCATGGTGGTTCGGTTCGACAGAGTTTGGTTCTGGTTTTTATGATCTTGTTTCATTCCTCATACTCGACCAAAGGTATCCTTTAAATCGTCCTTGTATTCTTAATCAGAATTATGGAATATGCATAAGTATAAGACATGAAACCTAAGCTAATGGACTAGCTAATAACACGAATACAAGAATGGTCATGTAATATGTTAAACGATCATGTCTCATGGTTAACTATTACCTCGTTAAAACCAGATTATAGGTAACAAGTTTGGAAGTCACATAAAATCATAAAGAATTATGTGCCTATCTAATCTGTTATGATATCGTGGTCTTGGACTATTTGTGTCGTATGATTGAGAGTGGTATTGATTTCTAAACAGCTTATTTCGACATGTGTATAACCTCTTACAAGCCCTAATCAGCAACTCTTAAATGGTCATAAATGAGGTGTATAAATATGGAACCCTAGGTTGATTGGTTTTGTGTAATGGTACGAGTTAGGGTTTGGTTTTGGTAAGATTTATGTTGGCGTGTTGTTAATCTGATTTCGTGTACATGTTATTGAGATAATTAAAACAGGTCTTGTTAAATATAAAGGTCTCGTGTGCATTGGTGCAACTAAACATGTTATGTGATGGCCTAAAACGGGTTTTTGAACGGGACAATTTTGAAAGCTGAATATGTGTGCACTATAGTTTGAGTTTCATAAGGATATAATACTGGATCTTTGCTTGTAAACTTAGTTTAATATCTTAATTAAGTTTTCCAATTGGTTTGGAGTGAATTGGAGTAGTATTGGTCATGTTTTTGAATTTTATGGGATCATGTGTCAAATTTGAGTTTTGGGAACTTAAAATCAGTCGGTGTTTATGAATTTTAATTTTCAAACCACAAGGAACTGAGAGCTCTCCTTTTACAGGGGTGATATTTAAGTTAAGTGTGACTTCCTGGAAGTTTTGTGGATTTTTCTGAAGTGTCTCAATGGGCTAATTAAAGGCAAACTTTCTGTGTGTATCTGCAGTTAACTTTCTGAACAGGTCTGGAAAGATGATTTTTAAAACAATATTTGTGCTTGGTAGTAAAATCTATAAAAATTTGTGTAGATACTAAACTATTACCGGAATCCGTCCCAAATAATTGTCCTCATTTGACTTTTTAAAGTCTTAATTTCTCAACTTTAATCTATAATATTTTTGTATGCGTTATATAATACTTGATGAAAATTATACCAATGAAAAAACATTTAAAAACTAATCTATTCATATATTTTGCATCAATTATTATATAACACAAACAAAAATATTTAACATCAATGTTGAAAACAAAAGACTTCAAAAAGTCAAAAGAGGACAATTATTTTGGGACGGAGGGAGATACTAAACTATTATAGGAATCACTGGTAATTATTTCAGAATTTGTGGAGCTTGATTGGCAGACCTTAAAAATCATAAGAATGTGATCCAGATTCACTAATATATCCTAATTAAGTGATGTATGATTTAGAAGTACCTATAAACCCTAAGTTTGATTAATTATAAATATAACCCTAACTTACTAATTATGGAAACTTGCTAAATATAGAAATTTACTAATTCGGGAAAGTTACTTAATTTGGGAAACTCACTTAATTCGGAAAGTTACTAATTCGGGAAAGTTACTAAATATGGAAAATTACTAAATTTGGAAAGTTGCTATAAATAGCAGGAAACCCTAATATGTCAATCTGAACAACAATAAGTACTAAATCAGAAATCACTTATGAAATAGTTCTTAAATAATAAGACGATCATTAATTCGTGTAGATTCGCTGAAGAAGGAGTAACTTTCGATCCATGTGTTTTCTGATATGGTTTCATTTGCGGTTTGAGGTACAGATATTCTATCCCTTTTCAGTAGGGATTTCTCATGACTTCTCGATCCTTGAATTTGATTCATTTGTTTGATATGATTCGTTTGATATGATCTATTTGATATGATTCGCTTTGATATGATCATCTGATTTGATATTCGTTTAGCTATTCGTTTGATATGATATTCGTTTGATATCCTTTGCTATGATATGATTCCGTTCTGTTGATATGATCTATTTGGATATGATATGATTATGGATATGCTTTGATATAATTTGTTCTGTTCAGTTGCCCGAGCTAACTAGCCATGGAAGTACCATGTCCATGTCATTGATGGCACCAATGGCATGACACTATCTGTGGCGGTGTGATTAGTCCACGGCATCCCCATTTGATATGATATGATATGATATGTGATCTGGCCATTATGATATGTGTATATACTTGTCATGAGCAGGTGTATAAATATGATTTGTTTTGTGGGGGGCGTATGGATGCATCCTAGGCATTTTATTTCGTTTTGTTAGTGATTGGGTTGTGTGTGCCTTGCACCCCCTCACTTCTGGGAGCTAGCTACTCCATTTGGTACTTGAGAGGTCTCCCCTCCTTATACACATATGATTTGACGGATATATGAGATTATGTGATTATTTGGTCTATTCGAGTGTCTCGTTTAGACACGCTCGTGGGCATTCCTATGTGATTCCCTATGATTATCTGATTCGTATTATCTCTTGATATCTCACTTCATTTGACTCATTTGACTTATGATATTTGTTCAGTGGATCTTTGATCTCTCACTCTTTTGACAGATGATATTCATTTCAGCAGGAACTTACGTTTCCCTTTCCCTATACTTATATATGTTTTGATTATTCATTTTGTTATATATATCTGTTTACTGGGCTTTTTAAGCTCAGCCGCATTTCTTTTCCTGCGGCAGGTTTTAGGTTGGAAGCTGGGTTTGAGTGAAGAGTACATAGGAGCTCTTAGTGGACTACCCTGACGATAGACACCCATTTGCTTCTGGATTAGATTTGGATTCATTTTCAGTTAGATTAGTTTGGATTTGTATTTGGCTTTGGGACTCATTATGTTTAGATGTTAGTATTTCATTATTACCTTAGAATACCTTTGTAAATATTATGTTTATAAGTCTTCCGCTTGCGTTTATATGTTCTGATTGACACCATAATGTGGCATTTTGACCCTTGTCGGGTTGGGGTGTTAAAATTATGGTATCAGAGCTCAGGCTGCGACTTGTAGTACATAAGTTATGGCCTGTGAAGATTTGGACCCTTAGGTTTGCACTATAGGAGCTTATGAAATGACCTTTGAATGATTTGCTTTAGGTTTCTCCCCGTAGGAACTTCAGTTATGACCGGTGAGGATTGGGTAGATAATATGATAAGGCATTAGTTAGCTATCTTCTTCCGCATCACTCTGATTTATGCCTCTGCTTTAAGCTAAGCCCTTATAAGATCATTCGTTTCGGAGATTTAGAAAATTTATCAGGATACGCAACATAAGTTCAGTGATCAAATAAGTTTAGAATACTATGAGAATTTTGTAGTAATGCCTTACAGGTTTCACTTTCTGAGGTTATCACATTCTTTCGAACTTCGATCTTTGATTCGTTTGTGATTCGTTTAGATACCTTTTCGTTCGTTCAGAGAATTCATATATGTATGAATCCGATGTGTTCGACACATTTTGTGGTTTCTCTTGCTATTGCTAAGCATATTAAGGTTCCTTCCGCACTATTAGAATTTGCTACACCTGGTTCTATCTCTATGAGATATCTTGTGATTATCCGTCACGAGTATCAGAATTGTTCAGTACGTTTTGGTGATATTTGAAGATAAGTTTCGTTCTGCTAATTTGATTCCTTTGGGAAAGTTTGATTCGATATTATTCTGGATATGGATTTGTTGACTGAGCATCGGGATGCTAACAACGGTCATATTAGATTTGTCATCTTTGGCGATTTGAGGCTCAAAATTTTGTGCCATGGTTCCCAACCTGGTAAATATTTATGATCACCTTTGCTTTGAAAACTCGTACGTTAATCCCTCGCGGTTGTGAAAATATTTCGTTTGATGAAACTCGCCTCGAAAGTTATTCGGTTGTTTGAAATGTTCGCAATGTATTCCTTAATGAACTACCAAGATTACCATTTGAATGTGAAGTTGTTTTGATCTGGTTATGAGGATTTATTTAGTCACGAATCGAGGTAGAATGTGATTGCAATCAAGGCATGTGTATATGATGCAAGTATTATGACGCCTGGCCAACGTGATAATAGTTACATCATATAACTTGAACTTATTGGGATCATAGGATATTTTGAGAAGTGCCTGAGAACAGTTTGTTGGTTGATTTAGAACTCTAGCCGTATAAGAATGATGTTTTGCCTAATTCTGAAACTCCGTATCTTATGACATCAGCTGAAAGGAAAGAATTGAAGGACCAACTTCTAGGAAGTGGTTTTATCGGTCCGAGTGTGTCTCCGTAGGGTGCACTAGTTTTATTCGTGAAGAAGGATGATGACAACATCAAGTTGTCTATTGAATTTTGGAAACTAAATAGTATTGTGGTTAGAACCGTTATCCGTTACCTCGAATCGGCGATTTGATTAATCAACTTCAGGGTGTGAAGTTTTTTTTCAGTGATTGAGTTTGGATCCGATTATTTCCAGTTATGTTTAAAGGAGCGAGATGTTCCTAGAATTGCTTTTCATATTCGTTATGGTCTTCATGAGTATTAGTGATGCCAATTGTATTGGCTACTGCTCCGACTGTTCCTATGGACTTGATTAAATCGTGTCTTTCATGAATATTTGGACAATTTGTCATAGTATGCCATATTGGTATATTCAGAGACGAAAGAGAAACACGGAAATCATCTTCGTATTTTGTGTTGAGATTTCTACGTCAGAAGAAGCTATATGTTATATTCTCGAAGAGTAAATTTTGGTTGGGACGAAGAATGAGAGGAGAATTTTGAGAAGCTGAAAAGAGATTTGTTGCTACTCAAGAAGAAGACTTAGCTATGTCCTTATGCAACACGGAAAGATTGTTGGTTATGCATCAGTACAACTAGAACCGTAGGAAGTGAACTATCCGACGCATGACTGGGAGTGATTTGTGACGAACGTGAAGAAACTCAGGAGCAAGACGGGAATATGATCTCTGTTAGAAGTCTTGAAGGAAGCGGTTTTGATTGAAGCACACAGTTCTACTTGCTCTATTCATCTTAGTTGTACTATTATGCATCGAGACTTGAAGTAGGATTTTGATGGAATGGTAAGAAGATGATTGCAAGTACCTTGGTGGCGAAGTGTTTAGCGTGTCAACAGGTTAAGATTCAGCATCAGCGTACGAGTGGTTTTCCTTAGTTTTGGATGTTCGAACGTGGAAGTGGGATTAAAATTTCAGGGACATTGTAACGGGATTTCCGCGCACATTTAGGAAGGACAACACGAATTGAGTTGTAGTGGATCGTTTGACTAGGTCGGCTCACTTGGAAGATTGGCAAAGATTTCTTTCGGTAGAAGATTATTCAAGCTACATGGCACACCTGCAGTGATCGTGTCAGAGATTCGTGTTTCTACTTCACATTCCTAGGAAGAGCTACTGAAGGCTTGAGGAACCAGACTCAATTTTAGTAATGCTTTGCACCTCCAGACAGATGGATAAGCAGAACAACTATTTGAGCTTGGATGATGTGTTAAGCAGGAAATGTGACAAGTGTTAGTTTTGGTTGTGTTTGCTCACTAAGTTAGATGGCATGCAAGTGACAAGAGTTTTCCTTTTGGAGTTTTGTATTAACGGAGATGTGGAGCACCTTTTGGTTGTGTGGAAAACTAGAAGGGGGGTTGAATAGTTTTTACCGTTTTCAAATTAATTCGCTTTGTGACTTAACATGATTTCAAAGTAAATACTCACAAACAAGCAATATAAGTAAAGTAAGTAAGGATAGGAACAATCAAACCACAACACGGAGATTTATAGTGGTTCAGCTACAAGGACTCTCTTCCTTGCCCTACTCCACTCCTCGAGCCTCTAACTTGAGAGTTTTTCTTCACTAAGAAACAAACTCCCTTCTCGGCGGAGAAAACCTTTATACACGTCGCTTACACTTTATCCGGTACTAAGCTAAACACCGGGTTCTTTACAAGGGTACAACCACTCCCGTTGGTTCTTTAACAAGGGTACAACCACTCCCGTTGGTTCTTTCACAAGGGTACAACCACTCCCGTTGGTTCTTTCACAAGGGTACAACCACTCCCGTTGGTTCTTTCACAAGGGCACAACCACTCCCGACACTCTTTGTGTTTTAAGGACTAAAACAATAACCAAACTCTACTGAATGAAAGATATAACAATGATGTGTGAACTAATACAAAATCACACAGAACCTAACTAATGAAACTTGCAACAGTAAGTATGTTGAAGCTTGTATGCTTGACCTTCTTTGCTACAAAAGTGAGATCAACAAGAATGAAATGAATGATATGGGTTAGTGATATGCAAATGAATGATTATATATTTTAAGCTATATGAGTGATGAAAGAGCCTGAATGATCAGCTTGCTATTTATAGGCAAACTGATAAAACAGTTGGCGGATTTGGCGGATCCCTAAATTTGGATCCACCCTTGTATGGGTTTGGATCCGCTAGTGCAGGACAGCTAATAGATTCTCAAATCTTTCCATATCTTGCACAATCTTTCCATATCTTCAAATGTCAACTCTTTAGCTTGAAGATCTATACAAGATATCACACAAATCTTTCTAAGATTATGTTCATGATGCATGCCATGATGTCATCCTAAATATTTCTAATTTAAGAAATAAAAATGTAAATGCATATAATGTTATTCCTAGTAATCTTGTAATGTGTAAATGTGTTTTAAAAGACTTATCACTATAAATGTAAAAGACTTAATCTTATATTTATGCTTTGCTTAAAGATAAACTTTGTAATTATCATTAACAAAATTAAGCAACGATCGTAAAATATAAATAACGTTTTTAGGACGATATTTGTATTAACAATCTCCCCCTTTTTGTTGATGACAAAACATAAAGTGTATTTTTAAGCAATGAAATAAATAAAGCATGAGTCTTTTAAAAATATAGATTAAGTTGGTTTTATGCAAGTTTTGAAAACAATTTTAAGTGTAAAAGCATGTACTGTGATGTTAACAGTATGTATGAAACTATGTATGAAACTTAATCCTATCTCCCCTTTTTTGTCGAAACAAAAAGAAGATATGCGTAGCGGAATGTGGTGAACAAATCTTGGTTATTACTCCCCCTAAGTTGGAGTATCAAGATTGTTTCAATGATTTTGAGAACTTTAAAAGCTCCCCCTTGGATAATACTCCCCCTAATTGGAGTGCCAAGGTTAAGATGCATAATCCTACAAAACAAATGGTTAGGATATACTCCCCATTGCTAGGGTACCAACGTATACGTTTCAAGGATGAGAAATGCTATAAAATGATGAGTTAGTACATGATATACTCCCCCTTGATCTATATTCCCCGTTGCTAGGGTACCAACGTATATGATTCAAAGTTGAGAAAAGCTACAAAACAAAGGTTAGTTGTGAATCAATCCAACCAAGTAGCATAATGCATATGTATAAGTCAAACAAACATAAGATTTCAACCCAGTTGACTTTAAAAAGTCAAAAATATGTGTCTGATCAAAAATGCACCTAAGTAGAAGTGGTCCAACCATACAATCAAGTTAGTAAATTAATTAAACCAAGGTATTATGCCAAATAGGGATCACCCATAAGCATAAATATAACATCCATTACTTGAAAATTTGCTTGTGACATAAGTCACAAAACATGATGTTACAATAAAAAGTTCCTAAAAATAGAAAATTCCTAAAACAATCCTACGAAATCCTATAAAAGGAAACTAGGAAGAAACTAAAATTTGCCTATTGCGGAGGATGAGAGATTGCATTTAGGCGTTCGAGAATATGGTTCAAAATGAACCTCATCTCATTTTGAAGCTCATGGACCAAAATGTTGGTCCTTTGGGCCAAGTGAGCGGTCCTCTCGCATTGTGAGCAATCATGCCTTGGAAAGTTAGGAGGAAGAGTGGGTTCAATGGCTTGTGGTGGTGGTGGTGGTTGGTTGTTTGGTGGTGGTGGTTGTGGTTGGTTGTTTGGTGGTGGTGGTGTTTGGTTGTTTGATGTTGGAGTTGTGAGGGAGTTAAGCAAGATGGATTGAAGATCCATGGCTTCACCAAGGCGGGAATCCACCATATTGGAGAGAGCATAGAGGCGGGTGAGCTCCTCATTGATCTCTTCATGGGTTTGTGGTTGATTGATCCACATTGCCACATCAATGGCAATGAGTGTAGATGTAGGTGAGAGAGGTTGTATTTGTGGTTGTGGTGGTGGTGGATCATGGTAAAGTGGACCATGGATTTCCTGATAAATGGGATGGAAGAGCATAGGTGTTTGACCTTCAAAGGTCATGGGAGGTGGATTGGTTGACCTTGGTGGAAGGTCTTCCAAATCATCCAAGTATGGATGAGGTGATGAAGGTGGAGTTCTAAACAACTCTAGGGGCTGAAGTTGTGGTGAATGTGGTAGTGAAGGTGATCTAATAGGTTGTGATGGAGCGGGTGGTGGTGTGGTTGCTACAGGAGTGATTGTTGGATGTGGTGTGTTGATGATGGTGTTAGATGGTGTTGGAGTAGCAAGATTGAGAAAATTCTCATTGGCTATTGGTGAGGATATGTTAAGTGGAAATGACTCCTCTGATGATGAATTAGCTAAGTTCACGAAACAACAAGGACGGACACTCATACGAGCCGCCCTTCGTGCGGGTCTACTTGTAGATGAGTTATTTGATTTTGGCATTGTTGAAATGTGAGAATAGTTGCTCTAAGGTACAGGAATGATAGTTAGTAGTGATGGTTGTTGTGTGATTTGTGATGATCCTGATGTTCTAATTTATAGATAGAAGGTTTGTTGATCTGTGTGTTTGGATTTGATGTGAATCCAATGAGGAATGTTGGTTCCTAATGATTTGGAACAAAAATTTGTGCTAGTCACATCATTTAAGTCAAACCATAGAGCTTAAGTTGAGTGAATTTTAGAAGATTTGCAGTAAATGCAAGGAGTGAGTGGAAATTCAGTTGATGTGATGTTCCCATGGATTTCAAAGATCCCATTAGAGGGTTCCTTGCTTGTATTAGAAAGGTAACTCACATGGAAAATTTGAATATTCAAATTTTGGTGGAAAATTAATTTCTTAAGGTTCTAAGGGCTCCTAATTCAACCTAATGTGTCTAATGATCATTAAAGAGATTCTAAAAAGACTATAATCAATAATCTAAGGATCGGGATTAGTCGGGAATTTTTGAAAAAGTTACTGTCGAAGCCTGCGGATCCAATCGACAACAAATGCGGATCCCTTATTTGGGTTCCGCCGAATCCGCAGGTTCATGATTGGTGGAGCCAAAGGATACAACAGGCGGATCCAAAATATGGGATCCGCCAAATCCGCCATACATAGGTGCTAAAACAAACAGAACATATGTCGAATTTCGCGTTTCATGTTCAAATCTCGAAAATTCTCTTAAAACGTATGTAATAACTAATATGTGATAGAAAAATACTAAATATATAGGTTCTAACACACGTTTACACATAGATTAATCCGATCATAATATCTTACCATAAAAGTGGTTAAGCCAAACAGTGGCTTAATCTCGGAAAATTGATAACAACAAGTGTTATCGACCTGCAATGTGGAGTTAGTTCACGTACAAGTTAAGTACTAACATAATATCTTAAGAAACACACAAGTTCAACACATCATTGTTTGAAAATATCTAATACCAAACACTCCCAATACTTCACTTCTTGCTCATTTTATTGTGAAGCTTCATGATCCAACGGCCAAAATTCTTCACCATTCCTTTGGTTTGTTTAAATTCTGCTGATTCGTTCAGAATTGGAGGAAATTGACTCAAGTACTCGGGTGGTGAGATCCTTGAGTTTGGCAAACCATCCTCTTCACTCATGGATGATGATGATGATGATGATGGATGATGATGATGTAGGAGGATGAGGACGTTTTTCTTTTGCCACTGCTACCCTATGATCACTTAGAGGAACAAAGGTGTGTGGAATCTTGAGGTAGTTGGGAACGAATCCTAAAGTGTTTCTAGGAATGGGCTCAAAAGCTCTATAGAGACGGATCAAAAGCATCCCGTAGGGCATGGCGGTGGTGCCTTGAACCGGAATGTCGACCATTCTTTTGGAAATATAGTAAGCAAGGTTGAAGGGTTGATGGTTTGACACGCAATACATCATGTAGCAAAGACTTGCATTGACATGGTCTCTATTTCCTATTGTGCGTATGAAATTTGCTCTCAAAACTTCTTCAAGCTTCTTAAACTGAGGCTTAAGTTCATTAAGTTCCATGGAAAATGGATCTCTATCAACTTGAAGACCTCAGTGTAACCTAGTTTGGTTGTTCCTAGGCAAAAAGAGATGCTCACGAATGGTTTCTTTTGCGATTAATGGTGTGGCATATGGTGCCAAATGATCAAGGTTAGACTCTAGAATGGTTAACGACCACTTGTCAGAATAGAAACACGTTCCTTGATTTGGAACTCCTAAGACATCTCCAAATTGATCTAAAGGAATATTGAATTGAAACCCGTTGACTCTGAAATGGATATTCATGTATCCATAATCATTTGAACTAAGTCCTACACTAGCATAGAACTCGAGAATGAACCTAGGGATGATGGGCTCATCGATGTCTAGAAGGCTATCGAAATGAATCACGGCTAATTATTCGCGGAGAATGGTACCTTCATAGAATGAGGGTTCTACGGTTCTACCCTCGTGTACGTATCGTTTTTCTAAGGCTTTGAATATTTCAACTTGTTGCTCACTAAGTCCTTTGGTTTTGTGATGTTTAGGTAGGTATTTGATGGTTTCTTTGTGATCATAATTAGTCGCGGGAGGCATGATTATCCTAGACACAAAAGATATATAGTTTAGTTGAATTTATCGAAAATACGTATATATGTCTAGTGTGTGCCTACATGGGGACAATGTGGAAGTACGGTTATCTCGACTCCTTTTGATGCATGAAAATTTTGTTTATGCAAGTTTTATGATAAAACAAGAGATAACCCAAATGCTCCTACTTCAATGTTGCTTCGATTGAATGTACCCAAAAATACATATTAGTTATGTATTTCCTTTAGCATTCAAGAGACATTATGCAAGTGATGTTTAAAACATAACGTTTTTGTATTTGTATGAACAATGTCCAAAAACCGTTTTTCCTAGTCGTGAGAAGATTTTAGCAAAAATTTCTCATGGGATTTTTGATGAATTATGACAATGTGCTACAAGATGCAATTCCTAACTACCAAAAACATAGTTTGTGATGCAATTTAGTAAATATGCTTCATGATTTTACAAGAATTATGCATAAACCCCAAGTTTTGATTTTGTGCATGAAATAGAAATCCTAGACGCAGATCAGGAATGTAGACATGATAAGGATACTTACAGTGATGATTAGAGCACAAATTGGTTGTGAAAGATGGCCTAAATTATGAATTGGGTGTGATAATGGTCGAGTTCCAATAGGTGTTTATGTTTTGGGAAGTGTGATGAATAGTACAGGAAGTATATTTAATATACAGAAAAGAAGCTCAGCAAGCCATGGATCCGGCGGATCCAAAACAAGGGATCCGCCCTTGTTGTCTTTTGGATCCGCAGGATCAGAACACAAAATTGGGTTATTGCCGTGTTTGGTTAATCTAAGGTTTGAGCTAACGTTTTATCTACTCACTAGGTTCCATTAATCCTAAAACTAGTCTAAGATAGTTGAAAGGTTCTCTCTTAAGGGGTTTTGTGAGGATGTCGGCAATGTTGTCCTCTGAGGATACTTTCTCGATTGAGATGTTTCCCTTTTGAACATTGTCGCGTAGGAAGTGGTGTCGTATTTCTATGTGTTTGGTTCTAGCGTGTTGAACTGGATTTTTGCTGAGGTCGATAGCTCCTTTGTTGTCGCAAAGAATGGGAATGTCGTTGAGTTCAATTCCATAGTCGATGAGAGCTTGTTTCATCCACAGTTCTTGTTGACAAGCTTTTCCTGCTGATACGTACTCTGCTTCAGGTGTTGATATTGCAAGGGCTGTTTGTTTCTTAGCAAACCATGAGGTGAGACAATGTCCTACAAAAGTACAAATACCACTTGTACTTTTCCTATCAACATAATCACCGGCATGGTCTGAGTCGGCATACACTATGGTTTCCATTCCCGTTCCTTTGGGATACCATAATCCTAAATGTGTAGTGCCTTTTATGTACCTAAAGATTCGTTTAACGGCTTCAAGATGGGATATTTTAGGATCTTCTTGAAAGCGTGCACATAAACAAACACTAAACATAATGTCCGGTCTACTAGCCGTTAGGTAAAGTAAACTACCAATCATCCCTCTATATTTAGTGCTATCTACGGATTCACTTTCGTCATCCTTGGTGAGTTTGGTTTTGGAAGACATTGATGTTTTCATGGGTTTGGAATCTTCAAGACCAAATTTCTTAAGCATATCCTTAATATACTTAGATTGGTTGAAGAATATCCCATCTTCTAATTGTTTAATTTGGAGACCTAAGAAAAAGTTTAGTTCCCCCATCATACTCATTTCAAACTCATCATGCATGATTTTTGAAAATTCATCGCATAACTCTTGACAAGTTGAACCGAATATAATGTCATCCACATATATCTGGACTATGATAATATGTTATCCCTTTTTCTTGGTGAAAAGAGTATTGTCTACTAGGCCCATGGTATACTTATGGTCAACTAGGAAAGTCTTAAGTCGATCATACCAAGCTTTTGGTGCTTGCTTAAGTCCGTATAAAGCTTTCTTAAGTTTGTAGACATGATTTGGTTTTTCAAAATCGGCAAAGCCGGGAGGTTGTGCTACATATACTTCCTCATTTATAAAACCATTAAGAAATGCACTTTTGACATCCATTTGAAATAGTTTAAAGTCATGTGCACATGCATATGCAAGTAGTATCCTAATTGACTCAAGTCTAGCGACGGGTGCAAATGTTTCATCGTAATCTATACCTTCTTGTTGATTGTATCCTTTTGCTACTAGCCTAGCTTTGTTTCTTGATACTACGCCATTTTCATCCATTTTGTTTCTAAAAACCCATTTTGTACCTATTATGGTTTGATTTTTAGGTTGAGGGACTAATGTCCAAACATCATTCCTAACAAATTGATTTAATTCTTCTTGCATCTCAATGACCCAAGATTCATCTTTTATGGCTTCATTAACATTTTTAGGTTCAATTGTTGAAACAAAATAAAAGAAATTACTTTCGTTTTGAGCTTTAGACCTTAATGTTCTTTCATTGATTTTTCCTATGATGTTTTCTAATGGATGACTTTTGGTTTCTTTGATGTTAACTATTTCTCTTTTTACCGGTTCATCTTCTTTGTCACTTTCAATGTTTTCTTGGTTTTCAACCATTTGACTTTCAACTAAGTCATCATCTACCAAAGGTGATGTCTTAGAGGGAGGTGGACTTTCATCGAATGTTATGTTCAATGATTCCTCGACTTTTGAGGTTTCTTTGTTCAAAACTATATATGCTTTACTATTTTGTGAATATCTTAGAAATACACCTTCATACGACTTTGGGTCGAACTTGGTGAGATAATCCTTTGAGTTTAAAATGAAGCACTTGCTTCCAAAAACTCTAAAATATCCTAAAGTAGGCTTTTTGCCTCGGTATAACTCATATGGAGTCTTTTTCAAGAATGGTCTAATTAGAACTCGATTTAGGATATATGTGGATGTATCTACAGCGTGACACCAAAACTTTTGAGGTATGTTTTGTTCATTTAACATGGCTCTACTCATTTCTTGAATTGTCCTATTTTTGCGTTCTACTACACCGTTAGATTGAGGAGTTCGAGGAGCCTAGAAATTATGTGTTATGCCATTGGCATCACAAAAAGCTCCGAATTGGATTTCGTTGTCAAATTCATGACCATGGTCAGTTCTTATTGACTTTATGTTACTTCCTATTTGATTTTGAATTTTCTTACTTAAGAATTCAAATTTATCAAATGCTTCGTTTTTAGTTTTCAAAAACTTAGTCCATGTATACCTAGAGTAATCATCTACTATTACCCAAGTATAGAAGTTTCCCCCGTAACTTTGTATAGCGGATGGACCAAACAAATCTATATGTAACAATTCTAGACACCTAGATGTAGACACCATGTTTTTAGCCTTATGGCTATTATGAACTTGTTTTCCTATTTTGCAAGCATCACAAAAATGTTGGTTATATTTCAACTTGGGCAGGTTCCTAACGAGTTCCTTAGATGATAAGGATTGAATTAATCTCATATTGGCATGACCTAAGCGTCGATGCCATAGAGTTGAGTTTTCGACCAAAGAAGTGAGACAAAGTTTGTCTTTAGGTGTTTTGTCTAATTTCATAACGTAAACGTTATTCTTCAAAACACCTTTTCCTACGGTTATGCCATCTTTTAGTATTTTACTTCCATTTTCACTGAAAAGGACGTTATACTTTTTGCGGCATAATTGACTAATACTAAGCAAGTTAAATCCTAAACTATCTACATGAGCAACATCATCAATAGTGAGAGAGTCATGAGAGATTGTACCTTTTCCGATGATTTTACTTTTAAGCTTGCTACCGAATGTGACATTACCTCCGTCGTACACTTGGTAGGATAAGAAAAGGTTTTTGTTCCCCGTCATGTGTCTTGAACACCCACTATCTTTAATCCACTCATCTGGTTCTAACTCAACTTTTAAGCACACCTAAGTTCAAGAAAAACTCAAGCGTTTGGTCCCCAATATCTCATGGGTCCGTTTGGGTTAAACATAATATTATCATGGTTCATGTATGAAAATGGTGGACACGTGTTCCATGGCATGAAGTTGGGACCTTGAAAGTTTTTAGACATGTTTTGGTTCCAATTATTTTGATAATGATGTTGTGAGTTAAAGTTACTCTTTGGAAAGGGGTGTTTGGGAAAACTAGTTTTAGGTGTCTGTTGAACTGTTTTAACTCTATACTCATTTTTAACTTGACCTTTTTCTATAGAGACTGATGGTTTTTGTTTGTTAACAGTTGTACTAGTGCTAGGTTTTCTAGTGACCTTAACAAATTCAGTACGATCCGAATTACGAACTTTCTGTTCATCAACAGTACCTGCGGATCCCTTGGGTACAACTGGCGGATCCAAAATTTTGGATCCGTCGGATCCGTGGGTGTCTGGCTCAGTTGGAACAGTTTCTTTTTCTTTCACTGTTTGTTTCTTAAAGTCACTTAAGCTTCCTAGTTTCATAAACCCTAGTCCGATTTTATCATGAGGTAATTTTTGCATCTTCATTATCTCATCTATACAACTTATATTTTTATCAAACTTTTTAAACTTAGAATTTTGTTTGATAAGTTCTTCCTGTTGGACTTAAGTGTTTCTAGTTCTAATTTAAGTTCCTGACACGACACACATGTTTCTTTAACACTTTTACCCTTTTATATTCTTATCTCTTTTTCTTTTAACCAATCAACTTCGTTTTCTAAAAGTGTTGTTTTGGTTTTTAAGAACTTATTCTTGTTTATGATTTTAAGGGTAATTTCACACAGTTTGTTATATTCTACTTCTAAGGTTTCATCATCAATAGAGGAGTATGACAAGTCAGAATGTACCTCTTCTGAGTCATGAGCCATAAGAGCAACTTCGTCGTTCTTAGGTTCGTCGTCATAACCTTCACTGTCACTCCAAGCTCCACTAACAAATGCTCTTTGAGATTTTTTCTTTGGAGGCTTTGGACATTCTCCTATTAGGTGAATAGAATCTCCACACCTATAACACTTCCTATCTACCTTTCCTTTTCTATCATCACGGTCTTTCCGGAAGGATTTCTTTTCTTCACGAGGTGGTCTTACGAACTTTTCTCTTCTCCTAAAGAATTTCTTGAAATCTCTTACGGCCATGGCATATTCTTCGTCTTCACTATTAGAACAAGACTCTTCATCATCACTTGATTCTACCCTAGCTTTCAAGGCAATGGACTTCATCTTCTCCTTTTTGCCTTTAACTATTTCTGAGTCTTTTTCCATCACCATCTCGTGAATTTTGAGATTTCCAATGAGCTCGTCCAGTGTCATGCTTGAAAGATCCTTAGATTCTTCAATAGCCGTCACCTTTGCTCTCCACTTCGGATGGAGTGCTCTTAGAAATTTCCTGAAAAAATTCTTACTAGAAAAAGATTCATCAAGTGCTTTAAGAGATGTAATAATAGTATTAAACCTAGCAAACGCACTATCAATGGTCTCATCTTCAGAGATAACAAATTGTTCATATTATTGAACAAGAAGATCAATTTTGTTATCTTTGACTTGTGAGTTCCCTTGATGAGTGATAATTAGTGATTGCCAAATATCCTTAAGCCGTTTTACACATAAAAACTCTTTCATATTCTTTCTTAGGTAAAGCATTGTAAAGCATCATTTTGGCTTCGTTATTTTTGGCAATCAACTTCTTTTGCTCATCACTGTGACGAGTAAGAGAAGCACCTTCATCCCGACCACCTGAAATATTATTACTTATGGGCTTGTAATCACCCTCTACAATTATATACCATAGATCTATGTCCTTTGACTTCACATATGTCTCATAGCGGTTTTTCCAGTATATGAAACAATTTGGTTCAAATAGTGGTGGTCTTTGCATAAATTGCCCTTCTTTAAAGTTTTCAAAATCCATTGATCGTTTCAAGTTTTAAAATACAATATATTTGAAAATCTTGAGTAACGTAGCTTTGATACCAATTGTGGAAAACTAGAGGGGGGTTGAACAGTTTTTACCGTTTTCAAATTAATTCGCTTTGTGACTTAACGTGATTTCAAAGTAAATACTCGCAAACAAGCAATATAAGTAAAGTAAGTAAGGATAGGAACAATCAAACCACAACACGGAGATTTATAGTAGTTCGGCTACAAGGACTCTCTTCCTTGCCCTACTCCACTCCTCGAGCCTCTAACTCGAGAGTTTTTCTTCACTAAGAAACAAACTCCCTTCTCGGCGAAGAAAACCTTTATACACGTCGCTTACACTTTATCCGGTACTAAGCTAAACACCGGGTTCTTTACAAGGGTACAACCACTCCCATTGGTTCTTTAACAAGGGTACAACCACTCCCGTTGGTTCTTTCACAAGGGTACAACCACTCCCGTTGGTTCTTTCACTAGGGCACAACCACTCCCGACACTCTTTGTGTTTTAAGGACTAAAACACTAACCAAACTCTATTGAATGAAAGATATAACAATGATGTGTGAACTAATACAAAATCACACAGAACCTAACTAATGAAACTTGCAACAGTAAGTATGTTGAAGCTTTTATGCTTGATCTTCTTTGCTACAAAAGTGAGATCAACAAGAATGAAATGAATGATATGGGTTAGTGATATGCAAATGAATGATTATATATTTTAAGCTATATGAGTGATGAAAGAGCCTGAATGATCAGCTTGCTATTTATAGGCAAACTGGTAAAACAGTTGGCGGATTTGGCGGATCCCTAAATTTAGATCCGCCCTTGTATGGGTTTGGATCCGCCAGTGCAGGACAACTAATAGATTCTCAAATCTTTCTATATCTTGCACAATCTTTCCATATCTTCAAATGTCAACTCTTTAGCTTGAAGATCTATACAAGATATCTCACAAATCTTTCTAAGATTATGTTCATGATGCATGCCATGATGTCATCCTAAATATTTAAATGTAAATGTATATAATGTTATTCCTAGTAATCTTGTAATGTGTAAATGTGTTTTAAAAGACTTATCACTATAAATGTAAAAGACTTAATCTTATATTTATGCTTTGCTTAAAGATAAACCTTGTAATTGTCATTAACAAAATTAAGCAAAGATCGTAAAATATAAATAACGTTTTTAGGACGATATTTGTATTAACAGGTTGATTTAAGTCGAAGAGTTACTTATTGAAGGTCCGAAGTTGATTACAGTGATTAATGGATTAGTTATCATTGTGGAAGAGAAATTTTGAAACTTTAGACCGGGAATTTGATTGTTTCGTACGATGTTTCCGTACGAAAGAGTTAGACATTTTGGCATATAAGGATTAAGATTTAGATTCGCTATACGTTAGACCTTAGATTCGTTCTTATCCATACGATTATCCTACCTTTTCATTATGTTGCGGATATGTTTTTATATTCTGATATGTGCTTAGTTGATCTTCGATACAAATATGTTACCCACCTCTTTATGAAACTCTTGATACGTTTGGTGATTCGGTATGTGTTTCTTTGACCATTAGCAAGTTCCTTAGTTCGTTCAGAATCTGGATAGAGTTGATGAAGGTTTATCGTTCAGCACTACCTCCGTATTTGCCTTGTGTGTATATGGGTTTCATGTATCTCTTAGTGAGATTACAACTATCATCAGTTACGTATACGTTCTGTATTCGTTGGATCGAGAGTTGTGATGATTTGTCTTTTGTTGAAGAGCCTGAGGCTATTTTGGAGCATCAGGATCGGGTCATGAGAAATAAAACTATTCCGTTGTGAAGATGCTTTTGGAAGAACCTCTCCGAATGTGAGGCTAGTTATTGTCATTTCTTTTCGTGATTGACACGTCTCCATCTAACTTTTGCGACTTTCTTTTTAGAGGGGAAGAATTATAACAACCTGAAAATCCGAAACGACAATTGAACATATGATACGAAAATACCCTAAGAATTTAAACCTACGTTATGATATATATATATATATATATATATATATATATATATATAGACCTATAAAGGAGTGAAACCGCTTCCAAAGACTCAGCGATAGGGTAGGGCGTAGTGACTACTCAGATGAAAGCTTCGGAGGAAGCATGGTGTTAAACGAGGTCGGTGAAGCATACCTTCCATCCAGTGCTATGTTTGCAAGAGAAGGTGTGATCGTAGGAACTCAACCTGTTGCCGGTGGTTTGAGACATAACCGCTGCTAGGGGAAACCTAAGTTACAAAAAAATCGACACCATATATATAATTAAGATGATGTAACACGTTTAAAAGGTCATGGAATGGGCCGATTTTATTTTAATTTTTGTACACAAATCAATTTGAAGTTATGGTTAATATTTAAATTTGGGAAGAGAACCAAGTCATCCCACACCCCTATAAGCTCGGCAATTTCCCAGCTTTTATCTCCCATTCATTCTCATATAAACAACCGGATACCACATCTCTAAAGCACACTTCAAACCCTAATACCCAAATAACTATCGGCTGTCCATTTTCTTCCAAGAAATCAAGTGATACGAAGGTGTTAAAGTGTGGGTGATCGCTGGTATTATTTCTTTTGTTGTGATTGTGGTGGTTCGGTTCGACAGAGTTTGGTTCTGGTGTTTATGATCTTGTTTCATTCCTCATACTCGACCAAAGGTATCCTTTAAATCGTCCTTGTATTCTTAATCAGAATTATGGAATATGCATAAGTATAAGACATGAAACCTAAGCTAATGGACTAGCTAATAATACGAATACAAGAATGGTCATGTAACATGTTAAACAATCATGTCTCATGGTTAACTATTACCTCGTTAAAACCAGATTATAGGTAACAAGTTTGGAAGTCACATAAAATCATAAAGAATTATGCACCTTGTGGAAAACTAGAATGGGGGTTGAATAGTTTTTACCGTTTTAAAATTAATTCGCTTTGAATATTTAACGTGATTTAAACTTAATGCAAATAATCAAACAATATAAGTAAAGCAAGTAAGGAAAGAAACATTCAAACCACAACACGGATGTTTATAGTGGTTCAGTCTACAAGGACTCTCTTCTTTGCCCTACTCCACTCCTCGAGCCTCTGACTCGAGAGTTTTTCCTCACTAAGAAACAAGCTCCCTTCTAGGCGGAGAAAACCTTTACACGTCGCTTACTCTTTATCTGGTACAAAGCTAAATACCGAGTTCTAGTTCGAGGTAGAACCAACCTAACGTCGCTTACACTTTTTTCAGTACTAAGCTAAATACCGAGTTCTTTACAAGGGTACAACCACTCCCGACACTCTATGTGTTTTGAGGACTAAAACACTAACCGATCACTACTGAATGTTTGGTATAACAATGATGTGTGAACTACAACTAAATCACACAGTATCTATTCTAATAGGATTGCAACAGTATGTTGAACCTTGATGCTTGATCTCTTTGCTACAAAAGAAAGATCACTAAGAATGAAATGAATGAATGAATGGGTTAGTAATGAATGAAAGAATGTATATGTAATTTATGCTATATGAGTGATGAGTGAACTTGAATGGTCAGCTTGCTATTTATAGGCAAACTGATCAAACAGTTCACGGATTTGGCGGAACCAAATCCAGGGTTCCGCCCTTTATGCTGTTTGGTTCTGCCGGGACATGACAGCTATATCTTTACAAATCTTTCCATATCTTGCCAAGAACTTACACAATCCAATTCTTTGCTTGAAGATCTTTCCAAAATATTTACTAAATAAGATATCCTAAAGATATCCAAATGGTGTATGCAATGTATGCAATGATGTCATGAACATATTTCCATTTTAAGATTTAAAATGTAAATAATGTAAATGTATATATGTATATAACATGTATCCTAGTGATCATGTAGCATGTATATGATGAGTTTTAAAAGCTTATTACTATAAATGTAAAAGACTTTAACTTATTTTTATGCTTTGCTAAAGATAAACTTTATAATTGTCATTAACAAAATATAGCAAAGATCGTAAAATATAAATAACGTTTTTAGGACGATATTTGTATTAACAATCTCCCCCTTTTTGTTGATGACAAAACATAAAATTTATTTTTAAGCAATGGAATAAGTAAAGTGTAGGTCTTTTAAAAATATAAATTAAACTAGTTTTATGCAAGTTTTGAAATCTATTTAAGCATAAAACATGTACTGACTGTTAAGTATGAGCTTAATCTAATCTCCCCTTTTTTGTCGAAACAAAAAGAAGAAATGCATAGCGGAATGTGGTGAACTGTTCTTGGTGATTACTCCCCCTAATTTGGAGTACTAAGTATGATGCATGGATTTTGAGAACTTAATATCTCCCCCTTGGATAATACTCCCCCTAATTGGAGTGCCAAGGTTATGATGCATGAATGAACCTACAAAAGCAATAGTTAGTGTATGATATGCTCCCCCTTGATCAATACTCTCCGTTGCTAGAGTACCAACGTATATGATTCAAGGATTATGAATGCTACAAAACAAGGATTAGTACATGATATGCTCCCCATTAATCAATACTCCCCGTTGCTAGGGTACCAACATTTATGATTCAAGGATGAGAAATGCTACAAAACAAAGGTTAATTGTAGATAATTCAACCAAGTAATATGAGTTCAACCCGTTTGACTAAAAAAGTCAACTATGTATAATTGTGCAAACTAAGCACAAAAGCAAAATAAGGTCAATACTTCAAACCAACCATATAATGATGCAAATGTTAGTAGTTCAATCAACCAAAATATAATGCACAATTAGTGATCACACACAAACATTAACATAACATCCTTCCTAAAAAGTCCTAAGAAGTCCTATAATAGGAAACAAAGGAGAAACTTCTAATGTCTATTGCGGAGGATGTGAAAGCGCATTTAGGTGCTCGAGAATGTGGTTCAAAATGAACCGCATTTCGTTTTGTAACTCGTGAACCAAGATGTTGGTTCGTTGAGTTAAGTGGGCAGTCCTCTCACACATGGAACATCCATGTCTCAGGTATTTTGGTGGAAGGGATGGTTCATTATTTGTTATTGGTTGTGGTGGTTGGTTATTTGGTGGTGGAATGTATGTTGGTGACATGATGGAAGCTAGTAGAGTGGATTGTAAATCCATGGCTTCACTAAGGTAGGAATCCACCATGTTGGAGAAGGCGTAGAGGCGGTTGAGTTCCTCATTGATCTCGCCTTGGGTGTTGGGTTGGTTAATCCACATTCCCTCATCAATGGCATTGAGGGTGGACCTTGGTGAAAGGGGTTGAGGTTGCGGTAATGGTGGTGCTTGATCACGGTAGAGAGGACCGTGAATATCCCTATAAATGGGATGGAAGAGGAGTGGTTCTTGACCCTCAAAAGTCAAGGGTGGTGGATTTGTGGACCTAGGAGGAAGGTCTTCAAGGGTTTCTAAGTATGGGTGTGGTGATGTTGGTGGAGTAGCAAATAGCTACATTGGATGGAGTTTGGGTGAATGTGGAGGTGATGGTGATCTAGTTGGTTGAGATGGAGCGGGTGGTGGTGCGGTAGCCACTGGAGTTATGGTTGGTGGTGGAGTGTTGATGATGATGTGAGGTGGTGTTGGAGTTGAGAGAGTGAGAAAATTCTCATTTGCTATAGGTGATGAAATGTTCAATGGGGATGACTCTTCTGATGAAGAATTGAGGTTCACAAAACTACAAAGTCTGACACTCATTCGAGCTGTCCTTCTTGGTGGTCTGTTTGTTGATGAGTTGTTGGACTTAGTCATTGTTGAAATGAGAAGGGTTGCTTAGAAGTGCATGAATAATGCTTAGAGTTAATGGTGAAGGTGTGAATTGTGATCATCTAAAGTTTCTAATTTATAGACAGTAAGGTGTATGGAACTTTGTGTTTGGATTTGATGTTGATCCATAGAGAAATGTTGGTTCCTAATGATTTGGAAGAAGAAAATGAACTTGTCATATCACCAAAGTCAATCCATAGAGATGGAGTTGAGTAAGTTTGAGGAGATATGCAGTAAATGCAAAAGGTGAGTGGGAAATCTAATGATTTGATTGACCCACAGATTGCAAGGAACCAATTTGAGGGTTCCTTGCTTGTTACAGAAAGGTAACTTGGATGAAAATTTTGAATTTTCAAATTTTGGTGGGAAATGAATTTCTTATAGTTCTAAGTATCCCTAAATGATCCTAATGTGCTTAAATATCAGTGAATTAATCCTAAGAACTAGAATCAACGATCTAAGGTGCGGGATTAAACGTGAAATTTGAAAAAAGATACTGTTGAATGGCGGATCCAAATGATAACAAATGCAGACCCAAAATTTTGGTTCCGCGGAATCCGTTAGACTTAATTTGGCGGAGCCAAAAATTTCAACAGACGGAACCCTAAAATTGGTTCCGCCAGATGGAATTTCTTAACAGAGGGCATGTCAAAAGACCCGAAAACCGTTCAATTCCCGAAAATTGTCCTAAAACATATGTAACTACTTAGTTGTGATTGATTAAAAGCAAAAACACAGGTTCTAACACATGGTAATATATAGATCAAACGGATGATTTTGAACTTACCATATATGGACGTTAAGCCAAACAGTGGCTTAATCATGAAAATTTGATAACAACAAAGTGTTATCATCCTGCATAGTAGAGTTAGTGTTCATAGATGTTTAATAACAACATAGTATCCTAAAAACATAACAATTCACCACATCATTGTTTGAAATTGTTTATACCAAACACCCCCTATTTCCTTACTACTTGTTGATCTTCTTGTTGAGCTTCATTATCCAACGCCCAATATTCTTCATCATTCCTCTTGTTTTTCAGAATTTCTCGGATTGGTTCTCGATAGGTGGAAGTTGGCTCATGTATTCGGGAGGAGGAATCCTAGAGTTGGGCAAACCATCATCCTCACTAACTGATGATGATGATGATGATGAGGTTGGAGGATGAGCACGTTTACCTTTTGACACCGCTACTTTATGGTCACTAAGAGGTACAAAGGTATGGGGAATGTCAGAGTAGTCTGGAAGGAAACCTCTAGCGCTAGGAGGAATGGGTGCAAAAGCTCTAAAGAGACAGGTGAGAAGCATCCGTAAGGCATGGCGGTGGTACCCAACACCGGAATATCAGCCATTCTCTTAGCGATATAGTAAGCTAAGTGAAAGGGTTGATGGGTAGACACACAATAGAGCATGTAACAAAGGCTTGCGTTGACATGATCTCTATTTCCTATGGTGCTTATGACGTTAGCTCTAAGAATCTCTTCCAACTTTTTAAATTGAGGCCTAAGCTCGTTTAGCTCCATGCCAAACGGATCTCGATCTACTTGACGACCTTTTCGATTGGTCCTAGTGAGGGTGTTCCTAGGGACAAAGAGATGATCACGGATAGTCTCTTTGGGAGTCAATGGTGTGTCATATGGAGGCATACGATCAAGGACGGAATCGAGGATGGACAATGACCATTTGTCCGAATAAAGGCAAGTGCCTTGACCCGGAATTCCTAGAACTTCCGCGAATTGGTTCAAAGGGATGGTGAATTCATGTTGGTTGACTTTGAAATGGATTCTCATGAAACCATAGTCGTTTGAACTAAGAACAACGCTAGCATAGAATTCTAGCAAAAATCTAGGAACTATGGGTTCGTCTATGTCGAGAAGACAATCAAATTGGATGGCGGCTAGTTGTTCTCGGATATTGGTTCCTTCTAAGAATGAGGGGTCTACGGTTCTACCCTCGTGAACATATCATTTTTCTAAAGCCTTAAAAATCTTGACTTGGTCGTCTGTGAGTCCTTTTGTCTTATGGTGTTTGGGTAGGTAATTGAGGGTTTCTTTGTGATCATATTATGTTGCGGGAGGCATGATGTTATCCTTGACACGAAAATTACATAGTTTAGTTAAAACTATCGAAAATACGTATATAAATTTCTAGTTTGTGCCTACATGGGGACAATATGGAGGCGCGGTTATCTCGACTCCTTTTGATGCATAAAAATTTCGTTTATGCAAATTTTATAACAAAACGAGAGATAACCCAAACGCTCCTACTTCAATGTAGCTTCGATTAAATGTACCCGAAAATACATATTAGTTATGTATTCCCTTTGGCATTCAAGAGACATTATGCAAGTGATGTTTAAAACATAACGTTTTTATTTGTATGAACAATGTGCAAAACCCGTTTTTCCTAGTCGTGATAAGATTTTTTATAAAAATTTCTCATGGGGTTTTTGGTAAATTATGATAATGTCCTACAAGATGCAATTCTTAACTATAGAAAACATGATTTGTTATGCACTTTGTTGAATATGCTTCATGTTTAACTAAAAATTATGCATAAACCCCAAGTTTTGGTTTTGTGCAAGAAATAGAAATCCTAGACTCAGATCAGGAATGTAGATATAGTTAGGATACTTTCAGAGAGGTTTAAATCACAAATTGGTTGTGGAGGATGACCTAAATTCTGAGATTGGTTTGCTATGGGTCGAGTTCCAGTAGCTTGTGAGTTTTTGGGGAATGTGATAAACAGTACATAGGTGTTTGTTTAATATTGTAAAAACTGACTCAGGAACCCACGAATTTGGCGGAACCAAAAAGTGGGTTCCGTGCTTGTTGTCGATTGGTTCCATGGGAACCTTTTGACAATTGGTTGTTTTTGACGTGTTTGGTTAATCTAAGGTTTAAGCTATGGTTCTAACTACACATTTAGTTCCATTAATCCTAAACCAAGTCTAATAAAGTTGAAGGGTACTCTCTTAAGAGGTTTTGTAAGAATATCGGCAATGTTGACCTCTGAGGATACTTTCTCGATTGAGATGTTTCCTTTTTGAACATTGTCGCGAAGAAAGTGGTGACGAATTTCTATGTGTTTTGTTCTAGCGTGTTGAACTGGATTCTTACTTAGGTCGATAGCTCCTTTTTAGTCGCAAAGAATGGGAACGTTGTTGAGTTGAATTACATAGTCGACGAGAGCTTGTTTCATCCAGAGAGCTTGTTAGCAAGCTTTTCCTGCTGACACTTACTCGGCTTCAGTTGTTGATATTTCTAGGGCCGTTTGTTTCTTAGCAAACCATGAGGTGAGACAATGCCCAACAAAAGTACAAATGCCACTTGTACTTTTTCTATCGACATAGTCACCGGCGTGGTCTGAGTCGGCATACACTATGGTTTCTACACCCGTTCCTTTGGGATACCATAATCCTAAATGTGTAATACCTTTAATGTACCTAAAGATCCGTTTTACGGCTTCAAGATGGGATGTTTTGGGATCTTTTTGAAAGCGTGCACATAGACTAACACTAAACATGATGTCCGGTCTACTAGCCGTAAGATAGAGTAAACTACCAATCATTCCTCTATATTTAGTGCTATCTACGGATTCACTTTCGTCATCCTTAGTGAGTTTGGTTTCGGAGGACATGGGTGTTTTCATGGGTTTGGAATCTTCAAGACCAAATTTCTTAAGCATATCTTTTATGTACTTAGATTGGTTGAAGAATACACATCTTCTAATTGTTTAATTTGGAGTCCTAAGAAAAAGTTTAGTTCCCCCATCATACTCATTTCAAACTCGTCATGCATGATTTTAGAAAAGTCATCGCATAACTCTTGACAAGTTGATCTGAATATGATGTCATCCACATATATTTGAACTATGATTATATGTGATCCCTTTTTCTTAGTGAAAAGAGTGTTGTCTACTAGGCCCATGGTATACTTATGTTCAACTAGGAAGGTCTTAAGTCGATCATACCATGCTTTTGGTGCTTGCTTAAGTCCGTATAAAGCTTTTTTAAGTTTGTAGACATGATTTGGTTTTTCAAAATGGGCAAAGCCGGGAGGTTGTGCGACATATACTTCCTCATTAATAAAACCATTAAGAAATGCACTTTTAACATCCATTTGGAATGGTTTAAAGTCATGTGCACATGCATATGCAAGTAGTATTCTAATTGACTCGAGCCTAGCTACCGGTGCAAATGTTTCGTCGTAGTCTATACCTTCTTGTTGATTGTAGCCTTTAGCTACTAGCCTAGCTTTGTTTCTAGACACTACGCCATTTTCATCCATTTTATTCCTAAACACCCATTTTGTTCCAATTATGTTTTGACACTTAGGTTGAGGGACTAATGTCCAAACGTCATTTCTAACAAATTGGTTAAGTTCTTCTTGCATCGCAATGACCCAAGATTCATCTTTTATGGCCTCATTTATATTTTTGGACTCAATTGTTGAAATGAAACAAAAGAAATTACTTTGATTTTGAACTTTTGATCTTAAGGTTCTTTCGTTAATTTCTCCTATGACGTTATCTAATGGATGACTTCTAGATTCTTTGATGTTGACTATTTCCTTATTTAAAGGTTCATCTTCTTTATCATTATCTAGATTTTCTTGGTTTTCAACCATTTGACTTTCAACTAAGTCATCATCTACCAAAGGTGATGTTTTAGAGGGAGGTGAACTTTCGTCGAATGTTACGTTCAACGATTCCTCGACTCTTGAGGTTTCTTTGTTCAAGACAATGTATGCTTTACTATTTTGTGAATATCCAAGGAACACACTTTCATAAGACTTTGGGTCAAACTTGGTGAGGTAATCCTTAGTATTTAAAGAAGCACTTGCTTCCAAAAACTCTAAAATATCATAAAGTAGGCTTTTTGCCTCTATAAAGCTCATATGGTGTTTTCTTCAAAAATGGTATAATTAAGACTCTATTTAAGATGTATGTTGATGTGTCAACGGCGTTATACCAAAACTTTTGTGGTATATTTTGTTCATTTAGCATTGTTCGACTCATTTCTTGAAATGTTCTATTTTTACGTTCTACTACACTGTTTGATTGAGGAGTTCGAGGAGCCGAGAAGTTATGTGTTATGCCATTAGCATCACAAAAAGCTCCAAATTGAGTTTCGTTATCAAATTCACGACCATGGTCGGTTCTTATTGACACAATGCTATTTCCTATTTGATTTTGAATTTTCTTGCTTAGAATTTCAAATTTATCAAATGCTTTGTTTTTAATTTTCAAAAACTTAGTCCAAGTATACCTAGAGTAATCATCTACTATTACCAAATTATAGAAGTTTCCTCCATAACTTTGTATAGCGGATGGACCAAACAAATCTATATGCAATAATTCTAGACACCTAGATATGGACACCATATTTTTAGCCTTAAGGCTATTATGAACTTGTTTTCCAATTTTGCAAGCATCACAAAAGTGTTGATCGTATTTCAACTTGGGTAGGTTCCTAACGAGTTCCTTAGATGATAGAGATTGGATGAGTTTCATGTTTGCGTGGCCTAAGCGTCTATGCCACAGAGTTGAGTTGTCGTCTAAGGAGGTGAGACAAAGTTTGTCTTTAGATGTTTTGTCTAGTTTCATAACGTAAACGTTATTTTTCAAAACACCTTTTCCTACGGTTATGCCATTTTTAAGTATCTTACTTCCGTTTTCACTGAAAAGGACGTCATACTTTTTATGGCATAATTGACTAATACTAAGCAAGTTAAAACCTAAGTTATCTACATGAGCAACATCATCAATAGTGAGAGAGTCATGAGAGATTGTACCTTTTCCTATGGTTTTACTTTTAAGCTTGCTACCAAACGTAACATTACCTCCGTCGTACACTTGGTAGGTTAAGAAAAGGCTTTTGTTTCCCGTCATGTGTCTTGAACACCCACTATCTTTAATCCACTCGTCCGGTTCTAACACGACTTTCAAGCATACCTAAGTTAAATAAAAACTCAAGCATTTGGTCCCCAATATCTCATGGGTCCATTTGGGTTAAACATTCCATTATATTGGTTCATGTATGGAAATGGTGGATATGGGTTCCATGACATGTAGTTGGGACCTTGATAGTTCCTAGGCATGTTTGGGTTCCAACTATTTTGATAATGATGCTGTGAGTTGTAGTTACTCTTTGGAAAGGGGCGTTTGGGAATAGACGTTCTAGGTCTTTGTTGAATTGTTTTAGTCCTAAACTCATTTTTAACTTGTCCTAATCCTATAGCAACTGCTGGTTTTTGTTTGTTAATAGTTGTACTAGTGCTAGGTTTTCTTGTGACTTTAACAAACTCAGTACGATCCGAAGTACAAGCCTTCTGTTCAGCAACAGTACCCGCGGAACCTTTGGCCACTACTGGCGGAACCAAATTTTTGGTTCCGTCGGATCCGTGGGTGTCTGAACTTGTTGGAACAATTTCTTGTACTTTCACTCTTTGTTTCTTAAAACTACTTAAGTCTCCTAGTTTCATAAAACCTAGTCCGGTTTTATCATGAGGTAACTTTTGAAGTTTCATTATCTCATCTACACAACTAATATTTTTATCAAACCTTTTAAATTTAGAATTTTGTTTGATAAGTTCTTCCTGTGTAGACTTAAGTGTTTCTAGTTCTAGTTTAAGTTCCTGACATGAAACACATGTTTCTTTAACATCTCTACCCTTTTCTAATCATATAGATTTTTCTTTTAACCAATAAACTTCGTTTTCCAAAAATTTCTTTTTGGTTTTTAAGAACTTATTTTTGTTTATGATTTTTAGGGTAATTTCACACAGTTTGTTATATTCTATTTCTAAGGTATCATCATCAATGGAAGAATATGGCGAGTCATAATGTACCTCTTCCGAGTCATGAGCCATGAGAGCAACTTCGTCGTTCTTAGGCTCGTCGTCATCACCTTCACTGTCACTCCAAGCACCACTAACAAAGGCTCTTTGAGTCTTGTTCTTGGGTGGCTTCGGACAATCTCCTATAAGATGACTAGTATCTCCACACCTAAAGCACTTCCTATCTACTTTGCCTTTCTTATCATCACGGTCTATCCGGAAGGATTTCTTTTCTTCTCGAGGTTGTATTATGAACTTCCCTCATCTCCTAAAGAACTTCTTGAAATCTCTTACGGCCATGGCATACTCTTCGTCTTCGCTACCTGAGCTAGACTCTTCATCATCACTTGACTCTACCCTAGCTTTTAAGGCAATGGACATGAACCTTTCCTTTTTGCCTTTGACTATCTCTGAATCTTTTTCCATAACCATCTCATGAACTTTGAGATTTCCTATGAGCTCGTCAAGTGGCATGCTTGAAAGACCCTTGGATTCTTCAATGGCCGTTACCTTTGCTCTCCACTTCGGATGAAGTGCTCTAAGAAATTTCCTGACAAAGTTCTTACTAGAAAAAGAATCGTCAAGTGCTTTAAGAGAAGTAACAATAGTATTAAACCTAGCAAATGCACTATCAATGGTCTCATCTTCAGGGATAACAAATTGTTCATATTGTTGAACAAGAAGATCAATTTTGTTATCCTTTACTAGTGAGTTCTCTTGATGAGTGATAATTAAGGATTGCCAAATATCTTTAGCGGTTTTACACATAAATACTCTTTCATATTATTTCCTAGGTAAAGCATTATAAAGCATCATTTTAGCTTCATTATTTTTGGCAATTAATTTCTTTTGCTCATCACTTTGATGAGTAAGAGAACTATCCTCATCCTGACCGCTTGATATATCCTTAATTATAGGTTTATGGTCACCTTCTACAATGATGTACCATAGATCTATATCCTTAGACTTCACATAAGTTTCAAAGCGATTTTTCCAATATATAAAACTATTTGCTTCAAATAGTGGTGGTCTTTGCATAGATTGCCCTTCTTTGTAGTTTTCAAAATCCATTGATCGTTTCAAGTTTTTAAAATACAATATATTTTGAAAATCTTGAGTAACGTAGCTCTGATGCCAATTGTGGAAAACTAGAAGGGGGGTTGAATAGTTTTTACCGTTTTAAAATTAATTCGCTTTGAATACTTAACGTGATTTCAACTTAATGCAAATAATCAAACAATATAAGTAAAGCAAGTAAGGAAAGAAACATTCAAACCACAACACGGATGTTTATAGTGGTTCGGTCTACAAGGACTCTCTTCCTTGCCCTACTCCACTCCTCTAGCCTCTAACTCGAGAGTTTTTCTTCATAAAGAAACAAGCTCCCTTCTAGGCGGAGAAAACCTTTACACGTCGCTTACTCTTTATCCGGTACAAAGCTAAATACCGAGTTCTAGTTCGAGGTAGAACCAACCTAACGTCGCTTACACTTTTTCCGGTACTAAGCTAAATACCGAGTTCTTTACAAGAGTACAACCACTCCCGATACTCTATATGTTTTGAGGACTAAAACACTAACCGATCACTACTGAATGTTTGGTATAACAATGATGTGTGAACTAAAACTAAATCACACAGTATCTATTCTAACAGGTTTGCAACAGTATGTTGAACCTTGATGCTTGATCTCTTTGCTACAAAAGAAAGATCACTAAGAATGAAATGAATGAATGAATGGGTTAGTAATGAATGAAAGAATGTATATGTAATTTATGATGTATGAGTGATGAGTGAACTTGAATGATCAGCTTGCTATTTATAGGCAAACTGATCAAACAGTTCACGGATTTGGCGGAACCAAATCCAGGGTTCCGCCCTTTATGTTGTTTGGTTCCGCCGGGACATGACAGCTATATCTTTACAAATCTTTCCAAATCTTGCCAAGATCTTACACAATCCAATTCTTTGCTTGAAGATCTTTCCAAAATATTTACTAAATCTACAAGATATCCTAAAGATATCCAAATGATGTATGCAATGATGTCATGAACATATTTTCATTTTAAGATTTAAAATGTAAATAATGTAAATGTATATATGTATGTAACATGTATCCTAGTGATCATGTAGCATGTATATGATTAGTTTTAAAAGTTTATTACTATAAATGTAAAAGACTTTAACTTATATTTATGCTTTGCTAAAGATAAACTTTATAATTGTCATTAACAAATTATAGCAAAGATCGTAAAATATAAATAACGTTTTTAGGACAATATTTGTATTAACACGCCTATCTAATCTGTTATGATATCGTGGTCTTGTACTATTTGTGTCGTATGATTGAGAGTGGTATTGTGTCATTTCTAAACAGCTTATGTCGACATGTGTATAACCTCTTACAAGCCCTAATCAGCAACTCTTAAATGGTCATAAATGAGGTGTATAAATATGGAACCCTAGGTTGGTTGGTTTTGTGTAATGGTACGAGTTAGGGTTTAGGTTTTGGTAAGATTTATGTTGGCGTGTTGTTAATCTGATTTTACATTAATATCGTAAAAAAAATCATCTTTGGGAGTCAACATATCTATTTTACATTAATATCGTAAAAACGACTTCAGAATATTATTTCTCACATTTACGTGAAACCGCGTTACTACAAATTTACCTCAACTAAATGGGACACGGGGTACACTCAATACACTCTAAACCTAAAAATAAATAAAATAAACCACCCTTATCCTTATCCTCACATGTGAGGCTACCAAACTTATCTGACTATCTCTTCTTCCCTATCGAAACAACCAACACAAGGAATAAGAAAATCTCCTTTGACTAATTCAAATGGGAGAATCAAGCCTATTTCTATACTTCTTTTTCTAATATTCATCTTCTTTTCTCCTATTCAATATTCACCACACGCAAATGAGATTCCCTGCCACAATCTCATCTTCCATCACCATCAATTGTAGCACCTTTCTTACTTACCCAAGGCCACATCGAGACCCAAACCCTCCCCTAGAGGTTGAATCTTTATCAAGTCCAAGAGAGATAACCATAAATGGTTAAGCTTTATCCCTGTTAGATCAAAAGTGGGTCAAGGATTTGCCATGGATTGTTTCCTTAAGAAGCTTGATTCTAGGAGAAACAAATCACACAAGAAAACTCCAAACTCACTCAAAATAACATCTCAGTCGAGTATACTCAAGGAAAAAGGAGGGTGTGATAAGCTTGGAATCAAGTGGGACTTCTTGTGGTGACATTGAATTCGACCCATCATCCATTCTTTTGTAAGGTTTAATCTTTGTTCTTGTTGTTTTGATTCATCTAACTCTCGAATGATATGTGTAAACTTGGTGATTTTCTTGTTTTTGATTTACATCTCTCGAATTTATACATGTTACTATTGTAAATTTTTCTTGAATCTATAAGAGTATGTGACGATTATGTTGGTGTGGTATGACTTGAGAATGATTTTTTTTTAAAACTAATGTTGGCTCAAAAATCTTGAATCTATGTCGTTATTAGTTTAGTCATGAATCGGTTAAGTTATTCCCACAAGATGCTACTGTGAAATTATTGGGTCTTTGTTCGAATAAATTTGGGTTATAAGTCGGGAACTAGATTAGTTGATTTGTTCTTAAAAACATGTTACTGTAAATGTTTTGTATTGCTTGAATATGGGAAATTTGATGTAGAAGCCATACTAGACAAGTCTCTAGTCATGGGTTATGCCCACAATGTGATTGTGAATTTGTCTAAAAAGAAAGGTCTATTTTTAAAACGAATTTGGTGAATGTTTTTAGCCTTTAGTCTTGTCGCTTCGTTCGATTCCCAAGAGTTCACTTGAGATGCGCTTGTGATGGTGTTGTAGGCGAATTGAGTAGTACTCAATTCGAGCCTTATCAAGGCCATTCAAACCCTTGAATGAACCCCAAAAATCCTATATGTGTTGCTTTCTTTAGGCCTAGTTAGTAACACTTGTGTGGAAATCAACATTTTAGTCGATTCATCATCATACGCGAGTGTTTGGTTCGTTGGTTCCCAACGAGACCAAAATACTAGTGCCTCTTGTACCATAAATCTTGGTCAAAGTCTCGTCTCTATCCATTGATCCTTGCTAAGTCTACTCGAAATCCAAAGGCAGTAGTGTATATGTATATATATATACCTAGGCGCCAATATCATGTTTTTGAACACTGAATTGTGTTTTCCAGTAAAAGAAATGAAAAGCCAAATGAGTTGGACTGTAAATCAGGAACCAAATTTTTGACACTTGTGTGTGGACCGAAGCCCACCAACTTACTTGGGCTGCCATTCATTTCATCTACTCTCTTGTTCCTCTAACAGGACACTGGCCATTTAAAGGCCCAAGTGGTGAAACCAGTTTTGGCCTGGTTCACTGTTTTGAGTGGGCCGCAGCCCATTCCCCCTCCTCGACACACATTTTTGATATTATAACCCGACAATTATTAGCGACTACATATAAAAAGGACTCAACACATTATAATAAACTTGTGATTATTTAAAATACACGTGACGTCGACATATAATAGAACTTGACATCGCAACATAAAATTTGATAGCTATTACATATTTTGCGGATAAAAATATAAACACAACATACATTTTCAATGGGACATTTCGAGACATTTGATTTCAAAACTTGTAAACAATATGTAAAAATATATACAGCATGAAAATATTTAATATGGAGAGACATCAATTTTAATATTGACACTTAATTATATAACGAACAAGTGATTAAAATGAGGAATCATAAACTAGCTAAATGATTTTTATAACTTACTATTTGAAACGGTTATGTCAAAACTTATATAAGTCAAACAAACGAGAACTATTATTTTTCTTTTAAACTTCAAATTTATTCAAACATCATTTTCTCGCAAACACAAATTGTAGCACCTCATATATTAGTGAAACCTTTTCAACTTCATTTATATTTTTCACAAAAACCACATGTATATATGTATAAATATACACACGTACTTTCATTTAAACACCAACCATCCTATAAATTGTTCACATTGACATTTTATAATTGTTATCCTTCGTGCGTATCTGTCCGATCATTGTTAAATCAAGAATCGCTATTCCTATTCTCTTGTACGTTTGTACACTCCAATGAGCCAATGTCTACAATTGAAATAATTGAAATTCTTGAACTCAAATTTGTGAACTAAAGCAAACCTTACTAATCTAGGTCGCGTGTTGGTGCTGAACTTTATCTGAACTATTGTAATATCTGACTGCTATATGCCGAGGTGAGTATTCACAGCCCCCTTTTTACCGCTTTACTTGTTTGGGGTGGAATGCATGACTTAAATTTTTATTTGAACTTATGACATATATTTTTACCTGAACTCTTTGAAAATTGACTTTGAACCTTAAAATATTGTTTGAGCTTATGACTTGTTTTGAACTGTTGACGTGCCGTACGCACTTAAATTTTAGTCTCCCTTGTCGGAGCAGGCTTGATTTAATTAGTATATAATAGTTGGTATGATGTACCGTTCGTATATTCGCATTGTTAGTCCCCGATTGGTTTGCCGTTCGCACTCTAATTTAGACGTACCGTTCGTACGGCTCCCTTGTGCGGAGCAGTAGGTAGTATGGATAACGCTATTAGAGGTCGGCCAACCTCTCATTCCCCTGTCTACGGAATGCATATTATTTATTTTAAGGGGCTTTGCCGCATACATTATTATATACATAGTCTTTTAATGTGAACCTAATGAGCATGTGTGTTTGACTACAAAACGTACAATCTCCCGTAAGCTTTGAGGATTAATATTTATAGAATCATCAATTGTGAAACTTGGAACAAAACTGAAAAACTATTGCACAAAACTATCAATATGATCGGCACGATACTATATAGTATATACCAATTGAAGCTAAAGATATACTCTGTATTTCTGACACATGCCCGTTGTATACTAGTATACTTGCCAATGGCGCGTAGCTTAGTTGGTAATAGGTGGGGCATCTTTACACCTAACATGCATGCACAAGGTAAAGGGTTCAATATTTGGCACCACATAGCCACAACCGCTGAGTGAGTCATGTATGCCCCCACATTATGAAAATTCAGCCGATTATGGGCCGATTCGGGTTACCAGTTATTAACTTTTTGCACCTAACTACTGCACTTTTGATAAAAAAAAAATACCTTTCTTATTTATACTACAGTACTTATTATTCCCTTAACATATTACTAAAATTACTAAGACTGCATACCAAGGGCGCGACTCCCTTAAGGTGAATGAAAACTCACGCGCGAACACCTTGTCCCATCTCCATTCTCACGCGCGAATCTCGAATCCCATCTTCATTTGTAATATCGTGGGCCCCATCTCCATTCTCACGCTCGAATCTCGAGTCCCAAGAAGAAACTAGGTGAACCGATCACTTAGTTATTGTTTGTAATATCGTGGGCCCCATTTGTACTATTTAGCCGTTGCATGCATAAAAAAATAATAAAAAAAGAAAAGAAAATTACACTCTACCTTATTTACTTAATCTAGCCGTTGCATGCATAAAATAATAATAATAATAATAATAATAATAATAATAATAATAATAATAATAATAATAATAATAATAATAATAATAAATAAATAAAATTTACACTCTACCCTTATTTACTTATAAATACCCACAATTTCACTATTTTTTAAACACAAACTCACAATTTCTTAACTTCAACATTTCAAAAAAAAAAAATATGTCTCACGAAAACACTCCCCAAAACACCAAACGTCCCCAACGAGGAAATAACCGTAGCACTCCCCCGACACCCGAGGGAACGTTTAATCTAGGAAATACTCCCCTGTCGCACCAACAAATCAACTTACGACTACAATCATTCTTTTATAACCAAAATTACACAAACCCTCCCATACCATAATCCATACCCACAACAACAAGCTTTTAACCAATTCTCACAACAACACCAACAAAACGTGTTTAGCCAATTCTCGGGACAACATAACGCGTACACCTATTTGATATGTCACAAACCCAAATTGGTGGTTCGTCATCACATCAACCCATGTCTCCCGTTTCTGCATTTCCAAATGAAGATTTGTACGAACCTCAATTTTCGGACTCTTTTTATCAAAACACTCCACGTGAAGAATCTCCCGCGGAAGTCACGGCCCTGGCACCGACACCGGTTATGGTGAAGCCGAAAAGACGCCAAAAGCAAAAGAGGGCGGCTCAAACCGATGAGCCAATCCGGATCATTCCATGGACCCAAAAGGAAGAAATTGCGTTGTGCAAATGTTGGATTAATGCATCCGAAGATAGTGCCATTCGTAATGTGAGAAGGGAAAATGGCTTTTGGAATGACGTTGTCACGTACATAGAGAGCAAAACAAAGTTGGATCGCCGAACGTACGATACGGTTTGCGGGAAATGGAAGACGGTGCGCCCGAACGTTGCTCGGTTTTGTGGAGTGTTCAATAACGTCAAACGTATGAATCCGATGAGTGGTGCCGGAGATGAAGATTACTACAATACGAAAACTCTTAACTTTGAAGCTGAATACGGAAAGAAATTCACACTTCGTCATTGTTGGGAGGAGTTAAAAGGTTATCAGAAATGGAATGAAGTTGAAGTTCCAAGTTTTTTAGCAAAGGAAAAAAAGGTCCAAGGGATACAAGTCATCTGGGTCTAGTTCGTTCAACCCAGAGACTGGAGATGATAGTATTAACCTTAATGATGCAGCTGGAGATGACGAAGAAAATGAGGTGCAAGAAGTTCCACGACCAATGGGCAGGGACAAAGCGAAAGCTTTGAAGAAAAAAGGTGTGAGTAAGTCGGGATCGTCGACATCTATGAATGACGAATCATTGGCTAGGATGATGATATCGGAGTTGTCACAACATAACGAACGTGCCATGGAATTGAAGATGCAAGAACGGGCTTAGTATATGGCGATAAAAAAGAAGGAGGTTGAAGAATGGTCTGAGTATATGGCGATCAAAAAGAAGGAGGTGGAAGTGCACAAATATAAAATAAAGCAAAAATACTTAATGTTCTATATGCAGCCATATGAACACTTGACTGGGGAAGCACGCAGAATAACAAACGATATAAGGGCGTGGATAAAAGCAAAGTGGGGTTTGGACTTTTAGTTTTAATTTCGAAGTTTATGTAATGTTTTAATTTTCTATGTTTGCGTTTTTAATATTCGAAGTTTATGTACTATTTTTAATATTAGAAGTTACGTAATATTTTAATTTCCTACGTTTGCGTTTTTAATTTCGTACTGTTACGTTTTTAATTTTGTACATTTACGTTTTTTATTTTGTAAGTAATTAAAAAAATTGAAAGTTAAGGTGACCATGAAGGTGACTTTGTTCACAAATAAGTGAGTGGGTGTGAGTCTCACACCCACTCACTTATTTGTGAACAAAGTCACCTTTATAGTCACCTTAACTTTCATTTTTTTTTAATTACTTACAAAATTAAAAACGTAAACATACAAAATTAAAAAAATAACAGTATGAAATTAAAAACGCAAACGCAGGAGATTAAAATATTACGTAACTTCCTAAAAAAAACACATACACATTAACACATGGCTGATGTTGACCGGACCCTCCCTTAGGGAGGGTGTGTTGACTTGACCAGCTGCCGCCGCTTGTACTATCTGCTTTAAAACTTGTACAATTTGACTAAAATAGGTAAACCTCACATGATAAGGAGGGTCCGGTTAGTATCACCTAACACATATATCTAAAGATGAGCCCACACCACAAAATTTGAAAAAACAAATATAGTATATAGCTGTTATAAATAAATCCTAGGCGCTACATTACATCAACACACATTTTGTCATTTTGACCTTGAATCCGAATATTTCTCATATGATTTCAACCATTAATCAAATCATATATCCCAACAAAATCTTTGTATCTCAACAGATTTTTAAGGTTTCCACCTTCTTCTTCTTCTTCAAATGGTTTAAATCTTCTGCAATCTTCCTCCAACCCCATTCATTGATATTCATATTTAAATGAATAAGAATAATAAGATACCATCATCAATGGATGAAATAATGGAGGATGCTGCTGTTGTTGTTGATGGTGATCATGTGGAGAATGATGAAATTGATATTGATATTGATTTTGAATATGAGTTTGATGCTTGTCAGTTCTATGATTTTACTAGAGATGAGACATTGTCTGAATCTCGTGATGCTGAGGATTGGTTTCGCTCTGCGAATGAATATCCGCCTTCTCGTAAGCGTTTTCTTTTTGTTTTTGGCGGATTGTTGTTTAAGATATGATTTTGATGTTTGTTTATAAATTGCGAGCTATTAAAATTTGTGATTATTAAGTCCATACCGCGTTGGTACCCATGTAGCATACTACGAGTAGCATATTGCGGAGGTCACGTCATGTCTTGGTGCGGAGGTAGAAAGTTATGAGTGACGGGGCAAACTTTGATAATTTTTATGAATGACACTACAAATCATTTTGCTAAATGTGCAAATTACAAAAATAGCCATATATTTTAGAAAATTTTGCAGTACAAATTCTTTTGCTAGGGGTTGCATTACAAATTTAAGCATGGTGTTATGTGATTTACCTATCTCATGTTTTCTCCTGGTGTCCTTTATTATTATTATTATTAAAATGCCAAAAAAATAAACATTTTAAATTCTTTATACATAGTTTTGGTAAAAATGTTTGTATCTTTGTTTGAAAAAGTTGAGAAAGTTATGTCATTTAAAGTAACATTAATATTTGTTTGAATTGTTTAATTTATGGTTGTGGCTAAATTCTGATGAGCTAATGCTGGAGTCGAAAACTAGTACGTTTTACCTTTTTACAATCAGTTTTCTTGCCGAATGGAGGCATAAAGTTGTTACTTAGACTATGAATGAGAGGAGATAAGATCTAAACTAGGCGAGTGAATTTGTTCTTATTATCAGGGGTTTCTTGCACGTATAATTTGTCTATTTTAGGTTTATTGGATTTACTATGATAGGTCAAAAGGTTTTTAGGAATGAAATGGTTTGTGAATCGAGCCCCTGGAGTGGAATGAGGATTATAATGACATGGAATGAAAAAGGTTCAACTTTATGAACCATTAAAAAGCTTATAATATGAAAATAGGGTTGTTAATATGGTATGACATTGCAACTTTATGTACCTTTAGAAAGGTCACGCATTAGATGCTTTTAGGACAGATTCTAATGAAGTCGATGATTTTCAGTGGTGTTAGCGTATAGTTGTACTTGTTGTCTAAAGATTCTAGCATTATTTTGTGTCTTTGACTATCATCCAACTGACCCTCACTTCTTGTGGTTATGCTCTATGCTAATATATTTTTATCCCGATGTTTCCAGCCTTTATTGTGAAGTTAAAGATGATGAAGGCAGCCAAAGCCAACAAGAAAGCTCACAAAAAAACAGAAGCGGATAAAAAATCTAGTACGTCCAGCATTTCAGATGGTGACGCTGACCATAAAGCTGCCTCAAGAGAAGTGAAAATCAAAGGTATGTATCGCTTAATACTGCAGGAAGGTTCTAACTCTGCATGTTCTTAGACAAAACTTTAGTGGCTTATTTACAAATTTTACGTTATGTATGAACTTTTCCCACATTCCACCAAAAAATGATTCTGTGACTTTAGTGCATATAGGATTCATAACTTTGATATCTAATGTTATAAAAAGGTTTATCAGGGAGAGAGAAGTTTATTGGCAATAGCAGTCATCCATGGATTTACTAGTTTGTGTATATTATTTCGTCTCAGTAGGCTTGTAGTTTTAACATTCATTTTCATACTTAAGTTCAAGCATGCATCCAGTTGTCTTGAAACTTTCAAGCTTAAGTTATCTCATTTCAGTTGCCTTAGTTCCCGTTAATAATTAATGATTCGGGTTTTCAGTATTCAAGTTTGATCATATTTGTATTTTGTTTTGATTAAATCCTTGTTCAACTGATTCAGGTGTGAAGCATCAAAATCGTATTTCTCAAGATAATGTGAAAGCCAAGTCAAAGTCCACAGTCAACTTATCTAAACCAAGTGGTTCATTTATGAAACCTACTGCTAGTCATTTGGCCAAGCAAAATAAAGAGTGTGATATGCATTCTGGCGGTTGTGGAAGGTGTTAGTAATCTCCTTGATCCTAATCTTGTAAAGTTTTCATGTGCCTTCTGCTCGGTTTCTTTGATCCTATCTTTATTCCTTCCACTTTCCATCATTTTTTCTATCTGTCAACTTGTAGGTTGCAGAAGCCATTACTTAGTTTAGATGATAAGTTAAGATCTCCTATACGATGTCAAAGCCAAGCCACCAAAAGACAGAAGCTAGATATTGGTTATTTGCGTAAGGTGCACAAAAGTTCAAGTTTTCACATCTTTAAATTTTCGGCAGCTTTAACCTGCAAATATTGAATAGTTCCAGGATCCTAATTTTCTTGATCATGTAATCAGGTTGCACAGTTGAAGCATCGGTCTTCATATTTGCACAAGGTTACCAAAAAGGTTAATTACTTCACTGTAGAAAAATAACATTCGCCTCCTTTTTTTACTACTTATTATTACTTCTTGTAGACTTGCAGTCAAACAAAAAATAAGCATGTTTATAAGCAGGCAAACTGTTTGTTTTCTCAGGCTGCACATTTGGAAGGCATCTTAAATTCTAAAGTTAAAACTACTATTCCCCAAAAACCTGTGTTGGTAACAGAAGAGAGAGCTATAAGGATTAGGTAACTATTTTTCAGCATTTATGCTACTTAAATTGTATTATATTTTGGAAAATAGCCAGTTTTTCTTGACATGCTTCTGTTTCTTGACATTTAGGTCCCAGAACAAACCTGAATCCGTTCAACAACCAAAAGCAAATACTAATGCTTATGGAGCACAGCCGTTGAACAAAAAAGTCGGTACTTGCTATCAATTAGTTTCATTCTTAAATCGTAATTTCACCTGTATTCTATATTTCCCAAAATCTTATGTATGGCAGATTCTTGATGCTCCAAAATTTCTCGCACATAAGAAGAGCATGACTCATTTAACTGGGCTTCAAGTAAGTTTTCATTTTCCAATGTTTAGCGAGTGGCAAGTATATAAATCACTTTCGTATCCAGTTTAAAGGATATCATATATTAAATGATTACTTAAGAAGTCATGGACGCGTTGTACAACAGGATTTTCGCATGCAGACAAGTGACCGCGCAATGCCAGTTCAATCTGCTAATGTATGTAATCAAGTTAGCTTGGTTTTGCCTTGAAACTATTATATCTCTTACCATTTTCTTTTTTGTAAACATTAACAAACACGTTTTTTGCTTCTAGGTACTTCATAAACAGAACTCCGCTCCTCTAATGAGTCAAGATATCCGCAAGAGGTTAGCACCTTTTAATTTTGGACATTTTATTATGGGTGCATTTATTGTACATCGCACTTCATGCAACATGTTAACGTTGACTCCAATCAAGTTTCAAATTTTCAATCACTTATGCTATATCTGATTTCTTACTTTGAATCGGTTATGCATTGCAGCCAAAACTCTGGGAATGCTGGAAAGAAGGATATATGCAGATCACCAAATAATTTAAAAACTTGCACTACATATAAGGTGGAGAGTCTGCAGACAACTTCAGAAATTTATTTTCTTAGTTACGGTATCTAATGTTCTTCTAAGCCATTCAGATTATGGCGCAGGTAAACCCAATAACAGACAGTGGATATGTTTTAAATGCAAAAAGCGACTCTCATCTACCTCCAATAGAATTATTTAAGAAGGTGAAGGCTAATACTTTGAACACTACAAATGAGAATGTGAATTGCCTTTATGGAGAATCGTAACTCTTTATATAATGTGTCCAGCTGTCTTTGAAATCTGAATCCGAGACAAAAGACATATCGTCATTAAGACAACCCCGTCTAATTAAGGTTAGTATCATGTAACCTCTTGCTAATATACGTAAGTAGTTAATAAGATACAGTATTCTGCATTTCATATAATTAGATATATTGTTAACGCCCTTTTTTGTGTTTAGGGGCTGAAGGAAAATGTGCCTCAATCTTTTCAGCCGGATTTTAGGGTATAGTTTCTAAGCATACTTGTTCCATCGCTTCCATAGGTTCGATCCTAACTAGAGGTGGCAATTTCAAACCCGTTTACTTGTATATGGGTCGATCCGAGCTGTCTTTAATCTCTACGGGTCAAACAGGCCATCAATTTAGCTATTTCTTAAAAGCTGACATCTGAAAATTACTGAAATAATATAAATTTTGTAACTGTATTTGACACACTAAATTTTAAATTTGGGACAAAAAGTACTTCCGGTCAACCCAGGTTAACCTGAATCGTTTTTACCACAACGTACCTTTTGGGTGGAGCCCCTTTTGATCCATAACACAACCTGCCCATTTTGTCACCTCTAGGCACAAATTTTAAAAAACAGACACTCCTTATGCATTTTATGTTTGTGTACAGAGATGTGCCGGCAAGCCAAATCATTGTGGAACCGACAGGAGGTTCGCTGAACTTAAAATATAACTTGACATTAACAGGTACCCATAGTTAATATCTAGAATGCCACAGGAAATCATTAAACACCTAGCGTGCAAGTTTAAAGTTTTACATAAATTGAACATGTCGCTACATTCATAGTAATTGATTCTAGAGTAGGGAAAGTTTTAAGCAACTTGCTTTTTTAGTCTTATGGAGCTATGGTTCATCCAGGGTTGAAAACTTTTTTCCCATCATTTAATCAACACGCAATGTTTAATGAATTACGGAGTAATTGAATTCCCTGTGATGGGATGAGTCTTATGTGAATGATCCCGTTACATGCCGCCTACGATGACTTCAAGTCATTGATTATGATACTAGAGATGGCAAAGGGGCAGGTTGATAACATGCCAAAACGAATAAATTGTTGTATGGGTTCAAAATGGATATGATTACAAATTAAGTTTCATAAAAGTTTACCAATGATTTTTTAAATAACGCTCTGATTTCTAACTAGATCAATATTATCTCAACAACATTCTGATTTAAAGTAAACGTTCTGCAACTTTTGACCCGTTATCAAAACTGCCACCTCAATGTGTTACCATGGAAAGATTAATTGATCTTTTATTTTGAAATGAACTAATGATTTGAATATTGAACTTATGCAAAGTAGTCTTTGCTAATGCAATCTCAAGCTTTGGTTAATTTAACAATTTAATGCTTCTATGACACAGAAACGTGGATGTTCGTGGAATTTACAAGTTGCAACAAAGGTCGTTTGAAGATGTATTCTGGGATATAGAAAGACATGCAATGTGCAGATTTTTGTATTCCCACTTCCACCTATAGAGAATAATAAGGATACTAATGTATACTACTCATACAATGGAAGCTCTGACATCAGCTCATTGTCATGTATAGAAAAGTCGATTACCAAAATCAAAGGAGATATAGTTTATAGATATCAAAAACATATACAATGGGTCGTCCCATCATGCCAACAACGATTCCGTTCTTATTCACCGGTATATCTAATAATGTTGTTTACAATTACTCTACTGTAAAACATTAACTTATTACATTTACTAAGAAATTATTTAATTGTGGAAAGAGGACAACAGCGTTGAATCTCTTGACAAAATTTAGTTATGGTGTGTAACAAATCGATGTCTTCTTCAATGAACATGGTATATGCGTCATATGGATTGGTGCCGAAGGACATAGGTTTAGCATTTTTTGGGTGGAAATGATGCAGACTGTTGGGCGTGGGTTGTTTATTTCATAGTTTGTCGGATGGCACTAGAGAGGTTTTTGCTACAGGGGTATGGGGCAGTGGGGCAGATTTTAGGTAACATGACTATCTAGCCGACTAACGTCCAAGAGGTCTACTGCCACAATTTTTTTCAACAGACTCGGTTCCAGAATGTACCTACCGTGAGTCAGCCTTGCAGTTATAGGGTAGTGTTTAGCTAGCGTTTTGTTTTTCTTTTACCAGTAAGACTTTGTTCAAGAATAGATGGAAGAAATTAAAAGGTTTTGGCCCACACTCGATACCGTATCAGTACTCCACAAGTCCACAGTACAACACTACAGCAGGTCGTAATTTGGATTGTTCAGTATTTACTATCTCGCCGGGTTTCACACTCCAGGTTTACTCTTTTCAAGAGTTAACTATCATCAAGGTTTGCTGTCTGCGCTTCCCTAATAACTTGTTTGGTTTGTTCAGCCCATCTGCCTAGCTTCATTTTACCTCATATCAAATTACCAATCATCTGAAAACTAAAGTAAGACATAAAATCTCGTTTACCAATCATCCAAACGATGTTTAAACTAAGATAATACTCCTTATCTAGTTAAACGGTCTTCATTCCATAAAAATATCATGCAAAATTCTCATTAGACAAGATATACCAATCTAAAATACATATATAAATACTGCTTAATTAGAACACAAACATCATGAAACAATAGGTTTGTTATCCCAAGCCTCTCTAGTTTCAACTAAATCCGGTGAGTAACGTTTAGCCAATATGTCAACCTGTTCAGCAAACAGCTTACTACTATAATCGCCAATATGTTTTACCATCTGGTCCCACCTTTTCCGACTAATATCACCAGTCCTATGTTCGAGAAGACCATCCCAATCGACATCATCAATACAAGCAGCGTCAAGTTCATAAAGCTTACCAATCATCCTATAGTCATCAGCATCACACCATTTCTTTTCAGCCACTAAAGACGATGTTAACTGTCTATACCACTTTGTGCAACAAGTTGCATCATTTCTAGTCGATAACTTGTCACTAATTGCAGTCCAAGGAATATTATCTCTCAACATCCCGTGTTGTGATTTCTTTTCACTATTTAATTTCATTTGTAAATCCAAGTTCACGAGATCGTGTAAGTTCTGGTACTCTTCTTGACTCCATTTTCCAGATTTTAAGTTCTCGAGTTTTATTCTTCGCCAGGCATCCTTAACATGAACCATATATTTGCCCATCTCATCCGCAATTCTTTTCCAATCGTTACCATGCTTTTTATACAGTTCCTTTAAAGTTTTTAACTCTTCTTGTGTAAAACCTGGGGTTTCGGCTCTTTCGAACAAAACGTGGACCCGATGATAGACAGAAGAAATGGGACGATATGGTATGCAAGTCGTGATTTCTTTCCAACATTTTTTCATTCCTGGGTAAGAACGACAGTTCAATACCATCTTTAAACCATCGTCGCCCAAATCATGGGCTGTGATATAATTAAGAACTGCTTCTTTTATTATCTCATCCTCTTCTTGTGTAAATCTTTTACCTCGGATTAGACCGTCTCCTTTTGTTGATTGGTTTTCGGGTTCTGTGTCCGGTGATGGGAAGACCTCAACATGACCCGCAAAGCTAACTTTCTCGGATTTGCCTTTTCCTTTAACTTTGTTTTCAACAGACTCGGTGGTCTTGTTTTTGACTTTACTACCTTTGACGTTGGCCTTCTTTTTCTCTTTAGTACCTTTGTTGTCTTCAGTATCATACTGTGTTTCGGGAGTTGATTCCTCAGTCGTATTCTCGTTCAACACGTTATCTGAATTCTGACCATCTAATTTCTTCTTTTTGTTATTAATTTTATCGGACTCACTATCCTCCCTAGATAGTTCACGTCCATCATTTCGGTTATTTTCATTTTCTTCTATTTGTATCTTCTCGGAAAATTTTCTTTTCCTCTTCTTTTTCTTATCCTTCTTACTAACGTCACCATCTTCATTTAATTCTAATTTCTTCTTCTTCTTCTCACTACGCTTATGACCTTTTTTCTCCTTCGGAAGACTGCTATCTGTTTCTACATGACTGTTACCATAATTTCGACCTACATTCTGCAGATCACTGATCTCGTTCTTCTTATTCTTTGACTTATTTTCCATCGTTACAGGGCTAGCATCCGCATACTCATCTGCATTGCCCATTTCTTGTGCTTTGACTTCGGCTTTTAATTCATTGTTCCTACAGAAAATCATGTAAACACAACCCTACCATCAAACTTAAAATGCTCAAGAGTCGTATCAATCACAAGTAAGATTTGACGCTGCACACATCTCTTCTCTATCTCTAATGTATATAAAGAGAAAACACATTGGGTGTATTTGGATTGAGGGCTTTGGGAATGAGGAATGTGAATGGGATTGATTGAGGGTGTTTGGTTAGTTGATATAGGTTTTAAATGTTGGAATTATACCTCAAAACAAGTGTATTCCCATACCCACCTTACATGGTGGGTTTAGAATTTGATTCCCTATCTATCAACTTTTTTACAGTTAAAAATCAAAACGCAACCAATAAACCAAACAATAATATTAAATATCATATCTAAGCTTATACCTATTCTCATTCCATTTTATAACCAAACCCATTCCTAATAATAAACCAAACGGCACCTTCCCAAAGTGAGAAATGTGAAATTACTAATCTACCCCTGCTCCCAACTCCTCACAATATTATCCTTTCCTACAATGACAACTTAAAATTTAAAAGTTTGACCCAATAAACAATATCCGTCCATTTCATACACGAAACACTTAACCGCAATTTAGCAACAATAATTATTTGCCGCTATAGTTTTTCCTCGTTGTGTGCGGGTACTCGCCTAGTACATAACAAAGTATCAATGCAGTTGAGAAATTGGAACAATAAACTGCCGTTTAGTAAATCAAAAAACAAAAACATGGCAGATAAAGTGAAGGGGTTCAACTGAACCGACTCACATTTCAATTTGTGCTAATTGATGCTTCACCGATCTGAACTTTGATATTGGGGTACTGAACCTCCTGATTTTCATTTAATGAATCATAAAGATTCAAGTGAGGGGATTGAGAAGATGATGACTTTATGCTATATTTACTTTGCACCCTCTAGTTTATAGGTTTTAACCTCTTGTCCTCAGTTTTTAGTTTTTTATTAAATAGTTACAATTTACAAAAGAGTTTACAAAAGTCATGGTTTTAACCCAAATTTGAGAAAATTGTTAAGAATGGTCCAATATGTTTTTGGAACTATAGGATATCATTATTCTTGATATATATTTAAAAAAAAAGTTTTAGATCTGGTCGATTAATCAAGACACCTTATAGACCGTGACACGCGATCAAATAGAAAGTGAGTAATAAACAAAAAGTGAGGAGGTGACGACATACATTGGCGGACCTTTATTAAGGCAGGGAGGGTCCCGGCCCCTCAAACTTCAGGGTTAAAAGTGTAAAAGAGTTATATGTTTAAGGATATTAAGTGATAGTTTGGTGTTGTTGTGCAATTTCCATTAGGGCCCTCCAAAAAAAAATAATAAAACAAGGAGAGTGTTTCCAGGTATTTGAAGCCATTCTTAGAGATGGAAATGTAGAATGCCTGGAAGAGCCCTTGACTTGGAGGGGTTATGGTGCCTAGTGATGCCATTCACTGTTCTATTATGGTTACTGTGGTTGATGGTTGAGTGATCATAATGGAAAGTGTAATGGAAATGTAGCTAGATGGTTGTGCTATAAAGGTGAATTGAGATTGAATCAGTAAAGGAAGAATGCTGTGATGAATCGCTCTACATGATCTCTGGTCTGTCAGAGCTGTTTTGTTTAGAGATTGTATTTGTGTGTCAGCTGATATTGGATGTTTGAGTATAGTCTGGTTGTTTCTGGTTGGGTTTGTCCAATCAGTGTATTCTTCCTTGTACTTTACAAATATTTGGAGTAATATATTTCACCTTTGCACAAAAAAAAAAATAATAAAACAAACAGTTTCTTGTATTTCTTTACATTTAGCTCTTTGAATTTTAGTTTTCTACATATATATACAAAGGATTAATGTTTCGGCCCTCCCAACAAATAAGTTCAAGTTACGGCATTGACAGGGCCGGTGCTGAGAACGTCAAAAAAAAATTGGGCCCGACACGGGAAAAAAAAATGCCCCTATATTATAATATCCATAATCAAGTACGAAAAGCCAAAAATACAAAGAAAATCATTCTTATAACAAAAGTATTACTTCTACAAAATAAAATATATTTAAGTAAATCGTGCGGCTCTTCTCGCATTTTTTGAGGCAAAGTCTTCGATCAACGATTCATAATTCATGTTCTCCAACATAAATCATTGCTAATCCATTCAGTCTATTTTGGGACATTGTAGATCTTAAGTAAAAACAAGTACCTATAAAGTAAAAACAATACATTGAAATAGTTAATTCTACATGAATACATGATGTCTCTAAATTTCTAACAAGTAACAAGGGTTATGCACTTGAAATTGAACAATCATGATTCATGAAATAATAATTAAAATCTAACTATCTAAGGGCTAAGCAATTGAAGATTTGAAGAACCAAATAATGAATGAAGATTTCACTCAACACACAAGATTAGTCGATTTGATGAATTGATGCGTAGGTAGGGTTTTTTTTGCAAGAATAGGAAACGTCGTACGTCGTGTTATCTGCTCATGCGTATTTTATTTTTTTATCTCTTTATTGGATCATGCGTATAAAATTGAGATTTTTTTAGCCTGGTTTGTAGTAAAATAGGGCATGAATTTTTTGGTTGTTTATAACTAATTGAATTGTAGATCTGATGGGCTTATATATATGTATAGAATAGGGCCTGAAAATTGTGTGCCCCTTATTGGGCTGGGCCCGGCGCAGCAGCTGACAAGGCGCCGCCCCATCACCGCCCCTGGCCATTGACGACATGTGCCCCCGTCTTTCCCCTTATTACCCACTCTATAATTCTCATCACCATCAACATATACGAATGTCATTGTTAAGAGGCACCAGACGTGAGGACCAAGAAGGCAGTGGCACTCCCACAGTTTGGAATCCTATACGCTATCTTCATTCATATATATTCATTTAATATACCATTTTACTACTTTGGCCCTCTAAAATGATTTTATGTACATTTGGCCCTCTTAGAAAAAATATTGTAGCTCCACCACTGAGAGGCACTACTTGCTCATAACTATGTTTTCGATGACCAATTGAGTACTTCGCTGATATTCTGAGTCAATACCTCACGAAAGACAGAAAATAAATAAGCCAAGTGCCACCACCAATCGAATAAAAATTATTGTATTTTTCATCCGATTGGTCGTGGCACCTTCCATAAGATTCAAATTGTCAGTATTATCTCACCGATTTTGACGCACTACTTTTTTACTCGTTTCAAGAGTTCACTATGATCAAGGTCTGCAGTCTCCGGTCTCCACATCTACTATATGATCAAGGTGTGCAGTCTGCACATCTTTAAGAGTAAAGAGTTACTCGGAGATGATTTAGAAAGAGCAGTACAACCTCAAGTACTTTTTACATTCTCATGAAATTTGTACATACATGTAACAATCTTTTTAAATAAAATCAAGTAAATTTGTACATAATACAGAATGACTGAATGACGTATAACAATCTTAACGTTGATTTATCGATACTTTGAACTTGTTTGTTTGCTCAACCGAGCTGTGCCTGCGTACCTTCATTTCATGCAAAGCACATATTGTACATATTTTAGAGACTACAAAAAAAGCTCAAGTAAAGGTTCAAGTCAAACTACAACTTCTTTACCAGTTTTACTACCATTAGACAAAAGGTACATTAACATTAGGGCAGAAGTCTCTTACAAGAAGTCTTTCTTAAATCCGAAACTATAACTACCAGCTTCTTACAAAACACGATCCCATTCTTCTAAACCTGTTCCCAAAAACTAGCCCTAAAACCATATTCTAAAATGTATTGTTTGATACAAGTTCACGGAACCTCAAAAACCACTGAGCATCAGACGAATTCTCATCTTCCTCTCGCTGCTTCTTAGGATGATTAGCCTCGTCACCCACCACATACTGTTTATATTCCTTCGTTTTCTCGGGACCCAAACTAGTCTTTAGAGCTGGTGCTGCTGGCAATAACGATTGCAAAATCTCTGCAACCTCATGCATTGTGGGTCTTTCAGATGGGAGACGCCTTGTGCATAACAATGCAAGTTGGAAAGTCTTTTTAACGTGAGATATATCTATGCATGTAACAGAAACCTCAGGATCAACTGCTTCCATCACTGTGTTGTCGTCTGCCTTCGATAATATCTGAAACATTTCAATTCAGATTCAGCAACTTACATACAAGAAACAAGCACACATTAAACGAAGTGGTTAGGGTTGAAACAGCTTTGATTTTGTGGGTTTGAAATAAAACAAACAAACCGAATGCTATCTCTACTAAAAAGTTATTTAGTTTAAAGTGTCATCAAAAAAAGATTAGAGAATAGTCGGTACCAGTTGATGCAAGTTTGACTCATTGTCAACAGCTTTCTTTCCGGTCAATAGCTCCAACAGAACGATACCAAAACTATAAACATCTGATTTTTCAGTAAGTCTTGACGTCCTGGCATACTCGGGATCTATGTAGCCAATGGTCCCTAGAACATAGGTTGATGCATAAGTTTTGGTGGTTGGGAGAGACTTTGCAATGCCAAAATCAGCAAGATGAGCTTCAAAATTCTCATCCAGCAAAATGTTTGATGATTTCACATCTCTGTGAATGATTCTTGGGTTGCAATCGTGGTGAAGATATGCTAGTCCTTGAGCTGCTCCGACTGCAATCCTATGACGGGTTTCCCAATCAAGTTTCACCTTCTTTGATGGCCCTGTCAGAAACATTTATAAACATGTGCTTAGAGCCTTGGACACAACATTTTAGGAATTAAACTAAGTAAACATAAAAGTTAGACTTTTATACTTATGAAAGGGTCAACTGGTCAAGTGGTAGATATAAAAATAGCTAAAAGAGATCGTTTGTACTTTGTAGTGTATACCAAATTAATTATAGTGAAAATAGACTTCATTCTGTTTTCTGGTCAAATCAACTAACCAGTATGCCTATTTCGACCTGTGTTGAAACATGAACAGCTACCCGACCACTCCCTTTGGTTTAAGTAAATGAAGCATTGTCTACTCACCATGAAGAAGATCCCAAAGTGAACCGTTTGGCATGTAGTCATAGAAGAGCAGGTTTCCAGTGGGTGATAGGGAGTAACCATGCAAACTCACAAGGTTTCTGTGCCTGATGCTACCAATAGTAGTGAGCTCAGTCTCAAACTCTTGAAAGTTGTGCTGATACTGATTGTAGAGACGCTTAATTGCAATAGGTCGGGAATTCTTTAAAGCACACTTGTAAACGGTACTTGAAGAACCGTATCCAATTATGTACTTCTCACTAAAGTTCTCAGTGATTCTCAAGATATCATCGTATGTGTGAATAGCCAGATCCATGTGGAGAACTACAAGTTTTGGGGGGGCTGAAAAAAAAAAGCACGTCTGTTAAGTAATCCAACAAGATATATACAATGCTATTTACAAGTGGATGGGTAGAGAACATGAACATGACAAACCTTGTATGCCCTTGCTAGGTTCCTTCATGTACTGCCGTGGTTTGCTTGATCTTAAAATTGTTAATGCCACCATGGCAACAAGTACCACAAACCCTAAAGTCATGCAAACAACTGTTGTTCTGGAAAACAAAGCTGCAGCAAATAATTATATTAATTTACAGCTCAGATTCAATTGAAAGTAGATGTTGTTCTGGAAAACAAAGCTGCAGCAAATAATTATATTAATTTACAGCTCAGATTCAATTGGAAGTAGATGAAATTAAGATTAATATGTATACCTCTTCGTTTTGGAGAATATGGGTCGCATATAGAACCTAACCAGTTTCCACATAACAATGGATTTCCAAGAAAGCTGGGAGTAACCATATGCAACATACATGAGTAAAATTGAACGAAACCACTGTAAATGAAAAATAATTGTAAATTTTAGTGGAACATTACCTATCTGATGGAAACCGTGAAAATGTTTTACTAGGAGGCACCACTCCAGATATGTTGTTGTAAGAAACATTTCTGATACAACGGACATTAATTAGTTACAGGAAAGCATAACCAAAACTAATGAATCAACATGGATATAACTTACAGATTTATTAGGCTGAAACAGTTGGATAACTGGTTAGGTATCTCTCCGGTCAGATTGTTGTTGTTTAAGATCCTGCAAATGATATCATAAAATACGGTAATATAGTAAAACACATTCACTTTTTTCACAGAAATTATTGAATTACAATAGTAAGAAGACAATTGCTTACAGAGAGATAATATTTTGCAACTGGCCCATTTCTACGGGTATAGCATAGCGGAGTTTGTTGAAAGACATATCACTGATGGAAAAACAAAAATAGTAAGTCAATGGTTTTTCGCTAAATGAGAATCTAACTAGGAGAAGAGAACCAAACAAACTCACATAATCTGAACACTTCTTAGATTCCCAAATTCCTGAGGTATTGGACCCTCGAGTTGATTACGGCTCAAGTTCCTACAGATTCAAGAATAAGTTTAGTTTGTGTGCACTGTGCAACGGCTTTATTTTAGGAATGTTTATTAATGACGTAACACATCGCTTACAGTGTCAAAAGATGCTCCAAATCACCAACAGATGCAGGAATGGGTCCGGAGAACTGATTGCTGGAAAGATCCCTGGAGAGCGTAAAATTCTGTTAATTAGACTACAGTATACATATAGACTTATGCAGCGATATAACACAATTATACATGTGAACTTACAGTGTATCTAGATTGATTATTCTCCCCAGCTGAAATGGTATAGTGCCCTTAAATTTATTTGATGAAAGATTCCTGCAGCATAAATGGTAATTTTAGTGACAGTTAAACATAAAAATAATAATTTGCTGTAAGATACAAGCTTAAGTTAGAAAAAAAATAGGGCATACAGATTGGTTAAGCTCTCTAGATTACGAAACCCTGAAGGAATGGAACCATTCAAGAAGTTTCCATGCACATTTCTGCAAAATAGGTAACCAAATTGAATAGAAATATGGAGCAAAACATTTGATCATGACAGCATAATAGTTAAGACGGTACAGTTGATTCAAGGCGGTGCAAGAACTGATGCGTTCAGGAATCGGCCCTTCCAGATTGTTGAGTGCAAGGTTCCTATGAAACAATTATTAGCCATTTTTAATATTTAATTATCACAAGTATGAAATATAACATTTGTGCTGCAATTTAGACTGTTGGACTCACAATTCAAAAAGTTGATCCAAATTCCCTAGTTCAGCAGGAATTCCACCTGTGAATTGGTTGTTGTTCAACTGCCTGAAAGGATCAGGATAAAATTGAAACTTGGTTCATATGAAATAAGAACTGCAAATCAAAAATATTGAGGCTGAGTGATGGCTGCACTTACAGATAACTAAGCTTCGTCATGTTGCCAAGCTCTGGTGGAATTGGTCCTGTGAGTCGGTTACCATGAAGGTACCTGTGGCATAGATAAATGTTATAGACACAACAAAGAAAAGAAACCCTATTTCAAGGAACATTAATGCAAATACTTACAGTTTGCCTGTGAAGGATAAGTTTCCGAAGATTGGTGGAATTGGACCAACCAATTCATTTTCGCTTAAATCCCTATAGTGGAGGCAAATTAGATAACTTATATTAATAATCACAGAATATAAACGTTATAAATTGATCATGACAATGATAGGAATCCTTACAAAACGGCTAATGCTTGCATAAGACCAATGACTTCTGGAATTTTTCCTGTCAACTTGTTTCCTTGTAGAGACCTGAAAACAGCAATGTGTGCACCAAATTAAATAATTGTACGATAATAAAAGAATAAAATCAAAACAGATTTCTAGTTGGAAAGATAGGGGACGTATTATTGAGAACTTTTATGAAGACCCAAAATATAATCTTAACAAGTAAACTTACAAGGTAGCCACTTGAAGAAAACCGATATTGTATGGGATTTCACCAGTGATTTGATTGTAAGAGATATCTCTGCAGGAGAAACAGATTTAGTCATGTGAAAAAACATGCAAAACTTACTAGTCCAAACAAAAGAATTAAAAGCTGAGACTTACAATATTTCAAAGCTTGTACAGTTGCCGATGCTATCTGGAATCGTGCCAGTCAAGTTATTTCCCCTAACATCGCTGAATAAATGACGAGAAGTATGAGCAAGGAGTTATAAGCAAAGAGATAACAACTCAGATAGCGGTTATTAAGAAAGAAGTCTTACAAATACCAAAGGCCAGTCAACTGGCACATATCAGCAGACAAAGTCCCAGTTAATGAGTTGCCACGCAAGCCACTGCAGAAACAAAGCAGGGTAACATTTAGTGGGAACTATAAAAAATAAATGGTTCAAACAATTTGCTATGTATTGTAGAACTCACAGGTACTGCAGGACTTCGTTCCAGTATATCAATCTGGGTATCTCACCAGTCAGCTGGTTTTGGGCCAAATCCCTAAATGAAAAAAGAATAATAACAAAAAGAAAATTGCATGTTACTTTCGATTGTTTGGAAATTTGTAAAATTTAACTTCAGAGTGAGTAAGCCATGTGTTTGTGAAGTTTTGAGGGTGGGGAAATCTCATGTTAGCACAGGACCACTGGGTAGTGAGGCCATAAAGCTATATCCTATGTAAAAGACAACTTTTATAGGAAAGTTAAAGGACCAAGCCAACTTACAGTGTTTTTAGATTAGGTATTTGAGTTAACGTTGAGGGAATGGGCCCTGTGATTTGGTTGTTCTTCAAATTCCTGTTTTCATTGATATTATCAAAATGTTAAGAGATGAGTTCATCATTTAATAAACTTTTCAAGCATTGCTCGGGATACACTCACAATAGTTCAAGCTGCTTCAGCTTGGAGATCGAGAAGGGTATGTCCCCATACAGCATATTGTCGGATAAGTCGCTGCAATGAGAAACAAAATAATTAATAAAAAAATCCTAATAATTAAATTGATGTTTAACTGTTCACAAATGTTAAAAGTAAGTAATAATTGATAAAGCTTACAGCAGAATCAGAGAAACACAGCTGCCAATTTCATCAGGTATTTGTCCAGTAAGCTTATTGCCCTGCAAATCTCTGTTATCATATAAGCAAACCCATAAGAACATCTTCACTTTAAAACATATAATGATAAAATTATAAAATAATAGGATTGACATACATAGACTGCAGATTCCTCAAGTCCCCAATCGCAGGTGAGATTTCTCCACCAAGGTTCAAATTTGACAGATTCCTTCATTCAAGATAAAATTAAGCCACAGTAACTAAGCCACTGTCCGAGTAAAATATTAAAAAAAAAAAAAAAAAAAAAAAAAAAAAAAAAAAAAGACACATAAATTTAGCAAAGTATTAACAAGTCTAAAGGAAGCAACATACAAAGCAACCACGGTTGTGCTGATATTGTCACATAAAACACCTCTCCATGAGCATAAATCATCATTCTGATCCACGTCCCAATCTAACAACACATTAACCACATTGCTAAATGACGCCTTGATCGACATTAATGCTTTACCTGCACGCATCAATTCCACAAGATATGACTCATATATCCATAACTAGAAACAAAACATCATACAAGGTCAAAAAACATGCAAAACAAATTTACTACATTACTTGCTAATTCTAAACAACACTCAAATTTAATACTACAACTCTTGTTAATATTCCATATTTTCCTGATTTTTATACGTTAAACATCCACACACTATAACTTCAGTTTTAAACACTACAAAAATAACATCCGGGGTCGAAAACACAGCAAAACAAATCCACTATTTTTCTACCAAAATTTAATCAACACCACACCGTTTTGATAAAAAAAAAAACAAAAACGCGAACAATAATTAAATTCAAAGAAATAATATCTTCCTTTTACTGAAAAAACATCATACTACCCAAAAATCATGAAAACTAAAAATTATAAAGTTAATATTCTGACATTTCACTGTTGGATTTAATCAATACTGCAAAGCTGTGTTGTGTAGACATACTCTAGCTTATACCCACACAGTAAAAAAGCATATTTCATCCATTCATTTACTCTACCATTTCATTTTCAACTCTTCCACCTTTCCCAAAAAGAAAAAAATTCCAGACATACTCGGTTCCCCATGCACATACCTCATAAAGGCTATCTATTAAAAAAAATTAAAACATATAGTAATAAGAGCTCTAGGTGTGGTGATCACTTTAACAAACCTCCCTTTAGGCTAAGCACACTCGTGACCAGCGGACGCAGCTTTTTTTTTTTTTTTTTTTAATTCAAATATTTTAAACAACAAATTTAAATTCATTAAAAATAAAAACATTACAATACTGATTAAAAACTTAATCTAATAGAACTTAAACATTCAAATACTAATTAAAAACTTAAACTAGTTATGTAAGTTGTAGCGTGCCTCGATGCTTGCCTTAATTTCCAAAAGTTCTTGTTTTTGTCGTGTGGTCAAAAGCAAATTCGGTGCATTTTTGGGTAGTCGTGATCGTCTGTTTTTTGATGTGGGAGTATTTTTTTTTTTAATGATGAATATGGATGAGAAGTTGTTTGAATTGTGTTTGAAATTGTTTGTTTAGAAGTGTGTTTGAGGTTGGTATTTATAAGATTGTAAAGTGGTAAAGTTTTTTTTTTTTTTTAGTTGTTTTTTTTATTAATGCAAACGGCAACTTTTTTTTGGAAATAGTTGTGTATTCAATTCGGTCGTTCAAACGACTTAATTGTGAATTCGAGTGACCGACGACCGATCGAGACTACATAGCCACATTGGCTCGACCGATCCTACGACCCCTTGTCACAATTAACTTCAACTTACTCATTTGGGGCCCACCACTTGCAACTTTATTTTTTTTATTCAAATTTCAAAATAAACTAAATTAATTTCATTAAAAATTGAAATACATTAACATATTAAAATTAGACGCAACTAAAAATAACGATACGAGGAAAAAAAAACCATACGGGAAAAAAAATACAACACATTAATAATACGAAAGTTAAACATTTTACTCGTCGCTTTGATATTCCTTGATGGTTGTGATTCAAAGTGTTATTGTGGTTGAGATTGAGGAAACGTTGAAGGTTGTGACGGGTTAAAAAACTTCGAATGATGGGAATTGCCGCCCGAAGAAAGAGGCTCCCTTGACAGTGAGTGACCATTTATGAAAAGTTCAGAGAGTCATGGAGGCCATGACTGGTGCCTGAAATCGTTGTTGGTGGTGATTCGCGAATCCTTGTTGAAACGCTTATTGTTGATCAAGGTAAATTGCCTCAGGATTGAATTGCGTACCATATGTAGGAATTTGTGGTGACAACGAGTTAGAATTTTGTGACGAGGGGGTGGTGGCGAGTTTCAACGAAAGGGCCACGTTGGAGTGGCGAGCTCACAACGAGACCACACCTAGAGCTCTAAGGAGTATTCTATATCTTAAGTCCAGAAAGTCAGATATCACTTGATTTAAAATACATTATTAATGCATGGTTTACACATTCTAAAAACACACATGTATAGTTTGTTTGGAAAAATAAGCATAAACTTATATTATAGGGATGTTTGTTTAAGCTTATATGTGGGCTTATGAGCTTATTTGATTTCAGCTTCTGGCTTATTTTGAGATTTGTAGGCTTATACAAGTTTATTATATTTTGAGATAGCCCACAAATCTCAAAATAAGCCGGAAATCAAATAAGCTTACCGCCTGCCCTAAGCCCGATCGGTAAGGTGACATATAAGCTTAAACAAACACCCGCTATAAGCTGGAGTTCTTATTTCAAAATAGTAAAATACGAAATCTACTCATTTTTAAAGCTTGTTTTTATTAGCTTTCCGGACAGCTTCCATAAGCTTGTGTAACACAAAGCTTATTTTACAAGATAATTTATTTTAAAATCTCGGGCTCCTTTAATAAACACAACCGTAGCTAAAAACTGTAATTAATCATGTTTAACTATGAGTATTAGAGTAACATAACAATTTTCGCACCTACTTATTCCAAAACAATTAAAATCACTTTAAAAAATAAACTTTTAACATTTTATACATTTATTATTACATTAATAATTATCTGAAATAAAATTTAAAAAGTTACTACCTTCGTCTGCGAGAGACGTTGTGAACGGTAACATAACCAGTAATAAAACCGCCATTAAAACACATAAAACGACGTCGTTCTTCATATTTATCTTCTTCATTATAAATGATAACTCAAGCTATTCACCTTCAGATACTGATTTTACGTTCAAATTACCTGAAATTTAACACAATAACATCACATTTTAATATTTTATACCAAAAACAAAAAAACAAAAAAAACAGTTGAAATTTTTTTTATAAATCTAGTAGAATAAAATATTTCAGGTCAAAATTTAAAACGGTAAGCTTCAAAATTACATAAAATTCACCGTTAAAACTGTAGCAGTTTCAACCGTAAATGCATATGTGTGTGTGTGTGTTTTAGTGCGTGTAAAAAATTTAGGTGAAAAAATGACCTGAATAAAGTTTCAGTTGTTTAGCATGATGTGGTAGTAGTATCAGCAACACTCACACTAAAAGTGTGTGTGTGTGTTTTTGAGTGTGTGTAAAAGTAAGATATCCAGAGAGAGAAAGAAAGTAGAAGGGAGGGGAGGAATGAAATTGAAGAGAAAACAGGCGTTTGGCGTGAACAATAAGTCAGAGTGAGAGAAAGAGAAATGAAATAAATTTTGTAATGTAATGGGGTTATGAAGAGAGAGAATGTGTGAGAGTAAACGGCGGTGAATAGACGGGAGTAAATATTGGGAAAAGATGGCAGCCACGGCCGTCACTACTCAGTACTGCCATTTCCCTAAACTCCTTTGCTATGTCCTTTACTTACACGCGCTTCCTTCCAAGCGTGTTCACCCTCTCTCTCCCATCACTCACTCCCAACCAATTCTCTTCTGCCACATCATTTACTCTCTCACCCACCACTCACCCATATTTTTATTGGCAATGTATCACTCACCACATCCAATCACTCACTTCTACTTTTTTTTTAAAACAAAACTAAAATTCCATTAAAATTAAAAACATTACATAATATTACTCCCTCCGTCCCAATTTTATTGTCCATAATGGAATCTTGGGATGTCCCAAATTAAGTGTCCAGGGAATATTTCAACCAATGAGAAGAGACTTTAGTGGGTAATAGTGATATTTGATTGGTGGAGAGTGTAGTTAGTGGAATTTCCTAAAACTTTGTGCATTTGGAAAGTGGACACTTAATATGGGACGGAGGGAGAAACATTACATAATATTACTCCCTCCGTCCCAATTTTATTGTCCCATTTTTTCATTTCGGGCGTCCCAAAATTATTGTCTCATACCAAAAATGGAAAGTGAATAGGTAGTGGAGTTTGGTAAGTTTACTATATATTACCCTTGATTGAAATTAATATTACAAACTTTAATGAAGTATTAATTAATTGGTTAAGGGTAAACTTGTCATTTGGCAAAAAAGTAAGAGAGATAAAGTAGTGACAGTGATGTTTTTCTAAAAGAATGTGCTTTTTGTTATGGGACTATAATTTTGAGACGAAAAAAGTACTAAAAAACATAAAATAACTAAATTTCATTCAAAGAGGTTCAACTATAGCATTTCAAGCACAACTCAAAATTATTTAAACTTTTTAATAAAAGTACAGCACTATGTCATTAATAAATTAAAATATGAAATACAGACTAAACTTTTGTCTTTTTGAGGTCATCTTCTTCAGTGACCTCTAAAGTCTAAACCTCCATTGAAACAAAAATATTAAATTGCTTTAACCATAATTTTGAATGCCAACGTTCAAACCATCGGCTATATTCCATTTGCTCCCGTGCGTGAGATGGTCATGCAAAAGGGTCCCGTCCCGTGGTTTTTTTGGGCGGTGGCGGTGTTCCCGTGCCACACAGGTCCCGTCTCGTGTGGTACCGTGGGCATTGCCAACCCCTTAACTTGTGCTTATGGGCACATATTAGAGAGGGTCTCACAGAGTCAGAGTTTGAGTGTCACCTTCTTAATTACCGATAAGTGGTTGTTATGCCTGATACTAAAGGATAATAGGGACTAATTAGTGGATGCTGGTCATTCAGAAGATGACATACAAGCTGTAGGACCTTCTTTAATATATTTCCCTGAGACACAAGTTAGAAAAACCATTCAATTTAACTCACTTTTGAATTTTCGGTAATGTGTGTTTAGTAATTTCATTTTACCTAATTTGGCTTGTGTTTTAAATGTAAAGTACTCTGTAAATCGAGTTTAAGACAGTTAACTCGTGGGGGAGATGATGTAACATTTACCATTGTCTCATTGCGTCGCAATCTTGTGAAGTTTTTCAAATGCTCTTTGTTGAATGTTTTTGTGTTGGGTGAGTTTTCTGAACCCTTTTCGCCACACCACGTGATATCTTCAACCACGCATAAAAAAGTTACTCCCGGTTATCAAGTATTTCCAATGTTGTTATATTTGTTATGGGTAATTTGGTCTTCCTAATTGGGATGATATGGTGTACCGTTGTGAAGGGATTAAATGTACTAAACGTTCTTGACTCGCTTTAAATCTGTTTTCTTAATGTGATGCTTCTACGATGCTATGACGTTGATTGTAAGATAAGAATCATGTGCACATGTACAAGTAAATTACAATGTATGTTGATCAATAGTTAAGTATGTAATCAGCTAACTAACGATAATAAACGTGTAATAAGAGGGTATGTATGGATATGGCCAAAACAATGTATTTGTTACTACTTTTATAGGTTATGTATGCCATGTTTTAAATTGTTGCATTCAGTAATATACTTTTTATATCTCAAAATAAATGTTTATTTTGACCAATACTATATATTTATTGTATATTTAAAGATTTACTTTCTAAAAACCCAAAGTAGAAACATAAAGGCTTAAAATGAGACGCACAAAAACCATGTCTTCATCTAATATTAATATCAATCTTAGTGCCTGTTTGGTATATGGGTATTAGGGGTGTTGGATTCAAAGAAAGCATTGTACGAAACAATTGTTTGGTTCATATTTTAGTTCCTAACAAAGGGTGTAGAATTCAAGATTCCATACCAAGGTACACTAGTGTCTTTCCATGAAACCAACTAATAAGATTATACACTTTATTTTATAATTTTTCTCAACCACATCTTTATTCATTCTATCTTTTCTTTTTTACTTTTCAATTTCCAAAATAACTTATAATATATAGATTTACATATAAACAAATATAAAATTTAAATATTTTTTTATTTTCTCTTTTCTCATTTTCTTCCAAACCATTACCATATACAAATTCAATTCCAACCCCACCCACAAACCAAACGGACCCTTATTTGCCAAAAAAAAAAAAAAAAAAAAAACTTACTATGATACAAAATATGAACTAACAATAAAACTAAACCATAAAATATAATTAAATTAGATTAACGCGCTACAATTAATAAATTATGATATTTGTGCTTTTTAAAGTGATTTACCGCCAAATTCGATATCTATGTATTTCTTTTTGAGATATACATGTTTAGATTTTTTGGCCGATTAATTGAATGAGTTTCAACCTATTGTCACACATAATCAAATTGGGTATAACTTTTTCAAAAATATATAACTAAACCATAAAATATAATTAAATTAGATTCACGCGCTACAATTAATAAATTATGATATTTGTGCTTTTTAAAGTGATTTACCGCCAAATTCAATATCTATATATTTCTTTTTGAGGTATACATGTTTAGATTTTTTGGCCGATTAATTGAATGAGTTTCAACCTACTGTCACACATAATTAAATTGGGTATAACTTTTTCAAAAAGTTAGCAGGGACTTTTTGAAGTTATTTGCACTTAACGTGAATTTTGAAGTTGATACCTTTTACATTTTATCGATTACAGTCAAAAGCATTTTGACACTAAGCACTCTTGAGCTTTTAAAATTCAACATCTTTATAAGACATATAATTTTTTTTGTTATAATATGACACTAAGTTGCGTTTGTTTTTCCAAAAAAAAACCCTCTTAATAGCCTCTTAATCTAAATCAGTCAGATGCAGTAAGAGGATTGGACCAAAAAGTGTGTTTGTTTTTTCTCTATCATTAGGTGGTTAAGATTTAGAGTATTTATTTTTTTGGGCTCATTAAGAGCTAGTAAGAGGCTAAAAACTCTTATTGAACTAGATGTTGAAGGGTGTCTTAACACCTCTTAATGTCTCATAATTTTATTTTATTTTCTTTTTTCTTCATTATGTATTTTTTGTTTTTGTTTCGACATTTCGATTCGTAAAGAAAGTACCTTTAATGAAAATCATCGCATATTTTTTGTTAAATAATATATGTATAAGATGATAAAAGTTATGAGTGACAATTCATATTATAACATTATAACATAATCCAAAAAAGTTTTGACGGGTTGATAATGTCAACCCAGACCCCTTTATAAAGCTTTAAAAAGGTTTAACCATAATTTGTTTTATTGTTGTGTCGATGTCAAGTCGTGTTTTGTGATGGGTGGAAAATTTTCATGATAATCTAACAAATTCTGGCAACTTTTACCCAAAAAATTCTGACAACTTTTTACAAAATCACACATTTTATATGAGTCAGATTCAGATTTCTCGGCCTCTTGTTCACATTAAGATGGAATCAGATTCAGACATTTCAACCACAGATTCAGATTCAGATGTGCGAATCAGATTCAGATTTAGAGCTTCTTAATAGACAAACAACACCTAAGTCACTTGTTACTTTATGTAACACCCCCAAATCAAATCCGCAACGAAAGGGATATATGGGGTGCTACGTATTGGGATCACAACACAAGTGATAGAGAACGGATTAACTAATCCATTTTAAAGTTACATTAAATAAAACATAAGTTTTACATAGTTATGAATGCGAAAAACAAGGCCTATAATAGTTTTAAGTTGTCCCATAGTACAAAAACATTGGTCATGAGTGTTATGTGTACACTCCAAAAGTGTGCCTATGCCACTGCCAAGCGCTGCCTTGCATCATCATATATCAAACAATTAAACACCTGAGAAAAACAAGCTAAAAGTCAGCAAAAAGCTGTTGAGTTCATAGGTTTACATAAAGTTGTACCAATAAGTTTACGAGTTAACATTATAATGTGCATAATGTTATACGAAAGTCTACTTCGCTGCGCTGAGTTCCATGTTACCGAAGCTACGACAGTATGCATGAAATGAGTTCATGTAATAACAATAAGGCCCGGCAAGTGTTCTATTCCGTGACACTTGTAATTCGACATGGTATACATCCATTTGTCTTATCTGGACAGTTGGCTCTCCAACACGGATGGAGGTGTCACCCTCAATAGATCTATTTATATCACTCGTGCTTCCTAGCGGGAACTAACAGTACATGAGTATGGGCATGAATTTGGGATACAGTACTTAGGCTAACACGTAATAGTTTGTCAAACAAAAGTATTGTTTAAATGGTCCATAAAAGCAAGCATGTTTCTCACCCCAAGTTTGCAAAGCAAATACGAGTTAAAAGTGGGGCTACGAACTCACCTCAGAAAATAGTCCTCTGAAATGGAAAGTCAAGTAGTAGCAGTGTGTGGCACTGATGAGTGGCCTTTTACTCATTATTTTATACCCGAAAAACCCCACAAAAACGACCAAAAACACCCAAATGGACCATATAATGTTACAAATATCCTTGGATTGTGTTTTATGTGTTTCAGGTACAAAAGGATTGAAAACGGGGCAAACACGGACAAAACCGAGCTTGATTTGGAAAAGAGTCGAAAACTGAAGCCGGGAAAGACGATTTTCATATGGATTTTTATTCGAGCTCAAAAAAATTCCAAAATGGCCCTTGGATTATTACTTGTTGGCAAAAATGGACCCTTGAAGAAATTTGAAGACTGGGCAGAAATGGTCCTTAAGGTTTCATGAATTACCCAATTAGTCCTTTTGATGAAACCAAATTTATCCTAACTAAAAAAAACCTACAACGGATCCAACTACCTATAATCCACCAGCCATCCACAACATCCTTAAACCCAGCCCACTAATAATTTAAACCCCAACCATATAACATAACCCGACCCACCTTCTACTAATAATACAACTTCGGTCAAAATCCCCAACTTCGGTCAAAATCCCTAAAACTAAAACTAACAGACCTATTCATCGTCTCTTACATCTTAATCCCACTTTCCCTCTCTAATCCCTCTACTAAACACCAGTCACCATCATTCTCACCACCTCACCACAACCAGCCAAACCTTCACATGGGGTTGTCTTGGTCCCCCCCACTCCACCTCAGCGATCCGAGACCAACCAAAGCATCCAACGGCTCAAATTAAATGTTGTGGGGAGCAAGGAAACATCCAAGGGCTATGGATTAAAGACAAGGAGCAGTAGGGGAACACACACACAAAAAAAGCACACCGAGAGATGTAGGGTTTTCAATTTTTTTTAGTATAAATAGATTCAGATAGTCATTGTAATGAGTAGGTTTTATTTAGCTTTTTTTCTTAAGGTATTTGTATTTTATTTTTATTTTTTTCTTTTCAGTAATGTAATTTAAATTTGGTTTTAATATTAATGGTATTTCTGTTTTAGTTTTTAATTGCTTAGTTCCAACTTTTATTTACTGCTTATTTGTGTTGAGTTCCTTATTTTATTCGCTTATCTGAGGTTAATATTGCTTTTAGTTGTTATTTTCAGCTTATGTCTAGCTTGTCTTTGGTTACTGGTAGCTTTAATCTCAATGCAGTTAGCTTATAAGTAGTGTTTGGCACTGACTTTTGCGGGGTCAAAACTTTGGATTTCTGTTCATTTACCCTTTTAGTTGAGTTAGTTTAGCCTAATTTAAGTTAGAGAAATTGTTGGTATGCTGTTTGCTAGGATCTTGGACACACGATTAAGGTGGTTAAACCTTCTAACTTTGTGTGTATGATATGTTGTGTTAAAATGATTAAGTGCGCGGAATTCACTCAACCAAACTTAGAAGGTTGTGTATGTTATGGAAATGGAATTATTATGTTTGTTAGTTAGCAATGAACACATAAAGATTATCACCAAACGATTCAATGTTATTAAAGATAATAATACGAGTGACCTTGAAATATCACTAGGGTTACAACCTTGAATCTTATGTTTCTATCACTTGTGATATATTTGTGTTTGTTCTAACAGTTATGCATGTTCTAACGTATGCATGGACTAACTCTTAACACTTCTATATTTTTTTTCACACTTAATATCACTAGACTAAGATCTCTTTTATAGTCAAAAGATATTTACAAATTGCTTAAAGTCTTGACCGACTTACTTGGTTAACTTATCCTATTGAGTGTCAGTACATCAGATACAACATGTATCTATGTATACAACTTGTTAACTAAGCACATGGAGTAAGATATTATCTACTGTATATTGTTGACCAAAATACAATAAATATCTTTTTGATCTTATCCTTCCATCAGCAGAGTTGTTCATTGTAATAACATAAAACATATTATTCACCTTTACTGTTCACTACGCCATTTTCCGAGTAAATTTGAAAATTTTATTTATTACGTTAATAAATCGAAAGATTGGACCACTTCCAAGCCAAAAGCAAATGTGGGTAATAATAGTCAATCGGTATGCATTTTACAAACTCGTTTCTAATCGATATTAAGCTACAAAATACATAATGTACACACAAGATATTGTTATTAAAACATGCTAATACTATCACAAGGGTAACACAAGATTTAAAATAGCAAATGGCCTAATTGTTTACACATTTGACCGCACCATCTTTCCCATTAGTGTTTAATATTTCACCACCCATCTAAAACTAGATTACACATCTTATATCCACTTCATACAAGATTATAGTGGAAAGAAGGTTAATTGGAATTGAGGTCTCACTACTACTCATAAACAAATCAAAAGAAAACACAGTTATGACTCGTCCAATCACCTTCATGAAATCCGGATCAATCATAGCCAACATGATACTTTCTTTTATTATTTCATGCGTTAAAGGAAGATAGCGACATTCAACTGACAATTACTATTTTCCCTATTCTCTACACCTTTGTTAAAGGTAAGACCAAATGACCTTGTTTATTGCCTAAATATCAGGACACGATTTCCCTTTTATACCTCACATTCACACGTTTTTTTTTTTTTTTTTTTTGGTATAGATATGATCTTATCAACTTTGTCCTACACACACATATACACTTGGTCATGTGATAACTCGTTCAACAATCTCAAAACAAAAACCCACGTTGATATTCCTTCTATTCCATCCACTTTTGTCGAGATACCTTTTTCAATCTCTAATATGTGGCACGAATAAACTTAGAGTGTTTATGAACGTCTAGGTTTCAGTCCATTTGAGTTAATATTCGTGTAGTCAAGACTCCAAGTTCGCTGTTCTAGTTCTATTTTAGGTTTAGGGTCGCATCGTGAGTGGGTTTGGAGCCTCGTAGCACATTTGACGTTCGCATGCATAGTTTTGGATTCACGTTTACCATTCAATGTTAGAGGCCTCGTATCGGGTTGAGTTTCTGTTCAGGTTCAGATCACACAATTGGGTTCGCGATGGGTACAACGGATGGTTGTTCGTGTAAGTCTCGGTTGTAGGTTTGATCGTGTGTCTAGTTATACCTTCGTGTTCGTGTCCTTGTTTCGGGTTCGACCTCGAACTCAGCCTATGCTCGTGTGGCTCGCTGTACCTTCGTGTTCATGTCCGTATTTTGAGTTCGACCTTGGAAGCAGCTTATACTCGTTTTGGCTAGGAGGTAATCTTTGGTGAACCATTTTTTTTTTTATATAATAAACTAACCTTTGTAAGTTATATGGGAATTCATATTATAGTATTTACGTCACATGTGAGATAACATGTAAACTCATTTGTAAAGTGCTTTGGGATTATATGAATGGTTATAGATCACATAAAATCATAAGACTTAATATGGCATATGAACCCTTCTGGTGTCGATGATAGTTCTGTTTTGGAGAGTTTGAAATATGTTGATATATTTACCTATCTACCTGGTCATCTAACATGTCGTGAATCATTTTTATACGCACTAGAAGCTGGATATAAAAACCTAAAATATAAAAGAGGGCGTATGTATTTTATTTCGAGAAGAAGGATTGGTTTTGGATGAGAATTTAGGTAGTACTTGTGAGGCGTTAACTAGTATGTTATGTGTGTCGACATATTGAAGTTGCGGGCTAATACTAATGTAAAAATTACTTATAGTCCCATTATTTAAACTAGAATTCATATATGTGATAACGTTGCATATTAGGGTGCGATCTCGAGTTAGCTTCGGACTTATCACATTAAACTCCAAACTATTACAAGTCATGTTATTAAATCCTAAACAAAAAGGTTGGTCTTAATAAATCCTTGAATTTACACAATTAAAATTATAACCTTAAAAGTTATTAATCGGGAAACTTATTAATTCGGAAACTTACTATTTTTGGGAAAGTTACTATTTTTGGAAAGCTACTATAAATGGAAAGCCGACGAAAACGAGTAAAATCTGATTTGAAATGAGTTATTAATAATTAGCCGATCATTAATTCGTGTAGATTCGCTGAAGAGGGAGTGACTTCCTATTCTTATGTTATGGTTTCGTTGGCGGTTTAAGGTACAGATATTATGCTCTTTTAATAAGGAGCCTTCGTTCTCTTATTTTGATTTGTATCAGGATTCCCTAAGCCATTGCTATGTTCCCTACACTTTGATTGATTTGATATGAACCCTTTTGGATATGAACCCTGTGATGTGAACCTGGAGATTTGGACTATGATTATGACCATATGAACCTTTGCTTTGATATGATCCTTTGACCTTTGACCCCAGTTTGATACCCGAGCCAAAATATGTTTCCTAGCCATGAAGGTAACATGGCCGTGTCATTGATGCACCAATGGCATGACTCTAGTGTGCTCGAGTGATGTTGCACACCGTCCCCATTATGATATGTTATGCGCGCTTTATGATTTGTTATGGCCAATATGATTTGTTTGGGGGGCGTATGGATGCATCCTAGATTTGTTCTGTATATGATATGATATGATATGTTTTGATATGGTGACTGAGGATGGGTGCAATCCACTTCTTTCACAAAATTTGGGAGCTAGCTACTCCATTTGAAGAATGAGGACACCCCTCATATTATCTGATTATCTGAGAGGTCTCCCCTCTATATGATTATGAAGATATGATATGATATGATTTGATTCTGGGCTCGTGGTGGATGACTGTCCTAAACCTTTACTCTTGTACCTTTACTTATATCTTATTCATTATGCTACTTCTGTTCATTTCCGTTTACTTTCGTTTCCGTTTATTATATATCTGTTCACTGGGCTTTTTAAGCTCAGCCGCATTTCTTTTCCTGCGGCAGGTTTTAGTTGGAAGCTGGGTATGAGTGAAAAGACTTTTGGACTTAGAAGACCTTGATAGTTTATTCGGAAGTAGAAGTCATTAGAAGGATTGCATTTGCAGACTTAGTATTTAGCTTTTGTTTCCTTTGTATCCTTGTGTATTCAATATTTCATTTGTAACCTTTGAGAATCTTTGTATTACTATTGAAGGTATGCTTTGTTTGATCTGATATGAAGCCATAAATGTGATACTTCTACCCTTGCTGGGTTGGGGTGTTACAATTATGGTGTCAGAGACAGGTTTACGACTTGTAGTACATCTACCCTTGGCCTGTGTAAGTTAGGACCCCTAAGTTTCCACTGTAGGCGCTCGTAGGATAACCTTTGCGAAGTTGCGTAGAATTTTCCCATAGGAATATAAGTCATAACCGGTGAGGAATGGGTAGTCTAGGACATCCATGTGAGTAGTAATTGCTTCCGCATCACTCTGAATCTTGTCTTTGCCTTTATTCATGCCTTATAAGAACGTTTGTAACAGAAGACGGGGAAGTCTTACTTTCCGTCATTTGAATGATGAACGTTGTATGTTAACCAACTTTTCCTTTAGAAGGATTTGATGTTGATATTTGTCTAGTACGGAATTGTTATCTAAGCATGCTGATGCTAATAACTGATATTCCATACATCTCAACTCTGACAGTTAAACGATGTTCGTATTACTATCGGTGCTCACCCTATCATTCCTATGTTATAAGATTCCAATCTTTTGAACTGTTCACAATTCTAACCTTCAATTTGATATATTTGACCTTGATATATTCTAATACTCTCCCATCCCACACTTTGATGAACCATGTACCTAAATTTAATATGTGAACTATCCGTATGATTTGACAACCACATTCGCTTTGAGAATCCGTTTCCCTTTGGATGTATTTGACTTTGAGGTCTCTTGATGATGGATTGATGGTTTTTGAAATGCGACCCTTAACAATCTGCTTCACCATATTTTACTATGATATTCTCAATCATTTGAATCTTTTTAAGATTATTGTTGCTATGAAGCACATACTCCGATCTCTTTGATTCCCAATTTTCTCCTAACGCCTGTTAGTATCCACTCTTAGAAAGCTCCGGCATTTGAAAGTTTGTTGTACGAATTTCTGGTGCTTCTGATGAACCTTTTGAGATCCGTTGGGAAATGAAGTTTGCATTGACCTGAAGAAGTTAAGAGATGGTAGGAATTGATGGAATATGAGATTGTTCACTTCAGTGATCTCTTGAATGCTCCTGTTGATTTATGAAGAAGAAAGAGAGAAGTGTGCGGCGGCACACCGACCATCGTGAATGTAACCGTAATCATTATTCCATTTCCGCGTATCAATATTTGATTCGTTCTATTTTTGAAACTCCGTAGCAGACGATCTCATTTGAGTTTGAAAGACGGAAGAAGCAACCATAAGAACATCTGAGAAGGAAGTTAATTAGTTGAGATTAAGTTCCGCAAAGCATTACAATTTGATTGTGAAGAGAAAGATTTGTGATATGAAGTTTCTCCCTAAGAAGATGTCCTGAAGTTGCTTTAGTACCCGTGTGACCACTGTGAGTTTTGAATGATGTCAATTGTATTGACTAGAAGATTCATGTTTTCGCAAGTATTCGGACAATTGTCATAGTATGACAGTATGTTTGTGCTCAGAGACGAACGAGGAACACGTTGACCATTTTTAGTATGAAGTGAACCGACCCTTTGTTCTAGAAGAATAGATTCACTTGATGATCAGAGATTGTAGCAAACAACACCACCAGGTATCCGACGACTAAAGAGCTTCTACAAAAAGGACCAGGTCTGAAGACCATTGTCAGAGTTAGAAACCTTGTAGAAGATGTGCAGAAGAGGTTCGTGACAGGCATTACCTAGAGAGAAGCAGGTAAGAAGAAGAAAGACTGAGATGAGACTCGATTATACCCCAAGCAGCACGTGGAGACTTCAGTTGGGCATCAAGACGACCAGACCGTAGGAGATGAGCTTTCAGCACATAAACCAGGAAGTCCATAGCAGTTTGAGTTGGTGAATTCTGAATCATGTTAGAAGACCTGTAGGAGGCACGCAACCTTGTTTCTCTAGTCATTTTAGTTGTACTAAGATGAATTGAGAGCTGAAGCAGACTCGCCAATGGAGGAATGCACGGTGATCACGTAAGAGATTCATGCTACCACACCGAAGTGTCCAGAAGAAGTGTCGAAGACTTGAGGAACCAGACTCAAGTTTATGATTTCCTTTTCACCCTATGATCGTATGATTAGACAAGAGAGCGGCTACTTGGAATTTGAAAGGATTCGAGATCATGAAATTGAAGGGATGAAATTTTGTAGTAAACGTTTGGATTCGGAAGATTTGATTTTTGTAAAGGATGAAGATATTGAAGACGTAATTCATTTCCTCTTAGACCACTCAAGTTTCCGTTACCTTTCGATAAGATCTTGAATGAGCCTTTTCCCTATTAGAAATTCCGTTCGATGTTCATTATGCATGTGTTGGACGTTGGTTCGTTATGAGAAGGATGATGAATTGTGGAAGACCTAACGTCTCGACGACGAGTTTCATTTTGAGGTGTACACATTTCGTTACGCTATTTGTACGTTCAAATTCTTCCGATTTAGAATCCGTAGTGATGTTTGTTTTGGACCAACCTTAGGAGGTAGAAAGACTGATAGGGGGTTAAGATAAGTAGTTTTGTTCGCGACTTGAGATAAAGTATGACCATCATGATGGTATACTCATATGATGCTGGTATTATGACGGTTCGCGAACGTGATAATACTTACGTCATATGACATACCCTCATTGTGTTCATAGGATATTTCGAGGAGTACTTTAGAAACCTTAGAATTTTGATTAGAGATGTGAGAAATTTCGCATTTGTAAGATTTAGGTTCGTTCCACCTATACGCTTAATCTGTTTCGCCGTTATGCGATTTGATACGTTTGGATTCTCGGTACGCGGTTGTTGACCTTTGTAATTCCGATAAGAATCTTAAGTTCTGCTATAAGTTTCTTCCATTTGATATCACCTACAATTTATTTTCTGTACGATCTCATCTGATTTGTCTAATCGAATGCTATGGACGGCATATCCGTCACAATCTTGCGTATCCTTGTATCTCTTCTGAGAGAATATGATAACCATTCGTCATGTTTGAATATGATCCTTGCAATCTGAATTCCGTATGATATGTCAATTCTGGGAACTGAAGTTACTTTTGGATCGGCAATGAAGAGTCATGAGAAACAATTCTTTTTACATTTCCGTTCGCTGTCTGTTGTGTCTTCTGTTTCGTTTCATCTCCGTTCGCAAAGATTCTTTGGAAGAACCACCCAGAGCGGGAAGCTACCTGGGAAACCGAGGAATCAATACGAGCTAGTTATCCGCATTCTGATCTAGTACGTCCCTATTTTGTTTTCGATCCTTTCACTTCTGATGCTTAGCAAATTTCGAGGACGAAAATTTTATTTTAGAGGGGAAGAATTGTAATAACATAAAACATATTATTCACCTTTACTGTTCACTACGCCATTTTCCGAGTAAATTTGAAAATTTTATTTATTACGTTAATAAATCGAAAGATTGGACCACTTCCAAGCCAAAAGCAAATGTGGGTAATAATAGTCAATCGGTATGCATTTTACAAACTCGTTTCTAATCGATATTAAGCTACAAAATACATAATGTACACACAAGATATTGTTATTAAAACATGCTAATACTATCACAAGGGTAACACAAGATTTAAAATAGCAAATGGCCTAATTGTTTACACATTTGACCGCACCATCTTTCCCATTAGTGTTTAATATTTCACCACCCATCTAAAACTAGATTACACATCTTATATCCACTTCATACAAGATTATAGTGGAAAGAAGGTTAATTGGAATTGAGGTCTCACTACTACTCATAAACAAATCAAAAGAAAACACAGTTATGACTCGTCCAATCACCTTCATGAAATCCGGATCAATCATAGCCAACATGATACTTTCTTTTATTATTTCATGCGTTAAAGGAAGATAGCGACATTCAACTGACAATTACTATTTTCCCTATTCTCTACACCTTTGTTAAAGGTAAGACCAAATGACCTTGTTTATTGCCTAAATATCAGGACACGATTTCCCTTTTATACCTCACATTCACACGTTTTTTTTTTTTTTTTTTTTTGGTATAGATATGATCTTATCAACTTTGGCCTACACACACATATACACTTGGTCATGTGATAACTCGTTCAACAATCTCAAAACAAAAACCCACGTTGATATTCCTTCTATTCCATCCACTTTTGTCGAGATACCTTTTTCAATCTCTAATATGTGGCATGAATAAACTTAGAGTGTTTATGAACGTCTAGGTTTCAGTCCATTTGAGTTAATATTCGTGTAGTCAAGACTCCAAGTTCGCTGTTCTAGTTCTATTTTAGGTTTAGGGTCGCATCGTGAGTGGGTTTGGAGCCTCGTAGCACATTTGACGTTCGCATGCATAGTTTTGGATTCACGTTTACCATTCAAGGTTAGAGGCCTCGTATCGGGTTGAGTTTCTGTTCAGGTTCAGATCACACAATTGGGTTCGCGATGGGTACAACGGATGGTTGTTCGTGTAAGTCTCGGTTGTAGGTTTGATCGTGTGTCTAGTTATACCTTCGTGTTCGTGTCCTTGTTTCGGGTTCGACCTCGAACTCAGCCTATGCTCGTGTGGCTCGCTGTACCTTCGTGTTCATGTCCGTATTTTGAGTTCGACCTTGGAAGCAGCTTATACTCGTTTTGGCTAGGAGGTAATCTTTGGTGAACCATTTTTTTTTTATATAATAAACTAACCTTTGTACGTTATATGGGAATTCATATTATAGTATTTACGTCACATGTGAGATAACATGTAAACTCATTTGTAAAGTGCTTTGGGATTATATGAATGGTTATAGATCACATAAAATCATAAGACTTAATATGGCATATGAACCCTTCTGGTGTCGATGATAGTTCTGTTTTGGAGAGTTTGAAATATGTTGATATATTTACCTATCTACCTGGTCATCTAACATGTCGTGAATCATTTTTATACGCACTAGAAGCTGGATATAAAAACCTAAAATATAAAAGAGGGCGTATGTATTTTATTTCGAGAAGAAGGATTGGTTTTGGATGAGAATTTAGGTAGTACTTGTGAGGCGTTAACTAGTATGTTATGTGTGTCGACATATTGAAGTTGCGGGCTAATACTAATGTAAAAATGACTTATAGTCCCATTATTTAAACTATAATTCATATATGTGATAACGTTGCATATTAGGGTGCGATCTCGAGTTAGCTTCGGACTTATCACATTAAACTCCAAACTATTACAAGTCATGTTATTAAATCCTAAACAAAAAGGTTGGTCTTAATAAATCCTTGAATTTACACAATTAAAATTATAACCTTAAAAGTTATTAATCGGGAAACTTATTAATTCGGAAACTTACTATTTTTGGGAAAGTTACTATTTTTGGAAAGCTGCTATAAATGGAAAGCCGACGAAAACGAGTAAAATCTGATTTGAAATGAGTTATTAATAATTAGCCGATCATTAATTCGTGTAGATTCGCTGAAGAGGGAGTGACTTCCTATTCTTATGTTATGGTTTCGTTGGCGGTTTAAGGTACAGATATTCTGCTCTTTTAATAAGGAGCCTTCGTTCTCTTATTTTGATTTGTATCAGGATTCCCTAAGCCATTGCTATGTTCCCTACACTTTGATTGATTTGATATGAACCCTTTTGGATATGAACCCTGTGATGTGAACCTGGAGATTTGGACTATGATTATGACCATATGAACCTTTGCTTTGATATGATCCTTTGACCTTTGACCCCAGTTTGATACCCGAGCCAAAATATGTTTCCTAGCCATGAAGGTAACATGGCCGTGTCATTGATGCACCAATGGCATGACTCTAGTGTGCTCGAGTGATGTTGCACACCGTCCCCATTATGATATGTTATGCGCGCTTTATGATTTGTTATGGCCAATATGATTTGTTTGGGGGGCGTATGGATGCATCCTAGATTTGTTCTGTATATGATATGATATGATATGTTTTGATATGGTGACTGAGGATGGGTGCAATCCACTTCTTTCACAAAATTTGGGAGCTAGCTACTCCATTTGAAGAATGAGGACACCCCTCATATTATTTGGTTTGAAGAATGAGGACACCCCTCATATTATCTGATTATCTGAGAGGTCTCCCCTCTATATGATTATGAAGATATGATATGATATGATTTGATTCTGGGCTCGTGGTGGATGACTGTCCTAAACCTTTACTCTTGTACCGTTACTTATATCTTATTCATTTTGCTACTTCTGTTCATTTCCGTTTACTTTCGTTTCCGTTTATTATATATCTGTTCACTGGGCTTTTTAAGCTCAGTCGCATTTCTTTTCCTGCGGCAGGTTTTAGTTGGAAGCTGGGTATGAGTGAAAAGACTTTTGGACTTAGAAGACCTTGATAGTTTATTCGGAAGTAGAAGTCATTAGAAGGATTGCATTTGCAGACTTAGTATTTAGCTTTTGTTTCCTTTGTATCCTTGTGTATTCAATATTTCATTTGTAACCTTTGAGAATCTTTGTATTACTATTGAAGGTATGCTTTGTTTGATCTGATATGAAGCCATAAATGTGATACTTCTACCCTTGCTGGGTTGGGGTGTTACATTCATTATCAGCAAGAACAATCTATCGCTATCAGCAGAATCATCAGCAGAGTCATCAGCAGAGTTGTTAAGCCTATCAGCAGAGTGAAATGCTCTATCAGCAGAATCAACATCATCAGCAGAAACCATTTTGCACTATCAGCAGAATTATACTTAGAGTAGAATCCGATATTAAACATCTTGAATATTTAATTCTCAACACTGTTTTGAGATTATTTAGAGGGTTTTGTAGGATTTGGTTGTTGAACCTTATAGTTTAATATTGCTACTGTCTTACAAGTTTTCTAATAGCCTGAGCTTATCTAGCTCTTGTAGTCGTATGTTTGGGTTCCATTTTAGTTTTCAGATTGAGAATCATGAGATGGTTTCATTGGTTATTTGTTTATACTTACTTATTTGCTTATTGTGTCTGTTTATTTTGGGGATAGAATAGTTTTTATAGATAGCTTTTAAGTCTTTAATAGCCTTTTCAGTAATTAGCTTATAGCTTATTGTCTTCATATATTTTCATCAGTTTTATCTTTGGTCTATTGAGTCATTTTAGAACTGTTTTCATTTACTAGCTTTTTCCATCTTATTTTAAGTTTTCAAATAGATTGTTCTTATAAAACTTTCTTATTTTTATCTTATTAACTAAATGCAAAAAGAAAAGTTCAAGAAAAAAAAATATATTGCAAAAACTGACATACCTGGGATTCGAACCCAGGTCTGTCAGCCCACAAACCCACAGACAAACCATCTGCTCTAAGCTCTTTTGTTATTAAACCTTTGCAACCATTTGTATTCAACCTTGTTCTCTTTTTAAACTATAATAAGCTGTTTAGCTTTTGAACAGCTTATTCCCTTAAGCTGTTTCATTTCTGTTATTTTTCCTAGTTTCTTTTTACCTCAAAGCATTTACTCAAAAATTTCCAGATTTTTCTTAAACATTTTAATATTTTTAATCTTTTAATTTCTTTAAAATAGTTTTTAATTCATCTTAAATTAAATAAAAGTCAAAAAAATATTTTTCTTTTTTTTCCAAAATCTTCTTTTTATATTTAAGACTTAGGAAAATTATTTTGATATCCGTAGGGTTAGTTTTTAATAGATTTGACGTTTTTACTCGTTCGTAGTTTCCGGTTTACGTTATTTAATTTTCGTTTTTAGTAGATATTAGTAACCAAGAAACTCTCGTCTTTTCAAGCATTTTAATACCAAACCGAAAACGATATCCTCAATTTCACGCCTCGCAGGGAGAACGACCCGGGTATACGCTTATCCGGTATTATAATCGATTGTCGCGTTTAAACCGTCGCGGGTTGACTTTTCTTCGTTGAGAGGTTTTGGCTTGTGACGCGTTTGTCCTCGACGTATATCAATTTTTGGCGCCGCTGCCGGGGAGGTGTGTTGCGACAATATCGTTACGGTTTGACGATTAGTGACTTGAAGATCCTTCCTCGTGAAGTTACGTTTTTATCTTGTGAATATTTTTATCAAAAATCCAAAAAAATTAAAAATCCTTGAAAAACCCAAAAAGATTTTCTTTTCAAAAATTATTTTCCTTTTTCTTTTAAATGTTTCAAAATTTTAAAAACCCAAAAATATTCTTCTTATTCCTCTTATCCGTTTAATTCTTTATCTCTCACCCTCTATTTGTTTAATTCTATCTTCTTAACCCTCATTAATGTTTAATTCTCATGTCGTTACTGGGCTATACTTGTTTTGATTGTAAAAGCCCGTTGATTGACAGTCTTCGTTGTTCAAAGTGTAAGTGTGAGCGGTGTGGAAATCACAACCCAAGAGGATCTTGTTATTGGTGTGAAGTAGCCCTCAAAGAGCTTAATTCCATCAATAATTCTCAAAGTTTTTCCGAACACCCTCCACAACCCCAGCCATCCTCACTCACTCAGCATAAATGCTTTGTATGTGGAGATCCGTTGGGGGATGATTCACACTGTGAACGATGCTTCTGCAAGGGATGTGGGTTTACCCATGGACTTTGCGTGTGTTGCACTTCTGAAATCGAAAATACAAATGCTTATTCAGATTTTCAAAACGATTTCAACCCTCCTCAAAATTCATTTTGGCAAGACCCGTGCTATCAAAACTTTAATGATACATCAATTCAAAATATGCCAAATGATCTTTGTGAGTGTTGTGGAGGTCCTCATAATGGTGGGAATTGTCCCGGTTGTAGCATGGTGGAATCAGGAAACGGGTTTATCTATGACCAAAATCCTTATTCTTACCATGAAACACCCGACTTTTTCAACCAGCCCCCACAACACCAGATGGAGACATATTCTTGTGAATATTGTGGAGGTAGTCCACACCCGGGTTTTGATTGTCAAACAGGGAACACGTTTGTCTATGAGCAGGTTCCATGTTATCAAAACTTCGGGTATGACCATTATCCATATAATTCACCGAATCAGTCACAACAATCATATTGTTGTGAGTACTGTGGAGGTCCTCACTATAGCTTTGATTGTCAAACGAGGAACCCGCTTGTCTATGAGCATGTCCCTTGTAACAATTATGACTATTCTTATCATGACCAACCTCCACAGTATCAAACGATTCAAACTCAACCTCAGCCATCTCCTCAAGAATTATTCCAAGATGTATTCCAAAAATTTCAAGATGTGAGGAATACATTTAATGATTTGGCTCTTAAAACATTAGCCCAAGAAATGCAAGATGTAAGTGATAGACTTGCTGATCTGGCTATTAATCATACCCAAGAAGATCGTCATGAGAAATCTTGTGCATAACTTCTAGCCGAAGAACGAGGAGCAAAAATGCGTTCCATATTTCTCAGGGCTGCCCTTCTTGATGACGATGATGAGGAAGAAGAAGACGAAGAGGAGAGTGTTATTCCTTCAAATGATACAATTTCTCAACCCTCTCAGTCTAGACCCGAGGACTCTCTCATTATGGGGGATGAGCATCTTAGCACTGTTCCTGAAAAGGAATCGGACGAATTCATAAAGTCTAGTGCTGAGAACCTTGTCCCAACCCCAAGTGAGTCTGAGGAGATATTCAACAGAGAATGTAATTCTCCAATTTTTGGAGAATCTCTTGACATCTCTGAGGTTACTTCCGGGATTTTCTCTAACACTCTTTTTGAATTTGATGACGATTGCTTTTCTAGCAACGTTAATCCTCTTTTTGTTGAAGTGTTAGAGAGCGATGAGGTCAAAGACTCTAATGTTTTTGATAATACGACCTCAATTGTTAATCCCGAGAATCAAAAAGATATTCTTTCTCTGACATATGTGACAGTGCCTTTTGGGGATCGCCCTTATATTGACTTCACATATGTCGTTCGAGTTTTTCTACCTTTCTTCTCCTACAAGGTAGATTGTCCTTCCATTCACTCGCTCGGGAGTGAGAACAAAATTTTTGACCCTGGCATCTCTCATTCTTTTAAGCCGGGTGTATCTCATCGGAGTGGAACTTTCAAGCGCTTCAATGTTTATCCAAACATCTCGAACGAAAGTCCGATTGAGATTTTCTTTTCCACTTGCTTCCTCATGGACAAATGAATTCGGGGTCGAGTCAAGCTCGTGACTCGGTTAGCAAAAACAAGCGCTTCATGGGTGGCAACCCATGCCTATCTTCTATCTTCTATCTATTTTCTAACACTAAGTGTGGGGGAATTCCTCTACTTGTGCTTTGTTGTTGTATGTTTGCCTTTGTTTTCAGGATTCCCGTAGATTGTGATGATTGATGCGCCTGTTTTCAATCCAGCCGCCCAATATCCTATCTTTGTGTTTATGATTATCCAGGGATATCTTATAATCCTTTTTGTGAAAAAAGATTTCGTTTCCACACTTAGCTAGTAGTATTACCTTTTTACGTTCTATAGTGTCGGCTCAGGCCGGTACTTTGAATATTGAGGGCAATATTCAATTCTAAGTGTGGGGGGGAATTCTTATTTGACCAAATTTTAAAAATTTTCACATATTGTACCTTCTAGTCCCCTAGCACCCCCGTTTTGACCAAAAATTTTAAAATTTTTATCGTATTTTTCGTCTAAAAGAAGTGCTTGGCACAATAAAAAAATAATTTGCTATACATTAATGCTTCGGTATTAATGGAAGTTTAGACTTGATTAGGCTAGAACAAGGGGAATCCCGACTCTGCTAGAGTGTTGATCTAGCTGCTACCCTTAACGTTTAGGCTAAGTTTTTACGAATTATGCAAATGAAAATGCTAAGCGTGGAGTAGTTGGTTCTCTTTAGAGCTTATATAAGCAATCTATGGCTTTTCCTCCCAGAAGATCCTAATCTGACTAAAATAAGTGCTATTTTCAAACTTTTGAACGCAAAAACCGTTTTTGTTAAGCAAATAAATTTTTATACAATCTTGATTTAGAATACTAGTTCAAAGTTTTATTTAAATTTCGGAACAAGCATACTTTCTTAAAAACATAATAAGAATGCAAAATGAAAGTGAGCAATTGCTTGAAAGTTGCAAAAAAGTTAAAGTTTTAAGTATGAATAAATAAGTGCTCTAAGCTACGGATTCGAGATCGGGCCTTGGATCCTTATTTTCGGAAGGCGTTTAGGTCTTGGCTACCCTCTTGCACCGGCCCTTGGACCTCTAGTTCAGGAATGTGTAAGGTCTTGGTCTAACCACCTTGGATCCTCATTTCAGGAATGTCTAAAGTCTTGGAACACTCCGTTGTAATGGCCCTTGGATCCTTTATTCCGGAAGGTGTAAGGTCTTGGAATTTCACCGTGAAGCTCCATCGTTTAGGGTACACAAGTAAAAAGTAGTGAAAAAAAAAAGTGAAAAAAGTGATGAAAAATGAAAAAGATGTTTATGTTTGTTGCTTATGAATAAATGTGAGAAACTTGCTTCTTCTTAAATTTAAATCGAAAGTTGAACTAGTATTCGTCAAAATTGTCTAGAAGTTGGACGGTGATTTAAAAATTGTTGACTTCAAAGATCCCGTGAGCTCCGATACTATTCTCGAGGGTGTAAAAACCTAGCCTCCTAAGTTTACTAAGGACAAGCTGAGAAGAAAGTCGCTACATGGAGTGATCTCACCTTTGAATCTCTAATTTCTAAATCATTGTCGGTTTTTAACCCTAATAAATGTCGATTTTTACGGTCAAAACTTTGAAAACAAGCACACACACCTAACTTATGAATAATTGTGGGAGCGAAAAGTTAAGTCTCGGCTTACATAGGTTGCTAATATAAGTAGTGTTAGCATTTTATAAAAACGTTTGCACAAGGGTTTTAGACTTAGTTGGGAAGTATAAAAAGAGGATGACGATTACAATTCCCCGGAGTCACCCATTTTGTGTGATTCCCGTTCCATGATGCCATTTTTGAAAATCAAGCATGTTATTTACGTTTATTATTTTATTTACTTGCATTTTATAATAAGTCAAAACGGGGTGGTATATTTTTGGTAACCTTGATATTTTTGATCCTTTCATTACTTCATATGATCGGATTGCTAGGGACTAGCAATTGCTTAGTGTGGGGGATCACACGCGACCTAAATTAGTATGGCAATTCTTAGTTTACAATTATGTGTACTCACGACTCAAAGCGTTTAAACAAGTTTAAGTGTTTACAAGTAGTTGTGTTTGATGTTGCTTGTGTGGCAATGCTTAAAGTTCAAAAATATAAAGTTTTAAACAAAATGTATTTGTAAGTATTGGCTCTTGGACAATTGTACCGTTATATATATAAGAGCATATATAAAAGTATTCGTGACGAGTAAAGTTTCTGATTCGGGAGTAACCGGACAACTATGTACGGAAAGTATTCACAATAAAATTCTTTGTGAAAAATCACCCGTTGTCGGGAATGTAATAATAAACATTTTATGTTAAGTATTTATATTAATAACGTTACATGTTACGAAATATATATAAATGCGTTTATATATATTTAAAGTTAGTGGATGATAAGTTAGAAAATATTTATATTAATTTTTATTATAAATATTTTCTTATCATTTTTAATCTTCTTCTTTTAGTCGGGTTAATAATAAATACTACTCCCTCCGTCCCTAAATAAATGTCCACTTGGACTTTTTGCGGTCTTTATTATTCAACTTTGACCATAAATATTTTTGTTTGTGTTATATAATACTTGATGTAAAATATATGAATGGATTGGGTTTTAAAAGTATTTTCATTGGTATAATTTTTGTAATACCTGAAATTCAGATAACATGTAAAAAGACCAAATTACCCCTGAAACTATAAAACCTAAATAAATAACTTATAAAATTCTGAAACAATTCCAAACTTCTGAAAACGGTCTACATATCAAGTAAATAAATTTCGAGGACAACATTACATTATATTAAATGTCCAAAAATCACAAAATCACATATACATATATACATGATCCGAAATTAATTAAATAAACTTAATATATATATTTTGTAAAATCATTTTAATTAGATAAGTACCAAAACTAATTTAAGGAATTATACACAAAATAAAAGTGTGATATTGGGATAACCTTTGGGCCGAAAATCTGGATCTATATCCCCCTCCTAGTCGGTTTTGATAAGCTTAACACAAACACATTATTTTGCAAAACCTAATTTCCGAAAACCCTAATATCGACACACACTAAATTCGACCAAGCCTCCATTCTATCTTCTGGACTTAAGCAAGCATTTTTATGGAGTTCATCAAGGTGTAAAGGAGCTATGAAAAATAAGAGTTTGGTTGTGGAAGCCTTCGTTTGATCGTGGTGTTTTGTTTTGTTCGATCCTTTGCGCTCGATAGGTATAAAAATCCCACGACTAATTCTTACGTTGTATAATTGATCTAACATTTTTCTAATGATCTTTATGTCGAATATAACTCAGTAAAAATGTTAAACATGAATCATGCAAGCTAAATCATGCGTACGAAATTACAAGAGATAAAACACACATAAATTCCAAATAGTGTCATACAATTTTTCTGGAGTGTAACCATAATTTTTACATGTTCTATACTGATAATATAAGCCTATAAAAATAACCACATGATTTATAGAAGCTCATAATAATTGATGCAAATTGTTGGTTATAATCGGATTTAAAGGAAAATAAAGAAAATTAAGAAGAAACCCTAGAATGGATTAGGGTTAGGGTTTATATTATTAGATCTGATATAATTAATGCTTCAATGATGGTGTCATGATGGTTTAATGATTAGATGAAAGTAGGGTTTGGTTTTGCAAATAAAAAGGCTATACGATTGGTATTTAAAAGTATAAGGGTTTGTTTTGCCAACTTTGAAACTTCTGGGATATTTTTGTAATGTCATATGAGTCAGTAGAAATGTGGGAAAAATATAACTTGAGGGTCCTAAGTGTAAATGTTGCAAGAAAATGAATTAATTATATTTATAAGGGTCGATTTGTAATTAATTAAAGTAGAGGGACTAAAAGTGTAAGTTCTGGAAACTTGAAGTTATTTTGTGTAAATAATGTCATAAAGAGTATAATGTGTAATTTTGAGTATTTATGGGATTGGTATGTAATTATAAATAAATTATGATTTAAATTGTAAGTTTTGTAAAGTTAAGGGACCAATTGTGTAATTACTAAATTCTAAGGGTCTAATTCGTACTTCATATAATTCTGAGGTGATGTTCTGTAAATTTGTAAAATAAAGTACTTGTTTGGTAAATATAAGTATCATAGGGATTAAAACATGAATTATGTATATGTAGGGTTTGTTTTGTAAATTATATAACTAAAGGGTATAAACTGTAAACTGAGAAACTAAAGGGATTAAAATGTCATTCTGAATAATATGAGTATTTAAATCAGTAACTTAAGGTATTTTCATTTTAAACCTTTGAATCTAATGAATTTACAATTAAAACCCTAAACTATGTAAAATTGTTATAATTAACCCTAAACTTTTGTAACTTGATAAAAGGTACCTTAATTCCATAATAATCTGGAAATAAAGACTTAACCTAATCTGGAATATTTATATCTTACTAAATATGGAAATCTATTAATTATAGAAAGTTACTAAATCTGGAAAGTTACTAAAAGTAGAAAGTTACTTAAAATGGAAAAGTAAACTTGAAGTAATAATCTGAGTTTGAATATTTTGTAATTCGTCTTCTACTTCTTTAGGTGTGAAGAAGGAGAAGCCCTAATTTCTGCTTCGTGTTTGCTTTCTTTCTGCTGTGCTAATAAGGTACAGATATTCCGTCATTTCAGTAAGGGCTTTTCATTCCCTTTTTCTTTCAGAATTCATTTTCCTTATTAGGATTCCCTATACCACTGCTATGTTCCCTTTTGTTTGTGAACTTTCGATGTGATCTTTGATTTGAATCTTTTGCCATGTACCCTTAAGATATAACTTTTGATTATGCTAGTACATTTGACTTTTGACCTACAGTTTGATATTACGAGCCAATCACTAGGCATGAGGGTTTCATGTCCATGTCATTGACGCACCTCTGACATGACTCTAGGGCAGGAGAGTGATGACCTGTTCCATCCCTTATTTATTATTTACTATGGCCATTATGATTATTATTATTGATTTGTCTGCGGGGGCGTATGGGTGTATCCTAGATTTGACCTGTTATCTGTATATGTTATATGATTATGATTATTATATCTGGTGACTGATTGTGTGTGCGATACACGTCTTTCACTTTGTCTGAGAGCTGATCACTCTACACAGGTTTGTTTTATTATAATAGTAATGCTATGGTATTATCAGTCATCTGGGCTCGTGATAGATTCCTGTGTTCCTGTTTTTCTTAAATCTTATTCACTTTTGTGCTTTTCTTTTATTCATGATCCATTTCTCATTCCTTTCATTTTGACTTCGTATTGGTATGATTTTGTATTCCTGATTTGCTTTTGTATTTGCTACCTGTTATTTGTTTCTGTTATCTATATATCTGTTCACTGAGCTTTTGAAGCTCAGCCGCATTTCTTTTCCTGCGGCAGGTACTTAAGATAGGAGCTGGGTTTAGCTTTGGGATGAGAGCGATCTATTTCGGAGTTGACCTTAGTTATTTAGCTTTACCATTTGAACTTCTATTTATTTTGATATGCCATTGTTTAGGCATTTGAATATTGGATTTTGTACTTCAGTTATTTTGTCTTGCATTTTGATTTAAGTCATGTTGACTTATTTTGGATTTAATGTTAAGACTTATGATGTTTTTATTTATTGAATGTTCTGTGATTTCTGATATGCCACCATTGTTGTGATATCTTTACCCTTGTCGGGTTGAGGTGTTACAATTTTCATCAAATATTATATAACACAAACAAAAATATTTATGGTCGAGGTTGAATAATAAAGACCGCAAAAAGTCCAAGTGGACATTTATTTAGGGACGGAGGGAGTAAATATATTAATTTGACGAAATTGCGAACAAAATGTGTTGGAAATAAATCGTTTTGACATTTTTATTATTAGTTAGGAAAATGTATAAGTTTGGGTCCAAAAATGATAACTAAAAATATATCAAAAATGTCATTTACGGAGTTTGAACTTGAGACTTCCCGCTTAAAAACCATCGTGTTACCCGTCAGGCCAAGGCCCTTATTCGATTATGATGCCTACTGTTTTGTTTATAACCCTTTTTGTGACAGTTATATATAAGGTTTTTGTAAGAAAAAAAATATAATCCAAAAGAGTTGCTGCCCAGGTTTGAACCCAGGTCAGTCGTGTAGCTAAGGATGCAACAGACCACTGGACTAGACGTCCTTTGGTGTTAAGATTTGCAACACATCTGTATTTAATGGGCAGTTACCTGCGTATAATTGTGTTATACTTCTACTTAGTATGTATTGAGGTCGAGGGTATGCATGGATATATATTTGAGTTTTGTGTTTCTTTTTCTTTCCAAAAAGCTGATTATCAACACCAACATAAGGTTGGGCACAACAATGACCTAAAGCGACCTGGGTCACTGGCTGCAACGTCAGCTTTCTCTCTCCGGCGACCAGAAGCGACCGACCTGCCTCAGTCGTTGACCGACCTTTTTTTTTTTTTTTTTTTTTTTTTTTTTTTTTTTTAATCAAACATTTAAAATAAACTTAAAATTCATTAATAATAAAAACATTACAATACTGAATTAAAAATATTACAATACTGAATTAAAAAAACGTAAACTAATCAGCTACAAATTGTATTTTGCCTTGATTGCTACCTTAAGCTGCTTAAGATGATTTTGTTCATGTTCGGGCAATGTTGGGTCGATTTTGGTGTAGTATAAGATAAATTCTTGGTTCTTCGTCGATTCTTTCAAGAGATCGACCTGTTCTTGTTGAAGTGCTTTTTTTTTTTTCTTTGATGGCCAACTCTCTTTCTTTCATCGACCTATATTCATCTCCATCGATCTTCTTGTTTCCCTGTCTTGATGGCTTCGATCTCCAGAAGTTCTTGCTCCAAGAAGCTACAAAAGATTGTGGTGGGTCACGAGAGGAGGACGATGATTTCCTCCTTGCTGCGTCACGACCTTCTGGTCGTGATTCTCTAGTATCATCTTCAGTTTCATCATCATCGACTTCATGCAAATTTAAAGGACCTTGTGTTGACCCGGAAGTTGTCGTAGAGCCCTTTGTTTTCTTCTTACTATTCGTTCGAATAGCTTCCCCCTCCGTCTTCCAAGCATCGTGATGCCTCAAGATTTTCCAACATTCCACCAAGTTGAACTCATGCTTGTAAATCGTACGGTATTCCCTCAACGCTTTCTCATGATCATCAACATCATTTTCACCACTACCATGGTTAAGCTTGATATTATCCATGATAGCAGCAAAACCTGAAACCCGTGGCCTAATCCGATTCTTCCATTTGCTTGCGATAGAGTCGTAGCTTCGATCTGAACCGGTTTCTTTCTTAAAATACGCTATAATCAATTCCCAAAAGCGGTTCTTGTTGACAGCGTTACCTCGTTGGGAATTTTCTGAAACATATACCCAAGCTTTACAAAGAGCGACCTCTTCTTCCTTTGTCCAATTAGTCTGTTTTTGGGACGGTTCCGCCTTCTTCCCTTTGTCCTTCGCCTTCTTAGCACGTCGGGAAGCGGTTCTTGGTTTGACTGGTGGTGTCTCTTCGTCTTCGTCCTCAACAGCGAACGAACCGTGGTACGAATCATGGTAAGAACCGTGACCCGAACCTTGACCCATCGACGCATCTTGAGTGGGATATTCTTGCGTCTCTTGGTTGGCCATGAAATCATCAAAATTCAAATCAAGATCAAGATTCTGAATCGGGGAATATTCTTGATAATGTTGGGGAGATTGCAAGTAATCCATGTTAGGCCGATACGACGACCCACTTGGTTCTTGGTAATAACCCGTATTTGGACGATTCGGTGGAACATATGGACGATTCGGTGAAATATATGGATGATTACGGTAAAACATGTTTTGATTTTGGTTGGGTTCTGGTAATCGTGATGAGTAATCAAAAGAGGGTGCACGAAATCGAATACCCCGTTGTTGTGGTGGTGTTATGCCGTGTAGTTCAAAGTTGTTTTCCGGCGATAAGTTGTTTTGGGGTAGCCGGGATCGTCAGTTTTTTGATGTGGGAGTGTTTTTGTTTGACATGATTAGAAGTGGTAGGATGAGAAGTTGAATTTGTGTGTTTGAAGTGGTAGGACGAGAGTTGGTATTTATAAGATGGGGATTTTTTTTTTTTACTCAAATGTGCCGTTTGATTTTTTAATCAAAACACACTCACATTGCAAACAATCGGTCGATTGACCGATCGATAGTCACAAAACCAATCGACCGACCCAACATGCGACCTAAGCCTGCAACCCAATCGACCGATCAAGGGATCGGTCGTTTTCTTTTTGCCTTGGCGATCGACCGATCAAAAAACCATGGTTGTGGCCAGCCTAAGTAGTTGTGTTTACATTGTGTGCACCAAAGTGAACTCAAAATAAGTTTCGACTTATTTTGAGTTTTATGACCCAAGTTTCCAAACGTGTTCAAAGTCTTTAAACTAGTTTCGTGTAAGGTTTCAAAACTCGATATAGTTACAATAAGCACTCTTTTACATGATTTAGCTTATAAATAAGCATTAGCGGGTGTGGGTTGGGTCGTTTGGCCCTTTTTATGGTTTGGTTTGGGTTTAGTCACAAACCCGATAAGTAAACAAGTTATATGTTTCAAAAATAAGCTATAAAACTTTGGCAAAATAAGTCATACGAGTCATAAAATATATTGAAAGTCGAGTAGTACAAGTCCATGCGAGCCACAACTTAACCTTTACGTTTCATTTACATTTTATTCTAGTTAGTTTGTATCCAAACCCCAACAACTCGACATGAAATATGTGTGTCAATAGTGTAAGCGAATAAGCACTTATGTATTCAGGCGAGTTTCAAAAGTACCACGCAAAGTTTCAAGTAACAAAAGCCAACTTGTGACACAAAAGTGAGTTTATATGTACGTGTATGTATATGTACGTATCAAAGTATGGTTTTTAAGAACAAAACACAACACATATGCGCATGAGACAATAAACGTATATAAGCATGCATAGGTCTTAGAGAGACAAAGTAGAAATTAAGTTGGAGTGTGTCGATACTCACAGTGGGCGTAATGAGAATGAGTATGTCGAGTGAAACGAGAGGGCCAACGATCTAGTAACCCGTTTGCTTCCCAAAATAAAATACGATTACACCTTTGCCTTCGAAAACCTAGCTTCCTTCTTGTTTCTCCTTGTGGTTCGACAGTAGCAAGAAAAGCATGTGTGTTGTATGGTGTTGAAAGTAAAGTGAGTTGTGAGAGTTTTGTGTTTGTGTATTCGGTTATAAAGACCCAAAAAAAAAGGTTGGGCTGTTTTGAGGGACATGGCAGTCGACAAGGACCATGGGGAATAGGAAGAGATGGTTATGAGTTTTATGGTAGTTGACCATCTATTGGTTAATAGGTTTACTCTTTGGTCCTTGTTAGTATAGAGGGAACATGAATGACAAGGTGGTACTTAGCAAAGTTATTTAAGCACAAAACCTTCGATTTTTGGATGGTTTGTGTCGCTGTTCGAGGAAGGCAGAAAGAAAGGACCAAGGAATGGTGTAATTGTCATTCACAAGTCTTGTTGTACTAATACATGATGTGTAAAATGTTTGTACAAAGTGTAAGTAAGCCAAATGAGGTTTATTAGCCAGATATGCTACATTTAAGTATGTTTTTGTGTAATTATGGGCGGCAAAACCAAATAAGTGGGGAGGGGAGAAACATTTTAAGTTTTTACGAAGTGTATTCCGTGTCTCGTTGAGTATAAACGTGAGTCGCGGTGTCCCGGTTTGACATTTACAAGTAAAATGTATAGAATACATTTTTGTGGGCGTTTTTATATAAGCATTATAAAAACATCTTTGTGGACTCGAGCATGAGTTTAATAAATTATTGCCATAACTAATAGAGTGTTGATACGTTTGTGAGGTCATTTATTAGGAAAAACAAGACGATTTCTTGTTTTTAAATTTAATTAGTCAACAAGTGTCAGAAAATATAAAATGTGCATTTCTTGATAAAATAATAATTATTACTATTAAAATAATAGTACGGAAAAATTACCATTTGTCACACTTTATATCTTGTGGTTAATTTTGTAAAGAAATTTTAAGCATGATGTCAGTCTAAAAGGATAAAGGCATTAATTTTTTGAATTTTCATTTTTGTATGTGTTTTTTTAGCCCTTTTGCCTTTGGTTGTTAATAAGTAAAATGATCACAAATATACACAAGTTGAAATTCCAAATTTTCGATATGTAATACTTTTTCCGTCCTAAAATAGTTGTCCACCGACAAAAACATATAGTTTAAGAAAATCATTATCATTACAGCTTTCTCTTTATTATTTTTTGCAGATTGTCATCTTTAGCACTATCTAATTAATTTATAACTTATATGTTTGTAATAATAAACTCAAGTGAGGTTAATATGTTAAAGTCGATCTAAATTACTTATTTATTTTTGAAATTGAACAATTAATTTGGACAACCTGAAAAAAAGAAAAAGAAATATCAACTATAAATTTGAGATGGAAGTAGTAGCAAAGAAATAAAACTAGACACGATGGTCATATGCATTTTCACCTCCACGTCAGCGTGACATCACCATTCAGCACGTCACTAGTATCATCATCTCTCAGCTTTAATGGTTATCACTATTAAAAATTCTCACTTTATACTAAACATACCTCACAAAATACACTCATGAGACTCACAAACAATAAAATACATAATGGTAAGGGTGGTCACTAATGCAAAAAATAAGTGTGATAGGGTGATGTGTCACACGTGAAATGAAGGTAATGGTGACCCTTCGCCACCATTGTCACTGGCCTAAGTTGGTTATACACTATTTGAAAAATGTAAGGACGTATTTAGATAAGAGCAAATTCCACAAATGTCCCAAAGATATATTTGTGGTTATCTCATATGTATCAAAAAATTTCTATTTTTCAAAATGCATCAGGGCGAAAGTCGCATCGGGTAATTTTGAGCGACTCCCAATAAAAAAATATAAATTGTACTTCTTACACACCGGTCATCTAAAAAATTAAGGGGCTGCTTGGTTGATAGAGGGGAAAGGGAAAGGGAAAGGGTAAGGGAATGCAAAGGAATTGGGTGGTGGGTAATCATTACCTTACCTCCCAATTTACTATATAATGGTTGATTACCCAGTACTGGGTAATCAATACCATTACCTTATCTTACCAAGCATGATTATTGAGTTTATGTGAGCCCTCTTCATTCCTTTACCCTTTACCCACCCCTCCTTACCCCCATAACAAGCACCCCCTAAATTAGTGATACCCAATCACTCAAGAAATAAAGACATGTGTCATTTTTAAGAAAAGTCACACAAGACCCACTTAAGGCGAAAATCGCCATGAGACATTTTTAAAAATTGAAAATTTTTAAAGCACATGGTAACCACAAATGTACCTTTAACGCATTTGTGGAATTTGCTCTTTAGATAATTATATCAAAATGAAAATAAGCGTGATCAAATTTTGTTTACACTTGAATCTTGCAAAACAAGTGCACGCGCTAGGGAAAGAGAGTGTGGTAAGGTGACAGTAGAGAGGAGGGTGGACGCCTGGAGGGGGCATGCCTAATACTCTCGTCTGGAAAACACAGGTAGGATTGGACTCTGGTTGGCCTTTGGTTAAAGGTTCCAAGGATTAAACCTGTTTTCAGTTTTTATTTTTTGCTTTTTCAGTATTCAATACGATTTGTGTTTGTCTCCATATCACTTTTTCCATATCTTTTTATTATTATATTTTTCGAAATATACTGTTGTGAAAACAGTAGTCAAAATTGTATTATCACTAAAAAAAATCTTTTTTGTTTTGAGTTTTATACTACAAGCTTTGTAACATTTTTTTGGTAAACATGTGAATTTGTTTTGTCAGTGTGTCCGGATATGACATACGCCGGACGGATCATATTCGCGCCACCCGGTCCGGACCACATGCATACATATAATAATAATAAAGCGCCTTGGAAAAGTTCAAGATATGTACAGTGCCGCCATCCCAGGTTTCATGGAATATACTATTCAAGTACGTCGTCCCAGGTTTCACGGGATATGTCCAGCAAGTACATGCACAGTGGCCTGTAGGTCACTGTGCATAGACCGGCTCCTTATTTCCCTATAGTGTCAGGTACAATAGAAATGCATAGTGACAGGTACAGTAGAAGTACAGTAATTGGGATACTATAAATACCCCAACACATTCAATACTCATGCATTAACCTTTCTCCCTTCATTTATTACTAATATTTATTACTCTCATTCATTATACAACTCATCCGACCGGACAAACACTAATCCTCACACCGGAGCTTGGTCTTGGGATAAAACCCAAGGCGAGGCTAACGTGTGTTACCTTTGTTTCAGGTTCGCATAGCTCAGGACTCGGGCACAGAGAACCAGGGGTAAGATTTTATCTTAACAAACTGGCGCCATCCGTGGGACCCAAGTTCAATCTGCCAGAAGCTTAGAATGAGTGGTCCCAACCCAACAACCCCCCCCCCCCTTCAGACGCTCGGGGGAAGGTGAAGGGTCCTGAGGGGGAGGGCCCGTCCCCCCGAACACTCGAGCCATCATGGAGGGCCACATATCAGCCCTCAAGGAATTGTTGAAACAGCAAGCCAACCGCGATCTGATAAAACCTATGCTTTTAAACTTTGAAGACGATCTAACGGATACGGAGGAAGAAAATGCCGAAGGAAGGCCGAACGATGAAGGGAAGGCAGTGGCGAATGACGACTTAAGCAAGCCATTCAAGGAGGTGATAAAGTGTCAGTTTACGAGAAGGATTATAGAGTTCTCAGCCTATAAGCATAAAATACCGACGAACCTCAAACTGTATGATGGGACGACCGACCCAGACGACCATATTAACCGTTTCACGGGAGCGGAGAACCATAAAGAGTGGCCAATGCCCGTATGGTGCCGAATGTTCCAACAGACTTTGGACGGGAAGGCAGAGGGTGGTTCGACAAGCTGCCAACCGGAAGTATTGACAGTTGGGATGAGCTTCAAAAGAAATTCCTGAACAGGTTTAGTATATTAAGGGCGTTTGTTAAAGATCTCACTGAGATCAACAAAATTCATAGGAAGGCCAATGAGAGCCTCCCGGACTTCAAAGAACGATGGGTAAGCGAGGCAAACTATTTTTTGGACGCTCCGGAGATAATGCAGATCTCCTCTTTCATGAATGGCCATCACTGCCCGGAGCTGGCAAAGAAGTTCTCAGACAACATTCCTAAAACGGTCGATGAAATGTTGCAAAGGTTTGAGGACTTTATTCGTTCGGAAGAAGCTTTCCGGAGTACCGAACTGCCAAAAGGGGAATACACTCGGAAGGACGTGGGTGGATCACAACCTATGAAGCACGACTGATATTACAAAAATTTTGACGACAGAAGACGGTGGGGACAGAAATCGCCGTACCGCCCAAAGGACCACCACGCCCCATATGTGGCCCCAAGACAGGAAGTCAACCGGAACGTTAGGTATGGAGTCAAGGACGATAGAAACAGTCCAACGCTAGAATCGCTGAAGAGCACACCGAAGGAAATATTGGCTACTGAACACCACCTTCGGCTACCCCAACCACCTCCATTGCCCGGCATGCCGCGGAAGGAAAACTTGGATCGATATTATGACTATCACGGGGAAAAGGGGCATTACACCAATGACTGCTATCAGTTGAAGAAGCAATTAGAACTAGCCTTAGAGTCCAGAAAGTTGAACCATCTGGTCAAAGATGTACGACAAAGGGGAAAGGCTCAACACAAAAAATACGGTCCGCAAAAGGGGAAGATAATCAACATTGTCAGTTGCCAAGGGGAAGACCGGAAAAGAAAAACGATGACCACCTCCGAAGGCTGGATGAATGTGCCCATAACCTTTCCTTCGGTATTGACGGATGACCTGTCCGAGGAAGCCATAGTGGTGGAAGCAGAAGTCGCTGGGTATCTAGTAAAGAGAGTCCATGTGGACGAAGGCGCTTCGTGTGAAATCATGTACAAACATTGCTTCGACAATTTGCATCCGGCTATCAGGGCAAAAATAGTGGAAACAGCAACAACCTTGGTGGGTTTCTCAGGAAAACAGGTGAAGCCGCTAGGGAAAATAGAGCTGGATGTGTGCTTTGGGAGTGACGGTTTGTGCAGCCGAATGACCATGAAGTTCGTTGTGGTATCCGCGTCCTCTCCCTACAACATAATAATTGGATGGACGGGATTAAAAAAGCTGCGGCCCATCCCTTCAACCATTCATTCGATGACGAAATTCCCCACTCCCAGGGGAATAGCTACATTGGTCACGCAAACGGCCTCAGTATATGAATGCCGAGGTTTAGACAAGAGAAGAATGGTGGAAGATGAAGAGAAAAAGGAAGAGCAAATGAAAGTTGGCCCGACCGAAGAAGTCCTGGTAAATCCGGCTTACCCAGACCAGCTCGTAGCTATAGGACGAAACCTATCTTCGTCCTGCTCAGAAAGTTTAAAGGCTCTCCTCAAGCGGAGTTTAGATGTCTTCGCATGGGAGCCAGCTGACATGACGAGTGTTCCCCGACGAATCATAGAACACACGTTGAATGCAAATCCGTCAATCACCCCCATCAGTAAAAAAAGAAGAACTCTTTCAACGAAAAAAAGTCAAGTAGTGGCGAAAGAAGTGGCCGAATGGTTAAAGGCGGGCATAGTAAGACCGGTCAAATATCTAACCTGGATATCCAATCCGGTATTAGTAAAAATAAGGGAACGGAAGCTGGAGGATGTGTATCGATTTCAAGAACATTAACTCTGTATGCCCGAAAGATTACTACCTTCTCCCAGAGATTGACTTGAAGATAGAATCGGTAATAGGCTCCAAGTATAAGTGCTTCTTGGATGCATACAAGGGGTACCACCAAGTGCAAATGGCCGAAGAGGACGAGGAAAAAACAGCCTTCTACACAGACCAAGGAACTTACTGCTATACTAAGATGCCGTTCGGTCTGAAGAACGTTGGAGCCGCATACCAACGATTGGTAGATTCAGCTTTCCAATCTCAGATCGGTCGGAACCTAGAAGCATACGTCGATGACCTGGTGATCAAGAGTTCAACGAATAAGGCATTGTTAGCCGATATAGCGGAAACATTTGACAATCTCAGGAGAATAAACATGAAGCTTAACCCCAAAAAGTGTTCATTCGGTGTTGAGGAGGAAAAGTTCTTAGGATACATGGTAACATCTGAGGGTATACGAGCGAACCCGGAAAAAACGAAGGCTATTACAGATATGCAGTCCCCCCAGACACTAAGGGTAATGCAAAGCTTATCGGGGAAGCTGGTCGCCCTGAACCGGTTCCTCGCCAGATCGGCTGAAAGAGCCCTTCCTTTCTTCGAAACTTTGAAAAATATCACGAAGACCAACAAGGACGAATATCGTTGGACGGAGGATGCAGAAAGGGCCTTCAAAGAACTCAAGAAAGTCATTGTCAGCCTTCCTTCTCTAGCTTCCCCCAAGCCGAAGGAAACGCTATGTGTTTATTTGGCCATTGCGAAGGAGGCAGTCAGTGCCGTTCTGCTGGTCGAACGGAATGGAAAATAGCTCCCAGTACATTATGTTAGCAGGACTATGCATGAGCCCGAGTGTAATTATGCTCCGTTGGTAAAGCTAGCTTTATCACTGCTCCATACGTCCAGAAGACTCCGGAGGTATTTTGAGGCACACCCAAACAAGGTCATCACCGATCAACCAATCAAGCAGATCCTGAGCAAAGCAGAATCCTCCGAAAAGTTGGCAAAATATTCGATCGAACTGGGAACGTATGACATAGTATACGAACCCAGGAATGCCGTCAAGGGCCAGGTGTTGGCTGACTTCATAAATGAAATCCCCGTGGACAGCAACGGAAGAATGGTGGAACAAGTAACAACCGAATCAAAAAATCCAGATGAAGAGAATGAATGGACGCTCTATATGGACGGGGCGTCAGGGAAAAGTGGGTTCGGAGCAGGTCTAGTTCTGATCAGTCCAACGAAAACCGAATACACATATGTTCTCAGGCTAGACTTCAAAAGCACAAACAATCAGGCGGAGTATGAGGCACTACTGGGCGGGCTGAGAATGGCCAGAGAAATGAAGGTGTCCGCCCTCTCCGTAAAGGTCGATTCTCAGCTGGTTGTCAGATCAATGGTGAGTTTGTGGCAGGCAGCGAGAATATGATCAAATACTTGGCCGAAGCAAAGAATAACATAAGCCACTTTCAAAAGTTTTGAATAGCAAACATTCCTCGCAACCAAAATCAGAAGGCAGACATCCTCAACAAGTTGGCTTCAGTTGCATTCAACCATCTCACAAAGGAAATTCTGGTAGAAGTATTAAGCAAACCATCGGTGGAAGTAACGGAGGTCAATGCAATAGTGGAAGAAGAAGCGGACAATTGGATTACTCCGATTGTAAAATGTCTTTAGGAAGGGATATGGCCGGACGATAAGAATGAAGCTAGAGCCCTCTGCTTGAAAATCAGCCAATACGTCATGGAAGGGGACGTACTCTTCAAGAAGTCTTATTTGATGCCTATGCTGCGATGTGTCGGCCCTCTGCAAGCCAATTATGTCATTCGGGAATTACACATGGGGGCGTGCGGGATGCACTCCGGCCCACGCTCGGTGGTAGCAAAAGCTATCCTGTAGGGATACTATTGGCCAACCATGCATCGAGATGCAAGGAAGGAAATACAAAGGTGTGACTCTTGCCAGATACACGTTCCGGTGCCTAAGTTTCCCAAAAGTCTCATGACATCCATCATGGTACCATGGTTGTTCTATCAATGGGGGATGGATGTTCTCGGCCCTCTTCCGGCGGCACCAGGAAGGTTCAATATGTCATAGTCGCGATTGATTACTTCACGAAATGGATCAAAGCAAAACCCTTGGCCAAAACCACAGGAAAAGAAGTCATCAAGTTTGTATGGAACAATATAGTGCGCCGGTTCGGTCTGCCGGCCGTCATCGTCACGGATAATGGGACGAACTTTATAAATAATCCATTCAAAACTTGGTGTGAAAAGTTGAAGATAAGACAGATAAATATGGCAGTGGCGCACGCACAGGCTAACAGGCTAGTGGAAAGGGCGAACAAAAGTTTGATGAACGGAATAAAGACACGCTGATGATGTACCCTCGGAATGGGTCGAAGGACTCCCCTTCGAGCCTGTTTGAAGCCCTCTCTTCGGAGGCCCAACTTAATCTCCTAAAACGTTTCATTGGTGTAAAACCATTCATCTATGAAGTGTTTACCATGTGGGAATCCGCCAATCGAAGCCTTAAGCCTTTCGGGGTATCTCCTACGAAGGAAATACAACGGAGAGCTACCTTGACCTGGTCATACCCACGTCTCCTCTTCCTTTAGGCTTTCCTGCCAAAGTAGAGATAGTGGGATACAAAGCCTTAGCGGTTACCACAAATCATGGGACGCCCCCATGATCTCCGAACAAAGTGTAACCGCCCTCTAAGGCATATTTCTCCCCTATAAATAGCATTAGACGGGCCATAACCATGGTATGTTAACTGAATGCCAACTTAACTCTCTCAACTTACTACAAACTTACCATATCACATACTTACTCGCACGCCAGAGGTGGTTCGCAGGGTCCAACCCCTGCTCAATCACTTAACGTAGTGTTTTGGTATTTCTTATTTCAGGTTAAGACAAGCTTGGCGCAACCTCAACACCCCATAAATCCTTTGATCATCATCGAAGGCCTGGTAGTGCAATTTATTGTACAATCAGTGGCGCCATCCGTGGGATCGCTACAATTGGTCTCGTTATTTCCAAGCTTATAACCAACCAACTACTTTCACTATATATCCGGCATGGATCAAGGGAGAGAAGATATTCCCCCACCGGGTTTATCGACCTTGGCGCCAATCCCAGTCAACGACTCCAACAACTTTCCCCCAATAACCGCTTCCACGTTCACAACACGTTCTCACCCAGAAATAACACCCAACCATCATGCTTCGACATCAGCCAATCCGAAGCTTATCATTAGCCCAACCTTCGTCGAAGCCAATTACGAAGCGTTGGAATCCCTCTTAAGGGCTCGCAAAAGGCAAGTTAGGAATGCTGGTATGCGAAGGGAATTGGAATACTCAAGTGACGAGTATGATGAAGAAATGGAAATGGAGCCTAGGCCTCCGGCCCAAGGAACAACACCCTCGGCCCTAAGGATTGGGTCACCAGTGGGTCGAAGGCTAAGTAGAAGGTCCGTTGGGTTCGAAGGAGTCCCGGAGAGGGCTCTGACAAGGAGAGAAGGGGCGGTTACCGAAGGCTCCAACGGGAGGAGCCAACGAAGGGAAGAGACGGGGGTGAATTTGCCTCCATTGCTAGCAGCTCATCTTGGAAGGACCGAAGCAGGGGTTCCGTTGCAGCCTTCTTACGCATCAGGCGTAGAAGGCAATTCGCCTACAATTAATATGGGAGGAAATCTTTCTCCCAATGGTATGTACCCCTCGTTCCAAACTCAGTCTTATCCTCAAGGTTTTTATTCTCTAGTAAATGGGCAGCCTAGCAACCCTAGTCTCCCTCAACCTTATGGGAGCATACCCTTTGGCCCTCCTACGGTATACCCTCCGTACACCATGGGAAACGGTTATCCGTTCAGCATAAACACACCTTATCAGTCCTACCCTAGCCAAGCTCATGTGGGAGTACCCCCAAACCATACTCCATATCATACTGTCCCTATGTATGCACCAGCCTATAATTGTCTATAATTGGACCCTATGGGTTCGGCTACGCCCTTCGTTAGGTGGATAGAAGATTACTCATTGCCTGATGGGTTGAAAATGCCTTCATATATTGGGACTTATGATGGGAAGGGGGATCCGGATAATTTCTTACATTTGTTCTAATGGGCTATTAAGATGCAAAAATGGGTTATGCCTGTGGCCTGTCACATGTTTACTTATACCTTGCGGGATTCTGCCCGTATTTGGTTGAATGGGAAAAAGCCTAGCAGCATTGTCAATCTTGATGATCTCAAGGCTAAGTTCCGATCACACTTCAGTCAGCAAAAAAAGTTTACAAGGACTCATCTAACGGTCCACAACATTAAGCAAAAGGAAAACGAAAGCACAAGGGCCTTCGTTACTAGGTACACCGATGAAACTTTGCAGATTTTGGGTCTTCATGAAGATCAGCGCATTTCGGGTTTCGTACATGGTCTTCGAAATCAGAGCTTGGTGGAGTTCTTATCCACTAACCTTCCGACAACTTATAAGGGGTGGTATGTGCTTAAACACATACCTTTTTCTTGACCAAAATCAAACCAAATAGACAAAAAACTAACCATAAATGCCAAAGATATTGTGTTTTTGTCTGTTTCTATGCAGGTACGGATATCATGAAATATGGACAAAATCAAGCAAAACCCAAGAAAACGAGCACGAGATTCGGAAAAGATCAAAAGCCGAATCCGGGAAGCAAAAGGTCAAAGTTTATGCTCAAAAGTCAAAATCAATCCTCAAGTTTCATCAAATGACAAAAGTAGCCCTTGGATAATACTTTTGAAAAGTGACAAAAATGGTCCCTGGAATTTCAGATTTTACACAATAGGTCCTTATCATATTCACTTTACACAAATCCTAAAAATCTATAAACCAATACCGGATTCTTAAATCCATTAACCCAAAAATCCCACAGCCCATTCCAGCCCAATGAATAACCCAGTCCAAACACCAACCCGGTCTCAACCCAAGACCCGGTCAACCATGGAATTAACTACCAGTCAAACTAAATAAAAAAATATTATTACCCGCCACCCATTTTCTTCCCCAAAAAATTACCCGTATGAACCCTAATTACCCAACAATAAAATTACCGAGATTAAGGGCAATTCTGTACTTGCACGCGATTCTAGAAGGAGTATCTGACATGTCAGCAATCCCAAGTAAAATGAAGGCCTGTGATTGGTGGGTGATTCGTGGAAGGTTGATCCAAGGGCTGTTATTGCAAGAGTATTGTCCAAGTATGATCTAAGGGTGGATATCGATTCAGAAGAAGCACAAGAGGGCACGGATTGGTGACATGGACTCCCTAGAATCTTCACCAATCGGCTATAAATAGCCCTTCCCTCCTCCTCAGAAGATCATGTAGTTTTTAGAGTAATGTTATGCTGTAGGTTTGAATTTTGAATTGTATCCTAAATCTCATTTTGTAATTTCAAAGTTTGATTAATGGAAAGTTAGTTTGATTTTCCTTTAATTTGTGTCTCTTAAGTGTTAAAGTTTCAATTTAGCTTATTACTGTTTCATTTAGCTTATATTAACCTTCTTCAGCTTATTTTAACTTTCCTTTGCACAATTGTTCATTTATTGCAAAAATCCAAAAATATTGAAAAATCATTCAAAAATCCAAAAATAATTCAAAATCCAGCTTCAATAAGCTGTTTTCTCATTTGCATAAGCTCATATAAGCATAATAGCTTATTGTGAGTTTTTGGTTAGTTCAAATTAGACTCAGTCTAAAAAATAAATAAAAGTCAACAAAAGTCAACTGACTTGATCAAATAAGCTGTGGAAGATAAGCTGATCAGGAAAGAGCTTATTTGGGGTATAGTTGGCTTATTGGATAAGCCTGGGTATTAGTAGATTGGATCAGATCTGTTTTCCTTCATAAGCCCTACTTGTAAGTTTCAATAGATTCTCATTTTCATGTTCGTTACTGTGCTATTGCTTCTTCTTATATACTAGTGCTAATTCAGGATCTGATATTTGCTTGTTAGTTGTTAAATAAGTTAGATGATCAGTAGACTAATAGTTTCACAGCTTATCTAAGTAGTTTGTAGTGAAAATTGCTAAATCACTCTTTTAAGGGGGTGTTTGGCATTAGGTCTGTTCTTGGTCTAAGGCTGATTCCACTGTTCATTTGCCATAAGTTGAGGTTTGGAAGAGCTTAATAGAGGCTAGTTAAGCTGTGTTATTTAGATTTTAAGCTGAGTTGAAAGTATTTGAGGTTTTGTGTTTGTAAGCTCAATTTTAGAACAAAAACTGCACTAATAAGCTCTATATAAGCTGGGGCTTCTTTGGTGTTTCTTTTTGGTATAATTGGGTGTAATTTAGTGTGTTAAGTGAATTCCCAAGAGTTGGTAACATTTCATCCAGGTTTAAAAGATTTGAGGTCAAAACAAATCAACTGCTGCATCAGTTTAATGTGTAGACCTGCACATTTTACTCTACCATCTCCGCTTTTTCTTAGGACTGTAACTGCTTATTCCCTTGTAAACTCTGCTTGAATTTTGGGTTACAAGTAGTTAGTAGTATGGACTTTTAGGGTCTGATTTGGACTTGCAATTTAGAGCTTAATAGACAGCTGAAATTAGGTCTGCAAATAAGCTTATAAAACTGCTTTCATACCTGCACAACTTTTGTTCCCATGTCCATCTGTTTTTTAGATTAATTGAGTAAGCAATTGTGGATTAAATTTGGGCATTTTTGGAATATAAGTAGACTGTGGTATGAGTTTTGAGATGCTGCTTTTGTATTTCCTAAACTAGCTTCTGCCTAGCTTCTAAATCAGCTGCAAGGTGGCTGTTTGATCATTGGATTTGCCCTAATTTTGCATCTTTCCTATTGCTTATCTGCTTATTCTTTGAGCTTATCTGGACTTTTTCAGTTGTTTTAAGTCTCATAGAGTGTGCTTAACTGAATTTGAGCATTGGATTATTTTTGGCATTGTTTAAGCTTACTTTAGTGCTTATTCTCAACTGCTTATTTGGCAAAACAACTTATTAGGGTTTAGAAAAGTTCTAATTTTATTTTTCTCAGATTCTTAATATCATTTAAGATTTCTCTGCAAAATTTCATATTTTTCCAAAATAATTTTCTATTTTTAAATAATTTTATTAGTTTCTTTTAGTTTTAAATTCATAAAAAATAAAATAAAAATCAAAAAAATATATTTCTTTTTTCTAAAATTCTATTTTAATATTTAGCATTTAGTAAAATTAATTTTACAATTTTAGGACTTATAATTTAGGTTTTCACTATTGTATTACGTTTTTAGAATCTTAACGTTCGTTTTTAAGTTTATTTGCGTTTTAGGATTCGTGTGCTTAATTTGTTTTGTGGAAAACTAGAAGGGGGGTTGAATAGTTTTTACCGTTTTTCAAGTTTTATTTGCTTTGTTACTATATGTTAATTCAAAGGAAACAATCACAAATAAATAATCACAAAATGTAAACAAAAGATAAAGAGAGGAAAGATCAAACCACACAACACTGTTGTTTATAGTGGTTCGGCTACAAGGACTCTCTTCCTTGCCCTACTCCACTCCCCGAGCTTCCAACTCGAGAGTTTATCTTTCACTAAGAAACAAACTCCTTTTCTAGGCGGAGAAAACCTTTACACGTCGCTTACTTCCTTTTCCGGTACTAAGCTAAACACCGAGTTCTTTCACAAGGTAGAACCAACCTGACGTCGCCTATTTACTTTACCGAAACTAAGCTAGATGTCGAGTTCTTTACAAGGGTACAACCACTCCCTACACTCTTTGTGCTTTGAGGACTAAAGCACTAACCACACTTACTGATTACAAATGATAGATATGATGTGTGAAACAAACTACAATATCATACAGTAATGCAACTAAAGGATTACGGTTCTGTAGATCCTTGAAAGCTTGATCTCTCTTCTACAAAATGAAAGATCAAAATGAAATGCAACTATGAATGATGTTAGTAAGATATGTACTGAATGAATATATGTGTTTAAGCTATATGAGTGATGAGAAAGCCAAATGATCAGCTTGCTATTTATAGGCAAGCTGATATCCAGCTCACGGATCCCACGGATCCCACAATAGGGATCCGTCCTTCATTGGACTTGGATCCGTGGGAGATGACAGCTAAGGGATTTGGTGTATCTTTCCAAATCTTCCATATCTTACTAAATCATCCAAGATCCTCAAATGTCAACTATGTAACTTGTAAATCTAAACAAGATATATCAAGATCTAACAAAGATATTATATGTGATGTATGCAATGATGTCATGGAATGATTTTAGAATTAAAGTTTCCTTTTAAGGAAACAAGTTACTAAATAAGCAAACTTGTAATTCTTGGTTATTATGTGAAGTGTAAAATGTGTACTTAAGAGACTTAAGCTAGTATTTATTATTTGCTAAAAGATATTCCTTTTATTTGTCATTAACAAAACCAAGAAAAGATCGAAGAATATAAATAACGTTTTTGAGACGATATTTGTATTAACAATCTCCATCTTTTTGTTGATGACAAAACATAAGGTATATTTTTGAGCAAGAAAATAAATATAGTATGAGTTCTTAAAAATATATATTAAGTTTCTTTATTAAAGAAAAGTTTTGTAAAAATGTATGCACTGTGATGAATCACAGTTAATGCAAACTTAGTCCTTTCTCCCCCTTTTTGTCGAAACAAAAAGAGTAGCGTAGCGGAATGCGATTTTGAGAACTTTTAAAGCTCCCCCTTGTTTTATACTCCCCCTAGATGGAGTAATCAAGGAAATGATGCATGAATCTACAAAACAAACGGTTAGTATATGAAATGCTCCCCCTCGATGTATACTCCTCACTTCTCGAGTACCAACGTATACTTTGAAGGGTATGATATGCTGCAAATGAAGTGTTAGTAATGAATGACTTCAATGAAGAAATAGAATGCTTGTGAAGTGTTCTTCCAAACAAGCCTTTCAATATGTTTTGACTTTAAAAAGTCAAAGTAAGTGTCTGATCATTATTTGTGCCTAAAGCAATCATAATCAAGGTATAATATAGGCTATATAAGGATGTTAGTTCACAATGATAATGATAATATGCAATATGTTGATCACTCATAAGCATAAAACATCACATTCATAGATATTGAAAATTTTGTGACAAAAGTCACAATGATGAAATGATGTTACAAGTACAATAAAAAGACATCCTAGAAAGAAATAAAAAGTCCTAAAGCAACAATCCAAAAGGTCCTAACAACTAGTCTAGAAAGCTCCTATTGAGGAGGATGAGAGATGGCGTTTAAACGTTCAAGAACATGGTTCAAGATGAACCTCATCTCATTTTGAAGCTCATGGACCAAGATGTTGGTCCTTTGGGCCAAGTGAGCCGTTCTCTCACAATGTGCGCAATCATGACTTGAAAAGCCGGGAGGAAGACTAGGCTCCAAGTTTTGTGGTGGTGGTGGTGGTGATGGTGGTTGGTTGTTGTTGTTGTTTGATGGTTGTTGTGGTGTTTGGAGGGAGTTCATAAGGATGTTTTGAATGTCCATGGTTTCATGAAGGCGATGGTCAACCATACCCGAGAGAGTATAGAGTTGTGTTAACTCCGCACTTATCTCCTCTTGTGTTTGAGGAATGTTGCTCCACATCGCCTCATCTATGGCGATGAGTGTTGAAGTTGGTGATAGTGGTGGTATTTGGGGATGAGGTTGTGGTGCTTCACGGTATAGAGGACCATGAATCTCCGGATGGAGAGGATGAAATAGCATAGGTTCTAAGTTTTCAAGACTTATTGGTGGAGGATTGGTTGATGTAGGTGGAAGATCTTCTAACTCTTCAAGATATGGTTGTGGAGATGTTGGTGGTGTCCTAAAGAGTTCCATGGGTTGGAGTTTTGGTGAGGATGGTGATGATGCAGACTTCTCAGACTGTGATGGAGCGGGAGCGGGAGCGGGAGCGGGAGCGGGTGGTGGTGTGGTTGCTACAGGAGTAATGGTAGGAGGTGGTGTTTTTATGACTACATGTGAGGGAGTTGGAGTGGATAAAGTAAGGAAGTTTTCACTAGCAATGGGTGAGGATATGTTTAGTGGTGATGATTCTTCAGAGGATGAATTGTGGATGTTGATGAAACAACAAGGTTTCACACTAATACGGGCTGTTCTTTTTAGTGGCTTAGATGTGGAGGAGTTGTTTGATTTTGTCATTGAGACTTTTTGGTGAAGTATGATAGCTAAAATGTACAGGAGAAGAAATGGTTGTGATGTGAATTGAAGATCCTAAAGTACTAATTTATAGACAGAAGGTTTGTGAGTTTGTGTGTTTGGATTTGATGTGAATCCAATAGAGAATGTAGGTTTCTAATGATTTGGAACAAAAATTTGTGCAGGTCATATCAAGGAAGTCAATCCATTGAGCTTGGGTTGAGTAATGTGTTGTGGATTTGCAGTAAATACAAGTTGATAGTGGAAAATCTTATGATTTGATATTTCCACGGATTTGACGGATCCCTAAAAAGGGTTCCTTCTTTGTATCAGTTTGGTAACTCACACCTAAAATTCAAAAATTTAAATTTTGGTGGGAAATTTTGTTCCTAAGTTTCTAAGAATTCCTAAATGATTCTAAGATGAATTATGATCAGTGAATGAATCCTAAATGATACTAAACACAAAGATTTAAGAATCGAGATGAGTCGAAAAAGTTTTAGAATTTTACTGGGGAACCTGCGGATCCAAGTTGTATCAAATGCGGAACCAAAGTTAGGGATCCGACGAATCCGCAGGTAGGCGGATGGCGGAACCAACGATAAGCCTTGGCGGAGCCAAGGTTTGGGATCCGCCGGATCCGTGTCCTAATTGCTAAAACAAAACAGAAGACTTGTTATATTTCGCGTTTTTTGACGAAAACCCGAAAATTCACCTAGACCTTACTTAACATCTAATATGTATAGCAAAACAACTAAATATGATAATATTAACACACGATTGAACATAGTTTAATCCGTTCTTAGAAACTTACCTTTTTAGGTGTTATGCCAAACATAGGCTATAACCCGGAAAATTGATAACTATGAGGGTTATCTACCTGCAAATGTTAGTTATTACTGATGAACTCAAATAAGTACATTTTATTACTATCATTTATCCCATTAATTTGACTTGTTTTACTATATTATGTATGAGGATTGATACTTAATCGTTTACTTTTGTAATTCTCAGGTAAAAACAAGCGTTTGGTGAAACTTAATGATTTTGGACTAATAATGGAGCAAAACGTGCATAAAGTGAAAGTCTACTGACATGGACAAGATCAAGTCAATTCTGCTCCAGATGCGCCGCATCTCACTCTCGACATGCGCCGCATCTCTATCAAGATATCACCAGATACGATCCAAGATACAAGAGGACATGCGCCGCATCTGATCATGGAGTTACGCCGCATCTTCTGGCGGTGTACGAATATTACTGAATATTATAATCTTGGACCCCACGCGAAGTTAAGTACATGCGCCGCATCTACTTAGTAGATGCGCCGCATCTTCCCTCAGACAGAAAGTATAAATACCCCGTAGACCAGACGAATTACAAGTTCCGAAACCCTAAAACCGAAGTTCGAACAGAAGAACAAAGGACGAATTCAGTCAAGGAGGCAGCACAAGACACACCCAAATCAAAGATACAAGAGCTGTAAGAAGGTGCTGCATGCATTTAATTCATTAAGTAGTTTTGTTTTATTGTGTTAGCAAACTTTAATTCATCAAGATTGGTGGCTTGTGTAATGTGGCAACGGAAAGATTGCACTCCCTTAAAACTGCTTTCTCATTAATTAAAGTTTATATGTTGATGTCTTTGGTTACTACTTATTAGTGCATTGATAACCTCTGTGTTTATTAGTGGCTTGCGGGCATTTGACTGCGGGACATAATGTGGCTCCCACGGTTGTTTCTAAATTGATCACTTAGGAATAACTTTTAGACATAAGTAATCATTAAGGGTTTACTCGCCGATAAGAATAGGACCAACGAGAAAGGGTTAACTATATACACTTCATATAAAGCTATCAATAAAACAAGTGACAAACTACTTAATCATAAGGACAGCCCTCTTATTGTCTCAAGTATCTATCTGTGTACGTGTGTGCTACCTGCTGATTCGTGCCTATTGGTTTATTTTATTATTTAATTGCAAACAAACCGTGCCAGTCTCTCAGGCTGAAACCCCCTTGCGTTAGGATATTAAAATACTGATTAGAATAACGAGACAATACGTTCCACTCTTAGTGATCGACACTCTACTTACCATTATCTTCATACTGACCGGGTACACTGCTCGTTAGGTGTGTGTGTTATTGATAAGTCGGCTAAATATAAATTTAAAACTTGAGTAGGCATTAAAACTGCTAAACCGCAACGACACACGCAGCACATCAAGTTTTTGGCGCCGCTGCCGGGGAGTGAATTGTTATTATCTGTTATTTTAATTAGTATTTTAAAAGAAAAACCTAATTAAAATACTCGTGGCGTATCTTGATTTGTTTTTCTTTTTTATTAGATTAATTGCATCATTGTACTATTTTGCATATTTGTTGTATTGTGTGTTAATTGTTTTCTTTTATTTTTGTGTGTTTTATTTTTGTTTGTGTGTTTAATTTTTGTTTTTATTTCTCGTATTTTTCTGTTCTGCTATCGTTGTACTGTGCTAAATCAAACGATACGGCGCATCTGATCTCTCAGATACGGCGTATTGCGTTTAATTTTTTTTAATACAACGCGTTTAATTAATTCGATACGACGCATCTTTTCCCCAAGATACGGCGTATCTGTTTTTAACAAGAAAATTTTTCTAAGCGATAAAGTAATACGACGCATCTGCTTTTGCAGATACGGCGTATCTGTTTTTGATAAAAATTTTTTTTCTAAACGTTAACGCCATACGACGCATCTGCTTTAGCAGATACGGCGTATCTATTATTTTAATTAAAAACAGTTTGCGAATTATTAAACAGATACGGCGTATCGATCTCTGTCGATACGGCGCATTAACTTTCGTTAATACGACGCATTTAATTTTAATTAGATAAGTTGATTTTTGATTAATTAATTCGATACGGCGCATTCTTAAATTCTAAGCGGCGTATCTATTTTCTGAATAAAGTCTGATTAAATTTTAACGTATTAAGATACGGCGTATCCAACTTTTTGGATACGGCGCATCGTCTGCAGATATCAGCTATTTTTATTCTTATATCCGTTTCTATATTCATTAATTTCTCTTCTAGCGAACAAATCCTACTGATGCTTTTCGTGATTGTTTCAGAAGGATAATGGAAGGATACGGAGAACTGATTGACTTCGACTTCGAAGCCAATTTTATGAATGAAGTATTAGTGCATGATAAATCACTCGAACGTTACGATGGGGACTACATTGAACTTAATGACCTTAATGGACCATTGGAATCCAATGACCTGTTCATGGATGATGCTGAATCTGAGTTAGAAGAAGGAGAAATTGTGGATAGTCCAAAAGTCAACGTTATTAATACTAGGAATTACGATGAATTTGAGGGATATGATGGTTCTTGGGATTATGGTAGAAGGATCCACGCCAATTGTGCTTACAATTTGCAGTTCCCATGCATGATTGGATACAAATGTATTGACGCCAATTTCTTTCCTATTTTGCCGATCAATGTTATGTCAAGAAGCTTTTACAATTCTATTATGAGAAATAAAGTGGAGTGTAGGGGAAAGAATGTAGTTGGAGCCTTCATTAATGTCCCGATCTTCGTTGGACGCTTTACTATTGTAACTGAGTTCGCCGTTGTTGAAGACATGAATGCCTATCGTGACAGCAGTATGGGCGACGTGATTGTTGGAAAACCATTCTGTAGGGAGATCACTATTAATGCAAAGCGATTTGAAGGAAAGATCACCTTTCAATGTGGAAGCGACGTTATCACTTATATGATGCCCCGAACTCACCCTGGATTTAAACATGCTACTAATAGGGTCTGCCACAAATTCTCCCCATTCCTTTTTATTAGCAATGATGACATGAAGAGAGGGATTGAATACCCGTATCAGATGATGGAAGGATTCTATAAAGGAGTTTTGAACTTGGGACCTGAATATATACGTGACGAATTAGTTGCTAAGTGGATCCTGCACGGCAATGTAGGAGTCAATGATCGATAATAAAGAGCTAAACGTGAGTCTAACTTGAAGACTCTGGAATAAAGACAAGTGCTTACCGGGAGACAACCCGGATTTATCTTTTATTATTCTGTTTTCTGTGTCGAGTCAGTCCAGGCCGCATGAGGATGCGGCGCATCTCAACTCTGAGATGCGACGCATCTCCTGCAAATGGTCATATCTTATTTTATTTTTCTGCATTTTTATTTTCGACTTTAAAACTATTTATCAGTTTATTTTAATGCGGCGCATCCCTGGTTAAGGATGCGGCGCATCTTTATTCTGATCCGTATTTATTCCAGGCTCGATACGGCGTATCTTCTTCAATAAGATACGGCGCATCGACTGACCTGATGATTTTCAGTTTTAATTTTTAAGTTTTATTTTTCCTAACTACTAATGTATTATGCAAGCTTGAACCTTTCTTATCTTAGGTGTGTTTTAAAGTGTTGGTGGTATTATAGTTTCCTGGATTTCCTGTGGATACATCAAGTATGAAGCTTTAACGTTCTAATCCACAAGAAGTTGATTTTTGATCTTATACTAATGGAGGATCATACCGAGCAAATCTCAGGGGAGTTTTTCTGTTCTAATTCTTTTATTTTCCAGTTTTTAACCTTTTATACAAACAACGAGGACGTTGTTTAACTTAAGTGGGGGGATTGGAGAATTAGAACACTTAACATATCCTTGTCCTAAACTTTTTCAAAAATTATGCTTAAAATGTGCTTAATATATCAAACTTAAAATTTTTTTTTTAGCATGTTTTTGTTTAAGATCTAAGTTGCATAGCTGCACACATGACGTTATTTTCAAAAATTGTGATTTTCCAAAATTCACAAATCTATGAGTGTGCCGGTGACTTGTAAACTTTAGAACTTGGCTTGTATACTATTCGAGACCACCATAATGAGTATTATTTATATAATTGGAGTGATTTGTCTAACTTGGTAAAATTCTAGGATTACACCCAAATAGCCTTATATGTTATGTGTTATTAGCTAACTACACTGGTTAGTTAACCCCCGTATAAACCCTTTTGTTACTCTCATTTTTAGAGTAAGATACCCCTAGAAAAACACTCAGAGCCATTCCTTTCGTTTCTTACACCTATGTTTAAAATGTTTCGTTACACCCTTACACCTTAGCCTACCCTGTAGATTAGAATCCGTGGTTGGTTAATTGCTATAGGCAGAGTGTGTTTCCTTACATTACCTGTGTTCGCGTGCGTAATTCATTATCTATGGTTAGGTCGGGAAATTGCACAATGCAATTGGAGTGAAAGTAAATATTGTATATTTTGGAGTTTATTTTTCGTGTGTTTACTACTTTCACTATTACCATTATTTCTGAAGTCATGAAAAGTATGGAAAAATTATCCAGAATTATCATTATAGTGATGTGGTGAAATTTTACACATCTTTGTTTATGTTATTAAAAAAAAAAAAAAAAAAAAAAAAAAAAAAAAAAAAAAAAAAAAAAAAAAAAAAATCGAAAAAAATAAGAAAAGAAAAAGAAAGAAAGAAAAGTTGGATGTTTGTTTTAACCAACTTATGTAAAGTTATGTAAGTGGTCGATATCACCACTATTTGTTGTACTATATCTATGGATTGAATGGGAATTGGCAGTTATGGGAACGCCAATTAAGGTTTATTCTTTGATTAAGATCTTGTTGAGTATAATTCGTGTCTACCTAAAGCGTGTGTTTCAAGTGTTAAAGCGTGAGTTATTCGATGATATGAGTCTTATTCATGGGATGGTTGGGATAGTGATTAACCACACTTAGGATTTTAATTTATTTGTTTTGTTTATTTTTCATTTTACACCAATTTATATCCCAAATATTATCCATGCCCTTTATTATTCTTTATCCAACCAAACCTTTGATTTATTGAGATTAGGGATTTGAGCAATCTTAAGTATCGTAGTCGTGGATTCGGCTATGTATTTATGATTTTGTCGCCCTTTTTGATATATTATTATTGGTGAAGTTTGGACCTATCTTTAGCCTATTCGAGTTAAGGATTTGAGCAATTGCAAGTATCGTGTTCGTGGATTCGATCATGTATTTGTGATTTTGTCGCCTTTTCTGGAATTTGAGATCGATAGTGAAAGAGAATAATTAACCCTTAAGCCTAAAAACCCTTTTTACCGCTTTAGACTTGTTATTCCTTAGCTTTAGTGGTGGAGATGTGTATACTTGCCAAGCTTATGATAGAATATTCGTCGCGACTGGACAGTTAAACGATTAGATTTGCTTTTATCGACTTATTTTATTTTACTTCTAATTCGTTAAGTGTTTAGTTGTGTGATTATGAAATGAACGAATACATGCTTAAATATAAAAATAAATCCTAACATCTTTTAGGATACATTTTCATAAAAGAAATTCTAAGGTTTACTTGGGGACAAGTAAAGTTCAAGTGGGGGGATATTTGATGAACTCAAATAAGTACATTTTATTACTGTCATTTATCCCATTAATTTGACTTGTTTTACTATATTATGTATGAGGATTGATACTTAATCGTTTACTTTTGTAATTCTCAGGTAAAAACAAGCGTTTGGTGAAACTTAATGATTTTGGACTAATAATGGAGCAAAACGTGCATAAAGTGAAAGTCTACTGACATGGACAAGATCAAGTCAATTCTGCTCCAGATGCGCCGCATCTCACTCTCGACATGCGCCGCATCTCTATCAAGATATCACCAGCTACGATCCAAGATACAAGAGGACATGCGCCGCATCTGATCATGGAGTTACGCCGCATCTTCTGGCGGTGTACGAATATTCCTGAATATTATAATCTTGGACCCCACGCGAAGTTAAGTACATGCGCCGCATCTACTTAGTAGATGCGCCGCATCTTCCCTCAGACAGAAAGTATAAATACCCCGTAGACCAGACGAATTACAAGTTCCGAAACCCTAAAACCGAAGTTCGAACAGAAGAACAAAGGACGAATTCAGTCAAGGAGGCAGCACAAGACACACCCAAATCAAAGATACAAGAGCTGTAAGAAGGTGCTGCATGCATTTAATTCATTAAGTAGTTTTGTTTTATTGTGTTAGCAAACTTTAATTCATCAAGATTGGTGGCTTGTGTAATGTGGCAACGGAAAGATTGCACTCCCTTAAAACTGCTTTCTCATTAATTAAAGTTTATATGTTGATGTCTTTGGTTACTACTTATTAGTGCATTGATAACCTCTGTGTTTATTAGTGGCTTGCGGGCATTTGACTGCGGGACATAATGTGGCTCCCACGGTTGTTTCTAAATTGATCACTTAGGAATAACTTTTAGACATAAGTAATCATTAAGGGTTTACTCGCCGATAAGAATAGGACCAACGAGAAAGGGTTAACTATATACACTTCATATAAAGCTATCAATAAAACAAGTGACAAACTACTTAATCATAAGGACAGCCCTCTTATTGTCTCAAGTATCTATCTGTGTACGTGTGTGCTACCTGCTGATTCGTGCCTATTGGTTTATTTTATTATTTAATTGCAAACAAACCGTGCCAGTCTCTCAGGCTGAAACCCCCTTGCGTTAGGATATTAAAATACTGATTAGAATAACGAGATAATACGTTCCACTCTTAGTGATCGACACTCTACTTACCATTATCTTCATACTGACCGGGTACACTGCTCGTTAGGTGTGTGTGTTATTGATAAGTCGGCTAAATATAAATTTAAAACTTGAGTAGGCATTAAAACTGCTAAACCGCAACGACACACGCAGCACATCAATTACACATACATAACAAGTATTATCAGATAAAGTCGAGACACATAGAAGTTTAACATCACATAGTCTAACATTGTTCAAATCCAAACACTCCTTCAACTAAGCTTCTTCTTCAACTTCTTCATACCTTTGTGCAATTTCATCATCCAACGACCAAGATTCTTCACCATTCCTTTAATGTTTCGATACTCAGCGGATTCATTTTGAATTGGAGGAAGATGGCTCAAGTATTCGGGTGGAGGAATTCTAGAATTTGGCAAACCATCATCTTCACTCATTGAAGATGATGAGGATGATGTTGGTACACGAGGACGTTTACCTTTATCAACACTAACCCTAAAGTCACTCAAAGGAACGAAGGTATGTTCAATTTCAATGTATTCCGGAACAAAACCTAACGGGTTTGGACGGGCGGGTGCAAAGGCTCTATAGAGTCGGGTTAAGAGCATTCCATAAGGCATTGCAATCTTGCTTTGAACCGGAATGTCACACATTCTTTTGGCAACATAATAAGCAAGATTGAAGGGTTGACGAGTAGAGATGTTGTACATCATATGACACAAACAAGCATTGATGTGATCACGGTTTCCTATGGTGCACATCACATTAGCCCTTAAGACCTCTTCCATTTTCTGGAATTCGGGTTTGAGTTCATTTAGCTCCATTGCAAATGGATCTCTAGCAACTTCGCGGCCACGATACATCCTTGTGGGGTTGTTCTTAGGAATGAAGAGATGTTCCCTAATCACTTCTTTTGATGCGAGAGGAGTGACATATGGTGCCGTCCTATCGAGATTGGATTCTAAGATTGTTAAGGACCATTTGTCCGAGTAAATACATGTCCCTTGACTTGGAATGCCCAAGACCTCACCAAATTGATCAAGAGGGATGTTGACAAAATTTTCATTTAAAGTAAACTGAAGACTTAAGAAACCTTGGTCACATGAACTAAGACCTATACTAGCATAGAACTCAAGAATGAACCTAGGGACGATTGGTTCATCTATATCCAAAAGAGTATCAAATCGTATTGCGGCTAATTGTTCCCTAAGTTGTGTTCCTTCATAGAACGAGGAATCTACGACTCTACCCTCATGGACATACTTTTTCTCTAAAGCTTGGAAAATTTCGATTTGGGCATTGGTTAGACCTTTGGTTTTGTGGACTTCGGGTAAGTAGTTAACGGTTCTTTTGTGATCGTAGTTGGTTGCGGGAGGCATGATTTTCCTAAGTACAAAAGTTACATAGTTTTAGTTGAAATGATCAAATTAAGTGTAAAATTCCTAGTGTGTGCCTACATGGGGACAATGTGGAGGTGCGGTTATCTCGACCCTTTTTGATGCATGAAAATTTAATTTATGCAAGTTTTGTGTAAAAAACACGAGATAACCCAAACGCTCCTATTTCAATGTAGCTACGGTTGAATGTACCCGAAAATACATATTAATTATGTATTCCCTTTAGCATTCAAGAGACATTATGCAAGTGATGTCTAAAAGATAACGTTTTTGCATTTGTATGAACAATGTTCAAAAAGATCATTTTACCTAGTCGTTAGAAGGTTTTAGTAAGAAAATTTTCAAGGGGTTTTTGTTAAATTAAGACAATGTGCTATGAGATGTAATTCCTAACTAATAAAAACATGTTTTTAAGTGTAATGCAGTAAATATGCTTCATGATTTTCAAAAATTATGCATATACCCCAAGTTTTGGTTTTGTGCATGAAATAGAAATCCTAGACGCAGATCAGGAATATAAATATGATAAGAATACTTACAGTGGTGTTAGAAGCACAAATTTGTGGAAGAAAATTGTCTAAATTGTGATGGAGATTGAGTGTGTGTCGAATACAGTAGGGTGATATGTTTTGGAGTGAGGAATGAATAGTACTTGTTCTTGTTTATTTAATAATAAACTTGACTGTGCATGCGACGGATCCGGCGGATCCAAAACAAAGGATCCGTCCTTGTTATCGATTGGATCCGCGGAACAGAACGCAATTTTTGGTTTAGTGTCGAGTGTGGTTAAAATAATATTTACACTAATGTTTTACCTAATCACTAGGTTCCATTAATCCTAATCCAAGTCTAAGATAGTTGAAAGGTTCTCGTTTAAGTGGTTTTGTGAGAATATCGGCAATGTTGTCCTCTGAGGAAACTTTCTCAATTGAGATGATTCCCCTCTGTATATTGTCGCGAAGGAAGTGATGGTGTATTTCAATATGTTTGGTTCTAGCGTGTTGGACTGGATTTTTGCTTAGATCGATAGCACCTTTGTTGTCGCAAAGAATGGGAATGTTGTTGAGTTCAATTCCATAGTCGACGAGAGCTTGTTTCATCCATAGTGCTTGTTGACACGCCTTTCCTGCAGACACATACTCTGCCTCTGTTGTTGAGATTGCGAGGGCAGTTTGTTTCTTAGCGAACCATGATGTGAGACAATATCCTACAAAAGTACAAATACCGCTAGTACTTTTCCTATCAACATAGTCACCGGCATGATCTGAGTCGGTATACACTATGGTTTCTACACCCGTTCCTTTGGGATACCATAATCCTAAGTGTGTAGTACCTTTGATGTACCTAAATATCCGTTTAACGGCTTCAAGATGGGACATTTTTGGATCTTCTTGAAAACGTGCACATAGACAAACACTAAACATAATGTCAGGCCTACTAGCCGTAAGATAGAGTAAACTACCAATCATTCCTCTATATTTAGTGCAATCTACGGATTCATTTTCTTCATCCTTTGTGAGTTTGGTTTCGGAGGACATGGGTGTTCTCATGGGTTTTGAGTCTTCAAGACCAAACTTCTTAAGCATATCTTTGATATACTTTGATTGGTTGAAGAATATCCCATCTTCTAATTGTTTTATTTGGAGACCTAAGAAAAAGTTTAATTCCCCCATCATACTCATTTCAAACTCGTCATGCATGATTTTTGAGAAATCGTCGCATAACTCTTGACAAGTTGAACCGAACATAATGTCATCCACATATATCTGGACTATGATAATATGTGATCCTTTTTTCTTGGTGAAGAGAGTATTGTCTACTAGGCCCATGGTATACTTATGGTCAACTAGGAAGGTCTTAAGTCGATCATACCAAGCCTTTGGTGCTTGCTTAAGTCCGTATAAAGCTTTCTTAAGTTTGAAAACATAATTTGGTTTTTCGAAGTCGGCAAAGCCGGGAGGTTGTGCAACATATACTTCTTCATTTATAAAACCATTTAAGAAAGCACTTTTGACATCCATTTGAAATAACTTAAAATCATGTGCACATGCATATGCAAGTAATATCCTAATAGACTCAAGTCTAGCTACGGGTGCAAAGGTTTCATCGTAATCTATACCTTCTTGTTGATTGTAGCCTTGAGCTATTAGCCTAGCTTTATTTCTAGATACAATACCATTTTCATCCATTTTATTTCTAAAGACCCATTTGGTGCCGATTATGGTTTGGTTTTTAGGTGGAGGGACCAATGTCCAAACATCATTTCTAATAAATTGATTTAGTTCTTCTTGCATAGCAATTACCCAAGATTCATCTTTTATTGCCTCGTTTATATTTTTAGGCTCAACCGTTGAAATAAAACAAAAATAATTGCTTTCATTTTGAGCTTTGGATCTTAATGTTCTTTCATTAAGTTTTCCTATGACGTTTTCTAATGGATGACTTTTAGTTTCTTTAATATTGACTGTTTCTCCTTTTACGGGTTCATTGTCATTTTCAATGTTTTCTATATCATTAGCCATTTGACTTTCAACTAAGTCATCATCTACCAAAGGTGATGTCTTAGAGGGAGGTGGACTTTCGTTTAATGTTACGTTCAACGATTCCTCGACTCTTAATGTTTCTTTGTTTAATACTATGTATGCTTTACTGTTTTGTGAGTACCCAAGAAATACACCTTCATACGACTTTGGGTCGAACTTGGTGAGATAATCTTTTGTGTTCAAAATAAAGCACTTGCTTCCAAAAACTCTAAAATATCCTAATGTAGGCTTTTTGCCTTGATAAATTTCATAGGGAGTTTTATTTAAAAATTGTCTAATTAAAACTCTATTTAGGATATATGTGGAAGTATCTACAGCGTGACACCAAAACTTTTGAGGTATGTTTTGTTCATTTAACATAGTTCTACTCATTTCTTGAATTGTTCTATTTTTACGTTCTACTACACCATTAGATTGAGGTGTACGAGGAGCCGAGAAATTATGAGTTATTCCATTATTATCACAAAAATTTCCAAATTGGATTTCATTGTCAAATTCTCGACCATGGTCAGTTGTAATAGATACTATGTTACTTCCTATTTGATTTTGAATTTTCTTGCTTAGAATTTCAAATTTATCGAATGCCTCATTTTTAGTTTTCAAAAATTTTGTCCATGTATATCTAGAGTAATCATCTACTATGACTAAAGTGTAAAAATTTCCTCCATAACTTTGTATAGCCGACGGGCCAAACAAATCCATATGTAATAATTCTAGGCATCTAGATGTAGATACCATGTTTTTAGCCTTATGGCTATTATGTACTTGTTTCCAATTTTGCAAGCATCACAAAAGTGTTGGTCATATTTCAACTTGGGTAGGTTCCTAACGAGTTCTTTGGATGACAAAGATTGAATAAGCCTCGTATTAGCATGACCTAAGCGTCGATGCCATAGTGTTGAGTTTTCGTCCAAGGAGGTAAGACATAACTTATCTTTAGGTGTTTTATCTAATTTCATAACATAGACATTATTCTTTAAAACACCTTTTCCTACGGTTATGCCATCTTTAAGTATTTTACTTCCATTTTCACTGAAAAGGACGTTATACTTTTTGCGGCATAATTGACTTATACTAAGTAAATTAAATCCTAAATTATCTACATGAGCAACATCATCAATAGATAGAGAGTCAAGAGAGATTGTACCTTTTCCGATGATTTTACTTTTAAGCTTGCTACCGAATGTGACATTACCTCCGTCATACACTTGGTAGGTTGAGAAAAGATTTTTGTTTCCCGTCATGTGTCTTGAGCACCCACTATCTTTGATCCACTCATCAGGTTCAAAATCAACTTTCAAGCATACCTAAGTTCATAAAATACTCAAGCATTTGGTCCCCAATATCTCATGGGTCCGTTTGGGTTAAACATTACATTATCATGGTTTATGTACTGAAATGGTGGACAATTGTTCCACGGCATATAATTAGGACCATGAAAGTTTCTAGGCATGTTTTGGTTCCAATTATTTTGATAAGTGTGTTGTGAATTAACTATACTCTTTGGAAAGGGGTGTTTGGGAAAACTCATTTGAGGTCTCTGTTGTTCCGTTTTAACTCTATATTCATTTCTAGCTTGACCTCTTCCTAAAGATACTGCTGGTTTGTGTTTATTATTGGTTATATTACTGTTAGGTTTCTTAGTAACTTTAACAAACTCGGAACGGTCGACTTTGTGAACCTTCTGTTTAGCCTCAGTACCCGCGGATCCCTTGGGTACAACTGGCGGATCCAAATTATTGGATCCGTCGGATCCGTGACTATCTAACTTGGTTGAAACAGTTTTATTCACAGTCTGTTCCTTATGGTCACTTAAGATTCCTAGTTTCATAAAGCCTAGTCCTGTTTTATCATGAGGTAGTTTTTGCATTTTCATTATTTCATCTGCACAACTTATGTTTTTATCAAACTTTTTAAACTTTGAATTTTGTTTGATTAATTCTTCCTGTGTGGTTTTTAAGGTTTCTAGTTCAAGTTTTAGTTCTTGACAAGACACACATGTTTCTTTACTATCTTTACCTTTTTCAATTCGTATTGCTTTTTCTTTAAGCCAAAATACTTCATTTTCTAAAAGTGTTGTCTTTGTTTTCAAAAATTTGTTTTTGTTTATGATTTTTAAAGTGACGTCACACAGTTTGTTATATTCTACTTCTAAAGTTTTGTCATCTATAGAGGAGTATGAATCAGAATGTACCTCTTCTGTGTCATTAGCCATAAGGGCAATTTCGTTGTTCTTAGGCTCGTCATCATCATCTCCTTCACTATCGCTCCAAGCTCCACTAACAAAGGCACTTTGAGACTTGGTCTTTGGAGGCTTTGGACATTCTCCTATTAAGTGACTGGAGTCACCACACCTATAGCATTTCCTATCAACCTTACCTTTCTTATCGTCACGATCTTTTCGAGAGGATCTCTTTTCATCACGAGGTGGTTTCACAAACTTTCCTCGTCTCCTGAAGAATTTCTTGAAATCCCTCACGGCCATTGCATACTCTTCATCATCACTGTTTGAACAAGATTCATCATCGTCACTTGACTCGGCTTTGGCTTTCAAGGCAATAGACTTAATCTTCTCCTTTTTGCCTTTGACAATTTCCGAGTCTTTTTCCATAATCATTTCGTGAACTTTTAGGTTTCCTATGAGCTCATCCAGTGTCATGCTTGAGAGATCCTTAGATTCTTCAATAGCTGTCACCTTTGCTCTCCATTTCGGATGGAGTGCTCTTAGAAATTTCCTGACAAAATTCTTACTAGAAAAAGATTCGTCAAGTGCTTTAAGTGATGTAATAATAGTATTGAACTTAGCAAACGCACTATCAATGGTCTCATCTTCAGAGATAACAAATTGTTCGTATTGTTGGACAAGAAGATCAATTTTGTTATCTTTTACTTGTGAGTTCCCTTGATGTGTGATAATAAGAGATTGCCAAATATCCTTAGCCGTTTTACACATAAAAACTATTTCATATTCTTTCTTAGGTAAGGCATTATAAAGCATCATTTTGGCTTCATTATTTTTGGCAATTAGTTTATTTTGCTCATCACTGTGACGAGTAAGAGAAGCTCCTTCATCCCGACCACCCGAAATATTATTACTAATAGGTTTGTAATCACCATCAACTATTATATACCATAGATCTATATCCTTTGACTTTACATAAGTCTCAAAGCGATTTTTCCAATAAATAAAACAATTTGGTTCAAATAGAGGTGGTCTCTGCATAGATTGCCCTTCTTTAAAGTTTTCAAAATCCATGGATCGTTTTAAGTTTTAAAATACAATATATTTTAAAAATCTTAAGTAACGTAGCTCTGATACCAATTGTGGAATACTAGAAAGGGGGAAGCTCGGGGAGTGGAGTAGGGCAAGGAAGAGAGTCCTTGTAGCCGAACCACTATAAACAACAGTGTTGTGTGCTTTGATCTTTCCTCTCTTTATCTTTTGTTTACATTGTGTGATTATTTATTTGTGATTGTTTCCTTTGAATTAACATTGTGTGATTACCTTAACTCGATAAATTGTTTTTGGTTATTATTTCATGTTTGTAGTGTAAAAACCAAAATATCACACTCTTTCACCATTCACGACACAAATCACAATCCCGAATCACATATTTCATTCAATCTTCAATCGGGACAACGAACCTTGGGTTTTGCATATTTCCTTTGCAATTCTCTTTGGAACTAAATTGTTTACATCAATTTTTGGCGCCGCTGCCGGGGAAGGTTGACGTGAATTCGTGATTCCGTTTTTCGATTCGTGTTTTGAAGACCCTTCTCCCGGGAAGTTATCGTTTTATTTGTAAATATCTTCAAAAATATAAAATCCAAAAAAAAAAAAAAATTAAAAATACCACTAACATTTTTCCTAAAGTGTTAACAATACCAAAAAAATCGTAAAACAACAAAACAATCGTGAAATCATTTGATTTTGGATTATCTTTCGATTACAACCTATACAAGTGGTTTAAGGATGATTTTGACATTAAATTGCAAACCGAAAGAGGCGGGTTTTTAATCAGCTTTCGAGCGGACCTTTGCTTCTCCGCCACTCTGTGAGTAGTCTTAAGAGAAACAATATCGATTGAGGGATCGATACCTAAAATATTGTGATTAATTTTTCCTTTAATATTAAAAATCCAAAAAAGATTTTCTCTTCCAAATTATTTTTCTTTTTAATTTTTATTTTTGGTGTATGCACACCCGTTCCCAATCACACTTAATTGATAAATCTTCTCTCTTACCAACTCGTCGTTCTCGTCGACGCAAAAGAGTTAACGTACCCGAGTTACGTCCTCAAGTTGATACTCCCATTAACGAAATGGCCAAGGATCAATGTACCATGCAAGAGTTACTCCAATGTCCCACCGTGGGATACGGAGATGCTATTGTTATACCACCAATTAACAACACAAATTTTGAGCTTAAAACTGGTTTGATACAAATTGTTCAGGGAAATCAATTTCATGGTTTTGAAAGAGAGGATCCCCACGCACACATCCGATGGTTTAATCAGTTGACCTCCACAAACCACCATAAGGATGTCACTAATGACACTATGAAATTGATGTTATTCCCATTTTCCCTCGAGGGGGCAGCCCGGATTTGGCTTGAAAAAGAACCCCCTCAATCGATCCGTACTTGGGAAGATCTCGTCCATAAATTTGTGAATTATTTCTTTCCTCCGTCCAGAATGACTAATCTCAGGAATGAAATCACAAATTTCCAACAACGGTTTGATGAGAATTTTGGTGAGGCATGGGATCGATTTAAGGATCTCCTACGTAAATGCCCACATCACGGTTTCTCAGAATTACATAAAATCGATACGTTCTACAATGCCTTAACTCAATCGGATCAAGATTCACTCAACGCAGCCGCCGGTGGCAATATCTTGAGTCGAATGCCGAAAGATATCTTAATGATTATCGAGAACAAATCCAAAGTTCCCACTTCACGAAACAAACCGGTTGTTTCGAAAGTGAATTCTTCCACCCCTTCTTCTTCATCGGCCCATCCATCGGAAATGGCCGAGCTTACCGATGGTATTCGGATGATGATGAAAGAGTTTAAGCTCCAGAATCAGAAATCGGAGCCCGTCAAAGCAGTTACAGAAACTTGTGTTATATGTGGTGGTCCCCATCCTTATTATAATTGTGCAGCTACCGATAGCCAAGTTTGCAATGCTACCGTAGCAGCAGCAAACTACAATCAGAATCAAGGATTTCGTCCTCAAAATGCTAGTAACATAATGGGACCACCCGGTTTTCCACCCGTTCAAAACAACCAAAATTGTTTTCATCAAACCAACCAAGGTTACAATCAAAACCAAAGTTACAACCAAAACCGTGGAAACAATTATCATGCTCAACCGCAACAAGTCTATCAATCTCCTCCTGCACAAGTTGCACCTTCTCCCGATTTCACAAGCTATATGAAGACAACAGATGTTAGCATACGAGCCATGCAAAATCAAATTAATAACATGAGAGTTGAACTTCGGAAAGAGATTGTTACGACATTGAATCAACAAATAAATGAGCTTAAGCAAATGATGAGTGGTTTTTTACAAATGAATCAACCCTCAACCTCGGGTACATCTTCTCTTCCTAGCAACACAATTGCTAACCTGAGGGGTGATATGAAAGCAATTACCACCCGAAGTGGTGTTTCATATGATGGACCCACGGCTCCGACTACCGCTTCTTCTCTTCCTCCCAAGGTAGTCGTCCGTGAGACCGAGGCGACAAAGGACACGGAACTTCCTACTAACAACGGAAGGACCGAAGACGTCCAACCTTCTGTTGTCCAACCATCAAAACCTAAGGTTGTGCTTGAGCCCGAAGAAGCTCCCATAAAAGCAAAACTTCCGTATCCTTCAAGATTGAATGATCAAAAGCTCCGCGAAAAAGCTTCAAATCAAATGGATAAATTCTTCCAAATCTTACAAGATTTGCATTTTGACATAAGCTTCGCGGATGCTTTGCTTCTGATGCCTAAGCTTGCTTCTACCATCAAAGGATTATTGAGTAACAAAGAAAAATTATTTGAACTAGCAAAAACTCCTCTGAACGAGAATTGCTCAGCGGTTCTCCTTAAAAAGCTCCCCGAAAAGCTTTGAGATCCCGAAAAATTCCTCATTCCATGTGAATTTCTGGGGATGGTTGAATGCTACGCCTTGGCCGATCTCGGTGCAAGCATCAACCTAATGCCGCTGTCAGTATGGAAAAAACATTCTCTGCCCGAACTCACCCCCACTTGCATGACCCTCGAGCTTGCGGACCGGACCATAACCCATCCTAAGGGTGTAGCCGAGGATGTCTTTGTCAAGGTGGGGAAGTTCCATTTCCCAGTTGATTTTGTGGTTGTAGATTTTGACGCCGACCCCCGGGTTCCTCTAATTCTTGGAAGGTCATTCCTGAGAACCGGGCGAGCTCTGATTGATGTTTATGGTGAAGAAATAACACTGCGGGTTGATAATGAAAAATTCACGTTTAACATTAATCAGAACTCGAAATCTCAAACCACCAAATGCAACGTTGCTTCGGTTGATCAAAAATCTGATCCCGCAATTGCTTCCAAAAGAATTGATCCGACACTTTCAGGATTCACGGTTAAGAGTATTTCACAAAAACGTGCTGAGCTCAAAGCCATGAAAATTACCCCTGGTTCGAGCAAATGGTTTGAAAGTTGTGCTACAGAAGTTAAGAGTGTTCTTGATTATGATGAACAAGAATCGGAGACCACAACGGAAGTGGTGAAAATTGCTAGCTCTAAGAGCACACCACTTGTCCCACCTCCAGAACCGGTTTATCGTATTGAGATTGTCGATTCTGTGAATGAAATTAAATTCTCTTCAAATAACAATTCTATTTCATCTCCAGAATCCGTCATTTCTGACTCTTCCCCTTCTCTCACACCGGTTGAGAGAAGTGATATCACTATGGAAGAGCTTGGGGTTTTCTTCAATGATGATCCGATTTCATCAGAGAATGAAGAAAGTAGTCTGGGGGGAGATATCCCTTTGATTGAAAAGATGATATCCGATGAACCATCTCTTTCTCTCCCCTCAATGGATGTTTATGTTGATCAACCGTTAGATCCTCTAGAGCCCGAGCTCGAGGAGTCTTTACCAGAGTATGAGAGCTTTAACTTTGAGGAGATTGGTGGCAATCCCACTTTTCATCCCGAGTATTCTCTCCCGGCTTACGAATCATTTAGTTTTTATTTCATGGAAGAGACGAGTAGTGGCAGTACCACTTCTCATGCTGATTTCTCTCTTCCAGAATATGATTCGTTTACCTTTGATCTTGATCATGAGGAGTTCTCCGATGAACTCACTCACATCATATCTCCGCTGGAGTATGATCACTTCTACTTTGATCTAGACAAAGATGTTTTGTGTAACCCGGGGGGAGGTATTCTCAATCATGAGAATTTGCTTATTGATGATTTAATCCCGCCCCTCCCACCCGAGTCACTTCTTGAACAAAAGAACTTAAATGATGAGATTCATATGAAAATTATGAAGTCTCCTTTTGAAGATGATGACCTAATCATGATTGTTATCATGACCTTCTTCCCATTCATCACATATGCTGTGATTTCTCCTCTTCTTCACTCCGTTGGGAGTGAGGACACGATCTTTGACCCCGATATCGTTTCTAATAGTTTTCACTATTGAAATACCGTGGGTGTCTCATCGGAGTGGAAATTTCATATGCTTCAATGTTTATCCAAACATCTCAAATGAAAGTCCGATGGAGATTATTCTTTCCACCTGCTCCCCAAAGGACAATTAAATTCGGGTCGAGTCAAGCTTCACGACTCGATAAAAAACAAGCGCTTCGTGGGAGGCACCCCATGCTTATCCATATATCTTCTTTCTATTTTTTTAATAATCGTGAGGAGGGCCACCTCTTCCATTTATTGTGTTTCGTGGTTGTTTGTGATATGACCAGGATTTGACCGAATAATGAAGACTCTCGTGCTCGTGGTTTACTTCTCTCCACTCGAGTCTCATCCTTCGATGCTGATATGGGAAATCCGATATCCTAAATCTTATCGTCTAACGTTTATCTTTGGCATAATTAATAAACGGCCCTAGATTTATGTAGGAGAACCCTTACCTTTAAGAAATTGAGGACAATGTCTCATTTTAGTCCCGGGGGGGGGGGGGTAATCTTTCGATTTGATTTATGCCTTGCATTTTTGCCGTTTACTCATGCAACCCCGTTTTGCCTCCAAAATTGAAAAAAAATCCAAAAAAATGAGAAAATTTAAATTTTTTTGCAAAAATAGAATAAGTTTTGACATTTTGTTGACTTTCCGCTGGTGAGAGTAGGAATAAAATTCTGACTTGATCGGGCGTGTTGAGCCCTAGCTTGTCCCCTTAACCATTTATAATCTATAAGCTCGTGCTAGTCTTTTACACAAGGAGCTATAAAATGCGAATTCTTTTTAAAAGTTTGCAAGTTCCCGTATCGACTTTATATATGCATGGCTTGATTATAAGGCTAAGCATTCGCGGATCTTATTATTTAAGATTTTAAATTTGCGAAGAACGAGAAATGATAGAGTTTATTTAGAAGTTAGATGCTAAGCGTGGAGTAGTTGGTTCTCTTTAGAGCTCATCGAAGTTACGTGTGGCCTTTTGCTCCCACAAAAATGTTTCACCATATATAATTGTAAGAATAATTAAAGATATTAGGTTTTGCCGATAATTAGTTCTTGGTCTTCTTAAAAGAATACTTGCTTTAAAAATTGGGTACACATCAAGGTTACTTAATAAATACGTTTAATAATAATAAGTTAAGTGCTCTAAGCTACGGATTCGAGATCGGGCCTTGGATCCTTATTTCCGGAAGGCGTTTAGGTCTTGGCTACCCTCTTGCACCGGCCCTTGGACCTCTAGTTCAGGAATGTGTGAGGTCTTGGTCTAACCACCTTGGATCCTCATTTCAGGAATGTCTAGAGTCTTGGAACACTCCGTTGTAACGGCCCTTGGATCCTTTATTCCGGAAGGTGTAAGGTCTTGAAACTTAACCGTGAAGCTCCGTCGTTTAGGGTACGCAAGTGAAAAGTTAGTGGGAAAAAAATGGAAAAATGAAAAGATGAAAAAATGATGAAAAATAGAGAAAATGCAAAAGTCAAAAATATAAATAAAAACCTTAATGTAGACCTCATTTTCAAAGCAACGGTTCTCGAGAGAAGATTGAAAACTACTTAGCGTCTTAATTTAGTATCTTTATCGGATTAAAAATTATCGAATCGAGAAATATGAAGCAATTCATTTCTCACTAAAAATAAAATAAATAGAGGAAAATTAGGAAAATGGGAGCTAGAGGTAATTACACAATTAACTTCCATGGGTAGTGTTAGCATCTAACTTGTAAACAGACAATGATCTCGTTTTTAAGCTTAGTTTGAGGACTCGTGAAAAATCAGGAACGACGAATTTTATCCGTATGGTCACTTCCTTATAAGTCGTGTTTCCTACTCGTTGACGCTAAAAGTTATTAATGGATAATGATTGTCAACAAAGCCGTCACTTGATAAAAAAAAAATACAAAAATAGAATAAAAAGAAAAATGGGGAGTTTTTAGAACTTAAGAATTCTTAATCTCTTTTGAAAATTTTGCTACTTCTCAAAGTTAGTAAAAAGAGATTGGAAATTTTTGGTTTCAAAAACGTGTTTTCATAACATTGCATGAGGACACATCAATATTTTAGTCTGGGGGGATTTTGGTATGTGCTTAAACACATACCTTTTTCTTGACCAAAATCAGACCAAATAGACCAAAAACTAACCATAAATGCCAAAGATATTGTGTTTTTGTCTGTTTCTATGCAGATACGGATATCATGAAATATGGACAAAATCAAGCAAAAACCGAGAAAAAGAGCACGAGATTCGGAAAAGATCAAAAGCCGAAGCCGGGAAGCAAAAGGTCAAAGTTTATGCTCAAAAGTCAAAATCAATCCTCAAGTTTCATCAAATGACAAAAGTAGCCCTTGGATAATACTTTTGAAAAGTGACAGAAATGGTCCCTGGAATTTCAGATTTTACACAATAGGTCCTTATCATATTCACTTTACACAAATCCTAAAAATCTATAAACCAATACCGGATTCTTAAATCCATTAACCCAAAAATCCCACAGCCCATTCCAGCCCAATGAATAACCCAGTCCAAACACCAACCCGGTCCCAACCCAAGACCAGGTCAACCATGGAATTAACTACCAGTCAAACTAAATAAAAAAATATTATTACCCGCCACCCATTTTCTTCCCCAAAAAATTACCCGTATGAACCCTAATTACCCAACAATAAAATTACCAAGATTAAGGGCAATTCCGTACTTGCACGCGATTCTAGAAGGAGTATCTGACATGTCAGCAATCCCAAGCAAATGAAGGCCTGTGATTGGAGGGTGATTCGTGGAAGGTTGATCCGAGGGCTGTTATTGCAAGAGTATTGTCCAAGTATGATCTAAGGGTGGATATCGATTCAGAAGAAGCACAAGAGGGCACGGATTGGTGACATGGACTCCCTAGAATCTTCACCAATCGGCTATAAATAGCCATTCCCTCATCCTCAGAAGATCATGTAGTTTTTAGAGTAATGTTATGCTGTAGGTTTTAATTTTGAGTTGTATCCTAAATCTCCTTTTGTAATTTCAAAGTTTGATTAATGAAAAGTTAGTTTGATTTTCCTTTAATTTGTGTCTCTTAAGTGTTAAAGTTTCAATTTAGCTTATTACTGTTTCATTTAGCTTATATTAACCTTCTTCAGCTTATTTTAACTTTCCTTTGCATAATTGTTCATTTATTGCAAAAATCCAAAAATATTGAAAAATCATTCAAAAATCCAAAAATAATTCAAAATCCAGCTTCAATAAGCTGTTTTCTCATTTGCATAAGCTCATATATAGCTTAATAGCTTATTGTGAGTTTTTGGTTAGTTCAAATTAGACTCAGTCTCAAAAATAACTAAAAGTCAACAAAAGTCAACTGACTTGATCAAATAAGCTGTGGAAGATAAGCTGATCAGGAAGGAGCTTATTTGGGGTATAGTTGGCTTATTGGATAAGCTTGGGTATTAGTTGATTGGATTAGATCTGTTTTCCTTCATAAGCCCTACTTGTAAGTTTCAATAGATTCTCATTTTCATGTTCGTTACTGTGCTATTGCTTCTTCTTATATGCTAGTGCTAATTCAGGATCTGATATTTGCTTGTTAGTTGTTAAATAAGTTAGATGATCAGTAGACTAATAGTTTCACAGCTTATCTAAGTAGTTTGTAGTGAAAATTGCTAAATCACTCTTTTAAGGGGGTGTTTGGCATTAGGTCTGTTCTTGGTCTAAGGCTGATTCCACTGTTCATTTGCCATAAGTTGAGGTTTGGAAGAGCTTAATAGAGGCTAGTTAAGCTGTGTTATTTAGATTTTAAGCTGAGTTGAAAGTATTTGAGGTTTTGTGTTTGTAAGCTCAATTTTAGAACAAAAACTGCACTAATAAGCTCTATATAAGCTGGGGCTTCTTTGGTGTTTCTTTTTGGTATAATTGGGTGTAATTTAGTGTGTTAAGTGAATTCCCAAGAGTTGGTAACATTTCATCCAGGTTTAAAAGATTTGAGGTCAAAACAAATCAACTGCTGCATCAGTTTAATGTGCAGACCTGCACATTTTACTCTACCATCTCCGCTTTTTCTTAGGACTGTAACTGCTTATTCCCTTGTGAACTCTGCTTGAATTTTGGGTTACAAGTAGTTAGTAGTATGGACTTTTAGGGTCTGAGTTGGACTTGCAATTTAGAGCTTAATAGACAGCTGAAATTAGGTCTGCAAATAAGCTTATAAAACTGCTTTCATACCTGCACAACTTTTGTTCCCATGTCCATCTGTTTTTTAGCTTAATTGAGTAAGCAATTGTGGATTAAATTTGGGCATTTTTGGAATATAAGTAGACTGTGGTATGAGCTTTGAGATGCTGCTTTTGTATTTCCCAAACTAGCTTCTGCCTAGCTTCTAAATCAGCTGCAAGGTGGCTGTTTGATCATTGGATTTGCCCTAATTTTGCATTTGTCCTATTGCTTATCTGCTTATTCTTTGAGCTTATCTGGACTTTTTCAGTTGTTTTAAGTCTCATAGAGTGTGCTTAACTGAATTTGAGCATTGGATTATTTTTGGCATTGTTTAAGCTTACTTTAGTGCTTATTCTCAACTGCTTATTTGGCAAAATAGTTTATTAGGGTTTTGAAAAGTTCTAATTTCATTTTTCTCAGATTCTTAATACCATTTAAAATTTCTCTGCAAAATTTCATATTTTTCCAAAATCATTTTCTATTTTTAAATAATTTTGTTAGTTTCTTTTAGTTTTAAATTCATAAAAAATAAAATAAAAATCAAAAAAATATATTTCTTTTTTCTAAAATTCTATTTTAATATTTAGCATTTAGGAAAATTAATTTTACAATTTTAGGACTTATAATTTAGGTTTTCACTTTTAAATTACGTTTTTAGAATCTTAACGTTCGTTTTTAAGTTTATTTGTGTTTTAGGATTCGTGTGCTTAATTTGTTTATTTCCTTAACTCGATAAATTGTTTTTGGGTATTATTTCATGTTTGTAGTGTAAAAACCAAAATATCACACTCTTTCACCATTCACGTCACAAATCACAATCCCGAATCACATATTCCATTCAATCTTCAATCGGGACAACGAACCTTGGGTTTTGCATATTTCCTTTGCAATTCTCTTTGGAACTAAATTGTTAACATCAAGGGGTTAATGGAAAAGGCATATACTTGGATTGAGGCGAAAGAGGTATCTACTAATGGAGCTCCGATCGACAGAGACAACAACAACAAGTTCTCAAAGCATTCTGTGTGGGAAGGGTCAAAGAACAAAAACAAAAACAGAGACAGGTTCTCTTCGTACAAAGGCCCTAATCATGGTTTGCTAGGAAGCTTAATTAAGTCTCCAAAGGAAATACTTGCAACGGAGAGGGTTGCTAAGGCATTCTAAGCACCCCCTCGTATGACAAGTAAGGGCAAAAACAGGGATACCAGCAAGTATTGTCACTTTCATGAAGATTATGGCCATGATACGAACAGTTGCAGGGAGCTAAAGAAATAGATAGAAGAAGCTGTAAAGTCCGGGCAATTGGCACATCTGGTGAAGGATATAAAGAAGGGAAAGGAAAAGATGTCCGACACTCAGTTGGTTAAAGATACTACTCCTCTCGAAGCCCCAATACTCATGGTTCGTTGGGGCGAAACCAGCTTGAAAAGAAAGGTAACGGAGCAGGAGAGTAACGAAGTGGGAGAGGTAACATTTTCTCCTCTTTCAGGCCAAGTCCTTTTGAATGATCCAGTGGTCATCAGAGTCCTAGTTTTCAACAGAGAAGTTAACAAAGCCTACATGGACTGCGGAAGCTCCTGTGAGATCATATATGAGCATTGTTTTCTTAAGCTCAAGCCTTCGATCAGGTCGCAGCGGGTTGATTCGAAGATACCTTTGGTAGGATTCTCCGGCGAACATTCGTGGCCTCTGGGAGAAGTGCCATAAGACATAACAATTGGAGAAGGCAAGCTCACAAGGACAAAAACTCTCACATTTGCTATCGTACGGTCCGAATCTCCCTACAATTTGTTAATAGGAAGGACCGCCATGCAAAAGATGGGTATCGTAGTCTCCACCATACATGCAGCAGTAAAATTCCATACACCTTATGGGATAGGAACCGTATTCTCTAGTTACAATCAGGGGAAGACCAGGGATATGGGCAAAAAGATCAAAGAAAGTCCCGAAGAGCCTCCGAAGGCCATTCTTAGTTGTACGGACGCCGAAGAACATATTGTGGTGAATGAGCTCTATCCAGAGCAAACGGTGGTAATCGAAAAGCAACCCCCTGCCAACTTCAAGGCAGACTTGGAGAAGCTACTCAAAGCCAACAAAGATGTTTTCGCATGGACGTACTCATACATGACAGGGGTTCCTCGGACTCTTATGATTGATGACAAGCCTTTTGGCACAGAACACAAGCTTAATGAGTTCAAACACATTGAACCAATTAAGCAAAAGCGATGAAGCCTGGCACCAGAAAGAAACGCAACTGCTTACAAAGAGGTGGACGAACTTGTACAAGCGGGAATTCTCAGAGAAGTGAAATACCAAACCTGGGTAGCCAATCTAGTCATGGTAAAGAAAAGTGACGGAGGGTGGCGTATGTGTGTCGACTTCACCGACATCAACAAAGCCTGCCCGAAGGACTGCTACCCTCTGCCAAAAATTGATTGGAAGGTTGAATCCCTCTCGGGGTTCCGTTTGAAATGCTTTTTAGATGCCTACAAAGGGTATCACCAGATACAGATGGCGAAGGAAGATGAGGAGAAGACAACCTTCTACACAGGAAAGGGTGTCTATTGCTACAGGAAAATGCCCTTCGGTCTAAAGAACGCAGGGGCAACTTATCAACGATTGGTAGACAAGGCCTTTCACAAGAAAATAGGGAGGAACTTGGAAGCTTACGTTGATGACATGGTAATAAAAAGTAGGACTGAAGAAGACCTACTCTCCGACATTCAAGAAACCTTCGTTCAGTTAAGGGCAATCAACATGAAACTTAACCCAAAGAAGTGCTCCTTTGGCGTGGAAGAAGGAAAATTCTTAGGACATATGATTACCAAACAAGGGATTAAGGCTAATCCTTCGAAGGTCAAAGCCATCATTGATTTACGAGCTCTAAAGTCACTAAAAGAGGTACAAAGCCAGAATGGGAAGCTCGCAGCACTCAACAGGTTCCTATCAAAGGGCGCAGATCGGCCTCTACCATTTTTCAAAACACTCAAGGGGTGTACAAATAAGAAGACTTTTCAATGGAGTTGTGAGGCGGAAGTCGCCTTCGGAAAATTAAAAGAGTTCATGGAAATCTTGCCAACACTCACAGCCCCAATCAAAGGCGAAGTGTTATTCATGTACATTGCGGCATCCTTCGAAAGCATCAGTGCGGCGCTCTTAGCCGAAAGGGAGAAGAAACAAGTCCCAACCTACTTCGTTAGCAGGGTCCTGCAAGGGGCTGAATTAAACTATCCGGAGTTGGAGAAGCTAATCCTAGCCTTGGTTTATGCTGCAAGACGCCTTCGAAGGTACTTTCAAGCTCATCCCATCATGGTATTGACTGACAAGCTAATAAAGCGGATACTATCGAAGCCTGAGAAATCAGGAAGGGTAGCCAAATGGGCCATCGAATTGGGAGAACATGAGATAGAATACAAGGGTCGAGACTCCATAAAAGGTCAAATACTTGCAGACTTTCTTGCCGAAACACCTTCCGGACCTAGTCAAGACAAAGAAATCTCTAAAGAGAAGCCCCAAAAGACGAAGGAGGGGTGGAAATTGTACACAGATGGAGCCTCAAGCTCCGATGGTTCGGGAGCAGGTGTAATGCTGGTCAGTCCGGAAGGGAAGGAGTATACTTATGCATTACGTTTTGAGTTTGAAGCCACCAACAATGAAGCTGAGTACGAAGCTTTGTTAGCCGGTCTTCAACTTGCAAAGGACATGGAGGTTCGAAACCTCTCCATTTTTGTGGACTCGCATCTAGTAGCCAGCCAAATCAAGGGCTCTTACGAAGCAAGGCAGCCCACTATCAAACAGTATTTGGAGAAAGCTAAAGAACTCCTTCAAGGGTTCGAGTCCTATGATATAACACATGTTCGCAGAAATCAAAACAAGAAAGCAGATGCCTTAAACAAGTTGGCTTCGATGGCATTTGCTCACCTAACAAAGGAGGTTTTAGTGAAAGTATTGGCCCATAGGTCAATTACACAAGACAAAGCATCTGACGAAGGCTCAAACTGGATGAGTCCAATGAAGGTGTACTTGACAAGTGGTATTCTGCCTGATAATCCAAAATCAGCACGAAAGGTCAAGGTCAAAGCTCCCCAATATAGACTTGTGGGGGACAATCTCTACAAAAGATCTTTCTTATCTCCATGGATTCGTTGTATGGGACTGAAACAGGCTTCAAACATCATCTATGATGTTCATGAAAGATCTTGCGGAATGCACAATGGTCCTCGCTCCATTGCCTCTAAGATAACGAAGTTAGGATACTATTGGCCATCAATGCTGGAAGACGCAACTGAAATAATACAAACATGTGTGTCATGTCAGATACACTCAAAGGCTCGAAGACCACTAGCGCAGGATGAGACCTCTATCACATCAACAATACCTTTCGGCCAATGGGGATTCGACATAGTTGGACCTCTACCAATAACTCACGGAGGAGTACAGTTCTTGGTAGTAGCCATAGTCTACTTCACCAAATGGGTCGAAGCCAAGCCTTTGGCATCAATAACAGGAAAGCATGTGGAAAAGTTTGCGTGGGAACACATAATTTGCCGATTTGGGGTCCCACAAATCATCACCTCCGACAACGGGAAGCAATTTGCCGAAGGGGTATTCCCATCTTTCTGCGAAGGCCTAAACATAAAGAAAATGTTCACTTGTGTTGACAAGGACATTGTCATTGAAATCGAGATAAGTTTAGGGCAGTACCAGCATAAGTGGGTAGATGAATTACCCCAAGTCCTGCGGGCATACAGGAATATGTCCTTCGAATAAAACAGCACAAGCAAAGCTAAGGCTCGCATTCGAAAGACCCAACGTCACATCGGAAGGCTACAGCAACAAAGCATACAAGCTCGAAACGCAGGACAAGCAATATCATGGACAAGACTGGAAGTGATACTAACTTTCGTAAGTTTTACATATAAGACTTACTCTTTTTAAAGCACTTAGCTTGTTTTTTAAATTTCATGTAACACATTCTTCTCACCTGGGAAAGAAGCATTAATGGTAGGTGTCTTATTGTTCATTTCTTAAAATGATGTAATCCTCCCTACCCACTTAATGATACAATGCATTTCCCTCAAAATCTCTTGTTTCGTTATTTACAACAAAGATTTTTTCAGCCAAGTACTTTGCAAGTTTCAATGTCGAAGGATGAAGCAAGAAACATGTCTTGTATGAAAATAACATTCATTACAATTCACATTAACTTTCTTATAAAGTCTTAGGGTATTCTAAGCCCTTCGCAACTTAAGGATAAAGACGGAGTGGGTCGCAACCCTCTGTCGCAGTCAAATTATACGATTGCCAAAAATATTGGTCCAAAATACACACAATAAGGTCATAACCTTAGGTTGTATATTTACGCTTATACATAAACGTAAGAGAAGAGAAGCATGATATCAAAAAGCGGGACACAGTCCCCCAAATTGGCATTTATTAGGCTACAAATAGTCATAGCCAACATTTAACGTAATAATAATTGTCTTAAGTCTGGGTCGAAGCCCAGAAACACAAAGATAAATTATTCAAAGAGTTAGGCACAGGCCTAACAAAGCATCATAAGAAATTGTTTAACAGGGTACATGCCACCCTTAAAGACCAAATTAATGCCAACATGGAAACCTTCAAGCATTCTTCGAGGAATTCGGATCCTCTTGGTGAGACATGGACGGAGGCTTCAGAGATGGGGTTCTCTTGGTTGGAGAGGGAGGCTGTATTTTCCTTGGTTTCTTGGACAGGAGATCTTCAATGGAGGCCGAGGGGTCCTTGGTTGCTTCTGAAAGGTAAGCGTACTCTGTTGTTGTGTACGCATTGCCAGCTACATTATATTCTTGCTTAGAATTCGGACGGTAATAAGGCACCTCAGACAACACCACTGGTTTCTTGGTTTTGGCGATTTCCTCCAGAGTTGTGCATTTACCGTAAAATATGGCCGCGTTCACTAGCTTTCCCACAAAAGCTCCCACCTCATCACTATGGTACAACTCCATAGCAACATAAGGGACAACATTCGATACCACCTCAGCCCTATCCTTCCTTAAGCTCTTGCACTCGAGTTTTAACCCATCCATCTCCTGGCAAAGCTTGACCTCCTTTTCCACCAACCTAGCCCTCTCAGCCTCAAGACCAGTACATTTAGACTCAAGAGTTGTAGCCTGTGTCTTATATCCCGAAGTCTTGGCCTCCTCCATCTTCAACTTACCCTGCGACTCTTTAAGCTGTCCTTCGAAACTGTCCATCTTGGCACGAAGGGCCTCATACCTGGGATGCTTCTCAAAGTACGCCATAGCCGCATCACACTTGGACTCTAGCTCAGCATACTTCTTCTCCCTGTCTTTCTCCCTAGCAACGATAACGGATACCTCCTCCTTTGCATCCTTCACCATATTAATCAATTCCCTTGTGCGGGTGTTCAAGTGGTTGTCCAGCATGGCTTGCCTAGTGTAGCTCTTATCATGTAGATCACAAAGCTTCTCAATAGACATGTCACTCAAAGACCTCTTCCAGGGAGCAGGAGTGACATTCTCAACCATTAGGTGGCAGGTGATGGCATTTGGTAGCTCCTTGGTGTTTGGCAGCCCTACACAAAAAATATCAATCAGATACGAAGCACATTAGAAAAAGGGGAATTGAAGAAACTTTTGCTCACCATGGATGTCATTATCATCAGCCATTTCTTCTGGTGAATACATAATTGCTTTCCCACGAGACTTCTCTGTCTTCTACTTGGTGGTCCTGGACGTATGAGTAGGAATGCTCAATTTCCTCTTAGGGGCAGCCTTTGCACTTGTTCCTTTTCTGGTTCGCACCCTATCAGCAATGCCGGAAGACCCTACGATCTTCAGCTGGTCACTCTCGGAGGGAGGATCATCAGAGTCAGCAATATTCTCCACAAACTGGGGGGCTTCCTCAGTATTCACAGGATTAATAGGAGGAAGCACGACAAGAGGCTTAACGGGGGAAGCATCAACATCATTATTGTTCACGGACACAGATCGGGAACCGACTCCATAACTAACATCTTTGGGATCTTTTGGAATAAAGCTCACTTCTTTAGCACCTCCAGATACCACAAAGTTCCTGAAATCCATTTCTGCACCAACAAAAGAAAAAGAGATGAATATCAGCAGGTAAGTTATTTATTTTATTTAAATAGGAAATGTACATACTTTTTCCTTCACAAATAATTTCAGGCTTTGATGGAGACCCTTCCCAATGGTCCACAATGCCAGCCATAAACAAGATGGGCTCAGGAAATGTTTGTACGTTCACGGGATGGCGTGCAAGACGTTGGTACATAGGATCGCTTCTTATCTCATAAGGTAAGGGGTCATTAAATCTTTTCTCATCAAACATGTACACTTCATCTAACAAAGCTGGATACTCATAAGGTATGATTGTGCTCTGAACATAAAAAAAATTAACCTTTCCAATTTTGAATGTTCGAGAAGGGTCTGGTCAATAGTTGTGGCACATCATGCTCACCTCTCTAAGCAATGGTTATCCAATCCCCACCAGGATATAGGTTGACAAAGCCTCTAAGCACAATCAGTGTAGGCTCAAAACCGTATGCTTTGCACATTACGATATAGGTGGTTAACTTGGCCAGACCAAATGGATTAAACCTAGATATATGAACTTTGTAATACTGCAGAAACTCTGAAATTAAAGGATGTATGGGTATCCTAAAGTTTGACTGAGTAAATGCATGCACATATAAGCCTACATATCCAGAGGGAGCATCAAAAATATTTTGCTTTTTGCTCGGAAGCCTGATTTTAAACTCTGCGGGTATGGGGTAATCACAAAGAAAGTCGGATAACGCTTCTTTCGACAAAGTACATGTTTGTTTCCTGATTATTTTTTTAGCAGCCATGCTCATGTCGCTATTAAAAAGAGTAAGAAATTAAAGAAGGATGATGGAAAATTACCTCTAAGCTCAACGGAAGCACCAAAAACACAGTAAGGTGTTTGTGTATTTTGGGCGGAAGGTAAAATAAGCTAGGATTTATCACTCATATGGGTTTATATACTCATGGAGGTTTTAATCCTGGTCGCACACGTGTATACCCAACTTTGTTGATTTTACGGATGTCAAACGGATTGTTAATTTTTGAAAAGACGTTTACGAATACCGAAAACATAGCCGTTATGGCTGTAATGCAAGTAGACGGATAATCATTAGAGCGCATTTCATGCGAGTTAGTTGAGTACTTATCCTTCTCTAGTACGTTTTTGTGACAAGAAGGATAGAGTATATGTTAATTTTTTGAGTCGAATGCAATTTATACTCGTACGTATATATCACTTTCGACTGGGGGGCTTGATGATGTACCCTCCGAACGGGTCGAAGGACTCCCCTTCGAGCCTGTGTGAAGCCCTCTCTTCGGAGGCCCAGGTTAATCTCCTAAAACGTTTCATTGGCGTAAAACCATTCATCTATGAAGTGGTTACCATGTGGGAATCCGCCAATCGAAGCCTTAAGCCCTTTGGGGTATCTCCAACAAAGGAACTACAACGGAGAGCTACCTTAACCTGGTCATACCCACGTCTCCTCTTCCTTTAGGATTTCCTGCCAAAGTAGAGATCGTGGGCTACAAAGCCCTAGCGGTTACCACAAATCATGGGACGCCCCCATGATCTCCGAACAAAGTGCAACCGCCCTCTAAGGCCTATTTCTCCCCTATAAATAGCATTAGACGGGTCATAACCATGGTATGTTAACTGAATGCCAAATTAACTCTCTCAACTTACTACAAACTTACCATATCACATACTTACTCGCACGCTGGAGGTGGTTCGCAGGGTCTAACCCCTGCGCAATCACTTAACGTAGTGTTTTGGTATTTCTTATTTGATGTTAAGACAAGCTTGGCGCAACCTCAACACCCCATAAATCCTTTGATCATCATCGAAGGCCTGGTAGTGCAATTTATTGTACAATCACACGCTTAGGGAGAGAAAGGGTTGGCTGGGTGGACGAACTCCCCAACGTACTCTGGGCTCACCGAACGTCTCTAAAGACAAGTAATGGGGAAACGCCGTTCAGTCTCACGTATGGGAGCGAAGCGGTGATCCCGGCGGAGATCGGAATGCCGACGCACAGGACCATGATGGTTCAGGAAGGGATGAATGAAGAGGAAATGCGTCTAAACTTATATCTATTGCAAGAAAGGCGAGAAGTAGCGGCCATAAGGGAAGCAAAGTACAAGTTTAAGGTGGAGCAGTATTACAATAAGAGAGTCCGTCCGGTGTCCTTCAAGGTCGGAGAGTTTGTGTACCGAAAGAACGAAGCTAGCAGAGTGGAGAACTTGGGAAAGCTAGGACCCACTTGGTAGGGTCCGTATCGGGTGATAGAGGCTTTTCAGAACGGCTCCTACAAGCTAATGACGATGGAAGACAGAGAAGTACCACGCACTTGGAACACAATGAATTTAAGGAGATGCTATATGTAACAAATGTAATCTTAACCAAGTGTATTTGAAGTATATGAAATGAAATATGGGCTACATTCCAAGTTGGGATGATAACAATTTTCCGACAAATTGATGTTAGACATAAGTTGTTAATGACTCCGACGGACGGCTAGCTAACTCCGATCGAATGCGTAGTCAATGTCTATTACTTATAACCTAGGTGCTATTCACTGAATGGTTAGATCCCCCAAACGTGCTACTCACATGGGAAGAACCTAGGTACTATTCACCAAATGGTTAGATTGCCCAAATGTGCTATTCACATGGGAAGAACCTAGGTGCTATTCACCGAACGGTTAGAGTCCCCAAACGTGCTATTCACATAGGGAGGACTTGGGTGCTATTCACCGAACGGTCAAAGTCCACGGCTCACTACATACAAGGTTAAAATTCCGAATAATATTCATCAAACGATTATACTCATCACACAAATATATACATAGCACAACAATAATCAAAAAGTTTGGCAAAGCAAAATTTTTTTTAGCCCGCCAAACGACGGGCGAATAGTTATTTACAAACAGGCACAATGCAATAGAAACAATATTGTTTAACAATCTTCATACAAAACGAAACCATCACTTGATAAAGAGACAAACTAAGCTATTACAAAGATCAAGGCTGCGCAGAGCCGGAGCATCCTTGGCCGGGAGTGGGAGGAGTCTCGTCCGGTAACAAATTTTGTAGCTCTCCTAGAGTCTTAAGATAAGCATTGGCAATTTTGTCCACATAGGGGTACCTCTTAACGAACAGCTCATCATAGGTCGAATCGAGCTTGTCGTAGGCCTCCAGATCAAAACCGGATGAAGCATCCAGAATGGCTTTCACATCTTCGGGAGAGCGGCCCTCTTGTACCCCTTTGAGCCATCCGGCAGCAATAGCCATGTTGAAGGGAACAGCCAAGCTCTTCTTATATTCATCACTTTGAAGAAGCCAGCGGACAAAGGTAGGAAAGTAATCCTTGATCAAACGCTGCTTGGCGACCACCCCCTCACCACACTCAACAGCAAAGTCCTCTCTTTCTTTCCCTAACCGCTTATTGTCCGCCTCTGATGCGGCAAGTTTAGCCTCCAGCTCCCTGATCTTGTTGGCCTGTTCGGCCCCAATAACCACCATGTTAAGTTTTTCTTTTTCAACCCGGGCAGCCTTTGCAACTGCAACATCTCTCTCAGCCTTGGCCCCCAACAACTCTTTTTGCACTCCTTATACCGGACCTCAACATCCTTACAAGACTCATGCTTATGGGAGAGATTAGCAAACCGTTCGGAAAGCTCCCCGAACCGCAGAAACACGTTCGTCTAGGTTTTCATGCACATTCCCAGCGAACGCCAAGACCGTTTGAGAGCTCCTTCATCAGACATCCTATCATTGAAAAATTCGTAATCCGCAGGTGTGAACAGATTCTTTAGCATATCCCGGCAGTTAGCAGCGTTGTTAATCCTGGAGCCCTCAGTCAAACCCCATTGGGGGGTGAAGGGCCGGTCGCCAAAACGATCGCCAGAAGTACCTGGGGGTAACGGACAATCCACAAATAAGATACAGAGATTAAAGAAAAGGAACGGGAGCCGAACAAAGAAAGGCCAAGTTACTCACCCTCTCCTTCACCCACATGGCCGGACGAGAAGGCAAGAAGCTAATCCTGAGCTCCGGAAGCATGAGCTGAAAAGTAACAAAAACATTAGAACAGAAGTAATTACTTGTACAAATAAGGCAAACAAATTGCTCGGAACAAACTTGAATGGACAAGTGACGAACTCGGTGGTTGAACAGACAATGCAGTATTCCCCTCCTCGTTACCACCAGGGCCTACGGACGGAGATCGGTGGCCAGAGGGAGGCGACTCAAACTCATCACTCTGATGGCGAAGGGAGATCAACCACTCAGTATTTGTCTCTTCTCCATGTTAAGAAGAGTCGGAGGGAACGTGAACTGGTCTGGCCCGGCTGATGGGGTTCGGAGTAGAGATGTGTGTGGAACTTAAAGCGTGGTCGGACGATTCTTCGGTGCGCTTTTTCTTCCTCACCACACGAGACCTTCCCACAACAGCACGTTTCTTTCTAGACTCCCCCTGCCCTTCGGCAGTCGCTTTAGTTGTCGCTAGATCCTCTTTTCTTTTCCTAGCGGCCACCACCAACTCACTCGGCGCCTCAACCACCTGCATATACTTTGATTTTGGGGGAATGGCCGTAACATTCTCGGCCGAAGGGGTGGTATGAGTCACATGTACCTCCTCCTCGGCTAAAGGCTCTCCAGCCAAAACCTTGCATCCGTCAAATGTTGGAAAGCGGAGAAGCTAAGACATGGTAACAACTGCATCACAACAACAAAGAAAACAAAGAAAAAGCATAAGATAGAATAAGCTAGGCACAAAAAGGGCAAACAAAATATATAAAGGGGCATATTACCATCACCCCCCGGACCCTTCTAGACAGGATTGTATCTGGCATACTTCCACACATAACTAAGCCGAGCGGCATACAACAAGCTGGGGTGCGGCTTGTGTAGGGGAATAATCACCTCCCGGAGCCTCTCAACTAAATCTTCATCATAAGAACCGGCACCCGGAGGAGGATCTGAGATGTTCGAATCTGAATGACGTCATGGCATAGCAATAGGAATAGCCCTCCGATCAACTAGAAAAAACTGATTCTTCCAGTTCTTGAGACTGGACTTTATCTCCTTGAAACAGGGTTTGTAAGTCTTGCCGGTTCGGGCTTGGAAAGAAAACCAGTGACCTTGTTTGCAGAGCTTGTAAAAAACCCGGAACAGAAGAACGGTAGGATCAATATCTAGAGCTCTGCAGTACATCTCAAACATAGTGGTCCAGTTTATACCAATTGGCACCAACTGAGAAATGTGGACCCTAAAATGCTTCAAAACCCTCAAAAGAAACGTAGAGACGGGAATCCTGAAACCGCCTTGTTTGAAAAAATGAACATATAAACCAATTGCGCCATCCGGCACTGGTTGTCCCGTCCAGAGCAGGACGCGGATTCGGGTCAAGCGGAATACCATAGGTCTTGGCGATCCAACTTACATCGGCCTCATTCAAAATAGAAGTGTGAATGTGCATATCAAACTTGGGAACATAAGAGGTACCACTCGGACCCTCCTGGTTGTCCAGAGCAGAATTGTCGTCCGACATGTCTTAAGAGCCGGAGGAGATGGGATGAAAAGTCTAAACAAGAAAGTAAAGAGAAAGATGGACGCACCTGAAGACGGAAAGGATGATCACAAAGTCGTTCGGAGGCAGACAGTGAAAAGGGGAAGTGTGGTTAAAATGAGGATTCACCCCCTATTTATAGGCGTAGTAAGAATGGGACAAAAACGTCAAGTCGTGTCAGAGAATGCATCGCGACCGTTGAAAGGACAAGGTGGGACACGTGTCACACTCGCGAAAACCGAAGCGTGACTCATGGTATTCTTTTAACCTCCCGCATTTATTGCATTTGTCCGTTTATTCAGCGGTTTTCAAATATTGTACCCTTGATTTAAAATCAAAGCTACAATACTTGGGGGAGGGACATGTTCGTGTATGTGTCCGGATGACCCATGTCGGATGACATACGCCGAACGAATCACATTCGCGCCACCCGGTCCGGACCAAATGCATACATATAATAATAATAAAGCGCCTTGGAAAAGACCAAGACATGTACAGTGCCGCCGTCCCAGGTTTCATGGAATACACTCTTCAAGTACGCCGTCCCAGGTTTCACGGGATATGTCCAGCAAGTACATGCCCAGTGGCCTGTAGGTCACTGTGCATAGACCGGCTCCTTGTTTCCCTATAGTGTCAGGTATAGTAGAAACGCATAGTGACAGGTACAGTAGAAGTACAGTAATTGGGATACTATAAATATCCCAACACATTCAATACTCAGGCATTAACTTTTCTCCCTTCATTTATTACTCATATTTATTACTCTCATTCATTATACAACTCATCCGACTGGACAAACACTCATCCTCACACCGGAGCTTGGTCTTGGGATAAAACCCAAGGCGAGGCTAACATGTGTTACCTTTGTTTCAGGTTCACATAGCTCAGGACTCGGGCACATAGAACCAGGGGTAAGATTTTACCTCAACAGTCACTCAACACCGTATTTGTTTAGTCATCACGTTTTACTGTTTTAGATATTCACATATTAAGCTTTGTAACATTTTTTTGGTAAACAATCCCTCTGGTAATGCTTCGAGACCAGTTCCATACCTGACCATTATTCCATTTATCGCATACTAGGCAATTTTTGTGTGGATCGGCTTGATAAAGACGATGAAATTTGATTTTTAACAAAAAACTGCCTAACCAAAAGTCATGCCAAAAAGCAGTAGACTTGCCATCATTGACTTTCCTTGTAAGCGTATGGTAAGGAGTGACTCCATTAGAATGTAAGAAATTGATTGAAGAAGCAATATTAGACCAAGTGCCTTTGCGTATTAAGTGGGAGAAGAAACCTGAACCTCCATTGTAAGCACCATGAATAACATTAATGAGTTTTATGCATAAAGCATTTAGTCTTTATATTAGCATTATTGTTAAGTCTAGGGGTCATAGTGTTTATTCTAATAAGTATTAGCCGAATACAACTAGTTTCCTTATTTTGGTCTTGTTTTACAGCCGACATACAAGGCGGTTTGTTTTAGGATTCCCTCTCATTCTCTATAAATAGAGATGAGGGGGGGAAGGGTCTTGTACATCATTCTTTCAATACTAATCAAGGTCGATTAGGGTACTTACTTGTGCAAAGCTTCTCTTCTTCTTCTGTCAATATTGCTGTGTGTCATCTTCATGATCGGGATTATTCCGTTCTAGTTCTTGGGTTGTTGGTTGTGACTGAAAACCGACAAGTGGTATCAAGAGCTCGGTTGGAGCTCGGTTGGAGACTGAACATTTTTTTATTTTATTTTTTTTGTGTGGTCGACGATATAAACCAGGAAGGAGAGAAGATAAGGTTGTCTGTACTTCAAATAGTTCAATTGTTATTGAAGATAAGGCAAGTGGGGCTGGTATAATATTATTATACGAAGTATATTATACTAGTTAGTATTATTATTATTCAAACACAGACTTTAATAATTTTTGCACAAGGGACTTTGTTAGTTTGTGATTGTGAGGGTTTTTCACAAGGTTTAACAAATTAATAAAGGGATTAAAGAATGACGGGAGCCAAGTTTGAGATCGAGAAATTCGATGGAACTGGTGATTTCGGGTTATGGAGAGTCAAGATGCGTGCTTTATTAATCCAACATGGATGTGAAGCAGCTCTGGAGGTTTTACCCGCAAATATGGATGCTACAGCGAAAGCTGAGCTAAACAAGAAAGCTCACAGTGCCATGATTTTGTGTTTAGGTAACAAGGTACTGAGAGAGGTTACCGGGGAGACGACTGCAGCGGGGGTTTGGTCCAAGCTTGAGACTTTGTACATGACAAAGTCCTTGGCCAACAAGTTGTTCCTGAAGAAGAAGTTGTATACATTCTACATGCCGGCTGGACGTACGATTTCCGAGCATATAGATGAGTTCAACAAAATCGTTCTTGATTTAGCAAATATTGAGGTAAAATTCGAGGATGAAGATCTTGCTTTATTATTACTCACTTCTTTACCAGCATCATACGAACACTTTGTGGATACCTTGCTTTATGGACGGGAAGCTTTGACTTTGGAGGATGTGATGGCCACACTGAATTCAAAGGAAATCAAAGAAAGGTCTAAGGCGAAGGGGGATGATGGTGAAGGGTTATATGTGAGGGGAAGAACTGATCGCAGGAATTCGCATCAGTCTAGGGGAAAGTCAAGATCAAAGTCTCGAGGTGGAAGACTCAAGTGCTATATTTGCCAGTCTGAGGAGCACTTGAAGAGAAACTGTCCAAAGAATAATCGCAAGAAGTCAAATGGTTTCGTCAAGAAAGATGATCAGCCAAGCTCCAGTGGTTCGATTTATGACGGTTCTGAGGTGATGATGGTTATGAGTGCAGAGGCTCTGCTAGATTGGATCATGGATTCAGGAGGTTCATACCACATGACACCCAGGTTAGATTTATTTTTTGATTTTCTGGAATGCGATGGGGGCAGGGTACTGTTGGGTGACAACAGGGAGTGCAAGATCAGAGGTATTGGCAAGGTAAGGGTACAACTGAAAGATGGGTCAAGTTTTGTGTTACACAATGTCAGGTATATTCCTGAATTGAAAAGAAACTTGATATCGCTGGGAACTCTTGAAAAAGAGGGATATACCGTAAAAATGCAGTCGGGCAAAATCAAGGTGATTAATGGTTCCAGGGTTATTTTATCTGGAACCCGAAGGGATAATTGCGTATAACTCTTTGGATGGCCATGCAGTGGCGGGTGAGCTTAATGCTAGTGTTGAAGAAAAAGACAGTCTTGCGCAGGTTTGGCACAAAAGACTGGGACATATCAGTGAGGCGGGACTTCAGGTGCTAGAAAAGCAGGAGCTGTTTGGAAAGAAGAGTCTAGGTAAGCTTGATTTTTGTGAGAATTGTGTTCTGGGAAAGTCACATCGAGTCAGTTTCGGTGTAGGAAGGCACAATACTCAGGGAGTGATAGACTATGTTCATTCAGACTTATGGGGTCCGTCTCAGGTGGAATCATTGGGAGGTAAGAGGTATTTCTTATCTATTGTTGATGATTATTCCAGGAGGGTATGGGTTTATATTCTCAGGTTCAAACACGAAGCATTTGGAAAGTTCAAAGAGTGGAAGCAGTTAGTAAAAAATCAGACTGGAAGGACGGTTAAGAAGCTTAGGACAGATAATGGTCTTGAGTTCTGTAACCGGGAGTTTGAACAGTTGTGCACAGAGAGTGGGATTGCTAGACATTTGACAGTTGCCGGGACGCCGCAGCAGAATGGATTAGCAGAACGGATGAATAGAACTCTCATGGATAAGGTACGCTGTTTATTAATTCAGTCTGGATTGCCCAAGACCTTCTGGGCGGAAGCGACATGTACGGCCGCATATCTTATCAATAGGTCACCATCGACAGCGATTGAGAAAAAGACACCTATGGAGATGTGGTCGGGACATCCAAGTGATTATGGGATGTTGAGGATTTTCGGCTGTGTCGCATATTCACACATTAAACAAGGTAAGCTCGAGCCGGAGAGCGGTAAAATGCGTTCTTTTGGGGTATCCTGAAGGTGTGAAGGGGTACAGGCTATATAGGCTTGATAATGAATCACCTAAAATAGTCACTAGCAGGAACGTGGTCTTCAATGAAAGTGTCATGTACAAAGACACATTGAAGGATTCTGGTGCAGGTACTGATAAGTCTGTTGAGGAATTACAGGTTGAGGTGAAACTGCAAAGGTTAAATAATCATTCGCTTGAGGAAAATCAGACAGATGATCAGGAAGATGGCGATGATGAAGATGCAGGGGATCAGGATCATGATCAAAACACCGGATCTCACAGATTATCAGTTGGTTCGGGATAGAGAGCCAAGGACAAGAACGAAACCTTTGAGGTTTCGAGATGAGAGTAATATGGCTGCTTACGCGTTTGCTGCAGCAGAGGAAGAAGATACTCATGAACCATTGACATACCAGGAGGCAGTTGCTTGTGAAGATAGTTCTAAGTGGAAAGCTGCTATGGATGAAGAGATGGATTCTCTGAGGAAGAATAAGACCTATGACTTAGTAGATCATCCAGCTGGGCAAAAGCTGGTGAGCTGCAAATGGCTGTTCAAGATAAAGGAAGGGATTAAAGGTGTTCAAAAGCCTAGGTACAAGGCAAGGTTGGTGGCTCGTGGATTCACACAGAGGGCAGGTATTGACTATAATGAAGTATTTTCACCGGTAGTTCGACACACATCTATTCGGGTTATACTTGCATTAACTGCGTGTAGAGATTATGAGCTGGAGCAGCTTGATGTAAAGACGGCATTTTTACATGGGAATCTTGAAGAAGTGATCTACATGAGGCAGCCACCGGGATATGAACAAGGTAACAAGGTATGTTTGTTAAAGAAATCCCTTTATGGTTTGAAGCAGTCACCTAGGCAATGGTATAGGAGGTTTGATGAGTACATGCTGAGCAACGAGTTTAAGCGTAGCAGTTACGACAGCTGCGTATATTACAGGAGTTATGCACCAGGTGAGTATATCTATCTACTGTTATATGTAGACGATATGCTGATTGCTTGTAAAAGCAAGGCTGAGATTGGGTCTATCAAGTCTTTGCTTAATAAGGAGTTTGACATGAAAGAACTCGGGGAAGCAAAGAAGATTCTTGGTATGGAGATCATCAGGGATCGGAGTCGCAAGATTCTGAGGGTGTCACAATCCGGGTATGTTTCTAAGATTTTAAATAATTTTAGAATAGACAATGGGAAATCGGTTCAGATGCCATTGGGTGGGCACTTCAAGCTGTCGTTGAAGGATTGTCCGGTTAGGGATTGTGATGTTGAAAGGATGAGTAAGGTGCCGTATTCAAATGCGGTTGGGAGCTTAATGTACTTGATGGTGTGCACGAGGCCAGACATAGCGTATGCAGTAAGTGTTGTTAGCAGATATTTGGCGAATCCAGGTAAAAATCATTGGGAAGCAGTGAAGTGGATTTTGAAATATTTGCGGGGTACTGCAAACGTGGGTTTGGTGTTTGGGACAAATCATGGCAACCATGTGGACGTAACAGGTTTTGTTGATTCAGACTACGCAAAGGATCCGGATAAAGGTAGGTCGATCACAGGTTACGCGTTTTTAGTACAGGGATGTGTTGTAAGCTGGAAGGCAACGCTACAACACGTGGTGGCTCTTTCAACTACAGAGGCGGAGTATATGGCCCTTACGGAGGCTGTGAAGGAAGCTATTTGGCTAAGGGGACTCTTGGAAGAGTTGGGCGTGGAGCTTAACACTGTGGCAGTTAATTGTGATAATCAAGGCGCGATTCACTTATCGCGGAATCATGTTTTTCATGAAAGGACTAAGCACATCAATGTGCGTTATCACTTTATCAGAGAGGTCTTGGAAGCAAAGACGGTTGAAGTTCTGAAAGTGGGTACTGAACACAATGCTGCGGATGCCTTGACGAAGGTGGTACCTGGACACAAGTTTCAACACTGCTTGGAGTTGCTGAGCGTTGGTATAGGCTAATATAAAGCCTAAGGTGGAAATTGTTATGTTTAGTCTTTATATTAGCATTATTGTTAAGTCTAGGGGTCATAGTGTTTATTCTAATAAGTATTAGCCGAATACAACTAGTTTCCTTATTTTGGTCTTGTTTTACAGCCGACATACAAGGCGGTTTGTTTTAGGATTCCCTCTCATTCTCTATAAATAGAGATGAGAGGGGGAAGGGTCTTGTACATCATTCTTTCAATACTAATCAAGGATCGATTAGGGTACTTACTTGTGCAAAGCTTCTCTTCTTTTTCTGTCGATATTGCTGTGTGTGTCATCTTCATGATCGGGATTATTCCGTTCTAGTTCTTGGGTTGTTGGTTGTGACTGAATAACATTATTAATGAGTTTTACCCATAAAGCATTCCGGTTATGAACATAATGCCATCTCCATTTTTTAAGGAGAGATTGATTAAGAGCATTCAAGCTACCAATGTCGATCCCACCTTTTTGTTTAGAAGCGAGAACAGATTTCCATGCTTTCCATTTGTGCTTTACCGTATTGTCCTGAGAACCCCAGAAAAAATTGGACCGATTCAAGTTGCTTGTCTATTTGATATGGCATTAGAAACATTGACAAGTAATATGTACCAAGCGAACGAGAACTGATGTAATAATAATGGATCTCCCTCCAATCGATAGCATATTAGACTTCCACTTCGAGAGACGTTGCTTAAACTTGCCAATGATGAGGTTCCATGCCGCTACTCTAAGACATGTTTGCTGCTACAAGGAGACCCAAGTAGATGAATGGAAGGTTCTGTGCTTGACAACCCGTAATTGAGGCCAAGGTTTGCACATCAATGTAAGGAATCCCAACTCCGTATAGGGTGGACTTATGCAAATTTATTTGAAGACCATAAACTTTATGAAAACATTTGAGAAGATGAATTATCCATTGAATATTATCACGAGACCATTGTTAGAAGCTGGGTTAACGCAGCGTTAAGGGGGCTTTTTTATAAAAAAATAAAAAATAAAAAATTACATTTTCGGCCCTTGTCCTTTCAATACGATTTTTTTTTTCATTTGTGCCCCTTGTGTTTTATATACAATGGATAGATAATTTGACTTGATATAATTAGGTCGAAAAATAGAAATACATTAAATGTCAAATATAAATTACATTAAACTCATTAACGGAAATTAAAAACCAAACTACAACGATTAATAAAAACTATCATCTGAATCTGGGTAACCATCTTCAGAGGATTGGGAAGGTGTGAAAAAACCACACTCCCACCTTTGCCTGCGTTCTTCATCCTCCTTGGCTTCCCGCTCCAAACGAGCAGCTTCCTCTTCCCTTTCAATTGCTTCCATTTCCAGCAAGACTAGCATATCTGCCTCATCTTGCCTAAGTTGTTCCTCAGTTAACCTAAACGGATTTGGGTCTTCGTTGGCAACCAGTGGATTGTGCACCGGTTCATTTTTCGGTTGGAAAACCGGAAAGGTATGCTCTGGCAGAGTATGGAATTCTTCATTATCGCGAAATGGACTTGAAAACTGTTGTCCAAAATCCTTTTTGCGAGGTGGGCTTGGAAATTGTTGCCCGAAATCTTTTCTGGAAGACATTATGAATTAGAGATGTTTGGATCTAGAGTATTTGAGAAGTTTGGAATGTGTTTTTGTGTGACATGTGCTTCAGAAGCATGGGTATTTATAGGGTACAAATGCACACGTTTTATTAACGTGACTTTGAATTTTAATTGTTGTGACTAAGATACGTTAACGCAGCGTTATTATGGTGTACTTTAGTTTACGTTTGAATTTGAATAATATTCAGCGTTAACGCAGCGTTATTATGGTGTACTTTAGGTTACTTTTACTTTGAATATGATTTTAAAAATCAGATTCCAACGGCTACTTTAATGGCTAATTTCCACTATAAAAACCACCTTCAGAAGACTTCATTTTCTCACACTAATTTAAACACAAACACAATGGCTAACGAACCAGCAGAGGTGCAAAGGGCTATCCTCAACCGATTACGAACAGAACAAGAAAAAGAACTAAAACTTATTAACAGTTTGTTTGGCGAGATAACTCGTATTATGCTACAAATGCATAATCGTGCTCCGGAAATCGAAAGGCTGCATGAGTTGCCTCAAGACCATCCAGCTATCAGGGTCGGTCTAGAAACTCTACAAAGAACTAATGAAACATTAGTAGAACTTCATGTCGCATTGAAGATGGTTAGGGAGCAGGTGTTACAAGTGTGGGAGGAGAAATCGGATCTTATCGACAATTACAACTCTATATAAAATTTCGTATCGTATTTTAATGTTTTTTTTTTTAATTTCGCTGTAATTTTATTTTATTAAGTATGTAATGTTTTTTTTTTTTTAATTTCGCTGTAATTTTATTTTATTAAGTATGTAATGTTATGTTTTTAATGAATGTTATGTTGTTAAAAAATGAAGTAATTTATAAGTTAAGGGTTGAATTTGAAAATTTATGTGTAAAGGTGAGTTAAGGTGTGTTAAAACTGAGTTATTGTTGTGTGGGTTAAAGCTGAGTTAAGTTAAGGTGTGAAAAGGCTGACGTGACATGCCTTAAAATTTAAGGCTGAGTTAACTATTGTGAGTGGCCTAAGGGCACACACACGACGTAGCCTTAGATAAACCCATAAAACGGTGTATCTTATACACCAACCCAAATTGAAAGGGCATAGACGTCACACAATTTTAATACAGTAGCTTTTAAATCTTTGATCAACGGTAGATAAAACAAATGCTTGAAAATCAAATTTTGAAATTTTGGTGACAGCAAAGGGAAATAAAGAGATGGTTTATAGAAGGTAGTCTGTCACAAAATGAAAAAAGCAACACATGTCATCTATTAAGTTTAGTTACATAAAAGAGGGTTGGTGATGTATAAATAACCATAATGGCAAACCAACAAAATTGACAATTGATAACGTTCAGCTTACTACCACAATTATCTACATATAATTGAAGGCATCAAACATTGTTTTTTTGACTAGATTAACCCACATTGTGTATTATTGCTTTTTCATAATTGTAAAACACTTAAGTTCGATTTTAGGTTGATTTATATGTTACCAAGATGGTTTATATAAATCATGTAAACTAAGAATAAATGTTATAGTTCGGAAATGTTACCAATCATTTTGTATAAAATAATGTTCTGTTAAATGTATCATCAAAATCACACCCCTTGTTGCAAATGGGGGTGTCACAAGCAAACAGGATGTCTGAGAAGAAAACACTATCTTTTACATGAAATTTACATATATGGCATTGATTATGATTAAATTGTGAACATGGCTTCAACTAAATGACATTAAATCGGCAATTATTGCTTTTTACTACTCTTTACAAACCATAGTTGCTATAAATGGGAAAATAATTGGAGTACACAAGTTTAAAAGCTCATAAATATGTGGTAGATACCGAAATATTGCATTATTTATTGTATAATTTAGATTCAATTTGTCAATCATTATGCTAGGCTGTGTCTTATTTTTTGTGTTGTTGGGTGGTGTCAATCATGCCTCTGAAAAAACCCCATACCTCTCAACCCATCAATAATATCATTCCACCTCATTCATACTTTTTTCATACCTCCCAACCATTTTTTAGTGGCAACTATGACTTTTTCATACCTCCCAACTAATTTTATTTTATTTTTTATTTTCATAAATTATATTAAACAATTTAATAAAAACATAATATTTCATTAATAATTAAAATAACATTACATAATACTTAAAAAAAACATACATAATTATATCTAAAAATCGCTAGGCCATCCATATTTCTCCGCGTACTCACGTTTTTTGGCAATAGCGAATTCTCGCATAACCGGATTGGTTATGTGTTCGTGCGGCTCGTTATAGAATTTCATCGCCCGAAGCATAGCCTTTTCGTTAGCGTTAGCGAGTTGTGCCGACATCAACTGTTCGGACAATTCATCCTTTGCACGTTTTTTTTCCATCGCCTCATCCAACGCTAGTGATTTCTTTGCAGTATAGTTCTCAATAAACTCAGCAACACTATTCTTTGTCAACGACTCGCTAGCGGTCTTTTTCCCCTTTTTTTTTGATAAAGGAGTCATGTCGTCATTTAGATCCGGAATAACAGTCTCAACATTGTCATTGCTTCCGGACTCATAGTAGCTAGATTCCGACGACTTTCTTCGTTTGTCGGAATGAGAAGTCGAAGATACTTTTTCAAAACATGGTTGTTCCAACCATTTCGGTTCTCCCTTAACAACCTTCCACGCTTCAATATGAGTAAAGGAATTGCCCTTATTTTTCTTATCATAATCGGCCATGGCGTTATGCATGACGTTGACATCGTCACACCCACTCTCACGAATGCGATTCTACAATTATAAAAGTATATAAATTAACACAAGTATATAGTTTGAAAATTACTTGTTGGATGTATAGCCCGTTAAAGACACCTATTGCGTGATTCATATTTTTCCACTTCGTGTTCAAGCTATGATGAGTTCGCTTAGTATCTTTAATGGTGGCCTTGAAATGCTCTAAAATTCTTGCCCAAAACTTATCTCTACCTTGTTCATTCCTGACTTTTTTACATGTCGAGATATGAATCCACGATTTAGCCAAAGCAACCTCTTCGACCGACGTCCAAGGCTTTTTATCCGCTTTACTTTTCACTTTAACGACTTGAACATCTTCATCTAGTATATAATTAGAACATATAAAATTATAACGTATAAAAAAATTATAACAAGTAAAATTATAACGTATAAAAAAATTATAACAAGTAAAATTATAACGTATAAAAATAAAATATATACCAATTTGAGTTTGTGGTTGCGTTTCGGGAACAATCTCAACATCATCATCTTCTTGATCATATAGAGGTAGTTCGCGTTCCACACTTGGTTCATGATGCGAAGGACCTTCACGGTAGTCACCAAACGGGTTGAAGTCACTCGTCATTGATATATTATATTGGCTCGGATTCATCGGTGGTGGGGGTTGGGTATAATATTGTTGTTGAAGGTATTGTGGATTAATCGGTGGTGGAGGTTGGGGATAGTAGCCCGATTGAGGGTATTGTTGATTCATCGGTGAAACTTGCGGACGAAAGCCCCGACCACGACCTCTTGTTGACGATGAAACACCTCTTGACTTTCTTTGATCCATGCTACAATTTTTTTTTTAAGTATGAGATATAGAAGTTTTTTTTTTTTTTTTTTGATCCATGCTAAAATGTTCATCTAATATATATAGGGTTTTTTTTTTTTTTTTTTTTTTGCCCAACGCTCCTCTCAAACGGTAAGTTTTTGCAACGTTCGAAATAATAAATGTAGGATGCCGTTGAATCATAAAATGCCGCCCAGCTATGCCGATGAGCCAAACCGCCTAGGTGGCAGCGGTGTTCACCGCCGATTTGGGCCATGCCGATGGCCAAACCGCTTCCACTGCCACCATCCTAAGAGAGTGCTCGATGTGGAAGAGGCATAGGGCTCGCCATAGGCGTAAAACGGTGCCTCTTACGTCGCCAATCACACCGTCTCTCGCGTTATAGGCCCACCATAAGGATCAAGTCATGTTCATAATGACTCTTATCCGATTTATCTTTCTTTTTCTTTTGACTTATTCTTGTGTTTGTGTGAGTTTTTATGGGTGTCTTCTTCTTCTTGTTGTTGTGCGTGTGTTTAACTATGTATCGAGGCACAACGAAGATGTATCTTGTTTTTTAACAACACAATCCTTTTGAACGAAGTATGTGGGAAGTTTAATGTAGTTTAAGAGTGTTATTTTACAAAATTTAAAAGGATGCTGAATATAAGTTTAACTCGTGTAAAGGTTAATGTATTATTTTCTAATAAGTAGTTTGAGGATGTTAATTTACAAAATTTTAAAAGAAATTAAAATGTTAGGTTTAAATAGTTTAAAGGTAATTTATGATTTGCTAAACTTAAAGGATTATTTATGCAATGTTTACTAAGTTAAAGGGTTGTTTGTAAAGTCACATTTGGTAAATGTTAACAGTAACTACACTAAAAAATAAGACGAACAATTGTGGATATTATTACTCATATAAATGGTGATAATAATAAGGGTATGTTTTGTGCTATGGGCTAGGGTTGGGGTTGAGTTAGAGCTGGGGCTGGGGCTGAGGCCTATATTATGGGGTTGGGGCTGAGGCTTATATTATAAGATGCAAGCTGAAGTTTATATTTTTGTAAAACTATTGGACGAATTAGTTAGAGCTTAAGCTTATTAATGTAAGATCACGTAAAAATACATCAAATTAAATTCACACATATTTTCAGCTTTTACGTGATAATTCATTATACTTTTAAGGGTATTTAAGTTATTTAATTAGTCATAACCCCTGTAAGCTCATTTCTATGGCTATGTTTGGCATAGAGCTTATGAGAACTTATTGGGGCTTGGGCTTATAAAATAAGTCTCGTTTGTCATACGGGTTTATGAAGGATTATGGCTTACAAAATAAGTCATAATCCTCCATAGGCCTAAACCCATAGAAATTGCCTTATAGGGGCTTATGGCTAGTTAAATAACTTAAATACCCTTAAAAATATAATAGATTATCACGCAAAAGCCGAATATATATGTGAACTTAATTTGATGTATTTTTTTCGATTTTACATTAATAAGCTTCGGCTCCAACTAATTTGCCAAACAGCTTTATAAAAATATGAACTCCATCTTTCGGCTTATAATACAAGCCCTAGCCCCAGCCCATTTTACCAAACATACCCTATGAGCTTGGGCTTATAGATGCTTGTGAATAAGGTATAAGCCTCCATAAGTCTGTGTGACAAACGAGACTTGTTTTATAAGCTGACTTACTTTAAAAGCCTAAGCCCCTATAAGCTTTTCACCAAACATAGCCTAAGAGTGTACGATGCAATGCCAAATCACACGTCATTAGGTTTCTTTGCTCAATAGCGTCGTCGTTTCGGCACCCCGTCCCCCGCCATATGCTCGCCGTTCGTCCCCTCGTCAGACCATTCACGGCCGTTGTTTGGATTTTCTTAATTAGTTATTTATTTTTTGTAAGTAAGTGGAGTATTTTTGATGTTTGTGTTATGGGACATACATACATCAATAATAGTTATAGCTGTAAATGATATTTTAGTTATTGCAGTTTTATTGAATGTGTACTAAAATGACACACCAATAACGGATCGGTGCACGATTGTAGCTGGCTCTTAGTATGGTAGTACTAAAATGCATTGTAAAACTGGTGTGAGTATGGTCCCCATTGTTTAATTTTGGTACTTAGTAGGGATGTATGAGTAAATATTAGAAAAGTAGAGAGGTATGTTTTTACATCCACGAAAAATACCGGTACTAAATAATTCTTTTTTCATGAATCAAAATGGACAATAACCGTTGGTCCGATGACTATCACGGTAATTCAGTTCCAACCTAACCAATTGTCACTATTCTCATTTTACTTGAACGGATTCAAAATATAATAATACAAAATTAACCCAGTGAAATCAGTTGAAATAAAATAATATTTTAGGGGCTGTTTGTTTTGAGGGTTTGGATTTGGTTTTAAGTTGATGTGACAAGAATGATATGTTTGGTTTAACTTTTTAATAAAGGGAATGATTGGTGGAATGAAAAATTGAGGGGCCGTTTGGTTTGTTGCTAGAAATTACAATGAGTATCGGATTTGGTATGGATTGAAAGAAATAAGGGTGCGTTTGGTTCGTAAGTGGGATTGGAATTGGATTCGGATTTGAGAAAGGTTTGAAAGATGTGAGAAAGATTTGAGAAAAAAGTAGGAGAGAGAAAATATATTATTAAATATAATTATATATAATTTATTAAATTTTATATTGTATTTAAATATTATATTATAATAAATAGTAAACTACAAAATACATCCCTGTAGTTTACACTTTTTGACACATTACATCCCTGTCAGAAACTATTTGCAATATACATCCCCCGTTAGGCAAACGTTTGCCACATTACATCCCTGAGGACTAACGACGCAAATATTTTTTCGTTAAGTGCTGACGGGAGTCTAACGGAGGGTTATTTTGGTCGTTTTACCTATAAGAGAGATGTATTTTGCAGATAACTTTTCCTAGATGGATGTATTTTGCAAATAACTTTTATACATTAGTTTTTTTTAATTATTATTATTATTATTTTTTTTTTTATTTTTTTTTATTTTTTTAATATAACATCACTTCATTAGAAACATATAGGATTTACAAGAAGTTAGTAGGGAGCCGAGATACTAATTGGGCTCTCACTCCTCTAGCAATAGAAAAGCTAATCCTACTAAAAATATGAGCAGCAGCATGTGCTCCAATATCTTGAGTTGTCGAAAACTTTCGAATACGCTTCAACAAAGTTACAGCGTCTTTTTCAAGTTCCCCAAAAGAAGAGAAAGAGAAGGGGAGGAACCCATATCCCATACCTGCGCACTTAGCCCCATACTTGACGCGTTTACGTTGTGCAGCTTCAATCACCACACGACCCGGTACGAAATCAACCATACCGGTTTGCGTCAAGGGCGATGATCCAGTCAAATCAACACATACATCAAGGCCTCCATCCCACGAGTAGAGCAACACATCAGCAGGACGTAAAGATTGGTCCCTTTCACCACTAAGTCCAATGTCAACCTCTTTACGAGCCGAAACCCCGGATCGAGAACATATGTCAACAAGAACATCACGTACCATGTTATGCCGATGTTTAATACCAATAATACCAGCACAAGATACAGCATGGTCCCCATAAATATCACCAGCAAAGACCCTGGAACAGGCTGAGCACGGCATCTGAACAGAAAATAGGGGGACACCAAGCCGATAACATAACACGCAACGATAGGTCCTGGCGTTCATAGTCTGTCCCAACCCAGATATCGGAACAACCCTAAGCCAGTCCGAAGTGTAGTCCTCCATTTGCGATTTCCACAACGTCATCTGTCGAGTAGATAAAGAAAATGTAGATTCGGCAGTTCGGGTAACACGTGTGAAATGTATATCTGCCAGTTTCTTCATGAGTTTGGGGGCAGCTATCTCACACGAATTACTCAAAAGGTCAATCTCCATTTTCACATTAAAAGCACACAAGGCATCATCAAAGGAAGGCCCAGGGGTTACGATACCAGAATGTCGAAGCAACATAGTCTGCAGGCTAGCCGATTGAAGTCTAGACGCAAGAAATGCATAGTTCAAGACATCACCTGCAGAATATACACTAAGCCCCCCGAATGCAAAGGGTAATGTAGCAAGTCTCCATTGCCAATCACCAAAACCAGGCCCCGAAGCAGTAACAATACGCTCTAGAGTAGAGCGAAGAGCATCATCAAAAGAAATCCGAGCACGTTTAAAGACCCGAGGAGAGCACAAGATACAACATTTTTATCTGTGCTCGTCTTACATTTTTATTTTACGCTGTCTTACATTTTCAACCATTTTTATCTGTGCTCGTCCCTTTTTTTACATTTTTATCCGTTTTTTACGTTCTAGTCCGTTTTTCTACTTTTTCGTACATTTTTTTACGTTTTTGTCTGTATTTTTTACCTTTTTTTTCCGTATTTTTTTACGTTTTAGTCTATTTCTATACTTTTCTTACGTTTCGTCCGTTTTTCTTACGTTTTTTTCCGCTTTTGTCCGTTATTCTTACATTTTTTCCGTTTTCATACGTTTTTGTCCGTTTTTATACGTTTTCGCCCGTTTTCATTATTCTTTTTTATCCGTTTTTTATATATTTTTGTTTTTCTTTTTCTTTTTCTTATGTTTTTTTCCGTTTTCCTAAGTTTTATCCCTTTTTTTTCCCGATTTTTTTTTGTTCGAATTAAAAAAAAAAAAAAAAAAAAAAAAAAAAAAAAAAAAAAATTATTTAATTTTTTTGTCCGAATTTGTCACTAAAAATTTGAACTTTTTTTTTAAATTTTTTTGTCCGAATTTGTCAAAAAAATTTTGAACTTTTTTTTTTAAATTTTTTTGTCCGAATTTGTCAAAAAAAAATTGACAAAAATTTTGACAAATTCGGACCGAAAAAAAAAAAAAAAAAAAAAAAAAGTTCAAAATTTTTGTCAAAATTTTTTTGACAAATTCGGACAAAAAAATTAAAAAAAAAAAAATTCAAAATTTTTGTCAAAATTTTTTTGACAAATTCGGACAAAAAAATTAAAAAAAAAGTTCAAAATTTTTGTGATAAATTCGGACAAAAAAAAAAAAAAAAAAAGTTCAAAATTTTTGTCTAAATTTTTTTGACAAATTCGGGGAAAAAAAATAATAATAAAAAAGACAAGAATTTTGAACTTTTTTATTTTTTTTTTAAAAATTCGAACAAAAAAAAGTCGGAAAAAAACGGATAAAACCTAGGAAAACGAAAAAAACGTAAGAAAAATGAACTAAAACGTATGAAAAAGGACAAAAACGTATAAAAACGGACAAAAACGTATGAAAACGGAAAAAATGTAAGAATAACGGACGAAAACGGAAAAAAACTCAAGAAAAACGGACGAAACGTAAGAAAAGTATAGAAATAGATTAAGACGTAAAAAAATACGGAAAAAACGTAAAAAAATACAGACAAAAACGTAAAAAAATATACGAAAAAGTAGAAAAACGGACTAGAACGTAAAAAACGGATAATAATGTAAAAAAATGGACGAGCACAGATAAAAATGGTTGAAAACGTAAGACGGCGTAGTATAATAATAATAATAATAATAATAATAATAATAATAATAATAATAATAATTATTAAAAAAAAAACTAAAGTATAAAAGTTATTTGCAAAATACATCCCTCTTGTAAAAGTTATCTGCAAAATACATCCCTCTTATAGGTAAAAAGACAAAAATAACCATCCGTTAGACTCCCGTTAACACTTAACGAAAAAATATTTGCGTCGTTAGTCCTCAGGGATGTAATGTGGCAAACGTTTGCCTAACGGGGGATGTATATTGCCAATAGTTTCTGACAGGGATGTAATGTGCCAAAAGGTGTAAACCACAGGGATGTATTTTGCAGTTTACTCTATAATAAATAAGTTAAGAATGTGAGAGGAAAAAAAGTGGAGCCCGCAGGTTTCAAGTTAAAACCACCCAGTTAAGCTAGGAATGAGTTTTGATTCCTTCATTCCCAAATTGTGGGCCCGAATACAAACCAAACAAAGGTTTTAATTTTTCTTTTGGTGATACCCTACCAAAAGCGTCAACCAAACACACCCTAAAAATTGAATGATAGTATTAATGTTGTTTGTTTCATAAAATGTAATTAAGGGTGCGTTTGGTTCGTAGATGGAATTAGAATCGGATTTGGATTTGGGATTGGTTTGATAGAAATTGAAGTGAGAGAGAATAAATAATTAATTAAAAGTAAATATAATTTATATGTTGATAATGAGTTTTAAAAATGTTATTCGGAAATATTTGAAGAAAGAAAAAGATAAATGTGATGCAATGTGTGGTTGAGGATAACCCATAATGCAAAATTGTCAGTTGTGACAGAGGATTCATTCGACACCCCTCAAAATATTGTGGAATGATAATTTGGGTCAAACCCTTTACTTCATTCCAAAATGATGAAACCAAACGGCTGATTCAAGTGATCATTCCATTCTTTTATGTCAAAAGGTGCATACCAAACAGCACCTAAGAATTTGAAATTGGAGTTGATATAGGAGAGAGAAAAATAATAATAATTAATTAAAAAAACATATTTTAAAAGTTTTTTTTTTATATTATTTGAAGATTTAAATGAAATTAAAAGTTATAAAATAATAATATATTAATTATATAAAAATAATGTGTTGTTATGATTAAATAGGACAAACTGAAATCATCACATTTATTTCTCAAACCAAGCCCCCACGATAGGATTTAAGGGTGTGTTTGGTTCGTAAGTGGGATTGGAATTGGATTCGAATTTGGGAAAGGTTTGAAAGAAATAAATGAGAGAGAAAAATATAATTAATATAAAAATACAATAATTTTAGAATTTGTTATAAAAGATTGATTATTAAATTAATAGTTAAATAATGAAATAAATAGAAAGAATGCAGAAAATTTATGGTGGAGAATTGTCGACTAAAAAAACTTGCGGTGGAGAATTGTGGATTAAGAAAAAAATACAGTGACACCCACCATGTTGGTATGGAATCAGATTTTAAGAAACATTCCTTTCCACCACACCTATAGACATATACCAAACAATTAATTAGGTATATGATTACATTCCCTCATTTCAAAACCCGGATAACAAACGCACCCTAAAAACGGTGAAATTTTGGAATCATTTACTGTACATCAAAGGAATCAGTAGATGCCAAACGATTGTTTTAAGTCGCAAATCCTAATCTTTCATTCAATTCCCTTAAACCAAACTGCACCTGATAGTATATTAATTAAGTGGGTATGGGGTGTGTTTGATTATTTTGGTCGGGCATTTTTTTTATCTCTTGTATATGTAGTGCCCTTTTAATTTTATTTCATCTTATATATTATTTTACTATTTAAATAAATTTTTTTATTTAAAATTTATTATAGAATACATTTAAATATATATAATTTCTCTCTCCTATACCCACCTCAAATTCAAATTCTATACCAAATCCAAATCTTAATCTATACCCACTTACAAACCAAACGGACCCTTATTGATTGAGTTTTGTAATGATATCAGGTTTGTCTTTAACTCTGTAAGCAAAATAGTAATTACTCCTCTGTTATGTAAGTATTTTTGTGTACGAAAGAGACTGATATGTTGTGTTATGATTGTTAGTTTATGGACATAAATTAATAGACGTATATTAAGATCGAACTCGAGACCACGGGATTGCACACTTTACGTATGCGAATTAAAGATTAGTAATTTTATATAAAAGGTTATATTTAATTATTAATTACACAAAATGAATAACGACCGTTAGTGATTAACGAAAAATTGACTAACGACTGTTAAATAGAAAAGGAAAGGACTAGAGTGAAAATTGGAAGTCAAGAAGGATCCGGAAACCCTTCTTGTGGGCTTGATCGATCGGCTAAGCGTTGGGGAAACCCAATCCTTATCCAACTTGCTCTCCAAGTTTCTCTTAGTATATAAACAAGGCTTAGGGTCATTATTTGTTATCTCTTGTATACACAATAACCCTAAAAATTGTTTTTCTTTCTCTTTTCTTGGTATTCGGCCGAACACAAACCCTCAAGGGTGTTCGACTTTTGTTTTGCCAAAAACAAAATTGTTTTGTGTTTTCTTTAACTAGCATTAGCTTTAATTCGTTAATAGTACGTGTGTACAAGAACGTGGTACAAACATACTTTTGTTTGTATCTTGGATTGAATTGCAAAAAGGTAAATGGCAATTCTTATAATCCACATAAACCCTAATTAGGGTTAATCTTGATTGATTGTTGAAGATTGCAAAAGAAGTACGCATACTATTTACTTTTTGGCTAGTTAATTACAATTATATGTTCCTTACGCTTCCGCATTAATTTGATGTTATTAAATTACAATAGTGGCATCACGAGCCTTGGATAATTTGTAATTAATTACCGAAACATGTAAAAAACAAATAATTGTTATGTGTTTATTTATATATGTCGAATTTTAGGGTTTTAAATTCGTAACCCTAATTGTTTTTAGGGAGGGCCGATTGCCCTATTTTAATAAAAAAAAATGTTTTGTTATTAATTGAATTAGGAACCCTATGATTGCATGATATAATTACGTGTTAATTTTATGCGACCTTGTAACAACGTGATATAATTTTTATGTGAAATCCATGATAAAACATGCATGTTTGTCATGGATTATTGTCTATAAGATTTAATTGTTAAGATTATTTGAGTTTAATTGTTAAGATTTATGCACATGTATTGTTTTTATAAATCTTGAATTGGGGAAGACCTCAATAAAATTAATTAATCAATTATGTGCAATATGCCATATGTTTTAGCTATGATTTACGCAATTGATTCGTCAATGCATGTGATTCACTTGCCTTTGCAAGTAAGGGCTGTGAAAACTTATTTTAGAGGTTACTAACAATAAGTTTTGTGATCGTTTATGGACTCTAGGTTGTTACACCTTTGATCTAGGATTTTGTCTATGACTAGCATGATGATAATATTGGCGGAATATTCAAATGAAAGAAACAATATTATCACAACAAGGTTTTGCCAAACTTTCTCTTTTGTTATAAAATCAGCCCCAATACTACTTGATCAATAGCAGTACGATTACACTCTAATCAGGGATCGAAGATCCTTGAGGCTAAACAAACATAACAACGTCAGACCCCATGTCTGATGTTCCCACACACACTCACTATTTGATGTTTTACATTTTAACACATTTCTGTGTTTAAATTCTAAGCATACTAAACACTTGTAAAACATATTGGTGTTCACATAGTGACACAGTGACACACGCTTTTATCTAAGGGTGTGATCTCCTTTTTATAGAAGAAAGGAGATCATTACAAAATTGATAAGCTTTTATCTACTACTTGCTTGTTATGTGTGAGTCATTAAGATATAACATGTATCTTATTTTACAACTTTGTTGACTGAACAAATATCTAGATATTATCTAAGGATAATATCTTCTTCATCCTTATCCATCCAGCAGCAGTATGACTCACTGATCAGCAGCAGCTTCGTTTGTACTACCAGCAGGAACAGATACACTACCAGCAGGAACGGATACACTACCAGCAGGAATGGATACACTACCAGCAGGAATGGATACACTACCAGCAGGAACAGACCAGCAGAAACAGATACACTACCAGCAGGAACAGACCAGCAGTAGAATCTACTTAGCGTATTTTGCTTATCATTTCAGTATACTTCATGTTTCATTCTTCTTGTTCTGTGATCATCAAATCTATGAAAATATAATTCCCAACAAGGGCCATAGTTAATATATGCATTATTTAACCTAGAATTGATTATTAATAGGGTTTATACAATAAGTTTGCATGCGGCTACTTGTTTTACACATATTAATTGTTACGTTATGTGCGCATTGTTTAGTTGTTTATTTTTTATTGTTACTTGTTTTGTTTATTTTTGTTTGAAATGTTGTAAACAAAAGGGTAATTTTGAATAGAAAAATAAATTGGACTAATCAATGGTGAAATATGATTTTGTTTTTAAGAGTTAAATTTTCAATAGTTTAATTGAGTGATGAGTTTTATACAAATAGTAAGAACGGCTTACCCAATTTTGAAAAACTATAAGAGGGGTATAAGGAGGGTACGCATTAAATTGTGACCTTAAAGAAACGGGTTTTTAATAGCTTTATTCTAACCTTAGTTTCTCCGCTCATTTGTGCGTCAAATTGGAGCTACCTAGTACGACTATTTTATGTACAAAATCATCTTAAGGGTGAATTAGCCTTTAATTCCATGCGCCACTTTGTGGTAATTATCAGAAACACTAAGTCTTTGAACTTATGGAAAAGTACGATATAATGGACGATAATTAAAGGTAATTATTTGATTGGTGAACCCAATACCTCAATCAAAACTTTGTTAATTTAATCTTAGTGAATTGGTTAATAAAAAGTTTTATTAAAACCTACGTTATAGTTGTATGCATGCTTCTTCATACATAATTTTGATTACATACATAAAAAATAAGTATTTTTAAATTTAAGTTTATGCCATCTAATTATAAGGAACACTTGAAGTTTCAATTTAGCCTAAGTGAGACTTTAGCTAGATTGTAATGACAAAGTAAATTTCATGATTACGTGAGACGTACATGAGAATTTTCAGTTTCTAAATTAGATGACTTAATTGAGTTGTTAGTGAGACCTAGAACTCAAGGCATAAGATGGGGATAAAACATGTTTACAATGCAACTAAGTTTGGCAAATGTAAATCTTATAATGATCTAGGAATTGCAATATGAGATTGTCAATTATTGTTCAACAATTACCTTGTTGAATACTATCATTACTAGCAGATCAACTAATGTAATGGTACTATGTCAATTAGGATCATAGCTTTAAGAAAATTCTATGGTTTATATGAATATTTACCAATGGGTATTTAATTTTCTTAAAGATTTAATTATCGAAAATACTAAAATTGAATTTTGTAAATTCTTTTAAAGGTATTAATGCAACGTTAAACCGTAAACGTAGTTTGGGCTTTGGTAAATAGATCTAGTTATGTTTTCAAACAAATGTTTGATTAAGAAAAATTTACTTAAAAGACAAACGAAATCTTCTTTCCATGAAAAAAGAGTGAGACACAATCCTATTCTTTTTCATAAATGAGAAAGGTATGATAGGAACATTAGAATTGTCTAAATTGTAATATATAACTCATAGTATTGAATTCTTTTGTAACAAATATGATATTTGGTTAATTGAAAAATTATGAGTTATTTAATTAGAAGCTAGACTAATTACCGCAAAAGGTAGTAAAGGCAAACTAGGATATTTTATCTAGTCATTGTTGCTTTAACCCTTTAGATGTGCTACATACCATTGTAGGGATGGTAGACCTATTAAGGAAGAAATTGCATGCTCAATTTTCAAGTTAATAGCATTGATGGATAGTCCATTATCTAAGTAGTAGAATACACTCTTTTATTACATAAGTAATTGTTACGTATGGGTTTTCTCAAAGATGTAGGAAAGTAAATAGCACACTATTTTCTTTCATTGGTTAATGAAACACTTACAATGTTGTCTGTTAGTGCAAATATTACGATATTTAATCTATACAGTCTCGTTTGTTTTGATTGATGACAAACATGTAACTTGATACATAACGTAAAATTTACAAGTTACTTGTAATCATATTTTGTCTCAACATACATTCAACACCTCAAGTCCTCGTATGCTACAACACAGGTTCATACATGTTTGTTATGTGGCATTATGATCAATCCCCTTAACAAATCATTTAGAATGTTTAAAATACGTTTAGAGTCATTAAATATTTTAATATATTAACCATTCTATTTCGAACCACATTTTACAGTTTGCATTAAGTACTAAAGTTTACTTACACTTGACAAAATACATTTTAGTTTGACAAGCACTTAAAATAGACATTTTCTTGAACTAGTTACATTTAGACATTTGTCTAAACTAGTTACAATTCATTTTACAAGTTAACTTTCCTATACACTTAAGTAAAAAAGAAAATTGGTATCAGAGCCTCATGGCTCTTATTTTCAAAACAAATTTAAAATGAAGTATGATCCATGTATCAAATTATCATTGAATCGGAATATAATATGAAAAATGTTTCGCTAATTATACTTAGAAATTTTGTTGTTAAATGTTACTTTGTATACAAGCTTGAAGGTTTCTGTAATATCCCGTAAAATTTCCCACCTAATTATAAACGATTAATGAAAGTAATCTATCTTCACGATTTAATTAACCATTTTTACGGACTAAATTTTTGCTTTTATTCAACTATGTTAACCTAAACGTCGTAACACGTTCTCACATTCTTTATGTCACCCTCCTTTGTGCGAACTTTGATAGTCTAAAAATCGCGAAGATTACATAAAGCAAATTAATGTTTAATACTTAACGTTTATACGTTTCGTCAATTAACCAAACGCGATCAAATACATTCCCGGGCTCACGAAAATTTTCACAAATACTCAGTAACTATATCGGGCCTCGACCCAATACCCAAATGGACTGCTAGATTCATTGGGCCTCAGCCCAATAATTCTACAAACCGGACGCACCAAATGGACCCTTATTATTTTCTTCTCCTTCTTTTCTTTTTGGGCCAGCCCACGAAACAAACCCAACTCAACTTATATAATCCTAACTATAAACTCAACGAGGGACATTTGTTTTGCCACAGTTTCTCTCGATTAGACTTAACAACCATGTTATTATCTCGCACGACTCAATTCTCAACCCGGCTGAGAATCGAGTGTGACAAACCATTTAACTTAACTCGATCGATTGCTTATTTAAAAACTTCCAAAGCTCGGCTCACTTATCAATTGTTTGAACTAAACTCAAAATTGAGTTTAGTCTAAGTAACATATTTCGTTCGACCTACAAACGACTCCACACGACCCTTATTGACACTTAGTCACGATTCTATTATTTAGCTTGACCCACAAAGGACACCATCGAAGTCACTAAAATCCTTAAACTCACATTTTTGTTTTCTTTGCTTGTTGTGAGCGTCGGCCAAACGATCCACAAATAACCATCATTTGGCCAACTTACACACTCAAGTCATCCCACAAAATTTAAAACTAACACGTTTTGAAGATATTGTTGATCTTTCAAATACACCAAACAAAAGCAAACAAACAAGGCATGATTCATATTTTTTCTTTCTTCTGCTCGAACACAACCACAAGGACCAACATTACAAATTCATTTGTCTCTTCCTTTTGGTTCTTAATGCCGACTAACCAATTAAATGCTACAATCATTTGGCTAACTTACACACACCACTAACTTCATAATTTCTTTCCCACTTGATTCATTTTGAACTCCACGTGCTACAAACCAAACCGACTCTTGATATTTCATGGTAATCGATTTCTAGACAAGAAAGAACAAGACAAAGAAAACCATGATTGTGATATTCCCCTCTTACACACTCAACCTTACTTACACATTAAATTCTCACGCCACAACAAAACAAAGACTTGAGTACGTGAGCTAACTCCAAATGAAACCACTTGCAAGTTGCAACTTGCATTTCTTTGGCTTATATATATACGTATACCAGAAGTAAATCACATGTAATTCACAAACCTCTTCAAGGTTTTCTTCCTTTCATACGCACACACTCATGCTCACCTCAAAAACATTTCAAGCCCTTTGTTCTCCTTTGGTGCTATACGAGAGGAAACTAGACCATTTCAAGAGTGTTTGTTCGGCTTATTAAATACCGAATGGATAGCTAACTCATCTCTTACTTACCCGCATGCACTCCCATGCTCACACAACTCTCTCTAAGGATCTATAACTCAGTTTAGATAAGCCCTTGAAGACCAGAAACAACTCAGTTTAAGCTCACTTGAAACGTATTGCAAGTTGGAGTTTATTTCGTGATCGAGTTCATTCATTCGAGCAAGCCAAGGAGTCCTCAGCTGTCCAAGTTCCCTCCTACTCAGTCCTACTTCATTTTAAGGTGATTGTAAGTCCCTCAGAAACTCAGTTTCGATTCGTTTCAACTTATGTGTCATTATGTTTCATTTCGTGTATTCAACACTCGAACGTATACACTTCATTCATTTATTTTTACGTGTACTTGTAATCCCTCAACACCAAAACTTGTTCCATCTCATTCTTGAGATGCCAAAGTTCATATATAAACACTCACATCACTCCCATGCATTTATTTCATACGTTTTCGAGACCCATTTTGATCTAGCATTACACGTACTAAGCATATAACCAAAAGACTTAGAATTTTTCTAAGTCTTTTAACACAAAAATCACCCAACTCGTCACATTGATGGCCTAGTATTTTCGAATTCACACAAAGAACCCACCAATATTTTGACTCATATCGAAAGACCACATGGCTAGCTACAACTTTCGTATTTTGACTTCGACATTTTAAGCACAACACGACACTTTAAAGGGTTCACTTAATAAGCTACTCGACTGGGTAAATAGGACTTTGTTAAAAATATTGTGTTTTTTTTTTTTTTTTTAGTTTCAAAACTGCTCGACCAGCCCCCAAGACAACCAATTTAATTCGTATTTATAAACATAAGAAACGAATATTTTTGCATAAGTCGAACCACCACCTAGCTAACTACATGTTTCATGTTTTAAGTTCTTCCTCATAACCTCAATAACATGTTCGAAACGACTCAAACTGATCGCCCCTCGCTAGAGTTATAACACTTAAATAGTTTTTTTCCAGAAATTAATATTTCGAATTGGGCTTACTCAAGGCCCACTAAGAGTTAGCGATCTATAAGCCCAACATGCCCATATGAAACATTTTTAGAATCACAAAAATAGCCCAAGTCCAGGCCCAAAAGTATTTTCATGCCCTCGCCTCCAAATTTCTTAACGGGCCTTGTTCTAATTCGTTTTAAGGCCCAATAACTGGATTTTAAACATTCTGGTCAAACAAGCAATTGACTTAAGCTTTAATAAGCCTAAAATAAGCTTCTGAAATTTTTGTAGAATTTTTCCACAAGTTTCTATGCAAAAAGGACTAACTTTGCAACTAGTTTCACTTTGAGGGGCCAAAACTGCCAACTTTGTAAAAACAAGTTCTGAAACAGTAAAAACAGTATTTTTGGGATAGAAAATGACTTTATAAAAAAGTATAAGCCCAGATTGTCAATTGGGTTAATTTTGGGTCAAAAATGTAATTTTTATAAACTAGGGACTAACGATGCAACGCAAACCCCGTTAGGGTATAAAGTGTAAAAATAGCAAAAGTTCAAGGGTAAACAGAAACATTGTAACATTTCATTTACAATCCTCAATTTACACAATGCACCCTCAACTCTCAGTTGTTTCGTTCAAACACAAACTTATACGTTATATTTATATATAACGACTTTTAAACCACTCGACTCAACGTTTTGTCTCATCCAATTCGAGACGACAATCAATATGATTGCTGAATCATAACAACAAGATAATATTATTGAGAATATTATTTTTGAACTTTAAACATATTAAGCATATCACACTCACGTCACCGATCAAATCGTCATACGATTCCTCATATCGCATTCATTATTCGTGCTGAGACGAATTCTCAAACATTATTATTATTCAGGTCGTATGTGAAGCTATTTCCAAAATCTCAACTGAATTTACATTTCATTGAATCCACTTTCGTCATTATTACTATCGCATCAGGTGAGTTCATGACCCCTACTTTTACTGGTTTTATAAACTCTTTGGGGGAGATACATGCTTAAACTACTTGCTTTTACTTTAACAAGCACTTTTACATACTACTGTGAGTTCGTAGCCCCTACTTTTATACGTTTTAAACTACTTTTGGGGGAGATACATGCTCAAATACAATGCTTTTACTTTCATAAGTACTCTTAACCGTTTACACACTACTGTGAGTTCCATAGACTACTCTTTTATCTACTCTGAATTACTTTTGAAGGCGATACATGTTCGCTTTACATATAAACTTTACTGGTTTACTTTAAACAACGTAATTAGTTGATGAAACGCTCTGCTCGTTATTGAGACGTAATACTTGCTTTTAATTATAAAAGTACTTTTAAACCTTTACAAACTGTTATGAGTTATAAATCCACTTTATACATTTTTATATCTCATGGAGAGATACCTGCTATAAACATGATCACAAATGATTTTCAACTGTATGCTATACTTGATTCACTATTGCCTAAGTTTACCTTTATTGCCATCTTCGAAGTCCCTCACATCATGAACCTTAATCACTTGCGAGTGAACATAAATAATTGTGAATAGATCTATTTGGGACTGACAATCCCCGTTTGGGTCTGCTAGGATGAGCCACCCAGGCGCACTTTATTTGAACAAACTTATGGTTTATTGGCAAATACCCATCTCGAGGGATTTTATACTTTACATCATTTTTGATGCTTGTTAAGCGTTGAGTTTCATGAGACTTAGAGCAATAGAACGATACTGTAGTCATGATACAGTATTGCCATTATTTTTATTAAACTTGAACTTGTTTTCACTATATAGCAGAAAATCACTACCTGGCAAACAATAACTATTTTGTGTTGACCCGGTTAGGGCTAACAACCGAACTAGGGGTGTATAATATCATAACCCACCGCTTATTTTATTAATAATTGTATTTGTTACAATTATTACCTAAACTTGGAACTATTACAGATCAACTGATTTTATGCAAACTCTATGGATTTACTCACACTTTGATTTTGACAAATCAACTGGTTTAACTATAAACACTATGGTATTACTCACTCTTTGGTTTTGATAATCAACTATTTATTTACAACTACTATGGACTCACAAAACTCTTTGATTTTGGAAATCAACAGTTTTTACTTACAAACTCTATGAACTCACCAACCTTTGTGTTGACGCTTTTAGCATGTATTTATCTCAGGTCCATAATAAGCAAGGATGACACGGAGGAGCACGAATACTTATGAAGGCTATAAATTTCACTATCATTCGAAAACCTATTAAATAAACTTTGAAACCACTGGGACCTTATTTTGTAAACTCTGATGTTCGAATGATAAATCTTTTAAAACGACTAAATTAACGATCGTTTTCTACTATTCAACTGTTGTGCCATGAAGTAACACCCAATTTAAATTTCGCTGCATATCATGAAATTGGGGGTGTTACAGATTGCTATCAGAGCTACAGTTATAGAGAAACGGGTCTAAATGAGGTCCGAACTATAACTACTTTTACCAACAAAACATTTTATAGCCTTTCGCTCTCCGTGCTTTCCATCCGCCAGACGCTTATGTGACTTCTAGATAGTTTTGCTACACCAACACTCTAATATATTGATATATATACTCATCAACTATTTCGAGTACCATACCAACCATTCTTAATTATCTTACTCCCATCTTTATAGATGCGTGTGAAATACTTTTCCTGTATTTCCGGAAAAATCCGCGCATGGATTATTTTGTGGATTAGTATGAGTGTTAAATCAGAAATTCTTAAGTAGGATGGTTTACAATGTCTTTATTTGAATGATTGGGATGCCTTTTATTTAAATAAAGAAATTGTAAAGCGCCGAACCATAAGTTTATATTTCCATATTTACATTGTCTGGGACGCCTCTCTATGTAAATAACGAATTATAAATAAGTGGGCTTATTTGTATCTGTAATGACACGAGTATGAAACCGATAATCACATCAAACACACAGCATAACCCTCATTAGAAACCATAAATATTAATACATAATGATATGATTAGCATTGGTAATGCTAACATTACAAATATCACTAAGAAAGGCATAACATCACCAATCGGTTGACCCGCTATGCCAATGAAAAACACCACTACACCAGCAAGAGCAAGAACCACGACTGGGTGCAACACCTCGAATATCCTGTACGACAAGAATACACAAGTATTAATGCAATAAAACATTAATACATGGTGTTAGTATACGGATTCAAAGCAACACTCCTATCGAAATACTATCACTTACCCCCATATTTCATCCGCACTAACGACCAAAACCACGAGTGCTATAAGAAGCTCTATGACCTCGGCCAGGGACTCCAGATCTTCATCTGGGACGTAAGCCAAGAAGATGGCTGCAACAGTATACAAAATTTCGAGAATAGTGTATGTGTAGGACATTTTGAAAGTTTGGGAGGAGAGGAATTGTGTGGAGTGAGGAGTGAAAGCTGACGTATATATAGGAGGAATAGCCGGTAGGCTACTATCCTAGCCACGTGAAGTTACTAACCCTCACGCAAGGACAAACAAGATTCCTCATCCCCTAAAGCTGGGATTCAGCAACTTTCTCTACATATACCCAATCCCCATCCAAATATCTCTATGTAAGGATCTGTTATCAACAAAACTCTTTTGTTTAACGGGTAGGTTACCCGCACAGATCCTTGTAAGTGAAAACCATGTGTAATTTCAAACCATAAAAGAATAACAATAGTTATTTCAAAAGAAATTTTTCCAAGTTGTGTTAACTGTGGAAATAGTAAATTTCACATGAGATTACAATGGTTACATCCACTATTAAGACATTATGAACTACATAATGGTCCTACTTATTCCTCTAACGTTGTAAATTTCACGATGCTCCCTCTAAACTCCCAGACATTGTATGTGATTACAATGATCTCAAAATAATTTCGTAACCTTAAGTCTTACCACTTTGAATTTATCACAAAACTCTAGTGGTCTCTATTTCCTTAGCAGACACTGTAAGTAAATACAGTGGCCTCTACTTTTCTTGGACACTGTAAGTGATACAGTGGTCCCTATATTTCAACCTCCGGCACTGTAAATTCTACAGTGGTCTCAACTACATTCCAGACACTGTAAATGAAACAATGGGCGCATTTATTCCCAAAACATGGTTACTAATCTAAATGTTGTAACGTGTTCTCACATTCATAATGTCATCCTCATTTGTACAAATCTTGATTTTCTAAACCAAGCACCATCTATAACTTTATGTATCGTGAAATAATAAAACGCGTGTTGATAAACATTTCAGACTCACGAAAGCCAAACCAAACACACCCCTGAAACATTAGCACATTGCTAACAGCAACCCAACGCACCCTTGTTTATCATTGGGCCTTTATATATATATATATATATATATATATATATATATATATATATATATATATATATATATATATATATATATATAAAAACTCGAGCCCAACTATACTTAAGCCCGAAGACTTAAGATTTATCTCTAATCTAATCGGCTCATGCCCGTTTACTTTGGGTCGTTTTATGTAAAAATTCACTTAACAACCTATCAATATTTTCACACGTCTCGATTAAGCACTTACCAAAGAATCATGTGTGACAAGTCCTTTCCAATTACTTGATCATGTGATGACCAAGTTATCATCAAAGCTCAGCCCGACTGTCATGTTCACAAATTACCTCAACTAGGCCAACAACCATATATTGCCTAAGTACCTTGTTCATTTCGAGCTCCAAACAACCTCAGCAAACTCAAACGAACCCCCACCTAGTTATTTGGTCATGTTTCATGTTGTTGGATCCTTTGCAGACTCGACTACAACCAACACAAAACCACCTTGGTGTTTCTCTTTTGTCCCCAGCAACGGTTAACAAACCCAAGAACAAAATAATTTTGAGCTACAACGCATTTCATCTTATGGCATATTGATTTCCCCTTCTAACTCCCATACCTATCTAACAATTTGAATATTTTGAAAACGATAGATACAAACAAATTATTAACGTAAGACACGATTTTATATATAAGCAAACAAATTTTATTTCACATTCTTTTACTCAGAAGCAAACAGATTCATCATCTACAAAAACTTAGAACCGATTCTGTGTTGTCACTTAAAACTTTATTTAACAAGATTTTCTTTACAAAAGCTGAAGTTCAACAACTTTCTTTACATTCATCAAGTTATCATCCGAAACCCTCATTGTTAAAAATCTATTGCTTACAAACCCTTTGTTTGACGGGTAGGTTACCCCCATAGATTTTTGATTTTCAAAAGTTATGAACCATGTTTATTTTCAAAACGCGATAGAATAACAATTTTCATTCAAAAAATGAAATTTTTCTCAAGTCAAGCTGACTGTAAAATTTTGATGATCACTTGTACCACAATAAATACGACTCCTACGTAAATAAATATGGATTCAAATCCTTTGTTTATGCGTACCCTTTTTCCAACACCTCATATAGAGGATTGGACAGCATTCGACTTCATAACAACTTATCATGCGGGAATCTTCATCCCAATGACTTCCACTTATTGCAAAACAACCCTGACAACTGTCTTAGCCTAGAATCCCGGGACGGGATTCAGTTTAACGGGTAGGTACTGTAATATCCCGTAAAATTTCCCACCTAATTATAAACGATTAACGAAAGTAATCTATCTTCACGATTTAATTAACCATTTTTACGGACTAAATTTTTGCTTTTATTCAACTATGTTAACCTAAACGTCGTAACACGTTCTCACATTCTTTACGTCACCCTCCTTTGTGCGAACTTTGATAGTCTAAAAATCGCGAAGATTACATAAAGCAAATTAACGTTTAATACTTAACGTTTATACGTTTCGTCAATTAACCAAACACGATCAAATACATTCCCGGGCTCACGAAAATTTTCACAAATACTCAGTAACTATATCGGGCCTCGACCCAATACCCAAATGGACTGCTAGATTCATTGGGCCTCAGCCCAATAATTCTACAAACCGGACGCACCAAATGGACCCTTATTATTTTCTTCTCCTTCTTTTCTTTTTGGGCCAGCCCACGAAACAAACCCAACTCAACTTATATAATCCTAACTATAAACTCAACGAGGGACATTTGTTTTGCCACAGTTTCTCTCGATTAGACTTAACAACCATGTTATTATCTCGCACGACTCAATTCTCAACCCGGCTGAGAATCGAGTGTGACAAACCATTTAACTTAACTCGATCGATTGCTTATTTAAAAACTTCCAAAGCTCGGCTCACTTATCAATTGTTTGAACTAAACTCAAAATTGAGTTTAGTCTAAGTAACTTATTTCGTTCGACCTACAAACGACTCCACACGACCCTTATTGACACTTAGTCACGATTCTATTATTTAGCTTGACCCACAAAGGACACCATCGAAGTCACTAAAATCCTTAAACTCACATTTTTGTTTTCTTTGCTTGTTGTGAGCGTCGGCCAAAAGATCCACAAATAACCATCATTTGGCCAACTTACACACTCAAGTCATCCCACAAAATTTAAAACTAACACGTTTTGAAGATATTGTTGATCTTTCAAATACACCAAACAAAAGCAAACAAACAAGGCATGATTCATATTTTTTCTTTCTTCTGCTCGAATACAACCACAAGGACCAACATTACAAAGTCATTTGTCTCTTCCTTTTGGTTCTTAATGCCGACTAACCAATCAAATGCTACAATCATTTGGCTAACTTACACACACCACTAACTTCATAATTTCTTTCCCACTTGATTCATTTTGAACTCCACGTGCTACAAACCAAACCGACTCTTGATATTTCATGGTAATCGATTTCTAGACAAGAAAGAACAAGACAAAGAAAACCATGATTGTGATATTCCCCTCTTACACACTCAACCTTACTTACACATTAAATTCTCACGCCACAACAAAACAAAGACTTGAGTACGTGAGCTAACTCCAAATGAAACCATTTGCAAGTTGCAACTTGCATTTCTTTGGCTTATATATATACGTATACCAGAAGGAGATCACATGCAATTCACAAACCTCTTCAAGGTTTTCTTCCTTTCATACGCACACACTCATGCTCACCTCAAAAACATTTCAAGCCCTTTGTTCTCCTTTGGTGCTATACGAGAGGAAACTAGACCATTTCAAGAGTGTTTGTTCGGCTTATTAAATACCGAATGGATAGCTAACTCATCTCTTACTTACCCTCATACACTCCCAAGCTCACACAACTCTCTCTAAGGATCTACAACTCAGTTTAGATAAGCCCTTGAAGACCAGAAACAACTCAGTTTAAGCTCACTTGAAACGTATTGCAAGTTGGAGTTTATTTCGTGATCGAGTTCATTCATTCGAGCAAGCCAAGGAGTCCTCAGCTGTCCAAGTTCCCTCCTACTCAGTCCTACTTCATTTTAAGGTGATTGTAAGTCCCTCAGAAACTCAGTTTTGATTCATTTCAACTTATGTGTCATTATGTTTCATTTCGTGTATTCAACACTCGAACGTATACACTTCATTCATTTATTTTTACGTGTACTTGTAATCCCTCGACACCAAAACTTGTTCCATCTCATTCTTGAGATGCCAAAGTTCATATATAAACACAAACATCACTCCCATGCATTTATTTCATACGTTTTCGAGACCCATTTTGATCTAGCATTACACGTACTAAGCATATAACCAAAAGACTTAGAATTTTTCTAAGTCTTTTGACACAAAAATCACCCAACTCGTCACATTGATGGCCTAGTATTTTTGAATTCACACAAAGAACCCGCCAATATTTTGACTCATATCGAAAGACCACATGGCTAGCTACAACTTTTGTATTTTGACTTCGACATTTTAAGCACAACACGACACTTTAAAAGGTTCACTTAATAAGCTACTCGACTGGGTAAATAGGACTTTGGTTAAAATATTGTGTTTTTTTTAGTTTCAAAACTGCTCGACCAGCCCCCAAGACAACCAATTTAATTCGTATTTATAAACATAAGAAACGAATATTTTTGCATAAGTCGAACCACCACCTAGCTAACTACATGTTTCATGTTTTAAGTTCGTCCTCATAACCTCAATAACATGTTCGAAACGACTCAAACTGATCGCCCCTCGCTAGAGTTATAACACTTAAATAGTTTTTTTCCAGAAATTAATATTTCGAATTGGGCTTACTCAAGGCCCACTAAGAGTTAGCGATCTATAAGCCCAACATGCCCATATGAAACATTTTTAGAATCACAAAAATAGCCCAAGTCCAGGCCCAAAAGTATTTTCATGCCCTCGCCTCCAAATTTCTTAACGGGCCTTGTTCTAATTCGTTTTAAGGCCCAATAACTGGATTTTAAACATTCTGGTCAAACAAGCAATTGACTTAAGCTTTAATAAGCCTAAAATAAGCTTCTGAAATTTTTGTAGAATTTTTCCACAAGTTTCTATGCAAAAAGGACTAACTTTGCAAACTAGTTTCACTTTGAGGAGCCAAAACTGCCAACTTTGTAAAAACAAGTTCTGAAACAGTAAAAACAGTATTTTTGGGATAGAAAATGACTTTATAATAAAGTATAAGCCCAGATTGTCAATTGGGTTAATTTTGGGTCAAAAATGTAATTTTTATAAACTAGGGACTAACGGTGCAACGCAAACCCCGTTAGGGTATAAAGTGTAAAAATAGCAAAAGTTCAAGGGTAAACAGAAACATTGTAACATTTCATTTACAATCCTCAATTTACACAATGCACCCTCAACTCTCAGTTGTTTCGTTCAAACACAAACTTATACGTTATATTTATATATAACGACTTTTAAACCACTCGACTCAACGTTTTGTCTCATCCAATTCGAGACGACGATCAATATGATTTCTGAATCATAACAACAAGATAATATTATTGAGAATATTATTTTTGAACTTTAAACATATTAAGCATATCACACTCACGTCACCGATCAAATCGTCATACGATTCCTCATATCGCATTCATTATTCGTGCTGAGATGAATTCTCAAACATTATTATTATTCAGGTCGTATGTGAAGCTATTTCCAAAATCTCAACTGAATTTACATTTCATTGAATCCACTTTCGTCATTATTACTATCGCATCAGGTGAGTTCATGGCCCCTACTCTTACTGGTTTTATAAACTCTTTGGGGGAGATACATGCTTAAACTACTTGCTTTTACTTTAACAAGCACTTTTACATACTACTGTGAGTTCGTAGCCCCTACTTTTATACGTTTTAAACTACTTTTGGGGGAGATACATGCTCAAATACAATGCTTTTACTTTCATAAGTACTCTTAACCGTTTACACACTACTGTGAGTTCCATAGACTACTCTTTTATCTACTCTGAATTACTTTTGAAGGCGATACATGTTCGCTTTACATATAAACTTTACTGGTTTACTTTAAACAACGTACTTAGTTGATGAAACGCTCTGCTCTTTATTGAGACGTAATACTTGCTTTTAATTATAAAAGTACTTTTAAACCTTTACAAACTGTTATGAGTTATAAATCCACTTTATACATTTTTATATCTCATGGAGAGATACCAGCTATAAACATGATCACAAATGATTTTCAACTGTATGCTATACTTGATTCACTATTGCCTAAGTTTACCTTTATTGCCATGTTCGAAGTCCTTCACATCATGAACCTTAATCACTTGCGAGTGAACGTAAATAATTGTGAATAGATCTATTTGGGACTGACAATCCCCGTTTGGGTCTGCTAGGATGAGCCACCCAGGCGCACTTTATTTGAACAAACTTATGGGTTATTGGCAAATACCCATCTCGAGGGCTTTTATACTTTACATCATTTTTTATGCCTGTTAAGCGTTGAGTTTCATGAGACTTAGAGCAATAGAACGATACTGTAGTCATGATACAGTATTGCCATTATTTTTATTAAACTTGAACTTGTTTTCACCATATAGCAGAAAATCACTACCTGGCAAACAATAACTATTTTGTGTTGACCCGGTTAGGGATAACAACCGAACTAGGGGTGTATAATATCATAACCCACCGCTTATTTTATTAATAATTGTATTTGTTACAATTATTACCTAAACTTGGAACTATTACAGATCAACTGATTTTATGCAAACTCTATGGATTTACTCACACTTTGATTTTGACAAATCAACTGGTTTAACTATAAACACTATGGTATTACTCACTCTTTGGTTTTGATAATCAACTATTTATTTACAACTACTATGGACTCACAAAACTCTTTGATTTTGGAAATCAACAGTTTTTACTTACAAACTCTGTATACTCACCAACCTTTGTGTTGTCGCTTTTAGCATGTATTTATCTCAGGTCTATAATAAGCAAGGATGGCACGGAGGAGCACGAATACTTATGAAGGCTATAAATTTCACTATCATTCGAAAACCTATTTAATAAACTTTGAAACCACTGGGACCTTATTTTGTAAACTCTGATGTTCGAATGATAAATCTTTTAAAACGACTAAATTAACGATCGTTTTCTACTATTCAACTGTTGTGCCATGAAGTAACACCCAATTTGAATTCCGCTGCATATCATGAAATTGGGGGTGTTACAGTTTCCTTGAAAAATAAAATAAAAGGTTTCTTAAAAAATTTGTAAGTGTCAAATTATGTGCTCAAAGCAAATTTACGAAAAATACAGTTTTAAATGAAACGTTTGGGATAACTATAAATTTAGTTGAAAAATCACCTACATAAATGTTTAGATAAGTCACATTATTAGAAATAAAGTTAAATAAGTATATTGTAAGTTTACTATCTAATCTAGTAAGTCCACAAATTTTCTCTATGTCAAAATACTAGTTTTGTTGAATCTGGTACAGAGACCCGCGGAACCTTTCTCTTCAAAGGACGGAACCCTTAAAATGGTTCCTTGAAATCCGTCTGTATAGTATACAGTTTTAGTCCAACTTTAAAAATTCATAACTAATTAACCGTAAGTCCGTAGGAGTCGTGCCACTTATCATTTTAAAGAGAATTGAGTCTACTTTCTTTTAAAAATACTCTTATGGCTTAAATCTAATTAGAAGTGAGTAGAATAAACCAAATACTACAGTGTGTCCAAAAGATTAAGTTTCGTTTTGAAATAGAAACTCAAACTTTTGAGTTAGGCAATTTAAGTTGGTATCATTTGAACATTGATATAATTTCTTTTGGAACTAAAGAATTTGGTGATATTTATGTATGTAAATAAAATTAATCAAGCTTGGTATACATCGTCATATTTAAACGCAAAGTAACGAAAAGTATATTTCTTTTTATGCTATGCTAAATGACTACTTGTTTTGGTTTATGTTGTTTGCGTATATGTTGCTTACTTATTGCAAATTGTTGTGAACAATTGTCTGATTATGTGACATAAGTATCAATCTTGCCATGTTATTTATTCGCTTGTTTGATTTCTTATTTATGCACAATAGGACATTTGCTAGATTTTGTGCACTAAGTTGGTAAATTGTTTTTGCATTGCTTATAGACTTAGATAATTTTCTTTGCATATGTTATATTAAAATATTGCATAATTCACTTAGAAATAAGAACTAAGTAAAACTTGTCAAGTACTTTGAAAAATGTTGTTTTGCACAAACTTCCACCTAATAGTTCAAGTGTTATAATGTGTCACTACTTTCAATGATTATTGAAGCATTCAGTATCTTTGAATAAGGTGTGTGAAACAATGATGTATGAACCATTATATGCCTTATAGGATGTTAACCTGTTATTTAACGCTTTGTGAACTAACCAAATGCCGTGCAGGTGGATAATATCATTATGTTATCAATTTTCATTTTCCACGTTTTAGTGAAATTTCTAGCCCTTGCATGATCTATACCCATACATGTATTTATACCTGTTTCGTTGATTTTTCCTAATCACAACTAATTAATTACACATGTTTTAGAAGAAATTACGGGATTTGAACGGGTTTCGACGGTCGCAAAATGCCCACTGTTAAGGATTTTGGCTCGGCGGATGGGGCGGAACCAAAAATTTGGTTCCACCTTTGTAATTTTTTGGTACTGCCAAAATTTTACCCGCGGATGAGGCGGAACCAAATTAAGGGTTCCGCCTGTTATGTCGAAAGGTAACTCCAGCCTGCATTTAAATTTTTCAATTTTTATTTTCGTTTAAATCCCGCACTGTAGATCACTCACTTTTCTTACTAGTATTCTTGTCACTGATATTCACTCATATTAGGATTATGTCATCTCACTTACACCAATAGGATAACCATCTCTGATCATACTTTCAAATTTCATGAAAATGCTCCAAGGTACCTTTCTCTATAAAGGAAGGAACTCTGAAATTGGTTCCTTTCAATTCGTGGGCCACTTAGATTTTGTAATCATTACACGCATTCACTGCATTCTTCCATCCTTTACTTATTCTTTATCCATTAGCTTGATTTATGAATTGACAACTTCCTAACAAATCCAGACTCATTGTTTGCAAAGATAACATACAATATCAAAAATCACATGTCCAACTTATGACTATAGATATTGTCTTGTATCCACATATGTTGCCTCACTTGGTTAACATGAAAATAATGTGTCATCCTTCAAGACGATAAGGATTTACATCGAGTCATAACTCACACTCAAGTTAAAGATGTATTATCAAGTCTTGCTATCCTTGAGTGCGATCTAATCTCAACAAAGTAGGATTGACAACTTAAGTATTTCGTTCAAAATATTCAAGTAAATTTGACTTACGATTGTAGTCATTAAAAGTCATATCCGAAAAATCAACACCTAAGTATTTTAACAACATATGTTAAAACATTTATCCTATCACGACTTTAACACCTATCCAAGACAAACACCTACTGTGGCACTTACCCCACTTTAACACTTATCCTAAGACTCTCCCAATCAATAGAAATAAAACAAACGTCAATAGGTCTTCATCCTTGAACATTTAGCACTTAAGTTCACTTGTTCTTTCACCATCATCTCATCACATTCACCTCTGTGATATATCTCAGCCCCTAAGCTTCACAAATATGACCAAAACTTCAAAGAACTTCACCCACTAGCTGTACCAACCAATGAACCACAAGAATTAATATCCATCCGTGTTGTCTTCAAACCTAAGTACTCCCATAGTACAACAAACCTCTACATCACCACATCCTTATTTAGACACACTAGAAGACCTACCATCTAAAATCAACTAATCCACAATCCTTACCATCATTTGAATCTATTGAGTGCATTGCCCAAAAAGCCCTTTGTCCAACACTCGTGCCGAATCAAATGTACGTTGAACTAACTCAAACATTCTTTGCCACCTATAGGGACTTAGATGATTCATTATGGCTAGAACCTCAACTATCAAATGAGCATGATGCTCGCGTTTATTTTTATCAGTTTTCACTAGGTATAAGTAGTACTACTTTCACAAGTTATTAAATTATTAGTAATACTTTGTCGCTAAACTTCTGCATAAGTTTTGTTAAACCTTAAATCAACATTTTAACAACATATGTTAAAATGCAATCTCAAAGCCAATCTCATGCACCCCGAGCGACAATGATTATTGAGGAGTATACATAAGAAACTCGGGTGAATTCCTCTTGTCATCATCTAGTGAATATAATCTTGAGACCAAGTATATTTAGGATAGGAATATCCGATTCAAACACTTTGGGTTCATATCTTCATTTAGAAAAACATGATGTTTCGGAAAACATTATGCCTAAGAAATCATGCGCTTAGTTTTCATCTTGTTAAAAGGATAATGTATATCCTATACATCATTCTCTCCTTGCGACATGAACGGTTGTGTTATAAGAGATTTCATTACACCTCATTGGCTAAATGATCTTGAACAAACATCTACAAGTTCTATTAACTAGCGTATCTCCTTCATCTTGTCATACTTGTTTTCTTAAGCATGATAACTTTATCCCATGGGATAATCTTATGTGTTGAAAGATACTATTTGTATCTATTTCCTTTCAAGTGTATATCATAACCTAACCTTGCTCATAATCTAGTTTAAACCTTGTGCACATCCACGGTTAAAACTACACATCTCTAGAGCATACACAAGATCTATTGAAGTTGGTAACCTTACTTAGATTCTTGTTGAATAAAATTTCAATGAGCTTTCTTGAGAGCGTTCTTAATTTAACATATTTCATTATCACACACAAACACATTTCTTGGTCTTAGATGATCAAATCACATTTATAGTACACACTTTAACTCTACATAAAAGATGTCATCCATTAAGCTATCTAATTCGAACAACCTTAGATTCTAAACACATGATTAAAACATTTTATTTGTCGACACACCATTAAATTCTTGGGTATAACGTGACATCTTCATCACCTTAGTTATAATGAATTTAGTTGAGTCACATTAAGCCAAGTATTGGTGAACTATCTTCTTTTATATACTTCAATAGGCAAAAATAGGAATTCCTATCTTTCTAACATGAGAATGACTACTGGAGAACCTATTGCACTAGAAACTCAATTTGACCTAACGGTGAAATTGATTCCAGGAGAGAAGTTGGGTATGTGGAATCACCTATAAAAATGGTCGTGTTTATCCTTAATTGAGCACCGCTAGTAATAGTCTCATATTCATTCTCCAAATTGAAAAATCTTTATTCCTATACTTGTCTAAAGTAAGTATTAAAATAAGATATTTTGCCTCACCTTAGGAATATTAATCAAACAAGTAGTAGATGTGACTTTTCTTTCTTTAGTTTGCATTACACATATATGTGTTGATTACATATTTTTTTATATGATTAAGTATCTTGACGTTATCATGATAACTATTTGATTAATAGTCAAATGTGTAAACCTTGGAAAGGTTTTGTCTGCATGCTTATATGTTTCGTGCTACTAAATGTTAACATGATTTGTATGATATTTTCATTCTTTCGTTATATGATGTTTCGCAAGATTAACGTGTTACTTATTAACTCATGATATGTCATTTTAATACATAATGTTTTTATTTGATTTTTCTATGTTTGAAAGCTCTTGTCTTTTGTTAATTCATTAAACCTTTTCGTAGGATAGCCTAAATGATACATGCTCCAAAATGTTATAATTTAAACATGGTTTAAATGAATCTTTCGTCTTGCTTCTTTTGTGACTTTGACACACTATTTGTTTGCCACGTGTGCACTTATAATTTGTCAAAGTGCTTTTGGTATGAAAGTCTTTTTATGCTACAAATTAATCACATAGATTGTCGTATTTACTTATAGCTAAATATACTTAAATGTCTAAGCCTAAAGACAAAACTATCTCAAGTATTTCAAATAATGTCATGCTCTTTCATAATATGATTGTTTGTCTTGATGCTATCTTGCTATGTGGTAACTTTATGTCTAGTAGTCCAATGTGTTGTTTGTATAGGATATTATCTTATGATTTCTATCTTTTTGACATCTTTAGACACTAATTCACTTGTTTTGTATGTTTTATGGACCCCTGCACTTGCATATAATTTTGAAGAGGCTTGGCATTGCATTTGTGTATTTTCAACCGACCTCTTTCCAAATCTCATTATTGCTTCCGCTTTCCAAAAATCACCTCCATCATTATTTAGTTATAACAATACTCTAATCCTCTACACCTCCTATGAGGAAACCACATGCCTCGTCATGCGATCATCTCGCATTGATAGAGAAGAGCTACGTGACTTCAAGGATGAAGTTCTTTGTATGCTAACCAACATCCGCAAAAACATTACTAAACTCATCGCTTTCATTAACCTGCAACCTCCTAAACACTTTATCGTCATTCTTCATTCGATGCATTACACATTATGTTGGATGTCCACCAATTAAGGCGGAAAGACATTCATTCACACAATTATCTTTTGTCAAAATGTATTAAAGAACACTTACTCATTTTTCTTACACCCTAAAATACCAACACATAGGTACACACCACTTAGTTAAAATCGGTTCATAAACCTACAAGTGTTTCAAGCCTTTTTAACCCAACATCACAAGTTTGCACCAATACCTCATCAAGTTTAAAACACATCATTTATTTGACAAACCTCTTCATCTCCACAACCAACAACTAATTTAAATGGAGTATAGGATTTTTCTTAAACCAGGACCTCACAACTTCATTGTCTAGGTCACCATCATAGGATCTCATCCTTTTCTTCCTCGACACATATCATGCACGTCATTGTCACTGCAAACGATATATTAATCAAAACCGTCATTCCCAACACTTTCTCAACACGTTGGTCTAACCAACACTTTCTCATCATATGATGTCATTCTCATCCTCATATAGGTATTTAGTATTCTTAATTTTTTCATATGGAATTTCTGTTCCTAGGTGCCCATTGTCTTCACTTCCTTTTAATTCCATTCGAGCATATATTATAGCATGATACATCATCTTTGGTAGATGATAATGTTATAAAAGATCATGTCGGTCAAAACCATGTTAATACTCTCTCTCCCATTTTCACCTATAATAGGCCATTTTTATAATTTGTGTCAATCAATGAATGAATTTCGTTCTTGTTAGCATCAATAATATCATTCAAATCGTAACCCTTAGACATTTGTGTCATGGATCGTCATTGTAAACATCATTGTATCATCACAATCTATTCACCAAACTAGATTAGATGGTTTATGTGTTTGTGCCATAAAACACAAGGTTTTTATGTTGGGCCATAAAACATAACGGGAGTGGTTGTACCCTTGTAAAAGAACTCGACATCTAGCTTAGAGTCGGAAATATTGTATAGGCGACGTTAGGTTGGTTCTACCTCGAACTAGAACCCGGTATTTAGCTTTGTATCGGAAAAAGTGTAAGCGACGTTTGTAAGGTTTTCTCCGCCGAGAAGGGAGCTTGTTGATCTAGTGAAGTAACTCTCGAGTTGGGTACTCGGGGAGTGGAGTAGGGCGGAGAGGAGATCCGTGACCGAACCACTATAAATACTCGTGTCCGGTTTGCAATTTCTTTTACTTACTACTTTAATTTTATACTTGCATTATATTATTGCTTGTGTTGTGACTTGATGGTTATGCTTGTGTGACAACTTGTGTTAGTGTATGCTTATATTAGTCATAGACTATAATTGACAATTTTCATGTTACAACAAGTTTGATCGTATATTTGATACAACAAGTTTTAAGATTTTAAAACTGTAACGTATTCACCCCCCACCCCTATACGTTTTCACATTGTCAAATCCAGTGGGAGCATCGTGTTTTTATTACTGAACAAGGAATTATTGTAATGATCTCTAATTTAGTGGGAGCTACAAGTTTTTTCATCTTGGTAGTAATCTACATTATCTCTAGAATGTCTCAAGATAATTACTTTCCAAATATAGACACTCATATTTTCAAGGATAGTCATGTGGGTTTCCTTGTTAATTAAGTAGTTCTATATCTACTAATTATGCTAATATCTATGACACAATCATATTGATCACATTAACAAACGTGTGTCGTGTTGTTTATCTGCTACATGATGTTGTTCCATGCACAAGTGGGAGATATCTTTATTATGTGCAAGGTACAACACATAGGAATATGATTTAAAGGATTCTCTTGACTGTAAGGTAAGAGACTAACGTTCTAACACATCTAATCCAAGACACACTTGGTGTTGCAATTTATGTTATGTGAGAGCTTAGCTAGATTGCAACAACAAGGTAAATCTCGATGATTACGTGAGACCGTACATGGATAATTTACTGTTTCTAAATTAGACAAATATTTAGAACATGTGTCAAGATAATAACATAGTCTACTTCAATTCTAATATTTATGTATTCTTAGAATGACATGAATAAATGAAGTAATCTAATACTACTTCAATTTGAATAGTTATGTATTCTTGGAATGACATAAATAAATGAAGTAATATAATTAACTTGAAATTACTATTGAAACCAAATTGGTGGTGTTCATGAATACTGTAGTTAAATATGTTTACGTTTTATTGTAAAGTCACAAACATAAAGTCTTTTAACTGTTACAAGACTTATAATAAAGTAAGATGTTAACTTGTTATGTTTTGTAATTAAGACATACCCAAAAAGTCATTGTGTTAGGAATATGAATATTCAGCTGAAGACTCGGTCACCCCGAGTACTTATTAGCTCATCATAGCTCGTAGGATTATCAGTAATATTATTAGTAGATTAGTTATTAATTAGTATTGTGGAGTGGGTCGGGTCTTTACCCTCTGTCAGCTCTCTCCACAGCCCACTAGGGGCATATTAAGTAGTATGTATAAATACCCCTTCCCTTGCAAGGGAAGGGTTGGAACTCTCATTATTTTCAAGCTAATACACATAGTGTTTCTCTCACTAGAAGTTCCCACTTTCTCTCTCTAGTTCTTATCTCATTCGATCCATACTAAGGCCTCAAACAAGTGTTTCTTGCATTGTGAATACCCTACAATTGGTATCAGAGCCAGGTTAGGTCCATGAGAGTTGGTATTCACGGATTTGTCTAGTTTTTGAGGTTTTTAGTTCGATTTGTTAAGTTACATAAATTTCATTTTGTGCTTTGTTTAGTGATTATATGTTGTTATACCTTGTACTTTCTAGCTTAGGAACAGTATAAGAGTAGTATTTGGTGCTTGGATTCACAGATTTAAGGCTTGTGTGGTGTTTTTGGGTGATTCGAGTGTTTTTTATCCAAGTGTTCTTGGGTGCGGTTTGTGTACTTTGGACGTGTTCTTGAACGCGGTTTGTGTCCCATCGAGAACGCGGCTTGTCTTATTACTAGTTTAGGCAAAAGGACAAAAAGCATTGAAATCGACGTGTTTGGCGGTTTGTGTCTACGCGGTTTGTCTATAAGGCGCGTACGCGGTTTGTGTCAACTCGGTTTGTCTCAGCAGTGTGTACTCGGTTTGTATCAACGCGGTTTGTCTCTCCAGCGTGAACTCGGTTTGTGTCTACGCGGTTTGTCTCTGCAGCATGAACTCGGTTTGTGTCTACGCAGTTTGTCTTTGCAGCGTGTACTCGGTTTGTATCAACGCGATTTGTCTCTCCAGCGTGAACTCGGTTTGTGTCTACGCGGTTTTTCTAGGCGGTTTGTATCCTCAAGGGTGCTATTTGTCTATGCGGTTTGTGTCTTGGTGATTTTAGAAATTCCCGCGAAAGTTTCGATTTCTCGATTAAATCACAAGATCAGTAAAATCCCGTATTCACTATGACAACTAACTCAGACTCCCTCATAACGGAGGTTCTCAAACTGTACGATGATATTAAGGATCATGGGAACTATAATTACACATCTCTAACAGAAACAAGTGATACTGATTCTGCTGGAACTGATGAGTCACACTCGCAGTCACACATGGATGAATGGCTTCAGGTTATGCAGTTGGCTAATGCAAAGGAAAGTCAAGTAGCATGCTTCCGTTCACTTCTATCACACATTAAGGCTCTGTTCGGTAACTCTGAATACGTGATGGGGTACACACGGGCTTTTGCTTCACTCTTTGGTCAAGAAATTGGTGATTTTACAGTCATGATGACATTATATCTGGATCAACTAGAACAGGAGCTGGTCAAGGAAGAATATTCTGAAGATAAATCCAGAGTCGCTCTCAATGTGATCAACAATCAATTCCAAGTGTTCATCAACTCTCAATACACTATGGACTATAATTGTGACTGTCAAGTGAATAAAGAGTGTTTCGCTAAATATACTGGGTCAGAAATTGAAATGTACAAAACAACACTGCTACTGCTGATAAGGGATGTCCATGGGTTCATTGAGGAAAAAGGTCAACAGGGTAGGAATGGAACAAAATCAGAAAAAAACGGATGATGGTGTCAGCACAGGAAGTGACTTCACAAGATGTGAGAAGGAATCCTACGAATCTGAAAATCACCAAGCACAGTCTATTGTGGTACATCTGTCTTATCTAGATAATACTGTTTCTAATGAACTTGTACATGATAATTCGTCGAGTTCTTTGCCTATGACTGAGTCTTTCAAATCACATGATATGATTGAAAAGAGGGTTTACAATGAACTTTTAAAGGGATTTTCAAAACTGGAAAAACATTGTGTTGATCTTGAAATTTCAATGCAACAAATAAAAGAAAAGTTCCAAATTAACCTTCCATCAAAAAATCCTGAATTACCTGACATTCGGGAATTTTTTATGATAAATGAGTTGAAAGATCAGCTAGTGGCCAAGAACGCGACTATTAACATGTTAAGAACCAAACTAAGTGAATTGCAAGAAAAGGTCAATGATGATAAAACCACACTTGATGCTAAAACTGTTGAGTTACAGGCTGAGAATGAAACACTTAAATTACAAATTAAACAACTGTATGGCTCAGTCAAGGATATCAAATCCAAGAGGAAAAACCCAACACAATCTTTGATAGCTGTAAATGATCACTTCCAAGCACAAAATCTAAGGAAAAGTTCCTCTTTAGCTTCTCATAGGGATGACTTTAAGAAGTCGGCCAAGAACAGGGTGAATCCTAAGTCTGTCAAACCATCAGTCTTGGAAACACCTGCCCCTTATTCAAGGTGTGCTCCCCAAGTTGGTGAGACTAAGTGTTTGCCAAAATCAGTCACTTCACAACATAGTCATAAGGGAAAATTAGCTAAGAGTCACTTTCAGGATAAGACTCACATGACACTAACTAAGGAAGCTAGTGCTCATGTCACTGCACTCTCCACTACGACCAACAGTCACCATAGGCCTATAGAACTGATGAAGCACCCTAGGAAGCCTAATAGTTCTAGTGCTGAAAGACAAGAAATTCTCTCTTGTAAAAACACTAAGGTGCATCAGAAACATCGCATATTTAGAATGTGCCTAAGATGGTTGCCAACTGGTAGAATCTTTAAGAAAGTTGGTCTTCAGTGGGTAGCTACTGACACAGAAAATTCTTCTAAGAATGTTTGCAAGAAACCACAGAGGCAGGATCCCATAGTTACTAACCAATACATATGCGAACAAAATACTTATGATAGTGCAGGGAGACGGTTTCTGTGTGCAGCTACTCTCACAGAATGCTTCAAGAAGAAACTCAAAGTGTGGCTACCTAAGGGGATATCAACTCCCAAAGAGGAGGTTCGGAAAACCCACCTGTGATGTACGGGGACAATGACTTTTGAACAATTCAGTTCAAAACTCATACTGATTTTATGAAGAGTATCTCTAGTATCCTTTTTTTTTGTTTTTTCTTTCTTGGTTATGTACAGTTACTCTTATTTTATTGGTACATGCTTCTTATGTATATAGTAATATGTGTTCTTGGATAGGGTGAGGCATGTCTTCTGGATATCGATAACATTTACGATCCTAGAAATGTCATTCAATAATGACACGGGATTTTAAATGAAGCTCGAACAGAAGTTGTTCCTAATAAGTAAATCATGTCTCTATGGCTTGCTATTACTTTAGATAGCAACCCGCGTTCCCAGTTGAAGACAAATTGTCACCAAAATGACAACTATTCGTCAAGGTGATGTTTACCTGAGCATGGATTACTTCATATTCATGTCCATTCATACTGGTGATACTTTGTTGTCCTAAAGGCTCTCACGGTTAATCTCACCAAGTGATAAATTGCGGTTCAATCAATGTCTAAATTTCTATACAGAAGTGAAGCCATTGATTGAGGGGGAGAGCAATAGCAATTTAAACTTGTCTATGAGTATTCATTGTGTAATTTCTGAATCTATGGCATTTGATTAGGCTATCATTAAGTCTTTAGGGATTCAGTGTGTTGTATCTGAGTTAATTTGGATGCCTATGAGTGTTAGAAGTTCGATTGATAGGAAAGTCAGGGACCACATGTGTCATTTAGTAAAAAGAGGAGAGTTAGGAGTAAGTTTTTAATCTTGTAACCTATGCGGTTTGTCAAGCCAACAAAGACAGGGACCAAAAGTGTCATTATGGATAAGTTTTTAATCTTGTAACCTATGCTGTTTGTCAAGCCAACAAAGACAGGGACCAAAAGTGTCATTACGGATAATTGGAATGTTAGGTAAAGATATTTAAGGTTCTAGATCCACGCGGTTTGTCCCATATCTCTCTCTCTCCTCTAAATCAAACCGAACTCATCTATTTCTCTAACTAAACCCTCGATCGCCCAATTTAATCCACCCATTGAGCTTCTTCCTAGGTAATTATCAATCCTCACCCATATCAGTAGGCTATCACTTGTATCATTCCTAGTTTCTAAACGTTTCATTTGATTTTTCTAGGTTGATTCGTACGATTCCTCTATCGATCCTAGGTTAGTTTGTTGTTACTTTCCTTTGATTGATGGGTTTCGTATCTATGTGTGTAATGATAATTATTAGATGCTTCTATTGTCTCATCTTTCAAGATATGATGTGGTCTGTTATAATTTTTCGAATGATGTTTGACTCCGAAAAGTCAAAATCGTTCATGAGTCTAGGAGTTGTTCGTTTGGTTAACGATTGATATGTCTTTAGGGGTGAGTGTATTATTTCTCATTAACAAGTTGAGGAATCTGAACTTATTGTCGGTTAGATCATGAATGCTTGAATGCGTTAAATCAATTGATGGCAAGTTTAGCTTAGAGTGAATCTGGACTATAATAGGTTAGATTCCAATAAGCTCTCGTCTTGTTCATTGTATGTATATACAGTTTTTCATGTAATGAGTGATTAATCGATTTCGTGGGATTTTATTCTACGATGCGGTTTGTTTGTTCTAGGTCAAAGATTCTGCAATATTTGGTATGGAATTAATTGATTTGCTTGATTGATGATTTGGCATGTCAAGAGGTGTTTGCAAAATGTTTGATCTAAAATTATTACTCTCTATATGATCTAGGGTGTAGGTTGTTTTATGGTTTGTTCATCGATGCTGTTTGTGTGAATGTTCTTGAATGCTGTTTGTCTATTCATCATGAATGCGGGTTGTCTGTGCTATTATGGATAATGGTTGTTTGTATGATCATGAACGCGGTTTGTCTGTTTAATCACAAACGTGGTTTGTCTGTTTAGTCACAAACGCGGTTTGTCTGTTTAGTCACAAACGCGGTTTGTCTGTTTAGTCACAAACGCGGTTTGTCTGTTTAATCACAAACGCGGTTTGTCTGTTCAATCACAAACGCGGTTTGTCTGATTAATCACGAACGCGGTTTGTCTGAACAATCACGAACGCAGTTTGTCTAAACAATCACGAACGCGGTTTGTCTAAACAATCACGAACGCGGTTTGTCTGAATTATCATGAATGCGGTTTGTCTGATTGATCATAAATGCGGTTTGTCTATGATTATGGATGCTGTTTGTCTACTTTGTCATGGATGCAGTTTGTCTGTATTGTCATGTTTGTCTACATGCTTACAGTTGCAGCTTGTCCTTTTCTTATGTTGTAGTTTGTATACAGTTGAGCTGTGCAGTTAATACTTTATAATGTGCGTTATGGTTGCTGCATATTTGGTCTCTCACAATTGTGTGTTACTTGATCTACTGTAGTCTTTTGTTATGTACACATAGTCTCTGTGCTAACCTCGAGGATTGACTCCCATCTAACTTGCATAGGCATACTGTCTTTCGGTGAATGTATGTGTGTAGATACAATGACAGATACAGAGATCACTACTTCCTCAGAACCAAACCCTGCAGTCTCAACACCTGTTCGCACAGATGAACAAATCCTTCCTAAGAACAAATGGATTCCTATTGGAAGGAGCAACTGTTATATCGATGTGACAAGACCTCAACCCAATCCTATTTACAAGATATCTGTTGATATCTTAAAGGATACCAATTTCTTCAGAGCATTCACAGCATGTGCAACCGTTCCGTCTATATAAATTCAACAGTTCTGGAATACGATTGAACTCAACAAAGACACTGGTAATTACCATTGTCAGTTAGATGAACAATGGTATGAGCTGACCAAAGACACCATCAGAGAGGCTCTTCATATCTCCCCTGTTGTTATTGATAAACCCTTTACTCAACCTCCTACGTCCGAGGCTCTCGTCCACTTCATTAATTGATGCGTGGTTTTGCAACCTTACAACAGGTTTTACCTCTCGAGGGATCTCAAGAGGCTTACAACCCCACCAGGCAGTGTACCTGACCGATGTAGTATAGTGTAGTGGTAAGTACGGGGGATTGATCGTTCTCCACAGGGAATAGTGTTCGTTAGGTATGAAAAACTACTCTAATAGGTCTAAGGGTGAGAGAAGATTCTTTTTTATGTTTTTATATTTTTTTATGAAAGCAAGTAAAATCTCGGGTTTGAAAGAGTGGGCGGAATTAGTTGCTAGTCAACTAACCCAAATAACTACGAATGCAAATAAAATAAAATAACAGAAAATGAAAAGGTGGTGAAACTTATGTGGAGAGAAATGTGTTTACTTAGATTTCCTTACTCCCTAACTATCTTTTACCGGTTAATTAGTGTGCATTAATCGCGTGGATGACGGGTGTATTCCTTAATACCAATCGTGGGGTGGCGTACGTACTTCCCCAACTCTACAAGCTCCTACTTCACTCTATGTCGAGCCGGCTAGGAAGCTCCTAACATGGGATCACTAGTATTCGCTTGTGCATTAAATACAACCATAAAAACCTTAGTACGCATTGGTTCATGTTTCTTAAGACGTTCAAGCAAGTTACCAAATAGGAAGTTAGCCAGTTTTCTTAAGCCTAACATAGATGAACAATCATCCAATACAACTAATAACACACTAATAACCAATAATCAATAGCTAGGTTTCATTAGATCTAAGCAAACACAAAGAAAACCTAGCCTAGCATGTTAAACAAAAGACAAGAACAAGATAGAATCAAACAACACATAGACATATTGAATGATTAATTGATAACTTATCTTCAATGTAAAATGGAAGATCTCAAGGCAAAAAAGCCTTGAAAAAGCTGCTAAAATCGTCTTAGGGTTCTTACACACAAAGTTCCTCAATAAGTTCCACCCTAATGACAAAAAATTGCAAAACTATATATAGAGATTAAGGTCTGACGGCGTCACGTTGTAGATTCTGACGCCGTCACCTCGCCGCTTTTAGGGTATCGGATGGTCTTCCTGACGCCGTCCCTCTCTAGACCTCCAAAATCAGTTTTGGCTTATCAAGGCTTGACGCCGTCAGATAATGGCTTGACGCCGTCCCTCTTTAAATTAAGTCATGACGACCTTGATCAGATTAAAGGGTGACGCCGTCAGATTTTCATGCAAAATTCTTTGGCTTATCATGAGTAATTTTCACATCCACCTTTTTCTTGCCAAGCCATGACGCCGTCTGGGGATAATCCTGACGCCGTCAAAGGTAATTTTCAGCCGATTTTGAGACTTTGTCGTTTTCTTCACTTTTATGCTCCAAAAACGTCCAAAATGCTTCCTTTTCCAGATTTCTCCTCAAAAGTACCTAAAATGACAAAAGGAACGATTTAGGGCGATATTTGATCAAATAAATACGATTTATGGCTTAAATGACCCCTTAAAAGCGGTACACTTTTCGCTTCATCAAATACCCTTACACTTGAGATTTGCTTGTCCTCAAGCAAATGCGCTTTTATTCTAATCAAAATACATGTTAGGAGTCATTTAACACTAATATAAAAGTAATTACAACAATTAGTCGTTCCACTTTAATCATAATAAGCACGGAGATTACATACTAGCACCTCACAAGTAGTGTTTAGATACTCACATCTCTCAAGTGTCATCAAAATAAATCTCATAAATGAAAACGGATAATATCTCTCACTACCTGTCATAGAAAATAGATTACCATAGGCCTCGGAAAGGATCGAAAACCTCCTCCACTAGGCGTAAGCACCTAAGATAAACTATCAAAGAGGGATTTTAAATGGGTTATAACGTTAGGTGTAGGGATATGATAAACACGGTTTTGTTGGATAAGGGATATTTTGCTGGTGGCGAGTTAAAGATCTTGATTAATTACATGTACTATACAATGTTGCTAAGCCAAGACTCGACTCGATTTAAGCTAATGAAAGAAAATAACAAAAACATAAAATAAACATAAAATGAAACGGGATGGTAGTCCGTATGATTTTTCTACTTTTCTTTTTCTCATTTTTTTTTGTATTTTTCTTGATATATATATATATTTTTTTTTTTTTTTTTTTTGACATACACTCTTGCCCTACCATCCAAAATAATACATCATAGGGGCGTTGCATTCCCCTTACACTTGAACTTTTACATAACTTTACAAATAACTATTCTAATGACTCGAATTAAGATAATTAAAACACTTGGAGTACTTTTAAAATATTTAGCACATATGGGGGTAATAAATGATGTTCTTCCCCATTACTCCATTACACTAGTACTTTACCCATGAGTCCCAATCGTCCCAAAACAATATGTACAAGGATATGACTCGACTTAGCAACCATGTAATCAATTAGATAATTAACTTGGGTTTAAATAAATGTTGTCACAATAATGCACTAAAGATGAGTGCATACAAGGTAGGCTAAGGCGATTTGGGTGTACATTTTAGTGGGTGTAAACAAATTCTTCCTTTAAGTAAAATGCTTAAAGGTCGAAACGAAAAGATAGGCTCTGAGGGGTGTACTAGGGGTATCGTGTACTAAAAATGAGTACAACGCAAAGGGTGTGGGAGAATTACTTGACCAATGTAGCCAATGTAATTATAACAAAAACACAGGTGTAAAACAATGGGTTAATCCTAATGCCTCTTATCATGTAGTAAATCTAACTACACGAATGTAGTCTCACTTGTGGCCTCGGAATGGTCCTAACGCAAGTTCTAGAATCTAAGTGCTACCGGTACACACATCATAGCATAAATGCTTTTCCTACCAATTCTAGGGGCGAACCTCACATATTTGGGGTTGGAAAATTTTTTAGTGGTACGGTTTTTGTGCTAGTCATATAACTCCTATCCATGAGACGCTCATTAAGATCAAAGTTTCACTCCTAAGTGTTGTAAAAAATTTTAAATTTGGCACTAAAATTGCCCTAACAGGTATTTATCTCAGTTTTATTACACATTTACTATTAAACAAACAAAAATCAAGCGTAATAGCATTCTCTTAATCGTACTTTTACCCCCCCCCCCCTTACACTTAAGATGAACATTGTCCCCAATGTTCAAATAACAAGATGTAAAAGAAAAAAGTAAAAGAATGAAATCAAATACTCCCCTGATTCGCTCGGTGGATAATGAAGTAACATGGTTAGATCTTCTTCCAAAGTAATGTTGAAGCTCCATGACTAATGCATCGCCAAAAGCTTGATCCAAAACATTTCCTTGTCCAAAATAACCTGTTAAACCTGAGAAAACAAACACGAAAACCTGCATAACATCGGCGGGATAAACTCTATATATATGGATATAATGCTTGTGGAATGATAGTTTTGCAGATTCCTGGAGATTATAAGTTATAGATTTAATAAAAACTTTTTATGAAAACAAACTTTCAAAAATTTTCAGAAAATTAAACCTGATGTCGTCAGGTTGTAAATCCTGACGCCGTCAGAAATGATCTGACAGAATTCTCATGTTACATTTCCGGAAAATTTTTGGAAAAACCTATACCTTACTTCCTGGAATTCCTGCAAAACATCATTATGACTCGATACAAGCATTTGACTCAAACAAATACTAATATGTATGTTAATTCATTATTATTACGATTCATGTTCATTTGTGTTCTAATAAACCGATTTAGATTTCCCTTACACTTAACTTTTGCAAAATACCTTTATATGTAGTTAAGACGAAGTTAAAAACAAAATAAAGCATTTTCACAAATTAGTTTTGAACATGAATCAATAAGAATAAAAATTAAACACACATACGGAAATAAATAAAATCAAACAAACAAATAAACACACAAAGCAAATAAAACTTGGGTTGCCTCCCAAGAAGCGCTTTTCTTTATTAACGAGTCTTGTAGCTAGACTCAAAGTCCTTCTACCCTATGTAAGTGAGCTCGTCATCGAGGACGTCTTTAGGGTTAAGCTTGGATTGAAGTTTCCTATTGGTCCGCTTAGTACGATATATCCTTTCAAACTTCTCTCCATCCGGGTCATACAATGTCATCTTAATATGCCATGACCCATCTCCATCTTTGGGTGGTTTGTCCCAATCCCACTTATGATCATCGTCCTCACAATTCCACTTATTCATCCCTAGGTTAATTGGAAAAACTCCTAGGAAATCAATCATCTTCCTAAAAACTAGAGGGTCTTCAAACGGATCCAATTCGGTGTCCCTAGCTAAGAGTTGCTCTACCGTATGTGTTCGGTTAACAAAGTCCTCTTCTAGGTAAAATGGGCGTTGGGGTCCTATGAAGTCTCTATCGATCCAAGGTCCATATCTAGATGGTCTCCTATTTGATTCTAACCAATGGGGTGTCGGTTCCTCACTAGTATCATAGGCATGTTTCTTAACATCATAGACTGACCAAGTATCTCCTTCTCCTACCGCTATCTTGGATTCCTTACAATCAATCATAGCACTAGCGGTCGCCAAAAATCCTCTACCTATCAACAAGGGGCATGTAGGGTTGCTAACCATATCAAGAACGTGGAAATCGTCTAAAATGGTTAGTTTTCCAATGTGCACTAACACGTCCTTAACTACTCCAACCGGGTAAGCAACACTTCCATCCGCTAAGCCTATTATCACCTCGGTTTCTTCAAGTTTTCCTAGTTTTAGAGAGGTGTAGAGAGGTAACGGAAGTAGGTTAAGGCTTGATCCAAGATCGGCTAATGTGTCATAAGCCTCCGAATTACCGATCTTGCAAGGTAGAACAAATAAGCCCGGATCATCTAACTTCTTAGGTAGCTTGTTTTGAACAAAGGCGGTCCCTTTTTCGCCTAACTTGAGCTTCTTCTCATCCAACACTTCAATAACCGGACTTTCAAGGTGGAGCTCCTTGAATTCTTCGTCAAGGTTTTGAGTGGGAGGTGTTTCAACTACAACTTGGGTTTGTTTGAAACACGTGCTCATGGAATTGACCGAATAATATTATGGACAAGAACTAGGAGACGTAACCGATGAAACGGCGTTGACGTTTAGTTTCGGGTTCTTGACCGTGTTGCTAGGGAGTGCTCCCATTTCTCGGTCATTGAGGGCTTTCAACAAAGTGTCAATCTTATTGGTCATCTCGCTTTGTTTTTGTTTGAAATCGGCTTCAAACTTGGCTAAACAAGCTTCTTGAGATGCCATAAATTGAGACATCAATCCTTCAAAGTTATCGGTACTACCATTGCCGGAAGGATTGTTGTTGAAAGTACGGTTCGAGTTGGAACCGCTTGATTGGAAACGATTAGGTGGGTTGGAAGAATTGGTTTGTTGTGCGTTTTGGGTTTGTTTCCACCTAAGGTTCGGGTGATTTTTCCATGAGGGGTTGTATGTATCACCGTAGGGGTTTGGCTCGGGTTTGAAAGTGTACCACTTGTCTCCCGCTCCGTCGGTACGCGAGGATGCGTAGTCCGCAAAAGCTTGTTCGGGGAGTTCCATGCAATCACGAGTGTCGTGGGGACCACTACATAATTCACATGAAGAAGTGATTTTGTTCACTTGGCTTGAAGGTTTAGGAGCCTCGTAGGATTTCATGAGAAACTTGACTTGGTCTTCAAGTTCTATGATCCTACGGTCGGAAGTGCTTGAATTGTTCGAAGGCAAAGATATTGCCTTGACCGTTTTATTCAAATCACGGGGGTCACTCCAACTTTCGTTGTCATAAAGAGCAAGATCTTCTAGGAGAGCCCATGATTGTTCTGCACTTAGATCACGTAGCTTACCATCGGCCGATTGGTCAATGGTTTGCCTCGTGTAGAGATTGATATGGTCATAGAAGATTTGGACTTGGATCCAAAGTTCTATGCCATGGTGAGGGACTTTTTGGAGTAAGTCCTTGAATCGAGTCCATGCCTCGTAGAGGGTTTCGCCTTGACGTTGTTGGAACATCAAGATATCATTCCTTAGCTTGGTAGTTCTTCCCGGTGGGAAAAACTGAGCAAGGAAACGAGTGGTGAGATCATCCCAAGAGGTGATGGATCCTGCGGGTTGACGCTCTAGCCATTGACTAGCTTGGTCCCGCAAAGGGAATTGAAAGAGACGCAGTCGGGTCGTCTCTCGAGTGGCAACATCAAGGTCTATGGAATCAACGATTTTGAGAAAGTCCTTGAGATGTTGATTAGGATCTTCAGAACGAAGTCCATGGAATGCGCATCCGCTTTGCACCAACCGGATGGTGTCGGATCGCAAGGGAGTGACATTGGCTCCTTGAGTGAGCTCAATGGTGTTTCGATAGCCATGGTGGCTAGGACGGGAATACTCTCCTAAAGTACGGGCTCTAGGAGGTGGTGGTTGTTGTGGAGGGTTGTTGGGATCGAGGATATTACCACCTTCCATGATGTCGGATGGTAATGGTTACGAACAAAGAAACGAAGAAAATAGATAGACTAAAGAAAACCTAGAAAAATAAAATAAAAATCTCACTAGAAAGGAATCTAGTGAGTAGACCTATAAAATAAAAATTCAACCTAAACAATAACTATTCCCCGGCAGCGGCGCCAAAAACTTGATGCGTGGTTTTGCAACCTTACAACAGGTTTTACCTCTCGAGGGATCTCAAGAGGCTTACAACCCCACCAGGCAGTGTACCTGACCGATGTAGTATAGTGTAGTGGTAAGTACGGGGGATTGATCGTTCTCCACAGGGAATAGTATCCGTTAGGTATGAAAAACTACTCTAATAGGTCTAAGGGTGAGAGAAGATTCTTTTTTATGTTTTTATATTTTTTTATGAAAGCAAGTAAAATCTCGGGTTTGAAAGAGTGGGCGGAATTAGTTGCTAGTCAACTAACCCAAATAACTACGAATGCAAATAAAATAAAATAACAGAAAATGAAAAGGTGGTGAAACTTATGTGGAGAGAAATGTGTTTACTTAGATTTCCTTACTCCCTAACTATCTTTTACCGGTTAATTAGTGTGCATTAATCGCGTGGATGACGGGTGTATTCCTTAATACCAATCGTGGGGTGGCGTACGTACTTCCCTAACTCTACAAGCTCCTACTTCACTCCTATGTCGAGCCGGCTAGGAAGCTCCTAACATGGGATCACTAGAATTCGCTTGTGCATTAAATACAACCATAAAAACCTTAGTACGCATTGGTTCATGTTTCTTAAGACGTTCAAGCAAGTTACCAAATAGGAAGTTAGCCAGTTTTCTTAAGCCTAACATAGATGAACAATCATCCAATACAACTAATAACACACTAATAACCAATAATCAATAGCTAGGTTTCATTAGATCTAAGCAAACACAAAGAAAACCTAGCCTAGCATGTTAAACAAAAGACAAGAACAAGATAGAATCAAACAACACATAGACATATTGAATGATTAATTGATAACTTATCTTCAATGTAACATGGAAGATCTCAAGGCAAAAAAGCCTTGAAAAAGCTGCTAAAATCGTCTTAGGGTTCTTACACACAAAGTTCCTCAATAAGTTCCACCCTAATGACAAAAAATTGCAAAACTATATATAGAGATTAAGGTCTGACGGCGTCACGTTGTAGATTCTGACGCCGTCACCTCGCCGCTTTTAGGGTTCCCGGATGGCCTTCCTGACGCCGTCCCTCTCTAGACCTCCAAAATCCGTTCTGGCTTATCAAGGCTTGACGCCGTCAGATAATGGCTTGACGCCGTCCCTCTTTAAATTAAGTCATGACGACCTTGATCAGATTAAAGGGTGACGCCGTCAGATTTTCATGCAAAATTCTCTGGCTTATCATGAGTAATTTTCACATCCACCTTTTTCTTGCCAAGCCATGACGCCGTCTGGGGATAATCCTGACGCCGTCAAAGGTAATTTTCAGCCGATTTTGAGACTTTGTCGTTTTCTTCACTTTTATGCTCCAAAAACGTCCAAAATGCTTCCTTTTCCAGATTTCTCCTCAAAAGTACCTAAAATGACAAAAGGAACGATTTAGGGCGATATTTGATCAAATAAATACGATTTAGGGCTTAAATGACCCCTTAAAAGTGGTACACTTTTCGCTTCATCATTAATGATCTGGGTTATCCATCAACCATCCTCAAGGTGTCAGCAGTAGTCACCAGTGAAATGTATCAACCATGGAGAACTATTGTCAGGATCGGGATCCTACCTAGGATCGTTTTCGGCTTTGCAAGATCGGGATCGTAGGATCGTAGGATCGGATCCTACCTAGGATCGTTTTCGGATTTTCCTTTACATATTTATAAAAAACCATTTTTAAAAACCTCCCTCAAAAAAAGTAAAAAAAAAACAGGATCGGATCGTTCACGATCCTACGATCCTACGAGCGATCCCACGATCCTGTAACGATCCTACCTGAAAAAAGGGTTACCAACAGGATCGGATCGTTCACGATCCTACGATCCTACGAGCGATCCCACGATCCTGTAACGATCCTACCTGAATTACGATCCCGGAACGATCCTGCTCGTTTTGTGTGTGTAGGATCGTAGGATCGTAACGATCCTACGAGCAGGATCGCGATCCTGACAACCTTGGTATCAACCATGGAGAAACTATCGCCACCATCCTCAACTTGTGTCTTACTGGGAAGACTTCTGCTTTTGAAAGACCTAGGGCTCCAGTGCTTCAAATTCTATGGGGAATCGTAAAGCGTTCCAACATAGATTTCGCTGACAGGATCTGGGAAGAATTCATTCATTCCATTCACACCTTCCTAGAAGACAAAGCTAAACTGGAATCAAATCTGGCCAGCAGGAAGACAGTGAGAAAGATGTTAATTCCTAGCATCAGATTCACTAAAATGATAATCCACCACCTCTACTCTCTTCACAAGTTCCATCCCAGAACTGATTCTCCTCTCCATTTGTCCTCTGAAGAATTTGTTCTGGGAAATCTCAAGTGGGCTGCTAAAGGGGCCAAACAAGAAGTCTTTGGAAGGCTTATTCCTGAGCTCCTTATTACGGATAATATTCGTCAAGCCTCCTATTATAAGGATTATCTGAACAAAATAGAGGAATATCAAAAGTATCTCTCTGATAAGGTAAGAAGTGAAGCCGAAACCCCTGAACCAGAAACCCAGAAATCCATCAAACAAACCCAATCTAAATCGAAATCAAAGAAAAGAAAGGATGCACCCACAGAAGTTGAGGGATCTAAGAAAAATAAGAAGATCAAAAGGAAGGCATCAATCAAGAAGTTGAAATCTAAGAAAACCAAGACAAAAGGTCGAGTTGATGATGAAGAGATGGTGGTACCTGAACTAGGTCTAAGAGATGAAGAAGATCCGGTTCTACAACAAGCCTTGGAGCTGAGTGCTAAAGAACATGCTGAATCAACAAGGAGTGCTACGAAAGGAGTTGTCCTTAGAGAACCTGTTGTTGAGAGCAGTAAACCATTACCTGAAGTAGAGGGCAAAGGAAAAGGAGTAGCTACAGTAGTACAAGCTGCTAAGACTCTTCTTACCATATCATCTCCGGCATCCAAGACAACAACACAATTTGTACTCAGGAAACGTGATCAGGGATCATCCAGAGTACTTGATCTTTCTGAAGGACCTCAAGAAGAATCACCAAGCTTAGAAGTTGCTCAAGATTCCAGTGATACAGAAAGCGATGAACAGTTGTACAAGGAGAAGAAGGTGGAGATGAAGATCACACATACTGAAATAAAGGACCCACAAGATCAAGGTGAGAGTCAAGATGAGAAAGTTCATAAAGAAGCTGAGTCTGATAACATCATTAAGGAAAAGAAGGTGGAGATGAAGATCACACATACTGAAATAAAGGACCCACAAGATCAAGGTGAGAGTCAAGATGAGAAAGTTCATAAAGAAACTGAGTCTGATAACATCATTAAGGAAACTCATGATCAGATAACAACAACCACTACAGAACCTCCACAAGAAATACAACATGAAGAATTCGTGGCTTCTACATACCCGGGGGTTCATGTGAATCTGAAAATGAAGGATGATGAACAATCTCACCTGAATGAACCAACAGGGTCTACTGGCACTCTATCTTCTCTTAAGAACCTTGATACCGACTTCAACTATGGTGATCAATTCATCCTGGATAAAGCCAACGACAACGCCACAGAGACTGACATACCACATGATGATAAGGAAGTTGAGTCGATGGTGTCTGTACCAATTAAACAAGACATGTCTGGTATTAGACCTATGACAATTCCTGTTTCCACAACAGCAACCATCATAGTAAATCCCTCACCAGAAGCAACCCCAGCGACACCCATCCCTCCAGAACTACCATCTAATTTAGCATCACAACTAACTGCCGCCACAAAGCTCATTGATGACATGTCACGGAAGATGAATAATTATGAGCAGAGACTACTAATGGTGGAAAAGCTTAATATTGATCAAAAGGTGGCACAAGCTGTGAATGATCATGTAGAGGAAGCGGTCAGATGGGCAATGGAAGCTCCTATGAAGACACGATTCAGAGATCTTCCTACAACTGATATGAAATCAATCCTCTATGACAGAATGTTTGAATGTGGTCAGTATCAAGGCCACGAAGATCATCAACGGCTTTATGAAGCCTTGGAAAAATCGATGAGTCGTGATAATCAGGATTTCCTCATGGCTGAGCTTGAAGAACAACGGAAGAGGAAGAAAAGGAGACAAGATAAACCCTGTACACCTCCTGGTTCTCCACCACATCCACCTCCACCTCCTCCACCTGATGGTGGCTCTGGTGCTACAAGGTTTTCAGGAGCGTCAGGATCCATCCAAGCTCAACCTCATCATCATCCCACTGTATCTTCTGGTGGAAAAGACCAATCCACTAACTCGTCTGCCCCAAGCAAGTCTAAGAAGTGGAAGATCTAACCTCTCAAACTGATGAAGATGAAGTCTCAGCTAATGCCAATATCCCAACAGTTGACCCTAATCAAAAATGGTGGTTGGAATTCTTACGCACAGACACACCTGATGACTCAGACTCCACGAGAAAGCGACCCACCAGGGAAGATATGGAATCTTGGATGAAACCCGTATCTGAAGAAGATCGAGAACCAATTCCTGAACCAAATTGGTCTATCCCATCATCAGACATAAGCGTTCCTGTAAACAATTGGGCAGCTGCTATTGCTTCGCAACACAACCCTCCTTCAGAGAACTCATTGCTGGCAAAGACTAATGACATGGGGGCATTTATTAATTGGTTCTGTAAAAAGAAAGGCATCACAAATCTCACTCCTCAAGATTTAGAAGGTCCTGCGTATGAAATAGTCAAAGTGTTTCATCCTGATGTGCTTCATCTTCAATATCAAATGGAAGAATGTCATAGACTACTTACTGATCAAGTTGATGACCGAATTCTCTCCTACAACGTCAACCGACCTCTTCCCTTTGATGGTCCACCAGGTCATGTCAACCTTCAAGCTGATCTCTTTTTCAACAATGATCTGAATTATCTCCGATTCGGAAATAATGGTGACAGGCAGGCATTATCCATTAACAAGATGAAAGCGGCTCACTATCCTGACATTGGGCTAGAACAAATGGTGCCTGATCAGTTATGGTCAAATGAAGAATACAAATTTGATTTAACTGCATCTTATGGGGTCACACATTGGTGGTTCCACAAGAAACGATTCTATATTGAACGGCACGCAGGAGAGGGTAGTCGTTAGGGTATACATTCGCATCTAAGAATCTTAAGTGTTATCAAAGTTGAAATTCACCCAATGTATGGGTATGAGTATCTTAAAAGGATAGTGCTTCGTCGTGCTGATCAAAAGGAGTATATTATTGCTGAGAGCGATTTTAAGTATCTATCTCCAAGTGACTTCGAAGATCTCTTCCTTCTGAATCTTCAAGGGCACCAGAATCATCTTCCTCCTCGTGACAAGAAGGCGCTTGCTGCTGCTGTTAATTTATGGATTCGGGGTCTTGTTATCAGGCAAAGGGTAAGTGACTTTCAACTAGGGATTGAGAGCTACCAGACCAAACTCAATATAACCAAGCCGTATTGGGAACATAAGGGTCTCGAGTACATTCACGAATTTAAAGTAATCGAATCTCCAAGAGCAGTCAAGTTCACTGACCTGCATGGAACTCCTATGATGATGCAACTCAGTGAGATTCATAAATTCAGCGATGGTACTTGATGCGTGGTTTTGCAACCTTACAACAGGTTTTACCTCTCGATGGATCTCAAGAGGCTTACAACCCCACCAGGCAGTGTACCTGACCGATGTAGTATAGTGTAGTGGTAAGTACGGGGGATTGATCGTTCTCCACAGGGAATAGTGTTCGTTAGGTATGAAAAACTACTCTAATAGGTCTAAGGGTGAGAGAAGATTCTTTTTTATGTTTTTATATTTTTTTATGAAAGCAAGTAAAATCTCGGGTTTGAAAGAGTGGGCGGAATTAGTTGCTAGTCAACTAACCCAAATAACTACGAATGCAAATAAAATAAAATAACAGAAAATGAAAAGGTGGTGAAACTTATGTGGAGAGAAATGTGTTTACTTAGATTTCCTTACTCCCTAACTATCTTTTACCGGTTAATTAGTGTGCATTAATCGCGTGGATGACGGGTGTATTCCTTAATACCAATCGTGGGGTGGCGTACGTACTTCCCCAACTCTAAAAGCTCCTACTTCACTCCTATGTCGAGCCGGCTAGGAAGCTTCTAACATGAGATCACTAGAATTCGCTTGTGCATTAAATACAACCATAAAAACCTTAGTACGCATTGGTTCATGTTTCTTAAGACGTTCAAGCAAGTTACCGAATAGGAAGTTAGCCAGTTTTCTTAAGCCTAACATAGATGAACAATCATCCAATACAACTAATAACACACTAATAACCAATAATCAATAGCTAGGTTTCATTAGATCTAAGCAAACACAAAGAAAACCTAGCCTAGCATGTTAAACAAAAGACAAGAACAAGATAGAATCAAACAACACATAGACATATTGAATGATTAATTGATAACTTATCTTCAATGTAACATGGAAGATCTCAAGGCAAAAAGCCTTGAAAAAGCTGCTAAAATCGTCTTAGGGTTCTTACACACAAAGTTCCTCAATAAGTTCCACACTAATGACAAAAAATTGCAAAACTATATATAGAGATTAAGGTCTGACGGCGTCACGTTGTAGATTCTGACGCCGTCACCTCGCCGCTTTTAGGGTTCCCGGATGGCCTTCCTGACGCCGTCCCTCTCTAGACCTCCAAAATCCGTTCTGGCTTATCAAGGCTTGACGCCGTCAGATAATGGCTTGACGCCGTCCCTCTTTAAATTAAGTCATGACGACCTTGATCAGATTAAAGGGTGACGCCGTCAGATTTTCATGCAAAATTCTTTGGCTTATCATGAGTAATTTTCACATCCACCTTTTTCTTGCCAAGCCATGACGCCGTCTGGGGATAATCCTGACGCCGTCAAAGGTAATTTTCAGCCGATTTTGAGACTTTGTCGTTTTCTTCACTTTTATGCTCCAAAAACGTCCAAAATGCTTCCTTTTCCAGATTTCTCCTCAAAAGTACCTAAAATGACAAAAGGAACGATTTAGGGCGATATTTGATCAAATAAATACGATTTAGGGCTTAAATGACCCCTTAAAAGCGGTACACTTTTTGCTTCATCAAATACCCTTACACTTGAGATTTGCTTGTCCTCAAGCAAATGCGCTTTTATTCTAATCAAAATACAAGTTAGGGGTCATTTAACACTAATATAAAAGTAATTGCAACAAATAGTCGTTCCACTTTAATCATAATAAGCACGGAGATTACATACTAGCACCTCACAAGTAGTGTTTAGATACTCACATCTCTCAAGTGTCATCAAAATAAATCTCATAAATGAAAACGGATAATATCTCTCACTACCTGTCATAGCAAATAGATTACAATAGGCTTGGGAAAGGATCGAAAACCTCCTCCACTAGGCGTAAGCACCTAAGATAAACTATCAAAGAGGGCTTTTAAATGGGTTATAACGTTAGGTGTAGGGATATGATAAACACGGTTTTGTTGGATAAGGGATATTTTGCTGGTGGCGAGTTAAAGATCTTGATTAATTACATGTACTATACAATGTTGCTAAGCCAAGACTCGACTCGATTTAAGCTAATGAAAGAAAATAACAAAAACATAAAATAAACATAAAATGAAACGGGATGGTAGTCCGTATGATTTTTCTACTTTTCTTTTTCTCATTTTTTTGTATTTTTCTTGATTTTTTTTTTTTTTTTTTTTTTTTTTTTTTTTTTTTCATACACTCTTGCCCTACCATCCAAAATAATACATCATAGGGGCGTTGCATTCCCCTTACACTTGAACTTTTACATAACTTTACAAATAACTATTCTAATGACTCGAATTAAGATAATTAAAACACTTGGAGTACTTTTAAAATATTTAGCACATATGGGGGTAATAAATGATGTTCTTCCTCATTACTCCATTACACTAGTACTTTACCCATGAGTCCAATCGTCCCAAAACAATATGTACAAGGATATGACACGACTTAGCAACCATGTAATCAATTAGATAATTAACTTGGGTTTAAACAAATGTTGTCACAGTAATGCACTAAAAATGAGTGCATACAAGGTAGGCTAAGGCGATTTGGGTGTACATTTTAGTGGGGTGTAAACAAATTCTTCCTTTAAGTAAAATGCTTAAAGGTCGAAACGAAAAGATAGGCTCTGAGGGGTGTACTAGGGGTATCGTGTACCAAAAATGGGTACAACGCAAAGGGTGTGGGAGAATCACTTGACCAATGTAGCCAATGTAATTATAACAAAAACACAGGTGTAAAACAATGGGTTAATCCTAATGCCTCTTATCATGTAGTAAATCTAACTACACGAATGTAGTCTCACTTGTGGCCTCGGAATGGTCCTAACGCAAGTTCTAGAATCTAAGTGCTACCGGTACACACATCATAGCATAAATGCTTTTCCTACCAATTCTAGGGGCGAACCTCACATATTTGGGGGTGGAAAATTTTTTAGTGGTACGGTTTTTGTGCTAGTCATATAATCCTATCCATGAGACGCTCATTAAGATCAAAGTTTCACTCCTATATGTTGTAAAAAATTTTAAATTTGGCACTAAAATTACCCTAACAGGTATTTATCTCAGTTTTATTACACATCTACTATTAAACAAACAAAAATCAAGCGTAAGAGCATTCTCTAATCGTACTTTTACCCCCCCCCCCTTACACTTAAGATGAACATTGTCTCCAATGTTCAAATAACAAATGTAAAAGCATAAAGTAAAAGAATGAAATCAAATACTCCCCTGATTCGTTCGGTGGATAATGAAGTAACATGGTTAGATCTTCTTCCAAGAGAATGTAGAAGCTCTAAGACTAATGCATCGCCATAAGCTTGATTCCACAAACTTTTCCTTGTCCAAAATAACCTGTTAAACCTGAGAAAACAAACACGAAAACCTGCATAACATCGGCGGGATAAACTCTATATATAAGGATATAATGCTCGTGGAATGATAATTTTGCAGATTCCTGGAGATTATAAGTTATAGATTTAATAAAAACTTTTTATGAAAACAAAACTTTCAAAAATTTTCAGAAAATTAAACCTGACGCCGTCAGGTTGTAAAGCCTGACGCCGTCAGAAATGATCTGACAGAATTCTCATGTTACGTTTCCGAAAAATTTTTGGAAAAACCTATACCTTACTTCCTAGAATTCCTGCAAAACATCATTATGACTCGATACAAGCATTTGACTCAAACAAATACTAATATGTATGTTAATTTATTATTATTATGATTCATGTTTATTTGTGTTCTAATAAACCGATTTGGATTTCCCTTACACTTAACTTTTGCAAAATACCTTTATATGTAGTTAAGACGAAGTTAAAAACAAAATAAAGCATTTTCACAAATTAGTTTTTAACATGAATCAATAATAATAAAATTTAAACATACATACGGAAACAAATAAAATCAAATAAATAAATAAATAAACACACAAAACAAATAAAGCTTGGGTTGCCTCCCAAGAAGCGCTTTTCTTTATTAACGAGTCTTGTAGCTAGACTCAAAGTCACGTTCATCTAGTGTCGTTTATGCTCACGTATCCTAGTGTGAGCCATCTAATTGTTGCCTCATCTTTCTTGTACTCATCATTCAGCTCCAAACATCCATGATAATATCTCTTATTTTTCTCACGTGAATATTTGAGCCCCTTCCTCTTATCATTCTCACTTAACAAATCAAGAGGCACAATTCTATTGCAAGATTCAATGGAGTAGTTCTTAAACCTAGGGTGTGCTCGGGGCATTTGGTAAACGAAATCTTCATCCCCATCCGAGAATGTAATTAACCCGTCCACAAGTTTTTCGTCAAGGTTGGTCAACCTTTTGAAGGGTTCTCCAAAAATGACTTGGGTTAATTTGTTATCAATGAATTCTCCTAGGTTCTCCATAACCATAAAATCCACCAAATACACAAAACTTCCAACGAATACGTGTAGTGGCTTAATCCTAGCAACAATGTTATCTCCTTGATATTCTAGCTCATCTACCATGATTTTATTATAATTAGCACGAGAGATAATGTTCATAGGCAAAGATGAGTTAAGATAAGCATAAAAATCATGATAACCAATCTTACACGAAAATTGCATGTTAAAGAGGCTATCCTTTTCGATCTTAGTCCTAGGGTCAACATACTTAAAGGGATCAATTTCCTCTTTTCCCCATTCCTCGTTAACCACTTCTCCATTACCAGCATCCTCATCGGAGTCTGAGTAGTAAAATGGACTAACATAGTCATTCTCATGGTCAGACTCCTCCATCTCAGAATTGTTACCAAAGTGGTGGTCGGGTGAAAGGTTGTTGTTTTCTACGATGGGGGCGGGAACGGGTAGTTGGAAGTTTGCACGGCGGAAAATACGAATAACAGGGACCAAGCGATCACTATTACTCATGAGGTAGTTGGAAGGTATCACAAACAAAAGTACAAAGAAATAAGATAGACTAAAGAAAACCTAGAAAAATAAAATAAAAATCTCACTAGAAAGGAATCTAGTGAGTAGACCTATAAAATAAAAAATTCAACCTAAACAATAACTATTCCCCGGCAGCGGCGCCAAAAACTTGATGCGTGGTTTTGCAACCTTACAACAGGTTTTACCTCTCGAGGGATCTCAAGAGGCTTACAACCCCACCAGGCAGTGTACCTGACCGATGTAGTATAGTGTAGTGGTTAGTACGGGGGATTGATCGTTCTCCACAGGGAATCATGTTCGTTAGGTATGAAAAACTACTCTAATAGGTCTAAGGGTGAGAGAAGATTCTTTTTTATGTTTTTATAATTTTATGAAAGCAAGTAAAATCTCGGGTTTGAAAGAGTGGGCGGAATTAGTTGCTAGTCAACTAACCCAAATAACTACGAATGCAAATAAAATAAAATAACAGAAAATGAAAAGGTGGTGAAACTTATGTGGAGAGAAATGTGTTTACTTAGATTTCCTTACTCCCTAACTATCTTTTACCGGTTAATTAGTGTGCATTAATCGCGTGGATGACGGGTGTATTCCTTAATACCAATCGTGGGGTGGCGTACGTACTTCCCCAACTCTACAAGCTCCTACTTCACTCCTATGTCGAGCCGGCTAGGAAGCTCCTAACATGGGATCACTAGAATTCGCTTGTGCATTAAATACAACCATAAAAACCTTAGTACGCATTGGTTCATGTTTCTTAAGACGTTCAAGCAAGTTACCGAATAGGAAGTTAGCCAGTTTTCTTAAGCCTAACATAGATGAACAATCATCCAATACAACTAATAACCAATAATCAATAGCTAGGTTTCATTAGATCTAAGCAAACACAAAGAAAACCTAGCCTAGCATGTTAAACAAAAGACAAGAACAAGATAGAATCAAACAACACATAGACATATTGAATGATTAATTGATAACTTATCTTCAATGTAACATGGAAGATCTCAAGGCAAAAAGCCTTGAAAAAGCTGCTAAAATCGTCTTAGGGTTCTTACACACAAAGTTCCTCAATAAGTTCCACACTAATGACAAAAAATTGCAAAACTTTATATAGAGATTAAGGTCTGACGGCGTCACGTTGTAGATTCTGACGCCGTCACCTTGCCGCTTTTAGGGTTCCCGGATGGCCTTCCTGACGCCGTCCCTCTCTAGACCTCCAAAATCCGTTCTGGCTTATCAAGGCTTGACGCCGTCAGATAATGGCTTGACGCCGTCCCTCTTTAAATTAAGTCATGACGACCTTGATCAGATTAAAGGGTGACGCCGTCAGATTTTCATGCAAAATTCTCTGGCTTATCATGAGTAATTTTCACATCCACCTTTTTCTTGCCAAGCCATGACGCCGTCTGGGGATAATCCTGACGCCGTCAAAGGTAATTTTCAGCCGATTTTGAGACTTTGTCGTTTTCTTCACTTTTATGCTCCAAAAATGTCCAAAATGCTTCCTTTTCCAGATTTCTCCTCAAAAGTACCTAAAATGACAAAAGAAACGATTTAGGGTGATATTTGATCAAATAAATACGATTTAGGGCTTAAATGACCCCTTAAAAGCGGTACACTTTTCGCTTCATCAGTACTCTGCGAATGATCGATGAAGCACTGGATTTCAGGATTAAGGACTACAAGATAAATCCCCACAACCCACAATTGAAGACTCAGTTCTGGACTGATCTGGATGTACAAAGGAGTAAAGAGTTTATGAGAGCCATAGAGCGAAGGCTGAAAACAAGAAGGATCTTTCGCAACCTGGAAAGCTTCGTTGGGGGTAGAGTTCGTGAAGGAGATTACAGATTGATGGAAAGAATGACATGAGTTGATTCTCTCCATAAGTGGTCTTTGTAGTGATGTTATTCTTTTGTTGGACTCTTGTAATTATATGATGTAATTTCCACGAATCTTGTAATATTCTATGTGTGATCTGTGTATATTGACAAGTAAACCTCTCTCGTTGCTTCACGGGGAGCTTAGTAAGCTTCAAAATCAGAATACATTTAAACCTGACCACATTTTCTCCCAAATTTCCTAAACTTATTTAAATCACTTGGGATCACAAATCTCAAATGGTTTGAAATTTTTGATCGGGGGAGAGAATGTGATTTAAATATGAAATTCTGATAAAATGTGATGATTTGGAAGTTAATGTAAGCTCTCCCATATGTGCTAAACCATTTTGTATATCAAGGCACATATTGAGGGGGAGCAAAATGTTTTGGTCATAAAAGCAAGCTCTTCCATATGTGCTAAAATCTTTCTTATATCGATGCACATATTGAGGGGGAGCAAATGGTTTTAACAAAACAAAGGATTTGGCATCTCACGTGAGCAAGGCTCAGACTTCACCAATGAATTGACGAAAATTGAATTGCCATCAATCGAAAGGATACGTCTTGGCCGGGTAATAATTTCAAGCTGGTCTAACCAGTGATGTAAGCGTGTCTCGAAAAAGATGTATCTGAGTAGAGAGTACCATTTCGAGAAACTTTCTGTGGACTTGACCAGGCCGGGTAATAATTTCAAGCTAGTCTAACTAGTGATGTAAGCGTGTCTCGAATCGGTCATGTTCACTGAAAGTGGAACAATTCAAAAAGTGCGAGCTCTACCTAACATGTGCAAATTTATAAAACTATCACTCGAGCATATGTTGAGGGGGAGCATTTGAAAAATATAAAACTCTCAAGTGTTTGCAAAAATGTGTTTCGAAATCATGAACACTTTGAGAGATTTTTCAAAGATTTGGTTTGGCAATTGTGGAAGAACACCAAAGACCGACCATTGTATTTCATATAATGGAGTTATAAGGATGGTAAGGTTAGGTACAAGTTCCCACGATCCCGCCAGAGCCGGAGGGATCTACCCAGGGACAATCCACTAATTAGTGTAGAAGTCCTTAGGTATGATTAAAAAGGAGAAAAGTGAATGAGGGAAGAGTGCCGACTGAGATGGAGCTAACACTGGAATTAACCCAACAAGGTGTTAGTTATGAAATCTTGGTATGCACTGAAGGGGTTGAAGAATGAAAAAGAATTGTAAAGATAAAGGGTGAAAAGAAATAGCCCTCCTTACAACTTAGGCAGAAACCGGGTCAATACATAAGCTGTCAGAATCACTTAGTTGATTGCTGGCATTGAAGACAAAGTATCATGGACCCAGTGATATGCTGCACAACCCTCCCTAGCCACTCAAGGTCCCTCAAAGGACTCTTGTTTCAATTGTCACGGAGTTCAATACATTCCTATCGTCTCTCTCACTCCGAGTTAGATGATATTGAAAAGGTGGCAGTCCTCTCCAGCCTCCGCTCTCTAAATCAAAACGCACTATAGAGTCTAGAGCCACGAGATGCATAATAAGATCTCATAGGGACACGAATTATTTCTACACTGGTTGTTCAACATTAAGGACACCAGTTGTAAACTCATGAGTCCTACGCAGATCTTAGCAATCTGCCAGAACATTTATGAGAGAATTTACAAATGTAATTCTCAATGATTGAATGAAAATTCCTGCCAGGGTCAACATCAAGCAGCCCTGAAGGCAGGTCACTTCGGTAATTCCTCATGGATTACGCTTAGTGGTCGCGACGGTTTCAATCGGTCTACAGTCGTGGAGTGATCTCCAGCGACTCACCTAATCGTTGATTTACTACGGTAAAATCTTAAAAGGCCCTCTGTGGGTTTTCGATTAGGAACGGTCTTGGTAAGGATTAGAGAGAGTTTTCACAATATGCTGTTGACTATCTCGAAGTCCAAACTTGTAAGTACCGGTCGAATTATTGCTAACTGTCGTATGCAGGAACTTCTGGCGATTGTAGCAGTGGAATGCTGTAGCTGGTTGCTGTGGTAGCTGGTTGCAGAAAAGATGCCAATCCATCACCACATGCTCACACCACATCATCATCAAAGAAGTCATGATCAACCTAAAAGACCTTCAACACAGCTTCTGCTAACTCTGATGCTGAAGATCATTACACCATATCGTGTGAGCATGTAGGCTCTAAGTATATTTCATCACATGGAGACCTACTACTGAAAGATGACTTTGAGACTCAAGTGGGATGATACTTTCAAAGATTCCTCAAAGTTCATCCAAGACAAAAGAGAAGTCATCTTAAGATCACGGATGTTTGCACAACAATCTATGACATTGAAGAATCAATGGTTACGAGCTATGATGTCAAGATCCAAGGAAGAAGTGCTGAAATTCAGAACATTACTTCTGGGGTGACCTCCCTTAGGGGGAGATTGTTAGGAATATGAATATTCAGTTGAAGACTCGGTCACCCCGAGTACTTATTAGCTCATCATAGCTCGTAGGATTATCAGTAATATTATTAGTAGATTAGTTATTAATTAGTATTGTGGAGTGGGTCGGGTCTTTACCCTCTGTCAGCTCTCTCCACAGCCCACTAGGGGCATATTAAGTAGTATGTATAAATACCCCTTCCCTTGCAAGGGAAGGGTTGGAACTCTCATTATTTTCAAGCTAATACACATAGTGTTTCTCTCACTAGAAGTTCCCCCTTTCTCTCTCTAGTTCTTATTTCATTCGATCCATACTAAGGCCTCAAACAAGTGTTTCTTGCATTGTGAATACCCTACACATTGAGTTGATCAACGATTTATAACGTATAGTAGAATTATAACAGCTTATGTTTTTTTGTTGAGACATGAACATGAAGTGACTTGGTCAAAAAGTACTTGTGTTATAAAGCATGCAATTGACTTGGAAATTCTATTATATCATTAAGATGACTTAGTTGATAAATAGATAAGCCAAAAGAAATATGGTTATATTAAAATATTGTTAGATTGTCTCACAATATTATTTCTAATGAAATACCACTTGTTTCTGGTATGTTCAGTTAGGAAAATCAAACTGTTGTTATATTGTTTGATTCAAGATAACTATATTTTCTATTCTTCAAAATGTTAATCAAGGCTAGAAGATTGAGTATGGATTATATATACTCAATAAGACTCAAACCTAGAAGATTAATAAGACACCAGTATATTATGAAATGTGATGAATCACATTAAGTCTTAAAATTAAAGTTCTGAATTTGTTAAACAACTTATGAAGTAGAATATTAACAAACTAATGTCAGGAATTGTCAATGTGTATTTGTAATATCCCAAAAGAGAACAATTTAGTGTTGCTCTAATTGCTAAGTATTTAGTCTCTAAATTACAAAAGGCAAGTGAGAGTTTTTATCTTGAAAAGATAAAATTACAAGATACATAATCTTCTAAAAATATACTAGTGAATATCATGATAAGGCTAGACATGTAAATGTTAGACCTCAAGATGATAGAATTCTCATTCATAGATCCGCAAGGATATCTTAGAAATTTGATTAATATGCTGAGGAATATGAGTTACAGGATCATGGTAAATCTGTGTATCATGATGAATTGCAAATACTGAATTTGGAAAATTACTCATACTATGAATGTTAAGATGTTGTCCATAAAGATAATCAATTTTGGAAACTTGGTTTATCTTGAAATCTATGGTTAGACTATAGAATAAAGATGAGTTTCTTCAAAGAGATGGAAAACCCTATAGGTTTAAATATTTGTGTAGAAATCATATGGACAATATTTGTACACATATTTAATGCATGTCTTATGACAAGATTATTAATCACACTTAAGTAATTAACTGTGATTGAATATTCTTTCATAGGCACATTAAACATATTAAGATATTGTCATACCTATTTTCATTAATATGGAACATGACAATGGAATATCAAAACTCTTTCTTGAGTGATTACTTGTGCGAGGACGGTAAGTAATCAAAAGGAGTTTATGAATTCAAATAATCTTTGGAAGTATACAAAGTACAATAATTAATGAATGAATTAATGCATCCATCTAGGAGATAAAACTTATGTTTAATTAACAAATACAAGTTTTGATTTGTAATTGAAATAAGACAATTCCTAAGTATTCCTAAAAGCTAGTGGGAGTATTATGTTAATTTCCTAAATCATATATGTTATATAACATATAGTAAGTAACATTTCATATAAGTAAAATGTTAAGTCTTGGTTTGGAATGAAACTTTACTTGAAAGATTTAGAAAATAAGACATATAACCTTGGAACAAATGTTTATTATTATTAAACATGTGCGGTAAATGAATCTAATAGAACATGAAATATCATTTAGAAAGTCTAAATGGATATATAGAACATGAATGAAATCTAAGGATTTTTCATGTATATCATGTTATTGTTGTATCATGCTTGAATACAAGATGATTTGACAATATTGATATCTAATTGAAAGTTATTAGATAACTAGTGTAATAAAATAGAATATGTTTGGATTTAGAATTGTATTTCTTGGAGTTGCTCCAGATTCTATGGATGAACAATATGTCAATTGTTGTGCAAATTGTCATAGCCATCAAACTTGAAAGTTTGGAAGGCATCAAACATTACACAATAGATATTAAAGTTTACGGAGTTTTAATGAGCATATTGTTGTTTGTATACAATGATGCTGGTTTAATTGAGATGACACTCAATACTAGTCATGGCATGATTTCATCCTTGGCTATGTAAACTAGTTGTGCTCACTAAGAGCATAGTTGCATTATACATTAAAGAATTAGAATACTTTAAACTTTAAAAATGTTTGAAAGTTTGATTATCATAAATTGGTGGTTCATGTTGTCACACACTTTATGAAATATTATGTGGTAATATAAAATTATTTGAATGCGCACATACAAGAACTTCACTAGTTGAATTCTTGAAATAAATATTCTCAAACTTCTGATAGATCAAAGTTGGTTGATTTATGGCTTGTCAACAAGTATGATTATCATGACTTGAGGCATAATTCATCAATTAGAATTATCATGCATTGATCTATTTAGTATTTGGATAAGGGATGTTAAACAATTATTATTCATAATGAATTAAAGTACTTTGTACGTTTGCTTTCATTAATAATAAATTATGTCTTATATTTGCATGTTTTAATCCATGAATAGCTTATGTTATTCTAAATAGTCCGTTGTCAATTAATGATATGAATTAAGACAAATATGAGTTTTGGTAGAATATACTTGAAAGTATATTGATGCGTTGACATGCCAAATTCACATGATATTCAATGAAGTGAATATAGGACTTATCCCAAACTATGTGATTGTACTTTATGGATCTAGTCATCAAGTAAATCATGAATAGTTATCCTCAGACTTGAGATACCAGAGAACTGTCATGAATGTAGTGCATTTCTGTGAAGCAATTTAACGTTATACGTAACTGTTAGTTATAAGGATTGTTTTCAGAAGTGTTACAAAGTTCATGGGTTTTGCTTGTAGTCAATAAAGAATTTGTTCCTTCAAATTCGTTTTGAAGTTTAATACTGTTGGGCCCCTCGTAGGGCTGACAAGACGTTTGCGTGCGCACGCCCAAGATCTATCTGGAATACGTTCAGAAGATTTTGTAATCTTGCTCAATCATAAACAATGAGAAAGAGAATAGTTAATTATGGAATGACTGAGATCCATATTCATATTAATATGGTATTAGTAACAAAAGTATAATAATAATGATGAATCACTAAAAAGTTTTTCCAAGAGACCTTACTCGAGTTGTACTAGAGGCATCGGCGTGTTGCTAGACGCTAACCGATGTGATTACACTATTAAGATATGTCCAAGTAGGAGCTGTTAGTTTATGGACATAAATTAATAGACGTATGTTAGGATCGAACTCGAGACCACGAGATTGCACACTTTGCGTATGAGAATTAAAGATTTATAATTTTATATAAAAGGTTATATTTAATTATTAATTACACAAAACGAATAACGACCGTTAGTGATTAACGGAAAATTGACTAATGACCGTTAAATAGAAAATGAAAGGACTAGATTGAAAATTGGAAGTCAAGAAGGATCCGGAAACCCTTCTTGCGGGCTTGATCGATCGGCTAAGGGTTGGGGAAACCCAATCCTTATCCAACTTGCTCTCCAAGTTTCTCTTAGTATATAAACAAGGATTAGGGTCATTATTTGTTATCTCTTGTACATACAATAACCCTAAAAATTGTTTTTCTTTCTCTTTTCTTGGTATTCGGCCAAACACAAACCCTCAAGGGTGTTCGACTTTTGTTTTGCCAAAAAACAAAATTATTTTGTGTTTTCTTTAACTAGCATTAGCTTTAATTCGTTAATAGTACGTGTGTACAAGAACGTGGTACAAACATACTTTTGTTTGTATCTTGGGTTGAATTTCAAAAAGGTAAGGGGCAATTTTTATAATCCACATAAACCCTAATTAGGGTTAATCTTGATTGCTTGTTGAAGATTGCAAAAGAGGTACGCATACTATTTACTTTTCGGTTAGTTAATTACAATTATACGTTGCTTACGGTTCCGTATTACTTTAATGTTATTAAATTACAACAATGATAGTATTTGGAAGCTTATACTTTTTATCCATTCGATACTTTGTTGCATGATACAAAGGTGTACCTTTTGGTCACAAATTATATGAGCAATGCTCGACTTTTACTAATTCTTATCTCTACAAAACATCAACATACTTGATTTGCGTAGTAGATTCTCATAAACGATTCATATCCGTTGCTAAAACTTCAAGGTTGTTTGTCTAAGCTTTTATACGTGCTTACAAGCTTATGTGATTTCGTTTTATATTTCGTAAGTCCACATTTCAATATTTATGAACTTATTATAAGTATAGTATAAAACCCGTGTATTGTTCACCATCTACAGTGCACTTATAACTACAGTACAGAGTGTGTGTGTAGCTACAGAAGCTCGGTTCCTATCTTTGTAAATATCTAAATCTCTCGCTCTCTCTCTAGAAATTTCCATAACACTCTTTCTCAATCCAAACGCAAATATAATCAAAGACACACTTTTCTTTTGTTAACCCACAGAGAATCCTTCAACCTTCATTCAATCAAACATCTTACTGACCAAATTAATAACCCACAAAGAATCCTTCAACCTTCATTCAATCAAACATCTTACTGACCAAATTAGGGTTTCGTTAATTTGGAGGTTTCGTTAATTTGGGGGTTTTGTTGATTTGATTTGTAGGTTGCCTTGCTTTGCTGTATTTTAATGATAGTTTTGATCCTGAGTTCTAGGATTTGAATGATGGCCCTACTTCGCTGTGTCGAACGTGTGATCCAAATTTAAGTTCTGGTATTTATTTTTATTTTTATTTATTTATTTATTTATTTTTATTATTTATTTGTTTAGGTTGTTATTGATGTTGTGATTACAATTGAATTGTTCATTTACTGATGTGTTAGTGTCAAGTCTATGACGATTAACTGATTAACAAAGTATTGAAAATAGGTTTCTGAGCCATGGATGTAAAGTTAATTGTTGGGTTGTTCGTATTGAAGTTACTTAAAATCAATAAATTTGTGCAATAGATACTAAGTGAATGCCACTTAGTCTTTACTTTTGTTGTGCAGTCCTACGAATATAAGCAGTGTGTTATATGTTCATGCAGTCACCCCACAGAAGATCTGTTATTCACTAATGAACTCTCATGTTTTGTGCCAGTGGCTACCTAGCGTACACAAAATGTTAGAGGTTGTGCGTCGGTATCAACGCTCCATTGTGTATACAGTAACTATTGAACATAATATGCTATGATGATTGCTGAGATTTGTGGAGAAACAAAATGGGCTGTTGAAAATTTGAAGTTACTGGCGAGGCAATCACCGGACGGCATAGTGTAGATAGTAACTAAGCAACCGGGTATGTTTTGCAGCCACGGTGAACTTCAGATGGTTCTGCAGCCCATTCTCCATTTGCAAGTCTGAGCCTAATTCTTTTTATGAATCAGATTGTTACTGTATATCTTTAGAAACTGATGGTATGCGTTTAATGTTGGTTTATTTACTGCCATGCTATATTCATTAGTCGTATGATTACGGCAGTCATGATACTTTTGTAACTTAAAGAACTAAGATAGTATGGCAAAACCATGATTTGTAGCACGTAATTAAGGCAATGATGATAATTTTGTGCATTTACATTTTTTCAACGGCCGTTCATTGGCGAGGCAACCCAAGTTGTGGTTGCAGCCAAGTCGTGCATCTAATGTTGATTATATATGCACATTATCTGAGCCTAACCTACATCAGAGGTCCTTCAACATCAAAGAATACCAGGTACCACTTACAAAAAAACACTATTGTGATATAATTATGATGTGAATTCACCTGACTTTTAGTACGTATCCTTCAAACATTTAATACAGGTTTACTTTTACTGAAATTAATAATTTCACATCTGTTTATGCCTTTGTCCATCATGGCTCAATGTTTTTTTGAAGGCGTTCTATTTCTTGAACATTTACTGTACTTTTCTTCAAGTGCAGCAGAAAACGGTTACCTTGCTTACTTTGGAGAACAGACTGAACCACCTACGTCAGTTCTGATTTGAAGTTGAGTATACTCATCTCGCCAATCTTTATTTGCTCTTTCCTAAGGTAATTGGCTATATTTATATAAATTGCAGGAAGTGAAAACGCGTGAGCTTAAAGCTGTTGTAGCTGTTAAAAAGAATGTAAATTCAGTTTCATGTTCTACGTAGATCAGTTTTGCATTTTTTTATATTAATGCAATCTATAATTTGGGCGTGCAGGGTTCAGCTAATAATTCCTTAGTGAACGCAATCGAGCCAAGGCACTGGCACGATACAACCCGTACTCGAAGAGGATGCTATATATCTCATCAGCTGTGCACAAATATGGATCAACGTGTAATCAACAAATTCACTTTTTATTTTTTTGCTATCAGAATATATAATATTTGATTAAAAGGATATCGAAACAAAGGTGCATTAAAATGATTAAAGTTTTAGCTACGAAGTTTATTTGATCCATTTGAGATAAAACACAGCCTAAATTGACTTATAACACAATTATAACTTTATAGTAGTTGAGTCAGAAATTGGTAAAAATGCCACCTTAAGAGGATTTGATGTTAACCACCATTTTTTCTTATCACAGGTTGTTAACAAAAAAGGCGATGATCCTGATGCAATTGTACCTGGACTCTTTGCTGCTGGAGAGGCAGCATGTGCCTCCGTTCATGGTGCAAATCGGCTCGGTGCAAATTCTCTTCTTGACATTGTTGTTTTTGGTCGTGCCTGTGCTAATAGAGTTGCACAGACTTATAAGCCAGGTAATGTTATCTTACATGATCTATCCACCACACAAGTCTTTCCCTTAGACAAGATCAGGAATGCAAATGGTTCACTTCATACCTCGCAGATTAGATTGAATATGCAGCGTTTGTTATCTGTGTTCAAGAGGTGTGTACAGGAGTCTGTTCAAGGTTCGCTCAGCAAGTAGGTTCAGGGAAATAATCGTGTCGGTTCAGGGGGTGGATTGAGTAAGGGGCCTTTTTTTTGGTATACTCTATAACTATGCAATGTTCATGAGTTGCTTCATTGACATTCAGTAACGGTACGTCCATATTAAGTTTGTTCATGTGTACATTATATGGTTGCTTAATGCATCTTTTAATTTGTTCGTTTATGGCATTTGGGCATTGATTGCAAGGAGTTTCAACGCTCAAGAAAAAGGTGACCGTCAACTAGGCAACATTTTGTTCATGAATCTTGCAAAAATAAATAGCTGGAATCGAAATATATATGGACAACATTTCTTAGGGTGACAAAAGCTGTTTTTGGTAAGTTGTGCGTGAAACCTTGGCCCCATAGGAGCAAAAACTGTTACTCCATCCGTCTCAATTTAATTGTCCATATTTCCTTTTATGGATGTCTCAAATTAATTGTCCACTTTTCTTATTTAGTAAAAACTAGAGAATCTAGTGGAGGAATATTCCATTTTAGTGGTTGAAAATTAAAGTGGCCACACTTTTATTAAACTTTGTGTTTTCTCTCTCCTGACAAATAAATTGAGACGGAGGGAGTATGTTTTATGCAATATTTGCCTATAGCAAGGCACACATGTATGAAAACATATATTCCTTTTATAAAATATTTGCACCATAGCAGCAAATATAACTTGCCTATATGAATGTCTCTTTTATTCATCTGTTCCTTTTACAATTTATATTTTTGTCTGCAAAAACAACAAACAAACATGTATATGCAAAACTCCCGCCACAACGCGCGGGTTACAAAACTCGTTATGATTTAAAGGATGATACAAAAGTTCATAAACTGAAAAATAATATAAAAATAAATCTAAATAAATGAGCTTAGAGCACAAGGTACCATAACATCGTAAGATCAATTTTTTTAGTGTAAAATTAGCGTCACATAATCGTCATCACTTTAACACCAACAATCAAAAAAACACTAGGTACCATAACATTTTAACACCCACTCTTTTGAGACTCACAATTTTATTTTATTTTTCATTTTTCAAATAAACTAAATTTTATTAATTAAAATTAAAATACAATACTAAAAATATATATATAAAGGCCCACGTTATCCGGACGGTCCCCAAAATTGTTAGCCGGACGGTCCCTTTTTTTTTTTTTTTTTTTTTTTTTTTTTTTTTTTTTAATTTTTTTTTTATAATTTTGTTTATATCAAAAAGCTATAAACCTAAAAGTGCGGAACAGAAAATATAAAGTTTAATAAGACAAACACTTAAAACTGTCAGAAATACGGAACAGAAACTGACAAAAAACTGTGTTGTACTGGAAGAAAGTAGGGGACAAGGGGAAAAGGACAGGGGGACATGTGAGGTCACCCCCGTCCGGTTAACATAACCCATACATAAAAAAATGTAGTGGGGCTCAAAAAACTGGGAAATGGCTTGCAAACGGTGATATGAAAGAGGAGTATTTTTTATGTGTGAATGTGAAATGTAAAATGATAATGTGACGCTGATTTGATACAATAGCATGCATAATGGCATGCCATCATATCCCTTCCTCGTATAGCTAATAAGAACTGGTATATATGTTCAAGCTCTTGTAATTTTATTTATTTATAATCTCTGTGACAAACATACTTAAATATTTGTTTGTGTGGTAATCATCTAATATAATGCGAATTAATTCTTTTGTGTATAAAATAAAAGTTGTATAACCAAAAGTTTTGGGTTATAATGATACTTCATATTGTGTGAGAAGCTTCTAATTAAATGCTTATGAATTTAAATCATGTTTAAAATATGTGAGATAGATTTATAATATAAATGATATGAGATATTTAAAAATGACGGTTAAAAAATAAATAAATAAATAAATAAAATAAAATAAAATCAAATCGTATGTAAATGTTTTGGATGTACTATGATGTTGTAGAAACGAGTCAAAAGGATATGGGGGCCATATGGGCATTTGTATAAGTTTGAGGTATTTGGGGGTGATGACTGTTGAGATATGACATGCATCATACAACCCTCGTGATCGCTATTCACTTCCTACAACTTACACTGCACGCACAATTTCTCGAAAAATGTTATAATTACAAGAGTCATATCGATGTCGTACTCGGACTATGTAGAGCAGTGGGTGTCTTAACACTGTTAAGATGTTAACACTAAAAAATGATGTTACATCATCCCCACATCATTATTTTCACTTTTAACACCAAATACGCATTTCTAGTAATACCATCTTTTTAAGGGGTGTTTGGTTTGGCTTATTAAACGTAAGCCCAAAAAGCCGACAACTCTTAAAATAAGCTGTAAAATTAGAGCTTATACAAAATAAGCCCAAATAGGCTTATGTTTAATAAGCTTAGCCAAATAGGGCCTTATGACCAACAATTTTATTTTATTTTCTACTATATATTTTTCAAACATACTAAATTTCATTAATTCAAATAAAAATACAAATAACATTTATATATATAAAAAAAAAAAAGTTACAAAATTAAAATTAAAAAAAGAAAAGAAAAAAAAAGTTACACTATTTGCGCTCCAACATCCCACTTAACACGACGCTGCAAACACACTCAATTTGGACTCCAACATTTGAATTTTAACAATAAAAAATAAAAAATAAAATAAAAAGAAAAAAAAACTTCATCTTCATGCCACCCACATGCACACACTAAAAACACACTTCACACACACGGTAAACACACACACATACATACACAGACATATAAATCGAAAAGAAAAAGAAAAAAGAAAAAAAATCGTTCCAACGCACGTTGGTGCATCAACGCAAGCCCAACGCCATTGGAATTTGGTTGTGTCCGATGTGGTAACGCCTGTAACGCAGGTGCCACATCGGCATAACGCCGGCTCCTGCGTTACCACACCCAACGCCTTATAACGCTCAATGTATTCATTGCTTAAGCCTATTAGGCTACCGTAAGAGAACCCGTCAATGCACAAGGAGCCTATCTCATAGAGCCTTAGCCTCCAAAGAAATCTAGGCTCCGAACTAAAAGACAAACATAGAATATGGCGTGGACCAAACCACAGGTTACTGGTTTCCTATATTCCCGTATCCGCGACAATTACACATGGGCACATTTCCGAAAAACAAAGGAAGGACACCGCAACCTGCACTTGGAGCCTTCCTATTGCCATGCGTGAATGTGCTCCCCTCTAAAAAAATCGGATGAGACATGTGACATGGTCTATTCTTTCCTAGGACATGTCTATAAACCAACATCATCTTCATTTCTCATGTATGTTCTCTCTCATTCTCTCTAAACACATTCAGTCCATAAGCCGATGACTTATTTTCAAACCAGAGCCGTTTCGCAGGGTCTACCCCTGCGCTCCGAATAAAGTAGCGTGTTTCTTTGTCTTATTTCAGGTCATAGCAAGCTCTAAGAAGTATCCAATCTATGGTTCACGTGGCTTCTGATCATTAGGTGCATTCCGTTGTACAATCAGTGGCGTTATCCGGATTCTCGATACTAAACAGCTTCATTGGTTCATAAGATATTTTTTTTGAAACTTCTGATAACAAAATGATGGTAGAAATAGGCTTAGTAACTCCACCAACAACGTTTATAACGTCATCAGCGATGCTTAGAGAGACTTTATAGGGAATTCGTTAAAGAGTATAAGTGAATGGCATTTTCCCCCCTATCGGTTGACTGCAAGTTGTCAATCAAACACCCACACATCCCGCATCAACCATAGTCACAACTAGCCGTACAAATCTGGTTACAACGTTACACCTAAATACACATGTTATAGATGAAACATTCATGATGGCTAACTTTTCACGGTTCGGGGAGTTATGGATGAACGATGTAATGAGCTCATTTGGATTATTCAAGTGAAGAATATGATGAAACAATGGAAATTGAGGCTCCTCTAGGCTTCCAAAAGCAATATTAGCAGCCTACGGCAAACCTGATCTAAAGAAGCCTCCCACTACTGCTAGCACCCCATTTTAGAAGCAACCAACAAAGACAGAGGGTGGCGTCGCCTTCGCAGACACATACTCTTCCGTGAGAAAGCCAACCAGTTAACATTGGTATAATAACTCAACAACAAACACAACAAGTGCAAGGTGACTAGCAAACATAACAAGGATACCCCCTGAATTTCAATAACGCCCCCACTAATCAGTTGAACCCTACAAATGGGGTATATCCTCAAGTAAGTAACATAACATACCTTTTAATTGGCAATACTATGGAGTTTATCATCCGAATGAGATGTACCCCTCAAATGGAGTTTATCCTCCGAATAGGACGTATCCTCTGAATGGGACGTATCCTCTGGGTGGAACATATCATTCGAATGGAACGTATCCTCCTAATGGAACGTATCCTACGAGTGGAACGTATCCTCCGAGTGAGACGTATCCTTCTAATGGAACATATCCTCCGAATGGAACGTATCCTCATAATGGAACATATCTTCCTAATGTAACATACCCTCCAACAATGGCATATCCTCCAACAATGGTATACCCTCTGATTAATTTTAACCTTCCAACCAACATACATCCCTCAATGGGAATGCACAACCAATGGGTTTCGTGGCAACAATTTCAATAAGGGGGACGTTGAAATGATACTCTCAGCCCATCACCACTAGTAAGGTGGATCAAAGACTTCCAATTTCCTGATGCGTTGAAGGTTCCGGGTCACATAGGTCATTATAATGGAAATGGAAACCCGATAACTTTATACATATCTTTGAGGGGGAAATACACATGGAGAAGTGGTCAATGCCAGTATCTTATCCTATGATCATTTACACTTTGAAAGACTTTGCAGAGTATGGTAGGATGACTTACAAAAAGGAAGTGTTGCAAGCTTCGAAGATTTGAAGAGAAGGTTCCGTACCCATTTCAAGGAACAAAAAAGGCAAAAGGAAACACACTTAGTAGTGAATAATATTAAAAGAAAGGAAGAGAAGATTGTACGGGCGTTCATAACACGATACACTGATTAAACTTCACAAAAAAATGGCTCAATAAAGATCAAAGGATAGCGGGATTCATCGATGGAGTCAAAGTTAAGCTACTAGTGAAATTCATCTCTATAGACCTTCCCAACAATTACGATGGGCTCATGGAAAAAAACTTACACATGACTACAAGTAGAAGAAACATCTTCGGAGGGTAGGCCAATCATTTGCATAGACAACAATGACAGAAATATTAAGGGGAGACGGTGGGATAATTCTTGTAAGAAAGGAAAGGACAAAAGAGAGAGGTTTAGCCCGTATAAAGAGTAAAATCATAGTATCCTGCAAAGCCTAACAAAGTCTCCAAAATATATCCTTACATCATAAAAGGTAGGACAGGGTTTAACAAGCCTCTAAAAATGGTGTTAAAGACACGAGACACGTCTAAGTACTGTGAATTCCATGAAGACCACATTCACGAAACGAATGCAGAGAGCTGAAAAACCAAATAGAAGAAGTTGTTAAGTCTAGAAAATTGGCACATTTGTTGAAAGGAATAAGGAAAGGAAAAGGAAGCTATTAGAACTTATGCACACACCATCTATAAGTTCTGGGACCGTTTTGGACTCTAGGTTGTTTGGACCTTGATCTAGGATAAACAATAAGCACAATGATAATAATAAGCACAGTGGAATAACATAAAGAATATTATTATTATCATCAATAAGGTTCTTCGTCATCATCTCTAACAACTACTATAACAAAACACATAACCCCAATTCTACGTGATCAAGTGTAGAACGTGTTAGCTACACTAACAAGGAATCATAAGATCCTTAAGGTTAAACAAAACTAACAACCAGGCGTTTTCTACCCAAAACCCACGCCTGGTTTTCCCCCCCACACACACTTTTGGTGTTTTACATCTTGACACCCACTTAAAACTAATTCCCTGTATCTCTTTATATAATAGAGATACTAGGGTTACACAAAGAATAAACTAGAATAATAAAAGATACGTAGTAATTTTTTCTTTTTGTGAAGTTTCATTCTTTGTCACAAAATAGTCCCTCATGTTTCACATGTTTTGTCTTTATCAACTCAACTATTAGATCCAACAATCTTCCCCTAGTTGATAATGACAAAACCAATAAGCATGAACTTCCCCTGAAGTTAATATGTCATGAAACATGCGACTTCCCCTTACACCATGCATAACATCAAGGATCTTCAAGCTGCAATCTTCAAAATATTTATCTTCCCCTTTTTGTCATCATCAATTAGGGAACAAAAGTATGCAACCTTGATCTTCATAACCACGAGCCAGTACCATACATCCAACTTAGTCTGCCAATGTCTTGAATCGCCCTCCATAAATGAACACCAAAATGCTTTCTTTTATAAATGAACCTAAGACAGAAAAATCCCAAATCTTCAGTAAAAATACCAACGAGCAATCATAAAAACCTTCACCTCGATGTAGCATATGAATGGTTAATCATTTGAACACTTAAGCTTCCCCTGAAACCCATATGTTAACCATTCGAATCTCCAATTCTGTAGGCTTTATATAATGTTGAAGAAAACTAATCATTACCAATTTGATGCTGAAGTAGAAGAAACTAACCTTGTGTCCTATGTCTTGTACTAAAAATGACTTCAAACGTATACTTAACGTATAGGGAGATCGTAATCTCTTGACAATAATCACTGAGCACAATAACGTAACTCCTTCAAGTGTTTGTCAATTCGTAGTCACCTGAACGAACGAACAAGTTACCTCCTGTCAATAGGTATGATAAAACACAACCTTGAAAAATTCCACTTCATCGTCAAATAAGCAACGAATAATCCTCTTCGCCAATAAAAACAAATAATAATGAGCCATAAATCGTTTAAGAACCGAAACCAAAAATCAAATCTTCTGTGTGTGTATTTTCCCCCTTGTGTGTGTGTTAGAACCACCGTGTTCCAAATCTCCAATCAAGTGAATATGCTTCCCCTCACTTTGTCGAGTCGCAAGTCACCACTGACTTTGATTAAAACTGCTTTGAGGAGAATAATATGCCATTATATCACCAATCCAGTATCAAGAAACAGATATATCATATACACTATGGAACTAGTCGAACTCATGCATTAAAAAATACCAAAAGACGTCCCATGATTGAATAAATGATCATCGTCCCATGTCCTCCATGCACATCAAATATGTATATGCCACCGTTCCACTATCTATTGCATGAACACCGACTATGATAGCAATAATATATGAAATCTTTAGACCAATGAAAGATGCCAATAATATATGAGATATAACCAACCCATTAGGGATTAATATAAATACGTGCACATTTGATATCTCACTCTTCACATATTTACTTTGCCTCTTCACCATAACTTTCCACCAACCAAAAGAAAACAGTAGCAATCATACGTGACAACCCAAAGTAAATAAGCAAATCAGTAGTATTCTGTTTTCCAATCAAAAGAAACGAATAACCAACATACTTTCCATGTGTGTCGAAGCATTAAACTGTAACAACCTCAATGGCAAACCATAGCAACAGTACTAACCGAATGACAGCAGTACAAAGTTATCGAGTAGCAGTACTAACAAGTATCTTAGTTATCGAGAATTTTAATACCACTTGAGAGGATTTTAACTACCAAAACCCTGTTCTGTACATAGCAAGCAGTATTAACTGCTTGAGCCCAAAAAGTGATGGGCAACTTAGAATCAGCCAACATGGTTCTAGCAGCTTCTATTAATGTCCTATTCTTCCTCTCAGCAACCCTATTTTGCTGAGGAGTTCTAGCAATACTAAATTCTCTTCTAATACCTTTTTCTTTGCAAAATTCATCCATAACTCTATTCTTGAATTTTGTCCCATTATCACATCTAATGACTTTAACCTTCCTATCCACTAGATTTTCTATTTCTGTAATGAAAGTCTTAAGAATGCTAGGTGTCTCATCTTTAGAGCCTAAAAAGAAAACCCAAGTGAACCTGCTATAGTCATCAGTAATCACTATACAGTACCTCTTATGCATTATACTACTAACAGAAGTTGGGCCAAATAAGTCCATATGTAGAATAAACAAAGGTGTATCAATATAGTTAAAGAGCTTGGGCTTACACGAAGCCTTGTGTTGTTTGCCTTTAAGACAGGCAACACAAGTTTGGTCATTTTCAAATCTTTTCTGAGGCAAGCCTCTTACCAAACCATCTTCTACAATCTTATTAATGGTTTTAAAATTAATGTGACCAAGTCTCCTATGCCATAACATTGATTCGTCCAATGTGGACTTTGCAACAAGACAAGTAAGGGCCTCTTTAGGAATAATTTTCCTCATATCAACATTGTACATGTTTCCCTTTCTAGGAACTTTGAGCAATATCTGACTTTCATCAGGTAGCTTAAAATCCGAAGAAATCACAAGACATTCAGTGTCAGTAAAAAGAACTTTTTTCTTTTTGTCACACATCTGTGAGACACTAAAAAGGTTGTACTTAAGTTCTTGTACATAGTACACATCTTCCAAATCCAATTTACCGGTTTTAAGTGTACCTTTACCAGTAATCTTTCCTCCAATACCTCCCCCAAAGGTAACATATCCCCCATCAAATGATTGAAAGTCTGAGAGATAGGACATGTTGCCTGTCATGTTCCTGAGACACCCACTATCTGCATATCCTTGATCTTCACTATCTGCTTGTGAATGTCCCTGCATATAAATAAGGAAATTAGTTTTCTTGGGGAATCTAAGCCATTACTGACTTGGGTTTGCCTCGTGCATCAATATAATTAAATATTTTTAGAATAGTTGATGCACCATTGGATTGGAGTGGTCTCCAAACCCAACATGTTGAGGCCTTAACAGCATTGCCCATCTTTTCTCTTGCAGTGTTTTTTAAATTGTTAGTACTAACTGCTTGGCTAGCAGTATTAACTGCTGGCTTTGCAGTTGTAACCTTAGGTTTCCAAATTTATTTTTGTACCACTGCTCTGTTATGAAAGGGCCTTTTAGCAGTCTTTGGTGCATGTTTGAAAGTAGTTTTTGCACTTTTAACTGCTTGCTTTGGGTAAGCAGTCTTTAATGGTCTGGCAGTATGAACTGCTGGTCTAACAGTACTAAGTGATTTTGGTCCAGACTTCAATAGAACTGCTCTGGGTATCATTCTAGCATTTTTAGAGTGAGATTGAGGCCTTTCTAAGTTCACCCTATGGTTTGAATACCCAGTTACCCTTTTATTGCAAAAAGCTGCAAGATGATCAAACTCTCCACAAGTGAAACAAGCTTTCTTATATAGGACAAAGTCATCACCTAGTTGGTGAGACTTGAGGTTGTTCCAGTTCCTTTGGTTACCTCTGGGCTTGTTTGTGGTTCTATACATTTCACAATATCTTACTGATTGCCTAATTTGTTTAACATTTGTTTTAGGCCTAACAATATCATTCTTGACCACCTTAGGAACACTTGTTCCTTCTACCTTAACAACATCAGGTTTAGCCATAACCTGATCATCCTCATCATCATCAGATGTCCAATCCTCTATGGTTGGAGCATCTGAATTCCTACCAGAGGACACCTTGTCCTCAGTGAGTGAAGTATCACTTGCACTCTCAAAGGTTTCACTTACCTTTATAGGCTTAAAAACAACTACATTTTCTTTTGGTTTAAGACCATATTCTAGCTCTGGTTGTTGAAATTCAGGCAAGCCTGTATGTTCTAGGTCTATACCTGGAGGTGTAGGAATTCCTCTATGAGGAGGTGGAACAGATTTATACCCTAGTCCAGATTTAGCCTTGTTGATTAATTGACACTCAATTATTTTATTTACACCCTTAGATGCATATTCTAGTGTTTCTACACTTAATTAAATGTTCTCATTAGCCTTTGTAATCCTATCCAACTCAGCTTTTAAAAGACTAATTTCAGCATTTTTTATTGATAAATCTCTTTTAAGGCCTGCTATATCATCAAAAAAACTAGACTCATTACTCTCATAGTGAACAATTTGCTCCTCTAGAACAACTAAACCTCTCTTATGGTTTGCCAAATTATAACTAGTCTTATTTAGCTCAATTCTTTGTTCATCATATTGTTTCCTAAGAGTTTCTAGTTCTTTAGAAGCAACACATGTTTTAGAACACTTAGCAATTTGTACCTCAGAATCATAGAAAGCCATGAGTGCCATCTCGGTAGGTGCTGCTTCCTCTTCAGCCATAAAGCTCCAATAAAACCCTAAGCCATCAATAGCTACCATGGCTTTTGAGTTTGTCTCAGTGAACTCCACAGCTTTGGTCTTGCTTTCATAGCTCTTGTTCCTGTTGTCTTGTTGTCTTGGCCTCCTACATTCCCTTGAGAAGTACCCCATCTTATGGCAATTGTAGCATTCTATCTTTGACTTGTCATAACCAGCAGTATCATTGCTGTTTATGGTAATCTTCTTCCCTGTCCTCTGATAGAATTTCTTAGCCCTCATGCTAAGAAGAGAAATTTTCCATTTGATGTCCATCTCCTCCAGATCATCATCATTGATTTCTTGGAGATCTTCATGGGTCAGCATGGTTCTGTTATGCTGAGTAGTCAAGAAGGCACAATAAGTCTTCTCATCCAGAATACCATTAGTACTGCTTGAAGTGCTAGCAGTACTAACATTTGAGTTAGCAGTATTAACTGCTCCAGTAACCTTCACTTCTTCAAATGGACTTGAGGTACTAGGGGATGACACGAAGGCCATATTCCCAGTGCTTGAACTTGTTCCAGCAGCCCTTTTCACATCTTGCTCCACAATCTTGAAGTTGCTATACAAATCCATCAGGCTCATGGTGTCAATGTCTGGTTTGTTCTTCCAGACAACAACATGCATGGCCCATTCTGTAGGTAAACTTCTCAGGAACTTAGAATTCAAATCTTCTTGAGGTATATCAACACCAAGAACAGCAAGTTGGCTCACTATCTTCTGAAGCCTGTTAAACATGTGGTCCAATGATTCATTGCTAGTTGCAGAGAAGTTCTCAAAATTTTGCTTGAGGAGTGTCTTATGTGTCTTTTTGCTGGCTTCATTCCTACCATACCTAGCAACAATGGCCTCAAATAATGACTTAGCATCCTTGAACTTGCTAAAGTTCAAGAGTTGATCATTAGGTATTGTCATCATGAGCATACTCCTTGCCTTGAGGTCATTCTTCATTTGAACCTTTTCTTCTGGTTTTGTCTGCACAATAGTCTGAACCTTACCATCAACAGTTGATGTTGTGGTTGTAGGCTTGAAGGAATTCCCCTCTTCAATAATTTCCCAGAGTGCATAGTCCTGCACTTGGAAGTATTGTTCAATACGTAGCCTCCACATGTCGAATTCATTCTGTTTAAGCATTGGTAACTTTGCAGCCACATTAGTCTGAGTAGTCTCCATATCCATCCCTTCTAAATCAATAGTATCAAACCTGGCTATGATACCACTTGATAGAACTTATGCACACACCATCTATAAGTTCTTGGACCGTTTTGGACTCTAGGTTGTTTAGACCTTGATCTAGGATAAACAATAAGCACAATGATAATAATAAGCACAGCAGAATAACATAAAGAATATTATTATTATCAATAAGGTTCTTCGTCATCATCTCTAACAACTACTATAACAAACACATAACCCCAATTCTACGTGATCAAGTGTAGGATGTGTTAGCTACACTAACAAGGAATCATAAGATCCTTAAGGTTAAACAAAACTAACAACCAGGCGTTTTCTACCCAAAACCCACGCCTGGTTTTCCCCCACACACACACTTTTGGTGTTTTACATCTTGACACACACTTAAAACTAATTCCCTGTATCTCTTTATATAATAGAGATACTAGGGTTACGCAAAGAATAAACTAGAATAATAAAAGATACGTAGTAACCTTTTTTTTTGTGAAGTTTCATTCTTTGTCACAAATAGTCCCTCATGTTTCACATGTTCTGTCTTTATCAACTCAACTATTAGACCCAACAGAAGCCAAAGTAAACAGAAACCCAACTCGCAGAGTGGCAGAAGTCTACAGCCAGGGTGGAAAATAACATGACAGAAAATGAGGAACCAATCTTAATGGTAATTGTCGTGGGAAACAACCTAAAGAAGAAGAATCCTTAGAGAAGCATGGGAGTAGGAGAAATGATATCCCCCCCCCCCCCCCCCCCCCCAAAAAAAAAAAAAAAAAAAAAAAAAAAAAACTCCTTTAAGTAACCCAATCTTAATAAGTGTGCTGATAGATGGACGACGTGTAGGGAGGGTACTTCTAGATAACGGAGCATCAACCGAAATATTTTATGAACATTGTTTTATGAAGCTACAACCAAAGGTATGGCAAAAAAGAAGGTAAATTTGTACAACGCTCGTAGGCTTCTCGGGAGAGCAAATATACCCATTGGGAGAAATTAGCTTAAGGGTTACTCTGGGAGAATACCCGAACCATTGAATGGAGAAACTCACGTTTATGATCGTACGGTCAGATTCTGTGTACAATATGTTACAGGGAAAACGACTATAGCCGAATTGACAATGATTTCATCAACCATCCCTGTAGCAGTGTTGTACCAGTCTCTTGAAGTACCAAGAGTCATCATGTTTTAATATGGGAATTTTCAAATGTGTCGACAAGTAAAAAGATTAAAGGAAGTCACCTAGGAGGCTCCCCAAATGATCTCCGGATGTGCAAGCCCAGAAGAAAATGTGGTGATTAACCCGGAGTATGCTAGTCAGACTGTAACTATTGGAAGACAACTTCCGACACAATTCAAGCTGTAACACCCCAAATTTCAAATATTAGTTAGAAATATATTTTATTGCTATGACAAGATTAGAAAAGTCATTTCGTTAGTTTTAGTAGAACTAAGGACTTGCCACACAAAGACTTAACATAAAAAGGACTAACGATGCAAAATACTTAATAGCAAGGACTAACGATGCAAAGTTAAATTTAAGAGCTGAAATTCCAGAATTGCGCTTGTATTTAGATAACTCCTTAAGTACAAAAATCTTACTCATACCACACGTGTCACATGTGTGTTTTTGGAGGGACATTAGTTAGTAAGCTTAACAATGAAAAAAGCTTCCATAGAATGATTCCAAGATGATTTTTGGTGTTTTCATGTTACCACAAGATGTATTAAGCCTCTTTAACAAGTTCCCCATCAAGGTGTTTAGGTGGTCTGGGAAGGTCCAAAAGTGCCCGGGGTGTGCTTAAGCCAACCGAGGTGAGTAACGCTTCACTAGTAGCTCGTTATGCGAGTATTTCTTGTTTAGCATTTCTGGTAGTTTATGTTTATGTTTTAGTAGGTGATTTAGACCATATAAATGTTGTGTTTTAGTAGCATAGTTCAATTATGGTCCTATATAGTAAAACGGCTAAGTGTAGAAAAGTACAGGACTTGATACAGGTCTGATGCAGCATCGATACGGCGTATCCCGGATAGGGGATACGACATATCTATGGATATGGCGTATCCCAGATAGGGGATACGGCGTATCATGGCATACGGTCAGGATTTGGCAAGGCTATGGTGTATTCATAGATATGGCGTACCCTAGATAGGGGATAGGGCGTATTCATGGGATACGGTTAATATAAGATGGATACGGTATGTTAAAGGATACAGCGTATCCCAGATAGGGGATACGGCGTATCCACCTAATATTTCAGCAAACACATTTTTAGATCATGTTACGCTTAGAGCTATAGTCAAGAACGAACAAGTATGATACAAGACATGATTAGGATGATCACAAGGAGCATCGTTATCAAAGTTTATGATATCCCAGAAGCGCACCAAAAGTCATGTAACGTGCCTCAGAAGTGCACGATGTAGAACTCCTATAGTAGCATCCTGTATGGATGACCCGTGCTTATTATGGTGTTTACATCCATTACGGATGACTCACGTTCAAAATTAGTATATCCAGTTCACGTGATCAAGCATCCTTTGTGGATGACCCTAGTTTGGAAAAGCACGATGACAAACTAGAACCAAAAGAAAAGTACTCGTCGGTTAGGGAAGTTCTCACTCATAGCAGGACGATTGAGTATCGTCTGGTTAGACCGCACGTGCTCAAATATTATGAATACAGAATCAGTATCATATTTATAATTAGATTTAGATTCATATACATATTCATATTAAGTCTCATACTCACGTACAAGTAGCAAGACGAATATAAGTCGTACCATTTATAGCATATTAGATATATTCACGTTCAGATATAGCTCTAGATCCAGAACTATGTTTATGCACCTATACAAAAACTCAGATTTACTATAGCTTACGTTACAGACTTAGACTCAGACCCATTTACTCACTAAGTTATCAGGATTTACCGTGCTCAGTTTCTACGTTTTGCAGGTTAGGTCCTAAGGATGTTGGGACTTGTAGATTAAAAAGATCACTTAAGGGATCGGTATGCTCAGGTATATAGGTGACGAGTATCTCAAATCATTATTTTGTTATTCAGCTTGTTAACTCCCCAAATCTTACGATTAAGTGTCAGATTGTATTAATCACGTTTTGATATCAATGTGTATGTTTAGAACATGTATTTAACAGTGGGTCAAAATAGTGGTGTATGGGTTAACACCCGCGCTCCTATTCTTACGCTTCTATATACTAAACTAAAGTACCATGTTTATGTATTATATTAATAAGATGTATTTTCAGACTTTATATGTTTTCCAGAAATGTGTTTTGTTGAGATTTTAGTTTTTGCAATTTTCACAAGTACAGGTCGATACGGCGTATAGGGCACCTATACAACTTATCCGATATAAAAAAAAGAAAAAGAAAAAGAAAAATTTATGCGTGTTACACAAGCAAAGGTTGATAAAGCTATTAACATAAAATGTTGACAAATTCACTTGGAAATACTCTAACATGACTGGAATCCCTCAAACGATAAAGATAGGGAAGGAAATGTTTGTCACGAAGTACAAACTGAATGAAGATATGAAAATGATATTAATTCAAAAAAAGAAATGGATCATGGCTCCGGTACGAAACATGGCAACATTAAAGGAAGTAGAAGAACTTGTTGGGGCTGGCATCCTACTAGCAACAAATTATCAGAAATGGTGGCTAACCCAGTCATGGTAAAAAAAAGTTCGACGGAGGATAGAGAATGTGTGTAGACTTTAAAGCAATCGATAAAGCATGCCCGAAAGATTATTACTCTCTACCCGAGATACATTAGAAGGTAGACTCACTCTCAGGGTTCTAGTTTAAATGTTTCCTAGATGCCTATAAGGGCTACCATCACATTCAAATGGAAAAGGAGGATGAACACAAAACAGTTTTCCATACAGGACGAGGAATCTTTTGCTACAAAAAGATGTCATTTGGATTAAAAAATGCAGGAGTGATATATCAAAGGCTAGTTGACAAGGTCTTCGAGAAGCAGATTGATAGAAACTTGGAAGACTATGTAGATGATATGGTGATAAAGGGTTTGGATGAAGAAGACATGCTACTGGACATCCAGGAAACATTCGATAAGCTCCGAGCCATAAACATGAAGCTTAATCCTAAGAAATGTTCTTTCGGAATGAAAGATGGACAATTTCTAAGACACATGGTAACCAAGAAATGAATAAAAGCAAAGCCAGTCAAGGTGAAAACCCAAGTTAATATGAAGCCTCCGAGATCCATCAAAGAAGTTCAAAGATTCAATGGAAGCTCGCAGCTTTAAATAGGTTTTTACCTAAAAGTGTCGAGAAGGCACTACCCATTTTAAAAACTTTGAAGGGATGCTTGGATAAGAAATAATTCATTTGGAAGAAAGAAGCGGATGTAGCCTTCGAAGAATTGTATAGAGAAATTGCCTACGTTAGTAGCCCCTAAAGCAGGTGAAAACTTGATCAAGTACCTCGCTGCCTCCTACGAATATGTAAGTGTTGTTCTAATGGCAGAGAGAGGAAGGGATCAGAGGCCTATATACTTCGTTAGTAGAGTGCTTCAAGGAGCAGAGCTAAACTATCCAATGATGGAAAAGTTGGTGCAAGCACTCATACAACAACAAGAAGGCTACAAAGATACTTCCAAGCACACACAATCACTGTCTTACCAATAATGTTAGACCTGTTTCCTGGGTACAAATAGGCCCCACCCTGGATGAAATTGACTAAGGCTTAATGTGATTGGTTAGTCAACGGAAGTTACATAGTGGTCAAACCCGATAGTCAAAGTATGTATAATATGGCCCAAGATATATCATGTGTCAAAATTAGAATGAAAAATAGACTTGAAGGGCTAAAGTTGCCAAGTGATAAATGGATTATAAGTTTAATGTGGCCAATCTATGAGAAAAGGGACATGAGGGACTAAAGTTGCCAAATAGGCATACTTGTCACCACAAATATCTATTGCCTAGAATTTTCTAGGCATTTCTCATATTTTCTAGAGAGGGTGTGTTGTGGTTCGGTTATAGAAGAAATGAGGGAAAGAGATGAGTGGGTTGATCAATCTATGAAGAGTTTAAGAGTTCCAACCCAAAGGTTAAGTTCTAGCTACAATCAATCACAAGTAAGTACTCCCTATCTTGATTCTATTGAGGTTAAGGTTTATGAGTAAGTGGGAATTCATCATATGATCAATATAAGATCATATGAGGATGTAGAAAGGAAGTTGGATAAGTTTAATGGGTTATATAAACCCTTGTTTATGGTATTAATTTAATATGTTATTAGGTCATGATTTTATTGTGAAGATTGATGATGATAGTGGTGAGAATGATGATGATGATGGTGATTTTATAAGTGGCATCTTAGCTTGGAGCTAAGGTAAGTAAACCGGTTATAAGATGATGTTATATTGATTTCATTACATTATGTGTTATGTGTTTACATGTAAAGGTTATAGAGAATGGCTTGGAATGTATGTGCTTATGTGAAAGTGAATATAAGGCTAGTTTAGTATAGCTAGCAAAGGAAGTGTTAGTTAAAGCGTGTCAGGTGTTGTTGAGATAGAACGGTGATGCTTAAAGTGGCTAGAGGTATGTATTAATGTTATTGTTGTGATGGATTAATGGTTTATGACGCGTAATGTGTGAATGATATGTGATATTATGTTATATCCGTTTTACTTACTAAGCTTTATGCTTACGGTTTAAGTTACCAACGTTTTGTAGGTTTATGCGTAAAGGAAAGGTAACGCTTGGATTAAGGATTAAGGTTGGAAGTACGGGTTAGAAGGTTATGGTAATGTATATAAGAGCTTAGTAGAGAATACCGAGCTCAAGGTCATAGTTGCTGCCCCCGTGAGTCGTTTAAAGGTTATAAGGTCTTTGTCGAGTGTCAAAGTTATGTTTTGATACGTTAAAGTCAAGTATGTAAAATGGTACATTATAGTTATGGTTAAAATGTGTATGGTTATGGTGAAAGGGGTGTTTGGATTAATGTATGTTTGTACCCATTTTAGGTCAAAATGGGTCAAGTGTCGTGGAAGGCGTTATAACATGTTTGGTTAAAGTTTATTTGATGAATGAATAATGTTTGCAAAGGTTATAATGTTGGTTTTATGGTTAAAGGTGTTTTGGTTAAGTTATGTGTATGTAAAACGGGTCAAAATGAGTGTTTGGTTTAGTAGCTAATAATACCCTTTTTGGGGTTCAACGGGTCGAATGCTTATGAAAATGATGTATTATGTTATGTTAAAGATTTCTGAAAGTTTTGGTGTTATTTCGAGTTATAAAAGTCGTTTTCCGGAATATATGCAAATGCGGAAATTGTCCAAAAGTGCAGGTCAGAGACCATACAGCCGTATGGTATAAATGCATACGGCCGTATGCTCTTAAAGACAGAAAGGGTGTAATCTGTTTACATGGCCATACGGCCGTATGGTATTTTTCCATACAGCCGTATGGTGTTTTCCCAGGTTTTGTCGGTTTTGTTTATTTTGTAGAAAATGAACCGTAAGTCGTTAGAAGTCGTGCCACCCGTCATTTTAAAGGTAATTGAGTCTAGTTTCATTTAAAAATGGTTTCAAGGTCTGAATGTTTGTATATTTTTGTCAATGGTAAAAAGAGTAACATGATGTCCGTAAAGTTGGGTCGTTTTCGCGTAAATTTTAAATTTCGGTCAAAGGGCATGGGGTGTAACAAATTGGTATCAGAGCCAGGTTTAAGTGAATTAGGTTGCCATTATAGGTTACCTAAACTTAGACCACTTGTAGTTGCGTGTGCCGTAAGGGTAAGTAGTGTGGAAAGCGAATGCCTTAGTTATCAGGTAGACTAGTACTTGCGGCTAATTAGATTGTTATGCTTAGACATAGATCGATTGTGCAATGTGATATATGAGCCATAAACTATAAGATTTGAATATGATTATAAATGTTTTAACACTTGTTGTTAAGTGTTAAGTGTTAAGTGTCATTATATGATTGCTTGTGAGATGTTAAGTCTATGGTAGTTTATTATATGTCTAAGTTTAACGTGAATGTGCTTGATAGCATGATGCATAGAAGTGTATGAGATAAGATTGATGCATTTGAATGCATATTATGTAAGAGTTAATCGAAATGTGCGAATAATGTTTATTGAACGAATATGGTTGATGACCAAATGGTGGCTAAAAGGTTGATAAACCATATTGATATGTAAAAAAGTTAAGTATGGTAAGTGTTTGATAAAGTATAGATGCTTTGAAAGCTTGAGATAAAGTAATAAATGATTAGTGAAGTATGCTTATAGCTTGGTGCTTAGAAAGACACGATTGAGTTTCATTACGGTTGTAGTATCGGAATAAATGATTAGATATGATAATGATTAGATGCTTGTAGCATGATTTCTTACACGCTTAATTAAAATGTGAAAAGTTTAAGTGTATGGTTAAGATATGATGAGATCATGTTACATATAAAACATGATAAGTAAAATGCGTTAGTGAGAAATGTTTAAGTGTGATGAGTAGAAGTGGTGAATGAGATAGATTGCGCTAGAATCTATAAGTGATATGAAGTGCGCTAGAAATAATTGTAAAACATGAATTGAATCATGCTAATATATTGAAAATATGGATGATGATAAGATGTGAGACTTATGCACATGAAAGAGTTGAATAGGCCAATGTGATACAATGGCATATAGCGAATGTGTGAGTCAACTTGCGGTTGACGGATGAATGATAGATTGCATTGTGAAAATGCAAATATAATAAATCGACAAGTATTATATAGAAACTTGTCTAGATGAAAGTAAACATAGTAGTGAATGTTGAAATTGCTTAAGAAAATGATAATGTGTACTTAATGATAAAAGTACATGAAAGATAAAATGAGTAAAGATGTTAAAGTAAACATAGCTTGGATCCGATGCTCTGGTTTTGGTATCCTTCGGGATAGCCTAGCTTGCCTTTTATGGCATGTGTTTTGGCATCCTTCGGGATGGCCTAGCTTGCCTTCATGGCATGGTTGTTAGCTTGCCTTCACCGGCATGGTTTGCCTATATCCATGGTATGTGTCGAAGTATCCTTCGGGATAGCTTAGCTTGCCTTTTATGGCATGGTTGACAGTTTGCCTTTTTGGCATGGTTCATAGCTTGCATTCATGGCATGGGTGATAGCTTGCCTTTATGGCATGGGTTTTAGCTTGCGCATGGTGATTAGCTTGCCTTCTCGGCATGGTTATTAGCTTGCCTTTATGGCATGGGTATTAGCTTGCCTTCATGGCATGGTTGTTAGCTTGCCTTTGTGGCATGGATGTTAGCTTGCGCAAGGGTAAGGTAAAGTGGCTAAGCCCTACGGGGAAAAGGCCGACTTGCCGTTATGGGAAAAGTTAATGAGATTGGATCCAATGCTAGAAAAGATGAAAAGTAAAGTAAGTATGATTGTTGTGTCGGAATTGCATAAGTAGGATGATTTATAATCTCTTTATTTAAATGGAATGGGACGCCTCTTCATCTGAATGAAGAAATTGTAAATCGCCGTACCATAAGTTTATAATTCTTTACGTACATAGATTGGGACGCCTTTTTATGTAAATAAAGAATTGTAAATGAGTGGTCTTATGTGTATCCGATATGGCATGAGTACGGGTGAGAAATTAAGACTTGAAAACTAAAACAAGTTAGACGTTATAAGAAATGAGATTAAATGTGAATGAAAATTTATAGCGGCGTTAAAGTTATGTGTGAAACCTTAATATAGACGCCTAGAATGAGTTTGTACATTAAGTTGAGAAAAGAATAGGTAAGTATTCCTGAAATTTAACAAGAAAGTTGCTTAAGTAATGCGAAGAATTCGTTTTGAAAGTGTCATTTAGATAATACTCGAGATATAAATTTGAAATAAGCTACCGGTTTTTGAAGTAGATACGTGTTGGTATTAGTAAAATACTAGATTGGCCGGTATATAACTATAGGTTATGTTAGTGCATTAGTGAATGGCTTAGTAATAGAGTTGAAGTTTGACTTATATAAAGTCAAATAGTAGAATTTTTCCAAATGACAAGTCATCATTGTTGGAAATTTTAGATAAGTTTATAATTTAGCATATTATTTTTAGTAGAATTTTGAATAAAATGGAGAATTTCCATAGTAGGATGTGATGCTAATGACGTGGTGTCATTATAATTAGTTGAAGTTATGTGATTTAGGTTAAGTTGCTAGTATAGTGACTACGACTTAGTTTATTAATATTGTTAATGTATGTTATTTGTAGTATTTGAATTTATAGTAATTGGCATAATGACTATGTGCATGGACAAAAGTGTTAGACAAAGAGATTTCGAGGACGCAATCTAAATAAGGAGGATAGAATTGTTAGACCCGTTTTCCGGGTACAAATAGGCCCCACCCTGGATGAAATTGACTAAGGCTTAATGTGATTGGTTAGTCAATGGAAGTTACATAGTGGTCAAACCTGACAGTCAAAGTATGTATAATGTGGCCCTAGATATATCATGTATCAAAATTAGAATGAAAATAGACTTGAAGGGTAAAGTTGCCAAATGATAAATGGATTATAAGTTTAATGTGGCCAATCTATGAGAAAAGGGACATGAGGGACTAAAGTTGCCAAATAGGCAAACTTGTCACCACAAATATCTATTGCCTAGAATTTTCTAGGCATTTCTCATATTTTCTAGAGAGGGTGTGTTGTGGTTCGGTTATAGAAGAAATGAGGGAAATAGATGAGTGGGTTGATCAATCTATGAAGAGTTTAAGAGTTCCAACCCAAAGGTTAAGTTCTAGCTACAATCAATCACAAGTAAGTACTCCCTATCTTGATTCTATTGAGGTTAAGGTTTATGAGTAAGTGGGAATTCATCATATGATTAAGATAAGATCATATGATGATGTAGAAAGGAAGTTGGATAAGTTTAATGGGTTATATAAACCCTTGTTTATGGTATTAATTTAATGTGTTATTAGGTCATGATTTTACTGTGAAGATTGATGATGATAGTGGTGAGAATGATGATGATGATGGTGATTTTATAAGTGGCATCTTAGCTTGGAGCTAAGGTAAGTAAACCGGTTATAAGATGATGTTATATTGATTTCATTACATTATGTGTTATGTGTTTACATGTAAAGGTTATAGAGAATGGCTTGGAATGTATGTGCTTATGTGAAAGTGAATATGAGGCTAGTTTAGTATAACTAGCAAAGGAAGTGTTAGTTAAAGCGTGTTAGGTGTTGTTGAGATAGAATGGTGATGCTTAAAGAGGCTAGAGGTATGTGTTAATGTTATTGTTGTGATGGATTAATGGTTTATGACGCGTAATGTGTGAATGATATGTGATATTATGTTATATCCGTTTTACTTACTAAGCTTTATGCTTACAGTTTAAGTTACCAACGTTTTGTAGGTTTATGCGTAAAGGAAAGGTAACGCTTGGATTAAGGATTAAGGTTGGAAGTACGGGTTAGAAGGTTATGGTAATGTATATAAGAGCTTAGTAGAGAATACCAAGCTTAAGGTCATAGTTGATGCCCCCGTGAGTCGTTTAAAGGTTATAAGGTCTTTGTCGAGTGTCAAAGTTATGTTTTGATACGTTAAAGTCAAGTATGTAAAATGGTACGTTATAGTTATGGTTAAAATGTGTATGGTTATGGTGAAAGGGGTGTTTGGATTAATGTATGTTTGTACCCATTTTAGGTCAAAATGGGTCAAGTGTCGAGGATGGGGAAAGTTGGATGACACCAATAAAGGAGTATTTGATGAGTGAAATCCTCCAGAAGATACAAAGTTGACAAGAAAAATAAGTGTTAAAGCTTTGAATTACAAGCTCTTTAATGGGAAGTTTTACAAAAGATCTTTTCTCTCATCTTGGCTATGATGCGTAGGCCCAAAGTAGGCTGCAAATGTGATCCAAGAAGTCCATGAAGGATTTTGTGGGTTGCATGTAGGACCTCGATCGATTGTAGCAAAAATTACAACAATGCACCAGGATGCCGCGGGAATGATCCAAAGATGTGATGCATATTAAGTACACTCTCCAGTGTCTAGGCTTCCAAAGCAAGATATGACCTTGGTAACATCAACATGGCCATTTATTCAATAGGGAATCAATATCGTACGACCATTGCCGAAGGCTCTGGTAAAGTCAAATTCCTTTTGGTAGCCATAGATTACTTCACGAAACGGGTTGAAGCAAAGCTTTTGGCAACTGATAACTTCAAATAATATTACATTTTGGTTATCAATATCCTATGTTTATTGCTTAATTTTATCTCATTTTATATGAATATGTTACTTAACTGCTTCATATTTGCATAATATGATTGAATGAAGCATTGGAACGGAAATTTGCAAAAAAAGGACTCAACTTGAAGAAATATGTGGAAATCTGTATTGGAAGTTTCTACGGCGTAGAGGAATTCTTGTCTCTACGCCGTAGACAGTGTGAAGCATGAAGAAAATCCAAGACGTAGCTTCTACTCCGTAAAGACATCTTTCATCTTTGTCTCTACGTCGTAGAACATATGAAGAGCTTGGCATTTATTTGACGTAGCTTCTATGCCGTAGAGGGACATTAGCTTCTATGCCGTAGATAATGAAGACCGCCGAGGAAAATATTAAATGTAGCTTCTATAGCGTAGAGCTAAGTAAGCTTCTACACTGTAGAGAGGTCGAGCCCAATAAAATCTACAAATACTAACCTAAACTCGGCTTTTATACCTCTTAACTTCCAGAAGTCGATTTAAGGTTTCATCTAAGACGTTTTTCACTACTTTCAAGTTGCATTCTAAGACTGAACGGAGTGATGCAACTTGGGGGGCGATTAGGCCCTGGATCGCCCCTCTATCGCCCCAAACACCGCCCCCTAGGCGTTTTGTGTTCCTGGCGACCCAAACGTATCGCCTTGTAAAGTTTGACTGGTTGCTTCTTTTCATGCATTTCTAGCCGTTTGAACGGCAGTTTCTATATATATATATAATATATATATATATATATTATATATATATTTTTTTTTTTTCTTCCATTTCATACCTATATATATATATACATATATCTCACATTTTATAAAACTCATTCACTTCATTCTCTACACTTCATTCTTTTATAAAACTCACTTCATCAACTCTATAAAAAATATGTATCCAAATCCCAATCCAAATAACTTTCGCAGCCCGTATGGGTATCGGTCACGTCCAAACGTCCCAAATCAACCGGATATGAATGATCCAAATTTGCTTAATAACCCGGCATTGTTTCAATATATCCAACAAATGAACGTCCAAAATCAACCAATGCCGGGTTTCATACCTTGGAATGTGTCACAAGAGGGAACGTCCAAAATCAACCCACCGACGAACCGAGGGTGAGAACCACGGCTATTCCGTGGCAAAAAGAGGAGGAGATGTGCCTATGCAAAGCTTGGTTGGAGGTTACCGAGGAACCGCTAGAAGGTATTAAATTTTATGTTTCTTTTTATAAATTTATATATACATTTACGGATATTTATATACATATGAAATGTTGTTTTTATTTTTTTGTAGCTAATTATCAAAAGGAGAGAACATATTGGTCCAGAATAACGAAGATTTTTGTGAAGCTCATGGGCGAGGAGGAGGGATATCGTGACCCGGACGGGGTGAGTGCCAAGTGGAGGAAAATACGCCCACAAATCCAACATTTCAATGAGATCTATACACGGCTCAGAAATGCAAACAACCATCAAAGTGGTTCGAATGACGCCGACGTGGTTAAAAAAGCTATCGCCGAGTACAAGGGGACTTATGGAAAAGCTTTTGGATTTGTGGACATTTGGGATAAGTTAAGATTGAGTTCTAAGTTTCATTAAGTTACCGATTCATCTGACGCAAGAAAAAGTCGGGGAGAACCAACTAAGAAAAGAACGAAAACTTCATCATCCGGCGATTATCAAAGTCAAGGTTCGGATGCTCGTGTGAATTTCGATCTTAACTCAGTGGACGAGGATGAGGATGAGGAGCTGGAGTTTCGGGAACGGCCGGTTGGAAGAGACACGAGTAGGAAATCGAGTTCGGGTGTGGGGGGTTCGTCGAGCAAGGGAAATGGGAAGTTGGATAATGCTTTGGAGGATATTTCGGGTCAATTGAGAGGGTTGATGGATCTCACGGCAAAAAGATTGGAGTATGGGGATCGAAAGTTGAAGGCAAAGGAAAGTAAAATAAAGCTTGCCGAGTTGAGAGTGTTGAGCACTGACTACAGCTATCTTCCGGAACCCGAAAGATCAATCATGAAAAAAGCGAAACAAGATCTTATTCAAAAATATCGGGATGCGTAGTTTATTAATTTTTAAGTAATATTTATGTTTTAGGATTATTATTTATGTTTTATGAACAATATTTATGTTTGTATTAATTTTTAAGTAATATTTATGTTTTAGGATTATTATTTATGTGATATTGTTGTTTTTATATAATATGTAATTTTAGTTATTATTTATAATATGAAAAAAAAAAGTTGAAAAAAAAAGTTGAAAAAAAATAAAAAATCAATCATTAGAAGTGCCACGTGTCAGGAGTCGCCCCACCCTCCTGAGTAGCCTCACTCCCCCTTTTTTTCCAGGCTATCCAACTTACTGATTTAGCGTCACGTGTTGCGAGTTACCCTTTAGTTGGGTAGCCCCACTCCCTTTAGTCTAAGGGAGAAGAAAGATGAATCCAAAAAGTTTCTAAAGTTAGACACATATTAAAGTTCCAAGAAAAACCCATGTGAGCATATAAGGTCAAAATAAAGCCTATCTTCTTTTTACATGCAACAAAATCTATTGAAACTGCTATCGGTGGCTATAATCTACAACTACAATTAGAAAGCGACTACTTGATGGAAACTGTTCTTACAAATAGTACAAACCTTTAAATCACTAAGTACAATTATGAGAGCCTAGAACAGGCAACTTTGCAATTAGCAAGCAGGACTCTAGCAATATAAAGTAGAGTCTATTCGTATTTAATGAATACTTTTAGACGTTTTAAAGAAAAAGTTGAAGACAAATATACAAAGAGAAAATATTATGAGTAGTGTTATTGCTTACGTCCAGCTGACACAAAAGCTAGAAGTCGACTTGACTTTAAAACGTGACTCGAGCTCGACCAAGGTTATACTATACAAGCCCCCCCTACTATGTGGGCTCCACCTATTCTGGTCAACATGTACAAATTTTAAAGCACACGTACAAGCGGGCAGCACATGAAAAGTCACACCCCCCCTATAGGGGGGCTTGAATAACTCATCCCAAAGCTAGAAGTCGACTTGACTTTAAAACGTGACTCGAGCTCGACCAAGGCTATGCTTTCAAGATCAGTTGATCAATGATCTGACCCTCCGCTCTCACACACGTTTATCGGACGTAAAGTGTAGATGATATCCTTAAGCAAATCATGCAGGTTGAGAAGCTAAAGTAAGGTTTTTATTTCATCAAAATAGAATTTACGTTTTAGTCAAACGAGCAACAAGCTGCGCCGCTAGCCCTTTTTAGATAGCAAAGCTAACTCTTTTGAAAACTACATTCGTGGATCTATGTGTCATAACATTACTGTTCATAACTCATTGGACTCTGTTGAGTAGTTCCACCGCCTCAGGTGCAAGGAAACCAAATGTATCAAACGCGAAAGGAATAAACACGTGTTGATTTTCAATGCATGCTTTCTCGTGTTTTGTCACTTTGCACGAGGAGGCTTTCAAAGCGGCATGTCCAGCCGTAAAACCCCGACTGCTCAACCCCACGAGAGGAGAAACCCCAGTCAGATTCACACAAGCATGTTTTCATCCAAAAACCAAAATGTCAGCCGGTTTCAAAGTAGATCTTCCATCCGACGGGTCCGTCAAAAAGTTTACAGGCGCTTCTTTCTTGGCGGAGATCTCGGCACCCCTACATACATCAAAAAGGACGTCTCTAACAAAATCATGTCTGTACTTGAAGCCCGGGAGCTCTTTACAATGAACCGCATGTTCCCCAAAGGAATCCAAACATGCCTTGCGACAAACAGGGCATATCTTATCAACCAAAAATAATGGAATCATAAGGCGATACTTAAGGATAGTACGATATTCTACCGGTGACATATGTTGACCTAGCCCGTCTATGGGGATAGCTAGTAGAAAATCCTAAGCATGTGGTGCGCGTAGACACTCAAAAACAGCTTTCTGTCTCACAGTCATGTCAAAGTGAACTTCCATATCCTTGACCATTTCACTAAAAAGGCCACTCGCTAGTGTTTGTTGGGATTTAGAAAGGACGGTGTCTTTATTAGTGAAACCACTAAAATCAAAGCTTGGAATAGTATCACGAAGACAATCCAGAGCAGAAACATAATCAACATCCATACCACATATGCCACTGCCACGTAAGATGTGGTCTTGTAGCACCCAAGATTGGGCCCTCGATGCCACAAAAGCATAAGAGGAAACCACTTTTACCGAGTACAAACCCAAACCACCCAATCGAATGGGCAAAGAAGAAAGTCGCCACTGTAAGTCTCCAAAGAAAGATCCTCCACAAACCACTAAGTTCTCGATCGACTCACGCAATCCTTTGTCAAAGAACAAAGCTGCATCCTCCATGTGTACAGGTTGACAAGTCCTTAAACCAAAAAAGAGTTTAGCAATACCCATACATGATCGAAGCAAAAGGAGCTCACTCTGCGGGTCATGTAAATGTGGAAGAAGACTCATCAAATCAACAACATTCGTGGCTCTCCTCATAGCAAACCCACTGATAAAATTAGCGTCTCGACTAACAGCTCCCCCAAGAAGCTTTACACCCAATGACGGCCTTCGAATATCGACAGGAAATAAACCCTCACGAAGCTTTACACCATTACACGATGGCCAAAATATCTCTGTTTTCTTGATATTAAGTTCAAGACCTAAACCTGGACCACTTATTCTTATAATGTCTAACGCCCTGGCCACCTTTTCTGAGTCTCCAATAATCTCATCTAAACTAAGTAGCTCCGTTTGGATACATTAACTTCAAGCTTTTATTTCAAACAAATAGCTCCTAAATGAAAAGCTGATTCATAAAGCTTTTTAGACATCTTGGAGCTGTTAAAACTTTTAATTACTGATATACCCTCCAAACATTTGTTTACAATTATAGATATGTCATTTTACATCTTATAATTACATTTAACAGCTAACTTACCAAACACTTTTATTAAAAAAAAATATAGTTTGTAGCTCATGTTAACAGCTTTGCAGCTTACAGCCTACAATTTACAGCTTACAGCATACAGCTTACAATTTGTTTTGCCAAACATACCCCAAGCATGAAGGAGAAGCTTGCAACTGCCTCTGATCTTATGTATTATTAGAGTTATATTATGTTCGATTGTTCGCGATTGCTTTTTTAAATAACGAGTAGTGTAATAAAGTTAATTATACGTTAAATACAATTTAGCAATTTGGCTCTGGTTAATTATACGTTAAATACACGTCTTACTTGTTACTCCGTATTATCTCCGTCTCAATTTATTTGTCAAGAGAGAGAAAACACAAAGTTTAATAAAAGTGGGGCCACTTTAATTTTCAACCACTAAAATGGAATATTCCTCCACTAGATTCTCTAGTTTTTACTAAATAAGGAAAGTGGACAATTAATTTGAGACATCCATAAAAGGAAATATGGACAATTAAATTGAGACGGAGGGAGTATTATCTATGTTTGGGTTTTGCACTATTAATTGTAATCGCAGATTAAACTTTTTACTTAGGGTATGTTTGACAAAATTAGCTTTAAGCTGTAAAATGTAAGCTGTAAGCTGTAAACTGCAAAGCTGTAAACTGCAAAGCTGTTAATATGAGCTACAAGCTGTATCTTTTTTTTTTATTAATAAAAGTGTTTGATAAGTTAGCTGTTAAATGTAAATATAAGATGTAAAATAACATAAAAGGACATATCTATAATTGTAAACAAATGTTTGAAGGGTATATTAGTAATTTAAAGTTTTAACAGCTCCAAGATTTTTAAAAAACTTCATGAATCAGCTTTTCATTTAGGAGCTATTTGTCTGAAATAAAAGCTTGAAGTTAATGTATCCAAACAAAGCTATTTATTTTAGAGGAGATTATTTTTTAACAAAAAACTAACAGCTCCCTCAAAAAGCTCCTACCAGCCCTAACTTTGAGAAATAATTAATTGCCATAAATGAACGATCGGCTTCCGCTTGAAGTTAAAAAATAACAAAGTCTCACAAACTTTACGTACCAATTTGCTAGAAAGTCTATTCGAGTAGCTCATCATCGAGTCGACTTGAGTGTTGAAGCAATTTCTTGCGACCACTTCAGACAAATAAAAGGAGCCTCCCGGTTGAACTCAACTTGAGTTTCTCCGGCAGACTTGGGTGTAAGTCCTTTCGGCTATTTGGGGTCCTCCGGATATCTGCACACAACAGCACACGTTAGGCTCGCCCCGGGTGTTATCCCAGGACCCACCTCCGGTGTGAGAGTAAGTATTTGATATTCCGAAAGGGCTATCAATTATAGTGAGAAGTATAATGCGAGTCAAATCGTTACCTGAGAGTAGCAAATGGGCCGAGTATTTATAGTGCTCAGCCTCGATACTTGTACTGGCGGCGGCGGATATTCAGGAGATATGTCGCCAACACGATCCCGTAAATCCTGGGGAAGGCGGCGGTGGTGTCATTAGCTGCCATCTGTCTTCTGCCTTAAAACTATTCATGCCGAACGGCCTTTGTGCCTTCCGGAATATACAAGGTATTTTGAGCCGTCCGGACGACCGAAAGGATCAGACCATCCGGACACATACGTCAACATGTCCCCCCCAGTATCATAATATCGGTCTTGCCGAGGTTATGATACTTGCGAAAATCTTTGAAGTTTATTTTCTAGTTCCGAGAGGACTGAGCCGTTCGGTGATCAGAGTGCTGACCCCTTGCATAAACTGCCAAAAAACATTATTACCTCTTTTTAAGGATTGCCGCCGTTTTTACTGGGGCTCTGAAACGTTGACGCGTGTGCATGCGTGTATCGTACGAGTGAGAAGGTGCCACCTCATCTACTGACAACGCGCGTCGTTTCATACTTCCCCTTTTTTTTGCCTATAAATAGCGTCATTTCTGTGGTGTTTTTCATTTTTACCGCTTGTAATTTTTCTTTCGCTCTGACAAACTTTCCGAAAAGCCTGCTCTTAATTATTTCCGAACGACTCCATTTGCCATTCGGCCAACTATGTCGAACTCTCCCTCGTATGATGTTGAAGAAGAAGTCCAAGAGTCCGAAGGGTATCTTCCCAAATTTGACGTTGAAAAATACACTTCTGAAATGAGCGAGAACGACTTATTTATGGTGGTGTCAGACGCGGGTATACCAGCGGACCTACATCCTCGCCTACCCCCTCCGGATATGACGATGGACCAACTGCCGTCAGATGCCATCGGATTGTACTTGGAGTATTTTTATGAGGGTGGTCTCGGTGTGCCTTTTTCTACTTTTTTGCTGGATGTCATTCGGTACTTCAAGGTGCACATCTCCCAACTGGTTCCGCTGGGTATACATCGTGTTGTACTTTTCGAGGTGTATAGCCGAAGCTTGGATATTGCTCCCACCACCCCGCTATTTCGAGTCTTTTATAAGCTGAGCAAGCAGGGTGATTGGTTTTCTTTCGAGAAGCGCACCGGTAGGGATAGGAGGGTTTGTTTCCGGGAGATCTTGACTGGGCTGAAGGGCTGGAAACGCAATTTTTTCTTGATAGACAGACGGGCGATCCCCTTTGCCATGCCTTGGAGGCATCACGACTCTGACATCTCGGACCCTTATCCGGAAGGCGGTTTTTTTCATTGCGGATGTCGGAAGGCTGGCCGAGAATGTGATTGATCTGATTCAAATTCCCAGGGGCTTTCTTTATGCCGTTGGGCTATCTTCGCGTTGGGAGCATACTGGTTACCGAGCCGTGCTCAAGGATGCCGAAGGGGCAGGTAGACCTTCCTATATTTTATTTCTTCTTTTGTGAATTGATTCATGACAGGCACACTCTCCTTTCTTTATATATTACTTTACTTATTGTCATCATTTTCTCTGCAGTTGTGCCGATGTCTGAATACTTGATTAACCCGGCGGCCCATCAGGAAACTTCTATGGTTCGGGGTGATGCATATGGTGAGGGTGAGCGTCATGAGCTGTTCATAACTCTTCCGGCTGCGTCAAATGCCGATATACCCGATCTGACGGCAGAGGAACAAGAGGTTCAGAGGGCCAATAGTCGGGTTGTTGCGGCTAAGCTTAGGAAGCAAAGGCAAGCCGCCACACGGCGGGCTTTGAGGGCCGAGAGGCTTGCCGAACAGGGCGAAGGGAGCAGTGGGGTGGCCCGTGCGGCGAAAAGGAGGAGAACGGAGAGGACCCCCGTAGCGGATCCGAAGCCAGATTCGCCGGATGTTGAGGTCATTCCAAACCCTCCCCCTATCCGTTCTCTTCGACCGGAGGATATTGGTCTTCGTCCAGAGGGTGCGGGTTTTACTGAAGGGAGTTCTCGCGCTGGTAAGCTGCCCAACTATTCACGTTGTGTTACTTATTTCCTTCCATTTCTTTGGTACTGACACCTTGTTCCTTATAGGGAGTGTTCCCGTGGCCGCTTCCGGTCGCGGCAAAATTAAAGCTATGGCGGTAGGTGATCCGGCAGCTGTGTTCATTCCGGAGTGGTCGGTCACGAGGGGGGACCGCTTGAATAGGTCTGATGTTTGTAGGGATCTGATGTCGCACCTCCCCACCCCTTGTGAAGAAGTTCATTTTCAAAGCTTAGGTGACTCGGAGGTTGCCCGAAGGGGTTGGATTTTATTGGGCCGAGGGGCGACTACCCAAGCGGAAATTTTGGGACGATACGAGGTCCTCCTTGCAGAGTATCGACAACTACGCAATGCCCATGCAGAATGTGAAGATGCGGCCCGAGAGGCAGAGGAGCTTCGAATATTGAAGCATGAGCATGTGGGTTGTGTAGAAAAGCAGTCGGGTTTGAAGAGTCGGGTCTCCCAGTTGGAAAAAACAAGGGATGAAGGGAGAATGAGTTCCTCCGAACGGATCAGAGCTTTGGAAGGAGAGCTGGCGGATGTTAAAGGTAAACTTGCGGTTGAGAGGGAGATAGGCACCAAGCTATGTAAGGAAAGGACGGACATAGCTGTCACATTGGGCCAAACGGATATCGAGCGCCAGAAGCTTATAAAGGAGTTCCTTCCGGAAATGGTTCGCCGGCTTTTGGATAGTCATGAGTATAAACAACGCTTGGCCGAGCCTTTCAACTTGTCCTCTCAGTCGGGTTTTTTGGAAGCTATCTCTGTGGATCGAGAACCGGAAGATATAGCCACTATTGCGGCCGGGGTGGATGATTTGGATTTGGAGGCCGAGGCGAAGCTTGACCCTTCGTTTGATGGTCTTTTTTCTGCAGAGTATCCGTATGTGCTTAAAGTTAGCGATGCTGCGGATAGACCCCTTTCGGAGATAATGGGTCTGTTTCATGATCCTGCCCCTAATGACTCACCTAGCGGCCCCTCGTCTTGATCCGATGACTTTTGACTGCAAGGCCCCTTAGGGTGTTAGGTTAATTTGTGAATTGTTTAGCATTTTGAACCGGTATAACGATCAACCGGTTGCGCAACTGTTAGCGCTTTTTGTATGCTTAAACATGATTAAATGTCGTATGTTTTGCTATAAACTGTTGATATTTAATGTACATTTCGTTTATATTGTTTCGTGTGATTTCCCTGTTTGCCTTTTCTTTTGGTCGCATGACCACTTCCTCCCCGAACATTGACCACCATATCTCCAGAGGGTGTGAACCTCTCGGGGGGTCACTTTCTAATTATGTTCAGAAACAAAGAACATTGATCACTGATCTCCGGAGGGCACGAACCTCTCGGAGGGACCATTTTTTACTTATGTTCAAGAATATTACAGATGGTTCAGCCTTTCCGCCAGGATTATGGCAACCCCTTTCCTGGGTATCAACCATCTTTGAACATTGACCACACACTCCCCGGAGGGCGTGACTCTCTCGGGGGGGTCACTTTCTAATTATGTTCAGAAACAAAGAACATTGATCACTGATCTCCGGAGGGCACGAACCTCTCGGAGGGACCATTTTTTACTTATGTTCAAGAATATTACAGATGGTTCAGCCTTTCCGCCAGGATTATGGCAACCCCTTTCCTGGGTATCAACCATCTTTGAACATTGACCATACACTCCCCGGAGGGCGTGACTCTCTCGGGGGGGGTCACTTTCTAATTATGTTCAGAAACAAAGAACATTGATCACTGATCTCCGGAGGGCACGAACCTCTCGGAGGGACCATTTTTTACTTATGTTCAAGAATATTACAGATGGTTCAGCCTTTCCGCCAGGATTATGGCAACCCCTTTCCTGGGTATCAACCATCTTTGAACATTGACCACACACTCCCCGGAGGGCGTGACTCTCTCGGGGGGGTCACTTTCTAATTATGTTCAGAAACAAAGAACAAAGTAAACGTCATTTATCATTAAAATTAATCATATTGCTCCTTTCGGATGCTTACATTAAATACGTCTAGTTGCTTACCAGAAACATTTTCTAAGGTTAACAGCGTGCCAAGTTCGGGGCACTTCTTTATCCTCCATTGTTTCCAACTTATAGGATCCAGTCTGGTATGCTTCCACAACTCGGTAGGGCCCTTCCCAATTTGGCCCTAACTTCCCTTGATTCTCCACTCTGCTGGCTTCGTTCCTTCGGTATACAAAATCGCCTACCTTGAACGACTCAGGATGGACCCTCCGGTTGTAGTATTGCTCGATCTTCCTTTTGTACTTTGCCTCCCGAATTGCGGCCATTTCCCTTCGTTCTTGTAGAAGGTCGAGATTCATGAAGATTTCCTCGCTGTTTTCTTTTTCATTGACCTTCATGGTCCGAAAGGTTGGCATCCCTATCTCTGCCGGTATGACCGCTTCGCTACCATAAGTGAGGCTGAACGGTGTTTCCCCATTGCTTGTTTTTAGTGACGTTCGGTGCGCCCATAGGACATTCGGTAGCTCATCTACCCATCCAGCTCTCTCCCTGCCAAGTCTCGTCTTGAATCCTTTCATCAAACTTTTGTTTGCTGCTTCCACCAGCCCGTTGGCTTGAGCGTGTGCCACGGCCGTGTTTATTTGTGTGATGTTTAATCGTTCGCACCAGCTTTTGAAAGGATCATGGATGAAATTACTTCCATTGTCCGTCACAATCACCTTGGGAAGACCGAATCTGCATACTATGTTCTCCCAAACAAACTTCTTTACTTCCTTCCCCGTCGTGCGGGCCAGCGGCTTGGCCTCTATCCATTTGGTGAAGTAGTCAATGGCCACAATGACGAACTTGACTTTTCCCGGGGCCTCCGGCAGGGGACCCAAAACGTCCATCCCCCACTGGTAGAAGGGCCAAGGTGCCATTATCGAAGTTAAAACAGTTTTGGGGAGTCTCGGAACGGGTGCGTGTATTTGACAAGAATCACATTTCCGAATTACTTCCCTGGTATCCCGATGCATGGTGGGCCAATAATACCCTTGCCGCATTAATTTTCCTACCACGGATCGCGTCCCGGAGTGCATTCCGCATGCTCCTTCATGCACCTCTCGGATGACATAGTTGGCTTGAAGCGGCCCGACACACCTCAGCATCGGACCTAGATAGGATTTTTTGAAAAGCACATTGTCTACCAAAGTATATTGGTTTATTTTCATTCGGAGAGATCGAGCCTCGTTTTCGTCTTCCGGCCAGATGCCTTCCTGTTTACATCGGATGATGGGGGTCATCCAGTTTTCCCCTTCCTCTTCCACTATTGCGTTGACTATCTCCTCCTCTGTTGATGGCCTCTCTAAAACTTCCACCATGGTTTTCTTTGCCAGATGTTCGAAAGCCAAGGATGCCAATTTGCTGAGTATATCGGCTTTCTGGTTCTGTGCCCTCGGGATACTTCGGATCTTAAACTGATCGAAGTGTGCAACGTATTCCTTGGCCTTGGCTAGGTACGCTATCATGTTATCTTTGGTCGCCACGTACTCCCCATTAATCTGATTTGCTACCAAATTGGAATCTACTCTAGCTTCCAACATCCGAATTTCCCTTTTCCGAGCGACCCTTAATCCTGCCAGCAAAGCTTCATATTCCGCTTCGTTGTTAGTGCTCTTGAAGTTTAGTCGGATGGCATAAGTGTATTCCGTTTGGTCTGGGCTAATCAGTACCAGGCCCGCTCCGGCACCTGACTTGCTGGAGGCCCCATCGGTATACAGCACCCATGGTTCTTGGTCGGAGATATCGCATATTTCTTTGCCCATCTCTCTTGTGCTTCGGCTCAATGCTTCCATGGGTATTTCCGTTATGAAATCCGCGAGGACTTGCCCCTTAATGGCACTCCGAGGTATATAAGCGATATCGTAGGCTCCCAACTCCACGGAGTACTTGACCATTCTCCCGGAGGCTTCTGCTTTGTTTAATATTTGCTTGATGGGTTGGTCAGTGATGACTTTTATCGGGTGAGCTTCGAAGTACCTTCGTAGCCTTCTGGCCATGTGTAGTAGGGCTAGGGCTAGCTTCTCGACGGGGGCGTAGTTTTGTTCGGCCTCGTGTAATGTCCGGCTAACATAATGTATCGGGGTCTGCTTTCCCTCTCTTTCTACTAGCAGTACTCCACTCATTGCCCCTTTTGATGCCGAGAGATACACGTATAAGTCTTCCTTCAGCCTTGGCGTTGCTAGATAAGGTAATTCGAGGATCATCTTCTTCATTTCTTGGAAGGCTGCTTCCGCTTGATTTGTCCATCGGTACTCATCCTGGTTCTCCTTCGTGATGTTCCTCAATGTTTCGAAGAAGGGGAGGGCTTTTTCTGCCGATTTGGCTAGAAAACGGTTCAAAGCTGCTAGTTTTCCACTCAAACTTTGCATCTCCTTGAGTGACTTTGGGGATTGCATATCCACGATAGCCCTTGTCTTCTTTGGATTCGCCCTAATTCCTTCGGAAGTCACCATATATCCCAGAAATGTTCCTTCCTCTACCCCGAAAGAGCATTTCTTGGGGTTTAGTTTCATGTTAATCCTTCGGAGGTTATCGAATGTTTCCGCCATATCGGCAAGTAGCTCCCTTTCGGTTTTACTTTTTATTACCATATCGTCTACATATGCCTCAAGATTTCTCCCTATCTGCGACCGAAAGGCCGAATCCACCAAACATTGGTATGTGGCCCCAGCGTTCTTTAAACCGAACGGCATTTTGGTGTAACAGTATGTCCCGTGCTCAGTATAGAAAGCTGTCTTTTCCTCGTCTTCCTCGGCCATGTGTACTTGGTGGTATCCCTTGTAGGCATCCAAAAAGCATTTATACCTGAATCCCATAACCGATTCTATTTTCTGGTCAATATCCGGCAGCGGGTAATAATCCTTTCGACAGGATGAGTTGAGGTTCTTGAAGTCGATACACATTCGCCAGCTCCCGTCGGATTTCTTTACCAACACCGGGTTTGAAATCCAGGTCGGGTATTGCACCGGCCGAACTATTCCGGCTCTCACCCATTCTTCCACTTCCTTGGCTATGGCGCGATTCTTTTCGGCCGAGTAAGTTCTTCTCTTTTGCGCCACCGGACGGTCTTGAACATTCACATTCAGCTTGTGTTCGATGATCCGACGGGGCACTCCCGTCATATCGGCTGGTTCCCAGGCAAACACGTCCTGGTTGTCCTTGAGTAGCGCGATTATCTGCTTTCGACATTCTGAGGAGAAGTTACCTCCTATCGTGACTAATTGGTCCGGAAAAGCCGGATGCACCAAAACTTCTTCCGTTTTCCCTACCACAGTCTCATTCGGTCCGGCCTCATAAAGCTCTTCCTTGATTTCCTTTTTGGCCATCTGTTTCTCCTCGAGTTTGCGACACTCTGAGACAATTACGGAGCGGGTGATGAGGGTCGCTATGCCCTTCGGTGTGGGGAATTTCACCATCGAGTGGATAGTAGATGGGATGGCTCGTAATTTCTTCAGACCCGAGCGCCCTAGAATGATATTGTACGGAGAAGGGGACCTTATCACGGCGAACTTCATCATTGTCTGGCGAGACAGGCCTTGGTTTCCGAAACGGACTTCCAACTCAATCTTTCCCAGTGGCTTTATGGATTCTCCCGCGAACCCTATCAATGGTGTGCCGGTTTCTTTCAACTTGGCCTTAATAGAAGGGCATAAATGCTCGAAACAGTGTTCATACATCACCTCGACTGAAGCGCCTTGGTCTACATAGACCCTTCTAACTGTGTATCCTTCCACTTCGGCCTCCACTATCAACGGTCCATCCGACACGTCTCCCGGAAGGATTGGTGGAAAACCGATCGGAACATTCATCCATTCCTCCTCGGTTTCTATGATCTTCCTTTTGTGGGATGCAGGACTAGCCATGTCGAACTGTAGGCAGATCGAGAAGTTAGTCCCACGGATGGCGCCAATTTGTTGAAGCAATTTCTTGCGACCACTTCAGACAAATAAAAGGAGCCTCCCGGTTGAACTCAACTTGAGTTTCTCCGGCAGACTTGGGTGTAAGTCCTTTCGGCTATTTGGGGTCCTCCGGATATCTGCACACAACAGCACACGTTAGGCTCGCCCCGGGTGTTATCCCAGGACCCACCTCCGGTGTGAGAGTAAGTATTTGATATTCCGAAAGGGCTATCAATTATAGTGAGAAGTATAATGCGAGTCAAATCGTTACCTGAGAGTAGCAAATGGGCCGAGTATTTATAGTGCTCAGCCTCGATACTTGTACTGGCGGCGGCGGATATTCAGGAGATATGTCGCCAACACGATCCCGTAAATCCTGGGGAAGGCGGCGGTGGTGTCATTAGCTGCCATCTGTCTTCTGCCTTAAAACTATTCATGCCGAACGGCCTTTGTGCCTTCCGGAATATACAAGGTATTTTGAGCCGTCCGGACGACCGAAAGGATCAGACCATCCGGACACATACGTCTATTCGAGTAGCTCATCATCGAGTCGACTTGAGTGTGGAAATCGGAGCTTTTGTGCTTATATCAAGTAGACCGCGAGTTGGCTCCACTCCGGTTACCTTATTGAATGTTTGTTTCCCTTAATGTCACATAGTAATTCTTTTGACGTTGTATGATGTCTTTAACTCGATAAGGATCAACATTTCATCTTGTGTATAATAGATGTTAAGTGGTTTCGTCATGCCATAACTCATCACGGGAGTAACGCCAACTCCCTACTGGTGTGGTTCCCTATCAAGTACTCTACTCGTGGCACATACTACACTTTACCGTTGGGTACTCCAACAAGACAAACACGACAAGCTAGGAACTCTCGAATGCAACACTCTTCCAAGCAAAACCCGATCCTTTAAAAATTGGCTCGTGACATTCTCCCACCACCAATTATTCGCCTCAACGATAAAATATGTCAAATGATTTGGCTTTACTCCGACTTCGTGACTTAAAGAGACATTTGACTATCGAATATTTGGATCCCTCCATGCAACAACTTTCAAGTATTTTGTTCTGACATCATGATTTATTAGTTACAACTTACCATTACTATCTGGATTTCTTTCCCTTTTGTTTCAACTCAAATATGCAAAGATTACAAGTAAGATAGCGGTAAACCAATGCAACCACTTCGGTAGATGACTTTCGTTTCCCAGTTCCTGCATCAATTCCAAACTACTCAAAAATAACAAATAGCAAATAAACGTATGACCATATTGATTGAACTATTACTGCCACTATTTGATTGTGCTGGGGTAGCCTCAACTCCTGAATCATCATATAATGGTGCCGACTCAAGAAATGGATATACATGATGCAAGTTGTAAGGCTTGCAATAACGCAAAGAAAACCAGAATGGACCCTAGAATAAAATGTCTATGGAAAAAGTGTAGCGTAATATTAGAAGAAGACAATAATTAACTATTTATGATTGTAGTCAAGTTTCATTTATATCTAAAAAAAAGAGTAGACAATCACAAAGTGAAGCAAAAGTTCTAGCGGTCGTCTGATGCCCAATTTTCTTGAAAGCAATCTTTAACTTTGTTAGTCTATATCATAAACTGGCGCAAAGGGGTAATCCATTCGACCGTTCCTGTGGCCCTTGGCCCTCTGCTTAAAAGGATTGCCAAATTTTTGTCATGGGTAAAAACATCTATGGTTACCTCAGTCGGTTACAAGCCTATCAAACAATCTACATACTTCTGATTATCTAAAAAATAGTGAAGATAACGTCCTTGGGACGTTCTGATGGGCTCCATAACATATACTATGGGCGGTGTTTTAAGTTGCCCCAAATCATGAAGAAGCAGAGCATTTTCTACTGGAAAACACAAGTACCTTCTTGGTGGAAACTGATTGATTGGATTTAAAACCAAACAAACTGCAATTTCCCAGGTAAGCACCCCTTGATAAGTTAGTTAGTGCTTCTGATTCAAAAGCATGTTCTTTACAACTTAATGTAGCCTCTAAAGAAATCAAGATTAATAGCGTTTACTGATCCATTTCTTGATTATACAATAAAAAGCTTTTGGTGATGCCTTAGCTGCTACCCTCTTAGTTATAGTAGAAGTTGCAAAAGAATTTACACATATCTTGTTATATTATGCATGATAATACTACGAAATGTCATCAATCACAATTCAAAAGATTGAGGGGAACAACTGACGTAAACATTTGAAGTCTATCTAGGACATGTTATTCCATCATCAGAGTAGAGCAATGATGAACTACTCTTTGAATCATTTATCTCCAAATCTAAGCTTGAATCATTTGCAGCAGTTCTTGTCTCTAAGATGAATGCAGGTGCCTTAGGAGGTTCGGGTGTAATGGAATAACTGCTTAGCATTAAAGAAACAGACGACATGGTTGGTCTGTCTTCTACGTTTTCTTGAACACACAACAATCCAATGTGGATGCACCGTATTACTTGATTTCCCGTAAAACTGTCTTGTAATGTTGGATCCATTAACTGTAGAGCATTACCTTCTCTACAAAGTTCCAAGTCTGCAATGGTTTAGCAAATAGGTTTAGATTGTTAGAAAACCAACAACTTAGTGTACATATGCACATAAGAAAGTTGCAAGTCGCTGAAATCTATACTTACATAACTTAGAAGGTCCCTTGAAGGACCTGACAGATGGAAATTGTTAATCTTTTGGCCACTAATGATTTCCAAAAGCAGAACCCCAATGCTGAAAACATCGGATTTGACTGAGAATGATCCATGTAAAGCATACTCAGGAGCCATGTATCCACTACATTTTAATACCTATTTGTCAGTTTTCCACCGAGAACTTTCAAAATATACTTGCATAGTTTGAGGGGCCAATACTTACAATGTTCCAGCAATTCTACTTGTATTTCCCTGAGTTTGATCTACTCCAAAAAGCTTTGCCATACCAAAATCTGCTATTTTGGCATTCATCTCCTTATCTAGTAAAACATTTCCTGCTTTGAGGTCACGATGAATGATTCTTAGAATCTTAGTCGAGAATCTTCATGAAGATAAAGTAGTCCTCGTGCTATTCCTCCTATGATCTTGTAACGCCTTTCCCAATCTAAGTACACTTTTCTGGTTGGATCTGCTAAAAGAGTATGATGATGGTAAACACCAAACTACACTTTGCATTTCACCCATCTTTATATCCTAAGAAAGCAATCAGACAAAACACAATGGACTAGTAAGACATACCAAATAAATATTTATCAAGACTTCTGTTGGGCACAAATTCGTAAATGAGGAGCTTCTCTTCTCCGCTCAAACTGTTGTATTATAGTATCCATATTAGCAAGTATTACTAAGTCTAAGGGGTCATTGTGTAACTTTAGTTCTTATAGTCAAATAGGAATGTATATGTCGGTTATGCATGAAACCGACATTTAACTATTATATATAGGGTATCCATCGATAGGCTTAGATATAGAATTCGAGAGTCAAAGTCTAGGTTTTCTCCTTTGTGTTAGCAGCCAAGTTTAACTCTTTTAGAGTTGGTTTTCTTCCCCCCTCATCTCTACAATAAAGAGGTGAGGGGGGAGGGGTTATTGTACCGTTTTTCTTTTCCTTCGTTCTCAATATACAATCGTTTGGGAACAAGATTACGTCTCTTGTGTGTTACCTTTCAGTCGAGTAGAGGTAATCGAAGTGTGTCAATATATTCACAAAAGTCAGGATTCCGCATTCTAGCATCTTGGGTTGTTGGTAGATAACCAACAAGTGGTATCAAGAGCCTGGTCGATGGTTCTTGGAAGTCTAGGATCGATATCGAAGGGTTCGACTGTTCGGGTTTTCGTTGAAGAAGAAGCAAGGTATTGTTTCTGGTTTCCAACGATCAACAAGAAGAACAGGAAGATTATTGTTTCTGGTTTTGGATAATAACAAGAGCAGCAGAAGTCGATTTAAAAGGGTTCTTTGAAGTTCGGTTTGTCGAGGTTCTTGCGACAAAGAATACTTGGAAGTTTCTTAAGTTTTCGAGTTGTCGAGGTTACCGACACGGGTTAAAGAAAGCTTAAGGGTTGTTGGTTTTCAGGTTATTGTTTATTGAAGATCAACAAAAGTTCTGATGTTGTTTCAGGTTTTCGTCACGGTATTGACGAAGAAGAAAGACGCATCAGGTTAGTTCTTGTTTTTTGGTTTTTGGAAAAACAAGGTAATAACTTCAAGGGGTGTTTGATTAATCGTTATTTATTCTTGGAAGGAAAAGGTCCAAGGCTTTAAAATATTCGGTTTATTAAAAAAAAGTGTACTTTGAATGGTATTTTTATTGCACAAGGTATTTTGTTTGATTCGGTGGTGTTGTGAGGTTTATATCACAAGTTATCAGAATAAACAAAGAGTTGGAGAAAAGAAAGTTGAAGACTTGTCGAGGTTGCAAGGTTTCTTAGGTTACAAGAAATCTGTTTTGCAAAAATAAAGTACGACAAGGGTTACTTCAAAAATCGTTAGGTACTTTCTTGATTCAAGGGTTGTCGATTTGTTGGATGGCTTGATTCCGAGGTTCAATCGATATTTGAGTAAGAAAGGTTTTTTGTTTTTGAAGGGTTTCCTGCTTTGATCGATTTCTAAGAAGGTTTATTCTTAGGGTTATATCGATCAAGCAAGGGTTTTTACACACTAGTAACTTTGCTAGATTGTGGTTTTTGTGTAAGAAAATTCACAAAAGGGATCTTGTGTTTGGGTGATCGGGTCTTACGGGAGATCACCAAGGAGATGACTGCAGCGGGAATTTGGAAAAAGTTAGAGACTTTATACATGACAAAGTCTTTAGCTAATCGTTTGTACTTGAAGAAGAATCTATATACTTTTCACATGCATCCGGGTAAGAGTCGGTCTGAACATATTGATGAGTTTCATAAGCTGGTAGGTGACTTAGCGGCTATAGATGCTGCTATATCGGATGAGGATCAGGCATTATTATTACTCACATCTTTACCATCGTCTTACGATAATTTCGTGGATACTTTGCTATATGGTCGGGATACTTTGAAGCTAGAAGACGTGCTCGCGACACTTCATTCTAGGGAACTTCAGAAGATGACGGGAGCAAAGGTTGATGGTGGTGAAGGGTTGTTTGTGAGGGGGAAGTCTGATCAAAGTGATATGCAGCAGGGTAAAGGTAGTGCGTGGTCAAAGTCACAAGGAAGAAGCAGCAGACTCAAGTGTTATATATGTCGGTCTGAGGAGCATTTGAAGAGGGGTTGTCCCAGGTATAATCACAAGAAATCTCAAGGTTTTGTCAGGAATAAAGATCAAGTATCCGGTTATGGAGTTGATGGGTTTGACAATGCTGATGTTATGATGGCTATGAGTGTTGAAAAGTAATTAGACTGGATCATGGATTCAGGGGGCTCATACCATATGACATAAAGGAGAGATTACTTGTTTGATTTTAAGGAGTATGACGGTGACAATGTACTGCTGGGTGATGGCAGGGAATGCCGTGTACGTAGGATGGGTAAGGTTCAAGTACAGATGAAAGATGGGTCAAGTTTTGTGTTACACAATGTCAGGTATATTCCTGAATTGAAAAGAAACTTGATATCGCTGGGAACTCTTGAAAAAGAGGGATATACCGTAAAAATGCAGTCGGGCAAAATCAAGGTGATTAATGGTTCCAGGGTTATTTTATCTGGAACCCGAAGGGATAATTGCGTATACTCTTTGGATGGCCATGCAGTGGCGAGTGAGCTTAATGTTAGTGTTGAAGAAAAAGACAGTCTTGCGCAGGTTTGGCACAAAAGACTGGGACATATCAGTGAGGCGGGACTTCAGGTGCTAGAAAAGCAGGAGCTGTTTGGAAAGAAGAGTCTAGGTAAGCTCGATTTTTGTGAGAATTGTGTTCTGGGAAAGTCACATCGAGTCAGTTTCGGTGTAGGAAGGCACACTACTCAGGGAGTGATAGACTATGTTCATTCAGACTTATGGGGTCCGTCTCAGGTGGAATCATTGGGAGGTAAGAGGTATTTCTTATCTATTGTTGATGATTATTCCAGGAGGGTATGGGTTTATAGTCTCAGGTTCAAACACGAAGCATTTGGAAAGTTCAAAGAGTGGAAGCAGTTAGTAGAATCTCAGACTGGAAGGAAGATCAGGAAGGTAATTTTCTTGTGTCTTGTAATCAGAGGTCTACACAACAATGTATGAAGAGTGGGGTCGCCAAACATTTGGGTGTTGCAGGGATACAGCAGCAGACTGGATTGGTTGTGAAGACGAATATGACACTCTTGGCTAAGGTACATTGTTTTCTGATTCAGTCTGGTCTGTCCAAGGTTTTTTGGGCAGAGGATACAACCATGTCTACATATCTCATGAATAGGTCACCATCATCAGCGATTGGATTCAAGACGCCTATAGATATGTTAGGGTTTTTTTGGTTGGCTTGCTAGTAATAAGCAAGGGATGCTTGAACCGGTTAAGGTCAAGTGCATATTCCTGGGATACCATAAAGGTATAGTGGGTAATAAGCTTTGGAGGTTTGATGACGTTACTTCAAAGGTAGTGCTTTACAGGAATATGGATTTCAATGAGAGTAAGGAATACAAGAAAACTCTCATTGGTTCTGGTGTAGGTACGGGTTCAGTGCAGGTGTTGCAGGGAGTTGAGTTTGAGGTGGAACCACTTGGGGATCATACATTTGAGGTGGAATCTCAAGGGAATGTCTGTCAGCTAGCTAGTTCACATGAAGTACAAACTCAGGATTTAATAGACTATCATTCAGCACGTGATAGGGAGCAACACTCAGCACGGGAACTATACAGGTATAGAGAAAACAGTAATGAGGCTGCTTTTGCAGTTGCTGCAGTGGAGAAGATATACGCACACGAGTCATTGACTTTCAATAATACAGTCGCTTGTGAGGTGATTTCCAAGTGGAAGACTGGATTGAAAGAAGAAATGGATACTCGGTCAGATGTGTGTGTGCTCAGCAACGGTTGCAGGAAAAGCAGTGACGACAGACACAACTATTACTGGGAGTATACACCAGGTATGTTCATACATCTATTTCTCTATATGGATAGTATGGTATTTTCTTGCGGATGCAAGGCTGAGATCTGGGATACCAAGGGATTGCTGGATAAAGCAAAAGGAAATATACTTGGTATGGAGATCATCAGGGATCAGAGTGGTAATACTCTGAGGGGGTCACAGTCCAGGTTTCACAACGGTAAGTTGGTACAGACTTTGTTGGAGGGACACTCCATACTGTCATTGGAGGGTAGTCTATCAGGGGACTGTGATGTGGAAAAGAATGGTAAGTGATCATATACATATGCGGTTGGAAGCCGGGAATATCAGATGGTCTGCACGAGACCTGACATAGCATCTGTAGATGTGGGTATGTTGGATAGGTCTGATCGTGGATTACAGACATACGTACAGGTTTTTGTGGATTTTGACTACGCTATGGGTAGATCGATCACTGTCATGGGTAGATCAATCGCAAGGTACGGGTTTATGATACAAGGATGTGCAGGAAGCTCTGAAGCTATGATGCTGCACATGGAGGCTTTGTCAACAACTGAAACGGCGTATATGACACTTACGGAGGCTGCAAAGGAGGCTATTTGGCTAAAGGGACTCTCGATAGAGTCAGGAGCTAAACTAATGTTAGTAGCGGTTATCGCTACTACTATGTGGATGAAGGCACACCCCTATCCGAGGTTCCAGTGCTGGTTGAAGCTACTGCGTATCGGAGTAGGCTAATATGGTACTAAGGTGGAAATTGTTGTATTATAGTATCCATATTAGCAAGTATTACTAAGTCTAAGGGGTCATTGTGTAACTTTAGTTCTTATAGTCAAATAGGAATGTATATGTCGGTTATGCATGAAACCGACATTTAACTATTATATATAGGGTATCCATCGATAGGCTTAGATGTAGAATTCGAGAGTCAAAGTCTAGGTTTTCTCCTTTGTGTTAGCAGCCAAGTTTAACTCTTTTAGAGTTGGTTTTCTTCCCCCCTCATCTCTACAATAAAGAGGTGAGGGGGGAGGGGTTATTGTACCGTTTTTCTTTTCCTTCTTTCTCAATATACAATCGTTTGGGAACAAGATTACGTCTCGTGTGTGTTACCTTTCAGTCGAGTAGAGGTAATCGAAGTGTGTCAATATATTCACAAAAGTCAGGATTCCGCATTCTAGCATCTTGGGTTATCGTATGCTACTATTGTAGCTGCAGGTAAATCCTCCAATGCTGCAGCTAATCCCTGCTGTTCCAGCAAAGCCTTCATCCTTACCTGCCATAACCCGAAGTCATTCTTCCCATCGAATTTCTCGATGTCAAACTTGGTCCCCGTCATCTTTTTCCAAACCCTTTGTTTATTCTGATAACCTTGTGATATAAACCTCACAACACCGAACTAAACAAAGTATCCCGTGTGCTTTTAAAACACCCTTGTCGACTTTATATGCTAACAGCTACCAAGCAACACGACAAGAAATCGTTGAAACTTACAACCTTTGTCGAATATATAACCTTCAACAAATTAAAGTTTCAACTAAAACAAAACTTCTTTTATTCAATATTTTCATTACGTGCATGTAACAATTAAGTACACACCTTAATACTACCTTACATGCATGTTCCAAGAAAAACAATCACGTGCTTATCAGCTTATGCATGTAACAAGCAAAGAAGAAAAACTTTTGACACCTACTTTTGTCGTATTTTGTTTTTGAAAAACAACCGCCAAAAACAAAAAATACCTTCTTCTTGCTTGAAACTCACCTTGTTGTCTTTGTCGATATATATGAAACCTTGCAAACCGATTCTTGTAAACCCAAAAACCTTGCAAAAAACTCGACAACCTTGAATCTTCGAAAACCCGAAAACTCAAGAACCCTTGATGCCGAACGATCGACTAACAAGGAAACCCTTTACAGTCGATACCCTCGAAACCCAGAACCGAAGTGCAAGAAACAAACGAAACACCCCAACACCTTTTGAAGACCTCTAACCCGGGACCTCAAAGAACCTTGTGTTGTAAAATTGGTTTAGATAAAACCTCCAAAACCAACTACCTGATGCTTGTTTCTTTATCCCTTGCTTGTTCGATACCTGGAACGCAATACACCTTGCTGCTCCAAAACTGTATCGTAAGAACCTTCACAAAGTCGACCTAGCTTCTCGTTGAGTCTTTAAACCAAGCTCTTGATTTCCAGGTTTGTTGTAGGTTTATACAACACTCATAGCCATCATAACATCAGCATTGTCAAACCCATCAACTCATAGCCATCATAACATCAGCATTGTCAAACCCATCAACTACAACACTCATAGGTTATCTACCAACACAAACAGAACCCCAAAATTCGAACAAGGTTTCGATGTTGAAGCTTATGCAGCAACACAACTTCATTTTTGAATTCTTGTGTTCCTTGTCCAGAATTTTTAGCCAATCTCTTGACCATCATCAAGTTCACCCTGAAAGCAGATTATAACTGAGTTAGAGAACTCTTATTGTCAGAAAAAACCATTTATCAAACTCCTCAAAATAAAAGTTTGACGTTAGTGTCCCCCTAAACATGATAAAAATGCATGATTGTCACGCCTAAAGAAAATGTAACTAAATTACCTTGTATACTGCACCAAATCCTCCTTCTCCGAGTTTATTAGCATCAGAGAAGTTATTTGTAGCAGTTCTTATCATGTTTAAATCAAATTGCAAGGAATCTTCGCTTATCATTCCGTCTAGAAAAAGAAAAAAAAATCAATTCAAGTATAATTAAAGATAAAAGAATAATTTTTCATTAATAAAAATTACGGTAGCAAACTAGCAACTAGCAAGTAAAATCTCTTTGAACAAGTTTTTCTTGGCTTTATATAATTGAAAGCTAGGAAAACACATCAAGGAAAAGAATCAAGTTCAACTTACAAATAAGCTCTGGTATATTTTTCTTCTTGTTCCTCATTATCCTCATTAATATGAAATAGGAGCATATGGCAGATAAGAGTACTGCAACAATTATAGGAACAACGATGACAACAATGTTCGTAGACTTGCTTGTTGCATCACCTGCGTCATGTAACAATAGTTTTGAATACTCAGAAATAATCCAAACCCCAGTCCAAAACACACAATTCAAAGAACATACTAAATGCAGAAAATATATATAGATTTTATCACCTGTATTTGCTTCTGGTGGAGAAGCATCAATTGGTGGCCGGAAAGGAGGAGGAGGAGGAGGAGACGGTGATGGAATTTCAAAAAATGGAGTTCCCTCATACCTCAAATAACATGTCTTCTGAAATATCTGAGCAAATGCACTACCATTACAACAACCTGGGATCCAATTTCTTAAACTTTCGAGGCAAGAGGAACAGTCATTAGTCGACAAATCTCTAGTACACTGCACCAAACCATATATGTTGTTAAATACCGTGTAAGAAGTCGTCGATCCTGAATAGTATCTAGAAGCAGCAGTTTCAGATAAATTAACCAGTAAACTTGCTAACTGCTGGTTATATCTATTAAAAACTGTGTCCGAGACTTGCCCACCTCGTATTGCAACAAGAGGGCCATCAATCCGGGAGAAGAATTGAGTATCGGAGTAGCGTAAGAAACAATATTCATATCTTAACACAGCCTGTTTTACATTAGGGCATCTTTGAAAAACTTCTACTATTGAAGGATTCAAACAATTTCGACATCGTTCTGTCGAGATATCACCTCTGCATTGAACAAGGCCATAGACTATATCAGAACCGGTACCAACACTTGTGTTAAAAAAACCATCTTGAGTACCATTTGAAAGAAGAGAAGGGAGAAGGATGTTGAGATTAGTCTCAAATTGGCTGTTTGATGTGTAATTTGCAGTGTTGGGGCAATCATCACTGATAGGTTGAGCTTGAACACTATGAGTATGTAAAACAGTAAAAGTAAGAGAACAAACCATGAAAATAAGATGCTGAAATGATTGGTAAGGAGATATATCTTCATCTTGTTCATTTCTCTATTTTTCTTCATCACCTTGAAATGAAAGAAGTTTTTGTTCAAGTTCTCTCTCTTTTTTTTCACAAGGTATTTGAGTTTCATGCATGATTCTTTATACTATTATTTTTTTTTAAATAAATTTATTTATTCGTATTTGACCATTGACATTGTCTAGTATTTGACCATTGACATTGTCAAGTATTCTAGTAGTTGGTTTCGGTATTGACAAAACTGACTACGAAACCTCCTGGCAAATAATGGCCAACGAATGTTCCAGGTTCGAGTTGGAATATGAGACTTTTACCCAATAGAGAACCTTGATTGATTATTAAAAAAGAAAAATAGAAAAAAAACACGGTCCAATGAAAACGACTTCACTCGGTGCAAGCAATAAACAAAGACTGAATCCCACTTCATACAAAAAAAAAATAAAAATTAACAGAGTCATTCACACTTTGCTCTAATATAGAGCAAATAGAAAGCAACAAGTCAAAAAGCAAACACATGAATAAGCCATAAGTTCAAGTAAGCAACCTTGTAAGCCAAAAATGGCAAGCCAACCCTGATCCTAAATTAGACTCATACCCAATTGAACATAAGCTCAATTTAAAAAATACCAAACTCATAAAAACACAAACACAATCAAAAGCCTAATTTTAACAACAAAAAAATTAACCAAATTAGAAATTGTAGTTTTTTTGTACAGAATAAGCAACTCCGAATCCTATTTACTAAAGTGCTTATATCTAAGCAGCTTATAAGTGCTGATTTATAAGCATAAAGATACGCAATCCCAACTACCCTCTAAAAAACTAATTAAATAAGCAGATACCTACTTAAAAAAGCAAATACCCATTTAAAAAAGCACTTCCAAAACACCTTCTTTAGCCACCACTATTAAAGAAACATAGATATGAACATATAACATCAAGAAAAGATTCGTAGAAACCTGAGTAAATCACAAAACGAAGTCTGACAGATAAAATTCGGTATGAAAATCCAAATCACCATCTTCTTCATAACAACACTGTTGTCAGCAGCATCGGTCGTTCACACCATCACCACCGTCAATCTTTCCGGCCAGTTAACTGTTCCCAATATAATATCCTCTTAGCTAAAGGCGGTAGATGTTGTGTCGATGATTCTGGAATGTCCTGGTATAAGATCCTTAATAGGCGGTGGAAAAAAACAACGAAACCCAATGGAGCTGGATCAATCGCGCCGGATCAATTTTAGCCCAAGAAGTTTAGCGGGAAAAGCCCAAGCCAAAACGGCAGCGTTTTAATTGCCTTATAATATATACTTATAACAAGCAAAGCGGCGGCCGGCCGCGTTGCGGCCTAGCAGGATTTTTTTTGCGTTGTATTTGTTTGGATGACTCGGTTGTATGTACATATGAAAGCACATGGATAAATATAACTTAAAATATAAAATGGTATTCAATTCGTACAAAAGCTATATGGGTGAGTCTAACAAACACTAATAAACTCCTAATTTTTCAAATAGCAATAGTCAATATTCGAATGGAGAATTCATTTGAAAAAAGTATATCATCAAAACTACTTTTGTAATAGTCAATAATTGAATGCAGGAAAAAATGTGCGCTGTTCTCTTTTCCGGTGACCTTGTCTTGCCTTTCTCTTTCTGGCCTTGGTCTTCTTATACGTACTTTTTTGTCTACTTCTTGATTTCCGAGTGAAATGCAAGGTTCCTTGTGATGTTCCATTATTTGCTATACAGTAGGCCTGTCTTCGAATCAGATGCTGTTTAGGTGTTGTGCCTGATGCCTGGAAGAGGCGAGTTGACATAAATACTTGGGAGAGAATTTTTAGGATTTTGATGTTTGATTTTTATCAAACATTGTTTCGTCTTCAGGATGATGAATGCAGCGGGTTGTATCTGAACCATTCAGTTAGCGTCGTAATACAAATGGTTGTGATGACAAAAGAACAACATTAACTGAATGGTTCAGGTATAACACGTTGCATTTCCTGAAGGTGCACTGCAAGTATCTGAGTAGGTAGATCTTTGCTATTATATGGGCCAATATATCTAGCATCCTGGAAGTTTTGTATCCTACCTCTGTTGCAATACAGTTTCGGCAAATTGTGCAATTCTACTCCAAAAAAAACCGACTGTTGTGTTTTATGCATTGTTAGTCCACTGGAGTAACAAACGGAACTGGAGAAGAAAAGTAAGATCAGGCAGCTATATTGAATGTCGCATGATTCTCAGACAAAAAAGTGATGGTTGAGAATATGATTAAATTTGAGGAGATTGGCGGGAACCGAAATGGGATAGTGTAGAGAAGCAATCTGCACCAAATCATTTGCGATACCATGTTATTTTGTTTCTCAGCAATCTGCCAGAATTGTATCCTATTCTGAGTTTCAATGGGAACATAGTTGGGAGCTGTGAATTGGTAAAAGTGTCAGGAAAAGGTAACAAAAATTATGGTTTTAACAGTGGCCAAGATTACCTGCCTTTCGTAACCGAATTGCTATATAAAACTCGAGGTTGACAATATGATCGAATCCTGGAAGGTTAGTGGCAAATGAAAAATATAAGAGCTTAAGTATATTCTAGCTTTTTCTAATGAAACAGGAACAATGGAAGCTTAAGTATACTAAGTTTTATATTACCTTTTGAACATCACCTGTATGAACGAATTTTGAAATTTAGAGCTAGGACAGTTATTGTATGAGGTCTACCCAGTGCTAGATGCAGAGGCGCATAATAGAACGATATGAACATTATGGATATAAGTGGCGAAACCTGGTACAGATAACAGCAGAATACAAATACAACTGGGTGGTTCGAATGGTTTAAGCAGTTATTCGAGATTTAGGAAAAAAATACAAATTCAACTTTATGGTGAAGTGTTGCTAGTATGAAACATACAAACTTGTGTTTCAGCATTGACAATGTACAATGATCTGTTTATTTTTTTCATAAATCTAGAATAACTGCTCATGTCATTTAATCTTGAGGAATTTGACCTGTGTGTTCTCCTATTAAAAGGAACATAAAGAAATAAAACATTTAAGAATTTTCGTTGAAAAAAAAAGATGTAAGGAAAAACTGTCACTATCAAATATTTGCGCTGTTGGACGAAGTTACCTATGAAGATCTGGTATAGGCAAATGAGTATGCATTTTGTCTGCGTTTTTGTGTGCCTGGTAGAGAAGGCAGTAGCAGAAGCTGGATATATCTGAGAACATGTGCTCATGTGACCAGAAAGGTGGTTAAATTAAGCATAAAGTTGACTTCTGGAAGTTGAATGAAGTAATTGAATGTATGGTGGAAACTCTGACTTCCTACTCAAATCCCTTTTGTTATTTAAACGGTCTTTAAACAATGGCCTGCACCAGGCGTATTGATAGGCCGTTTAAATACCCAAAGGAATTCGAGCAGAAGGTCAGACCAACCACCTTGGTTGTAATAATGTGATTGTTGTTTGCACGACAATACACTTTCTTACTTTGAGGCTCCACTCGAAATCCCATTCGCATGTTAATGAAATATGTGCAAAGGCTTGTGACAAACCCATTGCAATTACAGTTACATAGGAATGGGTTTTCGAGGGGAAGCTCAAAGTGCCAAGGTGTGTTGAAGAAAAATATGGAATTCCAAGTTTGGCTGTACAAAACTTTGTAGTAATCTGCCGTATGCATTCAAAGATAACAACAACCACAAATGATGTACATTGGTTGTCTATATTAAGAAATAGAGAGCATCTGATTTCCTTTACTTGTTGATACTAAAAGTTGATGGTCTGTGTCTGTGATGTTAAGTTTGTTTACGCATGCTTGTACATGTAGTTATACAAAAGGTCATGTTCAACAACACAATTCAATTAAAAAAGATAGATGGGAAACAAAAGAGGATGGTGCGAAGAAGTAATTTGTACTAAATTACTTGTCACAGCATTCTCTCTTGTTTCGCATCTATCTTTTAGAACTGTACTATATTGATGAGCGGAAGCTTTTGTGGAACTGCAGGTACAAACATGCGGAAAAAAATTTACCATTACAGACACAAAGTATCAACTGTTAGTATTGACAACTAAAAAAACCAAAGCAATTTTCAATTCTTAATATTGGCGTGCGATGTACAACATTTGTCATTGCTTTTATGGCTAAATGCGTATGGGTTATCACCTAGACATCAACCACAGATGATTTACAGTGCTTGTCATAAAAAAATCAGGAATTAAAGATCATGGGATATCACTTGTCTGTTGACACAAAGAAACTGTCTTTTTTGTAAATATTATCAAATTATGAAACATAGATAAGAAACAAAAGAGGACGGTGCAAGGATGTGATTTGCATCAAATCATTTAAGACCATTTTCTCCAGTTTATCATGTATGTCTGTTGCTGATCAGAATCATTTGTGTAACTATAGATACGAATACGCAAAAGAAAATATAATGTTAAAAACATAAAGTTACAGCTTTCAGTGTCGGCAGACAAACAATATCCCATGATTTTAGTTTCTAGGTTTTATGTATGCATTTAACCATAACAGCAGCCACAGATGATGTACATCGCTTGTCAATATTAGCAAATGAAGAGTATCTGGTTTTCTTTATTTGCTGATACCAAAAGGCGATGGTATGTATGTGTGATGGTAAGCTTGTTTACGCATGGTTGTACCTGCAGCTTCAGAAAAGGCCCTGATCAATAATATGGTTCAATCCAAAAAGATACATGGGAAACAAATGAGGATGATGCAAAGAAGTAATCTGCACCAGATCACTTGTTACAGCATTCTCTTATGTTTCTCATATATCTTTTAGAACTGTATCGTATTGGTGATCAAGAGTTTTTTTGCTGTTGCAGGTACAAACATGCGAAAAAAAACTTAGTGCCGCAGATACAGATCATCAGCTGTTAGTATAGACAAATAAAAAATTCCAGCTAGTTTTCAATTGCTAAAACTGACAGGCGATGTACAACACCTTTCGCCGCTTTTACAGTGGAATGCAAAGGATTCTACAAATGATGAATGTTCCTTTGTGCATGAAACAAACAACTGGAATACTTACATTAGGTACCAGCCATGTCGTTTGCGTTATTATAAGCAAGGCGAATGCATCAATTTGTTGTGACAGAACTTTACGCCGCATGGTCCAATCTGTTGTATACGTAGAATGTGTTAGGAAGCAAAAAAGGAGTAACCTACTGAAACATGCAAATTTTAGCATGGCTTATCTTTTGTTGATTCTATCCACTGCATCCTTCAGTGCACTTGGTTCCAAGCTATCTTATTATAATTCACTGTCAAAATAATAATAATAATAATAATAATAATAATAATAATAATAATAATAATAATAATAATAATAATAATAATAATAATAATAATAATAATAATAATAATAGCTAGAGGAGTGGGAGCCCAATTAGTATCTCGGCTCCCTACTAACTTCTTGTAAAATCCTATTTGTTTCTAATAAAGCGACGTCTTAATAATAATAATAATAATAATAATAATAATAAAGAAAAGAATAATAAAATAATAATGGTGCCGTTGCAGATCCGACAGCACATAAAAATGAAGTTTTTAAGAAAAATAATGGAACTATAAAAGAAGCATAGGTAGACTTTCTAAATCCCCTTACAGTTCCTTTTGTTGTTTTAACTCCCTTTGTGCAAGAGCCTGCACCAGGCAAATTGCTAGATTGTTGAAAGAACAAAAAGAACTGTATGGGAATTTAGAATGAGTAACTATATTCAAACTGATGATTCTAAAAAAGTATGTATGTTGAATGGGATAATGAAGGAGTGTGGCCTGCCATGAAAAATACACGCTATATCATTATCACAATCAACACGCCTCAGTTATTAGAGGTTATGTATCAAACGATATACATAAGTTACAATGCTTAATTTGATTGAGTTCCCGAAAACTATTGCCATGCTTAATAGCGAACACTTTTAGGGAACCCAGTCAATTTAAGCAATGGAACTCAAATATACTGTTAGATAGATCTGTCCTAACAATTGAGGCCTTAAAAATGAAGCTGAATATAACATGCTGTGTATGGCAACGTTACTTTGTAGATCCCGGTTTTAGGGTGTAAAAAAGAATGGAACTAAAAAAGAAACAAAGTCGCCTTTTCTAAGTCCCTTTACAGCTCCATTTGTTGTTTCTACTCCCTTTGTACAACTTCCTGCACCAGGCAAATTGTTAGGTTATCGAAAGAACAAAAGGAACTGTATAGGAACTTAGAATGAGTAACCATGTTCAAGTTCCAACCTGATTTACTAATTTAAACCATTCATCGACCAAATAATGTGGGTATCCAATACACAATTTGCTACTTTCAGCTTCATTTATGAACACTTCCGTAGAATCAGCAATTATAATTTACGAAATATTTTTTTTCTCCCTAAGGTGTTTAATAAAAGCGATTTTTTTTTAGAAAAACAAACAAACAGTTTTTTTTTTTTTTTTTTTTTTTTTTTTTTTTTTTGTTAATGCTAAGAGTTGGTATCATGTGCCTGTGAGGGTTAGGTTGTTCGCACACATTCAGAACTGTAATCGCCAAAACGACGCTGATCAATAGGATGGTTCAATTATTGAAGAAAGATGGGAGACGGAAGAGGCTGCTGCGAAAAAATAATCTGTCCCAAATCACTCGCCACAGCATTCTCTCCGGTTTCCCATCTTTCTTCGGGAATTGTACCACAGTCTTAATCAAGGGTGTTAGGAACACGTTTTAAATATTTTACAAGTCTTGTTCATTTAATTAATGTTGCACAATTAGGACTATATTGTTTGTATTTTTGGACCGGTTCAATAGTAGTCCTTGGACTGGTCATGTTAATTAATTTATCCTTATCACATGGAAGGGAATATTCTTAGAATGATTCCCCCTCCCATTGCCTATAAATACAAGGCAAGGGATTCATTTGTATTGTTGGTTTTCTTATGTATGTGCGGAAGCTATGCTTGTGTGTGAATCGTTTGAATGAAAACCTTCCATCTTATTCTTCTCTTCTTATTTCTCTTATTCTAGCTTATCGTGTTTAGCTTATTAATATTTCCATACGTAGCTTATTATTATTTAGATAAGTAGTAGATCGTGTGTTTGTTTAATTCATTAGCGAGTGTGTGTTTGAGATCATTATAGTGACCTACAAGTGGTATCATACGCCAAAGGTATTTAGGATTAGTGTTTTTAAGAGTAGATCTAATCGGTATTTAATTTGGTTTTTATAGTTTACGTAAGTTTTAAAGTTCATTTGCGTCAAAAGTGTGATAAAAGTGAGTTTTGCAAATCGTTGTTTAAAACCTTTTCATCAAATCTTCGTTTTTAAACGTTAACGTGGTTAATTTTGGTGCAAATTCGTTGTTTTAATCGTTAAAAATCATTAGATTTACGTTTTTCATCATCCTACAACGTTCTGGGTTAAAATTCGAAGAAGAAGGGTTTCTCGCAATTGATCTGCAACAATTCAAAGGTTTCTCGCATTTGGTAACAAGGGTTTCTCGGAATTGCTAGCTTCAGGGTTTCTCGCAATTGGACTGGTTTAAGGATTTCTCGCAATTCATCAGATTCTTCGGATTTGGTACTCGGTGTTTTCTTCTTTGTAAAAGATTGTGAAACTACCTCGACTCGGAATTATTCTCATCTTTTGTATAAAAGTTTGAGAACGTGATCGAAATTGTAATTTTGAAAAATCTTTCGAAATTGCTTGATCTTTCGCAATTCAGCGTTATCTCTCGCAATTGCTAAGTTCTATCGCAATTGACATTGATTCTCGCAATTGCAATTTTCTATCGCATTTGAGAAATCTCTCGGAATTACTCAAGTCTCTCGCAATTGGACAACCTCTATCGCAATTCAGATTCTCTCGCAATTCAAACAGTGTTTCTCGCAATTGGACTAAGAACATTAAGTAAACTTAAAAATCAAACATCATAAATCTTAAAACACATCTTAATTATCTAAAGATCCAAGAAAATGTCTCAACCACCTCACTTCAATTACTACTATCAGCTACAGCAACATCCTCAACAACAACAATTTCATCCTCAGTATCAACAACAACAAGCATTCGTACAACAGCATCAATTTCTCTCTCCACAACAAGTATCCCCACAACAAATCATGCAACAGAATCAACAACTGCAGAATTATTCATCATACTCCAGAGAACCTCATTGGTTTAACAAGATGTGTGAAGCAATAAGTAGTCAGCAATCACGTCATGAAGCTGGAAGTCAAGAAACTCCACCAATGCTAACTCCGGGTAACTACGTGCAATGGGCCAGTAGATTCCTCAGATTTGTTGAACTCAAAAAACCCCATGGTCAATATCTCAAGAAGGTTATTGAAGAAGGACCCTATCCCATTCCAGCTACTGTGGTTTCAGCAACTGCAGAGAGAGAAGAAACATCCACACCCATTCCGGTTGCCAACTACACAACTGAACAAACATTACAGCAAGAAGCAAACCAATTGGCTATGTCTTTCATACTTCAAGGAATTCCCAATCCTATCTACCGAAGTATTGATGCTCAAAAGACAGCCAAAGATATGTGGGAACATGTTCATCTTCTCATGGAAGGAACAGAGTTAAACCAAGAAGATCTTGAGTCCAAGTTATATATGGAGTACACTCACTTCATCATGGAACCAGGGGAGACCATTGAATCTTACTACCACCGTTTCACCAACATTATCAACGATCTTGATCGTCATGATATAAAGTTACCAAAGATTGCTATCAACTCCAAATTCCTTGGATGTCTTGGTCCTGAATGGCAAAAATATGCAACTTTTGTGAGGCAGACAAAGAAAATTGGTGATGTCAAATACGGACTCATGTATGATTATCTCAGACAACATCAATCAGAAGTGGATAAAGAAATTGCAGCACGAGGAGGATTCACACCAGCACCAACACCAAACTCACTTGCTCTCGTTGCTCAATCTAACTTCTCTTTACCACCTCAGGAATTTGGCAACTCATCTTTTCAACCAAGCATTCCACCCCAACCTCATAATCAAATCATTCCTTATGAAGCACCACAACAATACTCTGATAACCAGCTGGTTCCATACAACAACACCGATTCAATGCTGTACTCAAATGCAGATAATGATGAAGAAGAGGATGCTTTCAATTCACTTAATGAAGCATTTGGATTGATTGCTAACGCATTTGGCAGATTCACCTAAATCCAACAACCGTCTTCGTTCATCTTCAAATACCAGGAATCAGGCAGTTGTTCATGATGGCAGAGTTGAAATTCATAATAGGTCTTCAGGCAGATATGGTTCGGGAAATCGTGGATATGGTAATCAAAGGGTTCAGTCAGGAGGAAATCGGTTCAATACTGCAGGGGTAAACAGAAACAGTATGGGGAATGTTCAGAGAGGAAATTCGAATGTTGGGAATGGTCAGAAAGGCATTGCTAATACATCTATCACATGCTACAATTGTGGGGGGAACGGTCATATGGCTAATGCTTGTCCGAAGCCGAGAACAATGGGCAGTCAGTATCACAAAGAGGCTCTTATGATGGCACTCAAAGATGAAAGAGCTGCTGGGATGATGACTCAGAATGATCAAAGTTTTATGGCAACTGTGGAATCAGATGATGAGATGGAAGACCTTGAGGCAAACGCTGCAGTCATGCTTATGGCTAATATGCAAGAAATGAATATGTCCGAGACAGGACCGGTATATGATACTGATGGTCTTTCTCAGGTACCTGATCCGACATGTCTTATTCATGAAATTGCTTCACCGTCTGCATCTTCATCTACAAACGAAACTTTTGTTCAAAATGAGTTATTATCATCACCATCCGATGATCTAGTTAACACGGTTGTATCATTTGATGATGATAAAACAGTTGTTTCCTTTGATGATCTCATCGATGATGCTAATTGTGATCATATTGAACAAAAAGATCATTTGAATGATCAAGATTCGGAATTACAGGCCTTGTTATTGACCACCCAGTCACAAATAGAAAAATGCAATGACATCAATCAGAAGCTCAAAGAGAAAATTGCAGTGTTAACAAAGGATATTGAGTGTTATAAATTACAACTTTCCGGATATCTAAAACAAGATAAACGTGAAAAAGGTTTTGAAACGGCTTTCCAACAAGAGTATGTAAAAGTTCAAAATTTAGAAAGTCAAGTTCGTGAGCTAACCATTGCCAAAGCTGAGCTTTTCTCTCAGAAAGAAAAGGATCAGTTTGAGTTTAAAATTCAACTTGATGCTTTAAATTCTGAGTTGTTGAAAACGCAATCTGAGCTTTCTGCATCTCAGAAGGATCTTCTTGAAGAAAAGAAAGCCAATAGGAAATGTGTTGACTCCTATCTTGATCAAATTCTGGATTTGGAAACCAAACTCAAAGACTTTCAAAATATTGTGTATAAAACGGGTAATTCTGTAACGCAAATTCAAAAGAATGTTGTAAAACCAAGTCCTAAAGGAGTCAGTTTTGCACTTGGAAGTGACACACCCCGCAATTTACACAAAGCACTCAAAGAAAATCCAAAGTTATACAATGCAACATTTCTGTTAGATGATTCCTTTCAACGTGTTGTTATGTATTCTGTTGATGAAGAAACTGATTTTCTTGAAAACAAGATTGAGGGTCGATCAAAGTCACAAACAAAGTTTTCAAACGTACATTACGATTATAATGCACGACCTCATTTGAGCAAATCATTTGTTCCTCCTAAGGATCATCCAGAACAAACGTTAACATACACAAACATAAGTGCTCCCTCGTCTATAACTTCTGATCCTACGACTGGTGTACAATTTAAAGATTGTTTGACAGAGGATCTCGTTGATCCACAAATGCCTAAAGAATGTCGGGTTCTTAGATATTTTCAGACATTTATGGATGACATTTCTCGTTTGGAGAGTGAAATTGAGTTTAGTTCTCAAATTCCTATCTCGTCTTTTCTTTCTCCTGTTCAGAAAGAAAAGAAGGAGATTCTTCAAAAGAAAATTCTTCCTCATGTTCGAAATCTGAAAAAGGGTGCAACAAGATGGGAAGAGGAGTTATATACGGAACTAGCATCTATGAAATCCATTTTCAAAGCTAAAGATGACAAGGTTCAACGTCAAAAACTTCAAAAGAAATTTTTAGCAAAAGAAAATGATCGACTCTTGGAAAAAGTCTTGTGTTATGACGTGGTCTCTGTGATTATGAATTCGCTCTATGAATCTGGTAATGCTTTAATTGTGAATGATCATGCTGTGGATATTAAGATGTTGCATATGGAGATTGATAATCTGGTACATGAGAATGAGAATCTTCGACAAATCAATTGTGATGTGGAAAACAAAGTTTTTAATCTTCAAAAAAGGTTGGACTGGTGTCAAAAACGAAGTCTTGAATTTGAAATCAAATTTCAAAATCTCATGGGATCTCTATCATTTCAAAACAGTCATGAACAAAACAAAGAAACAAAGGCTTTCTTAAAAGTTAAACTGTTTCAAAATGAAAAAGACCTGGATGAAGTTATTCAAAACAGAAATGACACAGTCTACCTAAACAGGAAATTAGATTCACAAAATCAAGAGTTCCAACACATCATTATTGATTTGAAGAAGAAGATCAGAGTTTTAGACAAGAGCAAAGCAAACATTCATAAGATTGCTCCAGGAATGTATGTAGTGGACAAAGAACATACCCAAGCATCTGACACAACCACTGATTCAGCTATTTGTACTTCCACAGGACTAGAAACCACCTCTAAGATCAACCATTCCAAGACTCACAAGAAACAGAGGAAGAATAGAGTCAAGAAATCTAGGAAGGAAGTATCTAAGTCTGAAGAAGTCCAAGAAAGTAGTTTGAATAAGACAAATGTAACATCAGAAATAGAATTGCACTTATCTGAGTCTAGTTCTAAGAATGATGTAACAGATGATAACTCTTTAAATATTAATGAAGATGTTTTGGTTGATGCTACTTGTGTCTTTTGTCGTCATAGCATACTATCTGGTGATCATACAAAATGTGTTGCTAAAACTTTGCTGACTAAGAGAAAGAAACGAACTAGTGGCGCTTCCTCTAGGCTTAAAACCATTGCGAAATCCATTTTAGGAATGCCCCCACTAGATGTTTCTGAGGAGAAAATAGAAAAGCCCCAATCCAAGACCAAAAAGTCACCTAGTGCATACCTTAGGAAAAAGGCAGAGACTAGTTGGACCTGGCAACGCTGGTTACAGAACACTTTTGATTTTAAATGGTTACCTAAAATACTAACCTCATGTGTCACTAACCCAGCGGATCCAACCGTTATCAATTCTCCACCTGTTTCCGATGTTTGTGATGCAGGTGATTCAAATCGTCCTTTGGATTGTTGATAGCGGGTGCTCCCGACATATGACCGGCAATCTCAAACTTCTTCAGAACTTTGTTGCAAAGTTTATCGGAACGGTCAGATTCGGGAATGATCACTTCGCTGCAATTATGGGCTATGGGGATTATATTAATGGGAACATCGAAATCAGCCGTGTGTATTTATGTTGAAGGTCTCGGTCATAATTTGTTCTCTGTGGGACAATTCTGCGATGGAGACTTGGAAGTAGCATTCAGGGAGAAAACATGCTTTATTCGTGATCTTCAAGGGAACGACCTTATGAAAGGGAAACGCGGAACAAGTCTGTATTCTATCTCCTTTGACGGCATGACAGCTTCTTCTCCTATTTGTTTACTCTCCAAGGCTCATCCCACGAAAGCTTGGTTATGGCACAAACGATTGTCTCATCTCAATTTTAAAACCATGACTGATCTTGCCAAGAAGAAATTAGTTGACGGTCTTCCAAAATTCTGATATGCCAAGGATCACTTGTGTTCTGCTTGTGAACAAGGGAAAAGTCATCGTGCCCATTTTCCTCCCAAAACAGAACACATCACAGACCATGTCCTACAACTGCTTCATATGGATTTGTGTGGTCCGATGCGCGTTCAGAGTATTAACGGGAAGAAGTATATTCTGGTAATCGTAGATGATTATTCAAGATGGACTTGGGTCTATTTCCTTCGAACTAAAGATCAAGTTCCATCTATTCTCATCACGTTTCTCACTAAGATTCAAGTTCAAGTCCGCAACACCGTCCGAATCATCCGAACAGACAATGGGACTGAATTTAAGAATCAAATCATTCGGGATTTCACAGAGAAACATGGGATTGTTCATCAGACTTCCATAGCTCGCACTCCGGAACAAAATGGTGTAGTTGAAAGACGAAACCGGACGCTCGTGGAAGCAGCTCGAACTATGTTGATCAATGCTCAATTACCGGATTATCTTTGGGCTGAAGCTGTCAATACTGCTTGTTATACTCAGAATCGTGCAATGATCACCAAAAGACACACCAAAACACCATATGAGATTATACAAGGGAGAAAACCAAACATCAACCATTTTCACGTCTTTGGAGCTTTGTGTTATCCGAAGAATGATAAGGATGATCTTGGTAAACTTAAGGCTAAAGCAGATATTGGGATCTTTGTTGGATACTGTGAGAACTCCAAGGGATATCGTATTTGGAATCGTCGGACTGGGGATATTCAAGAAACCATACACGCTAATTTTGATGAACTCACCGAAATGGCTTCTGAGCAAGATCGCTTAGAACCCGCACATAACCGTCTAAACTTCCCTGAATCTTCATCTACAACCCTACCTTTCAAGAGGAAGGATCTGGAAGATTTGTTTGCACCTATGTTCGATGACGTTCGTGTTACTAGTGCATCAGATGCTTCCACCAGTTCCGCTGCTCAACAACTTCCAAATCAAGCATCTGATCCATCAGCATCTACCTCTACTGTAGTTGCTGACGATGCACCACAACCTGAACAATCATCATCAATGGAGAAAACACCTCAACCAGCAGCTGAAGATTCATCCCACATTTCTAACAATGTTCCACCACCCTCAGGATATGACGGGAACACCTTCTTTAATCCATTTGCTCCACCACCAACTGTTCCAGATACCGGAGAATCATCCTCGAGCAATATGGACCCGTTATATCATCATCACAACATTCAACACTACCCATCAACTCATAAATGGACAAGGGATCATCCGTTAGTAAATGTGATTGGCGATCCAGATAAACCAGTTCTGACACGACAGAAACTCCACACAGATGGTGAAACCTGCATATACGCTCTCACCGTTTGTCAAGCTGAACCGAAAAATATCAAAGAGGCCTTGACTTACGACAATTGGATTGAATCAATGCAAGAAGAGTTGGATCAGTTCAAGAGATTAGAAGTCTGGGAACTCGTTGCAAAACCGGATGGGTTTTATGTTGTGGGATTAAAATGGATTTGGAAAAATAAGCTAGATGCAGAGGGAGTGGTTATTCGTAACAAATCTCGGTTGGTTGCTAAAGGGTATAGCCAAGAAGAGGGAATTGATTTTGAGGAATCTTTTGCTCCAGTGGCTAGGCTAGAGGCAGTGAGAATGTTCCTGGCGTACGCGGCTCATAAAAACATCACAGTTTATCAAATGGACGTGAAGACAGCATTTTTGAACGGACAACTTCGTGAGGAGGTGTATGTTTCACAACCAGAGGGCTTCGTCGATCCAGAACATCCACAACATGTTTACAGGCTTAAGAAAGCTCTCTACGGCCTTAAACAAGCCCCGAGGGCATGGTACGATAAACTTGCTGCATTCTTGCTTGCTAATCATTTTACTAAAGGATCTGTGGACCCGACTCTGTTTATACAAAAACACGGGGAGGACATTCTCATCGTACAAATTTATGTGGATGACATCATTTTTGGGTCTACCCATAAAAAGTACTCAAACGCTTTTGCAAAACTTATGAAACAAAACTTTGAGATGTCCATGATCGGTGAATTAAACTTTTTCCTAGGCTTGCAAGTTCACCAGTCACCTCGTGGTATATTCTTGAGTCAGTCTAAATATGCACAAGAGATATTAAAGAAGCATGGCATGACAACTAGTGACACCTATAACACCCCAATGGCCTCCTCATCCCCAAAGCTAGATGCTGATTTACATGGGAAACCCACTGATCCTACAAATTATCGTAGTATAATTGGGTCTCTTATGTATCTCACAGCTAGCAGACCGGATGTTGTATTTGCCACATACCTGTGTTCTCGCTATCAATCTAACCCAACAGAAAGACATTTATCTGCTGTTAAAAGAATCCTTAGATACATCAAGGGAACCATTAATTTGGGGATCTGGTATCCAAAGGATTCTGGTTTTGCACTAACTGCTTTTTCAGATGCGGATCATGCGGGATGTATTGATACAAGGAAGAGCACATCTGGTGGTGTTCAATTCCTCGGTGATAAGCTGGTGTCCTGGCAGTCAAAGAAACAAGATTGTACGTCTCTATCATCAACGGAATCAGAATATGTAGCTATGTCTGCCTGTTGTGCTCAAATCATTTGGATGCGATCACAACTGATGGATTATGGTTACATATTCAACAAAATCCCGATGTACTGCGACTCCAAAAGTGCTATTGCTATCTCGTGCAACACTGTCCAACACTCCAAGTCCAAACACATCGCTCTCAGATATCACTTCATCAAAGAACATGTGGAGCAGGGTACCGTTGAGTTGTATTTCGTGGGAACGGAACACCAATTGGCGGATCTTTTCACGAAGGCTTTACCTCATGAACGTTTTGTGAAATTGGTTCACCAAATTGGCATGCGATGTTTGACTCCTCAAGAATTGTCCAATTTTCTAAAAAACAAATAATTGAGTCAAACATCCAAACTATCTTGTAAATAACCATCATAATAAAAAAAAAAAAAAAAAAAAAAAAAAAAAAGTGTGTGCAAGTACAAATTCTCATTCAACATTTTGTTCATTTTTTTTACATTGTCATTATTCATTTCTGAACAAATGTTGAGGGGGAGACACAAAATTTTACAAATTTTTTTACAAATTTGTACTTGCATATTTTCTGTAACACTGTTGCTTTGTATTGATTTTGATGTGATATCCTACGGATTACTTGTTTAATTGTTAGGAATTTGATGGTTACTAATTGTTAGAGGACTAAAAGTGCTAATTAGTGAAAATCGTTTGGTTAGGATTTAGTGTGCTAAGAATTGAGGTTAAGGGACTAATTGTGAACATAGGATAAAAGTTAATAGTAAAGACTTAAATGCAAAACAGAAATCACTGTGTATGTCATTTACTTTCACTGCAAATCCTATTTCGCATTTACTATCACCAACAACCAAAATCAACGGCTCTAATTCATTCTAATCATCCGTACAAGATCTAACGAATTTGTGAGTGATTTCATGTTTATTAAAGGATTATAACATATGGTTTTCATGGAATTTTAAATCCAACGGGGAATTTGTGTTAAATAACTAGACGAATTTCTAGGGTTTGCGTAGATTTGGGATTTTTTAATCCAATGCGTTTTGAGTGATTATGCTTGTAATTATATACTTAGAACTTGGTTATGTAACATGAATGCGTGTTTAATTGTTCCAAAAACTCATCTGAATGTTTATTCGAAGCTTTAGGGTTTATGTTCATAATTTGGGGAAAATCGAATGTGAATGTGTTGGTGTGATTGAAGTGTTGTAAAATTGTTGTTATGACTCGAATTGAATAGTTGTTGCCTCAGATTAAGCCCAGAAACATTAGTTGATCATTGATTGAGATTTAGGGTTTATCAAGAACATTATGCACATGCAGTTCGAATCTATAGATTTTGTGGTTAGAAAGTGTTATAAATTGGTCAAAATGAGTAAAATAGCTTAGTGAACCTATTGCAATTGGTGTGGAATCATTAATCTGTGAATTGCAAAATTTTTTTGTGAATAAATCGTCAAAACGGGTTTCGGAATTTCTTGGATAAGATATTCTCGAATTTGCAATTGCTATCGCAATTGTCATTTGTTCTCGCAATTGCCATTGCTCTCGCAATTGGTGTTGCTATCGCAAATGGTAATGTGCTCTCGCAATTGAAAAACCTTTTCTCGCAATTGGAATTTTTCCCGCAATTGGAATTTTTATCGCAATTGGAAATTTTTCTCGCAATTGGAATTTTTCTCGCAATTGGAAAATTTTTCTCGCAATTGAAATTTTCTCGCATTTGACAAGTTTTTCTCGCAATTGGTATTTTTCTCTTGCAATTGGTAATTTTTTCTCGCATTTGTCAAAATCTCTTGTTTTTGACCATCTGCCTTTGAAATTACTAATTTCATTGAAATTTCTAATTTATGAGAAAATTTCTTATGCAAATCAAAATGATCAATTCACAGATTAACGATTGCTCAGTAATAAAGGATGTGATGTGCATACTCTCAATTTCAACTAATGCTAACACACATATATCCTGCAAATTTGGTGTCATAATGCTGTTTCAGATCATCCACAATGTCTTCACAACAACAACAACCACTTCCACCTATCACCAAAGCAGAGTTATTCCCACAAGGATTCAAGGCTAAGTATGGCAAGAACAATTCAAGAGTGGTCTTTGATAATATCAAGTGTGCTGAACCAAGTTGTCGAATTGTCATCGAAATCCTCAAAAGACATGAATGCAGGAGCATCTTGGAAGATTCAGATAGTATTCCAGAGATTTACATTCATCAGATGTGGAGCACTATCAAACCAGATGACAACAACAAATTCTTCACCTGCACTCTTGACAGGAAACAAGTCAAGGTCACTCTAGCACATCTACGTGAAGCTTTATCTCTACCAGATCCACCGGAGACCTCAAGACGATACTGGCCTGCACCCACTGAACAAGACATTCTCAACTTTCTCATTGGCCTTGGATATGTTGTTGATCCAGATCTTCCACTCAACATCCTCTCAAATATCAATGCCAAATCCATTCCTCAACCATGGAGAGCTATGTACTATATTCTGATTCGATCAGTGTCTGGAAGAGACAGTGGACACGAACATCCAAGACTTTCTCATGCACAACTCTTCTGGGGTTTTGTTACCAAACACAACCTTGATTTTGCTGCTCTTATCTGGGAAGACCTTATGCATCAAATACATGGTCTACTCAGAAAACCCTTGACTAAAATCCCATTTGTTCGTTACACTAAGTTGCTGATCAGTCTTCTTCTTGATAAACATCATGATATTTCTAATCGTCCCGAAGACAGAGAAAGACATGTGATCAAGATGGACACTGACTTCAAATCAGTATATTTTCCAAAGGATAGCACTCACAAACAAGGTCTTAAGCTGTTTGATGTTCTACTTACTGAGGAGGTGAAGGAAACTCCTGCTTATGCAGATTACATTCAAGCTTATGAGAAGAAGCTTGTTGGCATCACTAAAATGACTGAGGGAACAGGTTCTTCCAAGACTCGTTCCAAAAGTAGTAGAGCTAGCAAAACTGGAAGTGCATCAAGTGCTCCAAAGAAACCAACCACAAGCAAAAGGAGAATCATTAAGACTACTCCGAAACCAAAAGTTGAAGAAATTGGTATTCGTGATGAATCCTCTGAATCCTCCGAAGACACTGAACCAGAAGTAGAAATACTTAATGAGCAAGAAGCCGAGTTTCAAACAGAGATTGACTTAGAGAATGCTACTAAGGCAAGTATTAAGCAGAAGAAGATTGATGAAGAAAGAAGAGCAGAACTACAAAAGGAAGTTATGAGGGAATTGGAAGCAAAGAAGAAGGAAGAGATTGCAAAGGGAGCAGGAGGATCAGGAGTCTCTCCAGCACCAGTTTCATCCCCTAATCCGGTTAATCAACCCGGTGTCTCACAATCTTCCACAGCTAAGCCAGATACGGTTAATCAACCCGTTATGGCTACAACTACGGTTCCCCCTCCTCAATCAAGCTCAGTCAATCAAACCAACTTGGAGAATCAAACACAATCAGAGTCTGAAAAGATAATCTTTACAGAAAATGAAATTTCCGACTCAATGTTTGATGACATTCCACAACAAGAGGAGGTACATCACCATGCTGACACTGATGAATGGGGAAATTCTGATGAAGAAAAAGAAATCACTGGATCAAAAGCTACAGAAGCTGCAAATGAGCTGGAGGCACTTAATGAAGCAGAAAGGAAAAGGAAGGAAGAAATGGAAAGAAAACAAAAGGAGGATGAGGAAGCAGATAACTACATTATCTCTCCATTGAATGATCCATTCAAATCTCCTCAACAACAACCACGTGATCAAACTCCTCCCATTCCTTCTCCCAAACCTTTCTCACCTCCTAAGTCACCTCCTAAGCATCAAACTCCTCCAGAATCACCGGAAAAACCTTCAAAACCTTCATCTTCATCTCACAAGGACTCTGCTTCTCCTAACTCATCATCATCTATTCCATCACTCACTCCATCACCATCAAGGTCACCACCAAACAAAGGCAAAGCAACATTGGCAGAAAGAATCAGAACAGTCATAAAAGGCAAACAAGTCAATAAAATCGCCAAAGTCACAAGAGTTGAAGTTCTCTCACCAATATCTAGGCAAATCAAGAAAGCAGCAAAACTTGCTCAAGCAAGAAGAGAAAGCAAGATGCAAGAACAGATGTCAGAAATGCAAAATCTCATCAAGGGTCTATCTGAACAAGTCAAGGAGATGCAAGAAACAAAGCAGAACATGGATGAGTTTCTTTCTTTTGATATAGAAGACAATATCAAAAGTAAGACAAGACATTATGTCAAACGTTTTACTTCTGATCTACAGAAGAATATTAACGAGAATGTCAACACTCAACTTGATATCAAGGTCAAAGAAGCAATCATCCTCAATTCTGGCTTCAAGCAACTCAAAGACTTCACGACAGAAGAACTCAAACTTGAGCTTCTCAACAGACTCCACACTATGACATCTCCTTCTCCTGAAGATATTAGTCTTATGAAGTCAATTGCAGCACATATTGAGAATGTTTCTTGCAAAGTTGCTGCTGATAAGGGAAAAAGGATTCGTGATGACGACACAGAAGATCCAGATCCAAATTCCACACAAAAGAAACAAAAGACTATGAGTGGATCTGGTATTCACATTCAGGAACCACCAGAACAGAGAACTTCTTCACCATCTCCAAATCATCAAGAATCTGGTCCTAAGGAAACTGAACATCATTTTGAACATTTCATTAATGATGACGTTGAGCTTCAACCTCAAGATGATCCACCTCACTCACCTCCAAAACCAGCTAAGTCTAAACCATCCAGCAGTAAGAAATCTTCTGAAGAACCAGCTGTGCTTACATGGTTAGATACTGACGAAGACTTACATGGAAACAACTGGTTCGACCAACTTGCACAGGCTCAGATCATCGACGACGAAGCTTCAAAATTAGAAGATAGCACGTTTGAATACAATCAGAAAGTCAAACATGCTTTCAACATTAAGAAGATGACTAAAAGAGAGCTTCGTAGAATCAAGAATGATGCTTTCAATCTTTTAAAAGATAAGTCTACAAGTGCTGCTGAGTTGGAATATCATCTGGAGAATATTGCTAGAGCATTATCAAAAGACTTCGATTGGACAAATCCAGATGTATACAGGGAAGGTGGTCTTGACAGCAAGAAACGTCCATACATCACGGACTGGACAAAACCACTTCCTGTGATACGACCATATCATGGAACGTCAGAAATTCCATTTGCATTCTTCTTCAACCAAGATCTGGAACTACTTGTACATGGGGCTTCTAGTGAAATCAAGTATGCTACCTCAATAACGTTCACTCCTGCTGCGAATTACACCAATCCTGCCATTGAAGAAGAAGCTAGACATCGCAAACTCTTCATCAACAAAAGGGTTAAATATGATCGTGATGCTGAACTTGGCATTCACCATTGGTTTGACAAACGTAAATCATGGTACAAGTACAAGCTAGTCCTCATGGCATCTCGTGAAAAGGTGTACAGTGATCTTCGTATCAAGGCAGTGCTTGATGCTAAAGGATCTCAAAAGCTTGGCTACACATTCATCTCTGAAGTCACGGTTCGCAGACAAGATAATCTTATTTACACGTTCAATGAAGCAGATTTTCCTGAACTCAGTCTCAACGACATTGAAGATTTGTATTTGATGAAAGTCCAAGGGAAGCTGAATCATCTCAATCCCACTCTTCTGTATGCATTTAGCACTGCTATATGTCACTTCATCAGAAGAACAGTGATAAAAGAACGTGTAGAAGATCTTCAACTTGGAGTTGAAAGTTATCAGAAGAAACTGAATCTTGAGGATCCCATGTTTACTCTCACTGATAACAAGGAGCCTCAGTACTTGCTCAAGACCGACCCTGTCTTCGGATTCGTCTACAGAAGTGCCACAAACACTAACCGTTTCATGCCTCATAAAGAGATTCACAAGTTCTGTGATGACACTCTTAAGAATGTTCGAGATGGGTTAGTCACACGGGTTCAGGATCAAATATTGAAGAAGCACAAGAAATGGAATCATCAGCAGCTCAGGCAGGTCAAGAATTTTATCTGGTCAATCGAAGAAAGGCTCTATCGAAGGGATCAGATGAGGAGATTGGAAACTTATGTTGGTGGTCGTCCTCCATTTGCCATCAGATTATTCCAGAGAACAGATCCAAAATTCACCACTTTTGGCAGAGGCGGTTAATTTGTAAGAATTTGATTTCAATATTCAAATATTCATTCAATATTCTTACTTATATATGACTGTGGATATGACTACGGCTTGTGCACACATAACAGTGTACAACCCGGACCCCAAAGAAAGGACCCTGAGGTACGCTTCAGTGCCTCAATCCTGAAAAAGGAGCGAAAGCTTCTTACTTATGAGCAGAATTAAAACCAGAATGTTTTCTAACGTTTTTTCCAACCATTCTGCTCATAAGGACAAGTATTCCCTCGTCCAGGGGGAGTATTTGTAAAAATATAATCTTTGTTCAAAAAGAATTATCAAAGTTCTTGAAACTTCTTCCCTAAAACTCAAAAACAGCATATTTTAATCATAAACGTTTTCCAAAAACATCATGAGTATGCTATTTTTGAGGGGGAGAAGAAACAGATGATTAAAATATGAAGTCTCATTTGCTGGAAGTTCGTGTGCTCAAACTCAGAATTGACCCTCGAATTGACGAATAGGAAAGTCAGTAGTCGAAAGGACATGTCCCGGACGGGTAATAATTTCAAGCCAGTTTATCTGGTGATGTAAGCGTGTCTCGCAAGGGATGTGTCTGAGTAGAAAGTACCGATTTCGAGCGATAATCTTTGAATCTGATCTGGACGGGTAATAATTTCAAGCCAGTCTAACTGGTGATGTAAGCGTGTCTCGCGACGATCAGGTTCATTGAAAGTCAATCAATTCAAAAGTGCAAACTCTTTCCGGCATGTGCAAATTTCAAAATTTAAATACTTATGCGCACATGTTAAGGGGGAGTATTTCTGAAAATCATCAAACTCTCAAGGTGTCAACAAAATGTCTTTACAATTATCGACACTTTGAGAGATTTTCAATGGTTTTGGTCTTATGGCATCATTAGGATAGTCATGGAGTAATAAGGTGACTAAGGTTAGGGAAAACCGTCCTATGATCCGCCAGAGCCGGAGGGATCTACCCAAGGACAATATCAATAGTTTAGAACTAGAAAGTCCTAGGTATGATATAAAAAAGGAGAAAATGAATGAACGGAGAAAGAAGGGGTTGAAGAATTAAAAAGAAAAGCAAAGAAAAGGGTGAAAAGAAATAGCCCTCCATTTAATTCAACCTTAGGGCAGACACCGGGTTCAATTCATAATCTACTGGTTGATGAGCATCACCGGTATTGAAGACCAAAGACGTCATGGACCCAGTGACGCACTAAAAAACCTTCTTAGCCACTCAAGTGTCTCTCAAAAGACATTTGTTTCATTCACACGGAGAACCCTTCATAATCTATCAACATCTCATTACGAGATTGTTGATATTGAAAAGGAGGCAATCTGCTCCACGCCTCCGATGACCAAACAAATGAGCACTTATTGAGTCTAGAGCCACGAGATTCATAAAAGATCTCTTAGGTACACTTAGAATTACTCTGGTGTTCTACATCATAGGCATCAGGTGTAAATTAGGAAAAGTGTCCTTCGCAGATCTTAGCAATCTGCCGAGAACATTCATGAGAAAAGTCACATTTGTGATTATCAATGATTGAATGGAAATCCTGCCAGAACAACATCAAACAATTCTGATAGCAGGTCACTTCGGTAACTCCTTGTGGGTTACGCTTAGTGTTTGCTCCAAACGGTCTACAGTCGTGGGGTGATCTCCAGCGACTCACTGAATCGTGGGTGCACTTCGGTGTGTCCGTGTAATCCCTTTCGGGGGAATCCGGTTCAGAACGGTCTGGGTTAGGATTTGAGAAAGTCTTCACACTATGCTGTTGATAATCTCAAGTCTGAGTCTGTAAGTACCGGTTGGTTCGTGCTATTGCTGCTGTTGCTACTCTGCTGCTGCTGCTGAGGAGCTGGAGTTCGACCATCAAGACTCCATCATGCTTATATCTTGAAGAAATGTTCTCTCAATGACTCGGTTATTACAAAAGTTCAACACAAGCAATAGTAAAGTCAAAAGTTCAAGCATCTCAACCTTTCACAAGTTTAAGATTGAAAAGTGAGAACATATTGCAGAAAACAAATCAAAGACATATGAGCATGATGGAGAAGACAAGAAGACGTTGGAGATTGGCAGATAGAGACAACATCATATCATCATTACACAAGAACAAAGAAACAAAGATTATAAAGACGTCGGAAGCCTAAGAAGCAAAGAAGACGTCGGGCAACATTGATGATCAAGACTTAGGGGGAGATTGTTAGGAACACGTTTTAAATATTTTACAAGTCTTGTTCATTTAATTAATGTTGCACAATTAGGACTATATTGTTTGTATTTTTGGACCGGTTCAATAGTAGTCCTTGGACTGGTCATGTTAATTAATTTATCCTTATCACATGGAAGGGAATATTCTTAGAATGATTCCCCCTCCCATTGCCTATAAATACAAGGCAAGGGATTCATTTGTATTGTTGGTTTTCTTATGTATGTGCGGAAGCTATGCTTGTGTGTGAATCGTTTGAATGAAAACCTTCCATCTTATTCTTCTCTTCTTATTTCTCTTATTCTAGCTTATCGTGTTTAGCTTATTAATATTTCCATACGTAGCTTATTATTATTTAGATAAGTAGTAGATCGTGTGTTTGTTTAATTCATTAGCGAGTGTGTGTTTGAGATCATTATAGTGACCTACAAGTGGTATCATACGCCAAAGGTATTTAGGATTAGTGTTTTTAAGAGTAGATCTAATCGGTATTTAATTTGGTTTTTATAGTTTACGTAAGTTTTAAAGTTCATTTGCGTCAAAAGTGTGATAAAAGTGAGTTTTGCAAATCGTTGTTTAAAACCTTTTCATCAAATCTTCGTTTTTAAACGTTAACGTGGTTAATTTTGGTGCAAATTCGTTGTTTTAATCGTTAAAAATCATTAAATTTACGTTTTTCATCATCCTACAACGTTCTGGGTTAAAATTCGAAGAAGAAGGGTTTCTCGCAATTGATCTGCAACAATTCAAAGGTTTCTCGCATTTGGTAACAAGGGTTTCTCGGAATTGCTAGCTTCAGGGTTTCTCGCAATTTGACTGGTTTAAGGATTTCTCGCAATTCATCAGATTCTTCGGATTTGGTACTCGGTGTTTTCTTCTTTGTAAAAGATTGTGAAACTACCTCGACTCGGAATTATTCTCATCTTTTGTATAAAAGTTTGAGAACGTGATCGAAATTGTAATTTTGAAAAATCTTTCGAAATTGCTTGATCTTTCGCAATTCAGCGTTATCTCTCGCAATTGCTAAGTTCTATCGCAATTGACATTGATTCTCGCAATTGCAATTTTCTATCGCATTTGAGAAATCTCTCGGAATTACTTAAGTCTCTCGCAATTGGACAACCTCTATCGCAATTCAGATTCTCTCGCAATTCAAACAGTGTTTCTCGCAATTGGACTAAGAACATTAAGTAAACTTAAAAATCAAACATCATAAATCTTAAAACACATCTTAATTATCTAAAGATCCAAGAAAATGTCTCAACCACCTCACTTCAATTACTACTATCAGCTACAGCAACATCCTCAACAACAACAATTTCATCCTCAGTATCAACAACAACAAGCATTCGTACAACAGCATCAATTTCTCTCTCCACAACAAGTATCCCCACAACAAATCATGCAACAGAATCAACAACTGCAGAATTATTCATCATACTCCAGAGAACCTCATTGGTTTAACAAGATGTGTGAAGCAATAAGTAGTCAGCAATCACGTCATGAAGCTGGAAGTCAAGAAACTCCACCAATGCTAACTCCGGGTAACTACGTGCAATGGGCCAGTAGATTCCTCAGATTTGTTGAACTCAAAAAACCCCATGGTCAATATCTCAAGAAGGTTATTGAAGAAGGACCCTATCCCATTCCAGCTACTGTGGTTTCAGCAACTGCAGAGAGAGAAGAAACATCCACACCCATTCCGGTTGCCAACTACACAACTGAACAAACATTACAGCAAGAAGCAAACCAATTGGCTATGTCTTTCATACTTCAAGGAATTCCCAATCCTATCTACCGAAGTATTGATGCTCAAAAGACAGCCAAAGATATGTGGGAACATGTTCATCTTCTCATGGAAGGAACAGAGTTAAACCAAGAAGATCTTGAGTCCAAGTTATATATGGAGTACACTCACTTCATCATGGAACCAGGGGAGACCATTGAATCTTACTACCACCGTTTCACCAACATTATCAACGATCTTGATTGTCATGATATAAAGTTACCAAAGATTGCTATCAACTCCAAATTCCTTGGATGTCTTGGTCCTGAATGGCAAAAATATGCAACTTTTGTGAGGCAGACAAAGAAAATTGGTGATGTCAAATACGGACTCATGTATGATTATCTCAGACAACATCAATCAGAAGTGGATAAAGAAATTGCAGCACGAGGAGGATTCACACCAGCACCAACACCAAACTCACTTGCTCTCGTTGCTCAATCTAACTTCTCTTTACCACCTCAGGAATTTGGCAACTCATCTTTTCAACCAAGCATTCCACCCCAACCTCATAATCAAATCATTCCTTATGAAGCACCACAACAATACTCTGATAACCAGCTGGTTCCATACAACAACACCGATTCAATGCTGTACTCAAATGCAGATAATGATGAAGAAGAGGATGCTTTCAATTCACTTAATGAAGCATTTGGATTGATTGCTAACGCATTTGGCAGATTCACCAAATCCAACAACCGTCTTCGTTCATCTTCAAATACCAGGAATCAGGCAGTTGTTCATGATGGCAGAGTTGAAATTCATAATAGGTCTTCAGGCAGATATGGTTCGGGAAATCGTGGATATGGTAATCAAAGGGTTCAGTCAGGAGGAAATCGGTTCAATACTGCAGGGGTAAACAGAAACAGTATGGGGAATGTTCAGAGAGGAAATTCGAATGTTGGGAATGGTCAGAAAGGCATTGCTAATACATCTATCACATGCTACAATTGTGGGGGGAACGGTCATATGGCTAATGCTTGTCCGAAGCCGAGAACAATGGGCAGTCAGTATCACAAAGAGGCTCTTATGATGGCACTCAAAGATGAAAGAGCTGCTGGGATGATGACTCAGAATGATCAAAGTTTTATGGCAACTGTGGAATCAGATGATGAGATGGAAGACCTTGAGGCAAACGCTGCAGTCATGCTTATGGCTAATATGCAAGAAATGAATATATCCGAGACAGGACCGGTATATGATACTGATGGTCTTTCTCAGGTACCTGATCCGACATGTCTTATTCATGAAATTGCTTCACCGTCTGCATCTTCATCTACAAACGAAACTTTTGTTCAAAATGAGTTATTATCATCACCATCCGATGATCTAGTTAACACGGTTGTATCATTTGATGATGATAAAACAGTTGTTTCCTTTGATGATCTCATCGATGATGCTAATTGTGATCATATTGAACAAAAAGATCATTTGAATGATCAAGATTCGGAATTACAGGCCTTGTTATTGACCACCCAGTCACAAATAGAAAAATGCAATGACATCAATCAGAAGCTCAAAGAGAAAATTTCAGTGTTAACAAAGGATATTGAGTGTTATAAATTACAACTTTCCGGATATCTAAAACAAGATAAACGTGAAAAAGGTTTTGAAACGGCTTTCCAACAAGAGTATGTAAAAGTTCAAAATTTAGAAAGTCAAGTTCGTGAGCTAACCATTGCCAAAGCTGAGCTTTTCTCTCAGAAAGAAAAGGATCAGTTTGAGTTTAAAATTCAACTTGATGCTTTAAATTCTGAGTTGTTGAAAACTCAATCTGAGCTTTCTGCATCTCAGAAGGATCTTCTTGAAGAAAAGAAAGCCAATAGGAAATGTGTTGACTCCTATCTTGATCAAATTCTGGATTTGGAAACCAAACTCAAAGACTTTCAAAATATTGTGTATAAAACGGGTAATTCTGTAACGCAAATTCAAAAGAATGTTGTAAAACCAAGTCCTAAAGGAGTCAGTTTTGCACTTGGAAGTGACACACCCCGCAATTTACACAAAGCACTCAAAGAAAATCCTAAGTTATACAATGCAACATTTCTGTTAGATGATTCCTTTCAACGTGTTGTTATGTATTCTGTTGATGAAGAAACTGATTTTCTTGAAAACAAGATTGAGGGTCGATCAAAGTCACAAACAAAGTTTTCAAACGTACATTACGATTATAATGCACGACCTCATTTGAGCAAATCATTTGTTCCTCCTAAGGATCATCCAGAACAAACGTTAACATACACAAACATAAGTGCTCCCTCGTCTATAACTTCTGATCCTACGACTGGTGTACAATTTAAAGATTGTTTGACAGAGGATCTCGTTGATCCACAAATGCCTAAATAATGTCGGGTTCTTAGATATTTTCAGACATTTATGGATGACATTTCTCGTTTGGAGAGTGAAATTGAGTTTAGTTCTCAAATTCCTATCTCGTCTTTTCTTTCTCCTGTTCAGAAAGAAAAGAAGGAGATTCTTCAAAAGAAAATTCTTCCTCATGTTCGAAATCTGAAAAAGGGTGCAACAAGATGGGAAGAGGAGTTATATACGGAACTAGCATCTATGAAATCCATTTTCAAAGCTAAAGATGACAAGGTTCAACGTCAAAAACTTCAAAAGAAATTTTTAGCAAAAGAAAATGATCGACTCTTGGAAAAAGTCTTGTGTTATGACGTGGTCTCTGTGATTATGAATTCGCTCTATGAATCTAGTAATGCTTTAATTGTGAATGATCATGCTGTGGATATTAAGATGTTGCATATGGAGATTGATAATCTGGTACATGAGAATGAGAATCTTCGACAAATCAATTGTGATGTGGAAAACAAAGTTTTTAATCTTCAAAAAAGGTTGGACTGGTGTCAAAAACGAAGTCTTGAATTTGAAATCAAATTTCAAAATCTCATGGGATCTCTATCATTTCAAAACAGTCATGAACAAAACAAAGAAACAAAGGCTTTCTTAAAAGTTAAACTGTTTCAAAATGAAAAAGACCTGGATGAAGTTATTCAAAACAGAAATGACACAGTCTACCTAAACAGGAAATTAGATTCACAAAATCAAGAGTTCCAACACATCATTATTGATTTGAAGAAGAAGATCAGAGTTTTAGACAAGAGCAAAGCAAACATTCATAAGATTGCTCCAGGAATGTATGTAGTGGACAAAGAACATACCCAAGCATCTGACACAACCACTGATTCAGCTATTTGTACTTCCACAGGACTAGAAACCACCTCTAAGATCAACCATTCCAAGACTCACAAGAAACAGAGGAAGAATAGAGTCAAGAAATCTAGGAAGGAAGTATCTAAGTCTGAAGAAGTCCAAGAAAGTAGTTTGAATAAGACAAATGTAACATCAGAAATAGAATTGCACTTATCTGAGTCTAGTTCTAAGAATGATGTAACAGATGATAACTCTTTAAATATTAATGAAGATGTTTTGGTTGATGCTACTTGTGTCTTTTGTCGTCATAGCATACTATCTGGTAATTCATTAGCGAGTGTGTGTTTGAGATCATTATAGTGGAAAAAAAATACCAGATAGTCTTTCTTTTTATGCTGAGTATTTCTTTTTTTGTTAAACGCTTCAGGATTCTTGGCAGCCTACGCACTATTATTCGCAGAAAACTGTAACCTAATAAAAAGCGGGGCAGAAATCGTAACCTTTAAACAACATCAGAATCAGTGTTGTTCTTCATCTGACACACATTACATTGAGCACAGGCGGAAGTTGTTACCTTTCTCTCTCCAGTTCCTTTAGCTACTTCAGTTAAAGCATTGCTAGTTTAATGGAGCAACAAAAGGAACTGGAGAAGAAAGGTAAGACCAAGTACCTACATCGAACATTGTGTGAAAAATCAGTATAGTTGCATGTACCTAACTATGTGATTATAATATTGATAGATCTGAACACGTATATACCTGCAGTTCTTATGCTACGATATCCGTTGCTAACATGTTGAGTTAACTTTCTGAGCAGGTAAGAGCATCCAAATGGAGGACCCTTGCATGATCAGCGCATGTTGTGGAAGCAACCGTTTTCACAAATATACAAACAACAGCCCGTAATCAACCACATGCTTCAGGTTTGAAAGATCAGTGGCAAATGAAATAAGATGGTGCCAAAAAGGCATTTGCACCAAATAACTTCTGACATCATCTTCTTTCGTTTGCCACCAATCTTTCAGACATGAATCATGCTGCTGATCAGCGCACATATTCTTTCGTTTGCCACCAATCTTTCAGACATGAATCCTGCTGATCAGCGCATGTTGTGGAAGCAATCGTCCTCACGAATACACAAATAACAAAATAGCGTAGCTATCTGATACGTAAGCTGCTATTTTCAGACAACTATAATTTTTTCTGCTGCATGTGGCCATTTCCACAAAAGCAATTAATGTGCCTGTCTCGTATACGTGGTGCCACTTCCAACGACGTGGCAAAAGCATGCAATAAAATTTTTGCATTCAAAGATGGTAGAGGAGATGCTAAAAAGGCCAATGTGTTCGATAGAAAAAAAATCTCGATCTCAAGAGTGGCGAAAGATTTTTTTTTCCTGATAATATTAAAAATTTATGGTTTGTATTTGTAACATTCAGGTTCTTTTTTTAAATTTGCAAGTGCAGTTATATAGATGACACAAATCAATGTCATAGTTCAATTATGAATGACAGATAGGAAACGGGAGAAGATACTGCAACGAAATGTCCGCCACAGCATTTTCTTCGGTTTCGCATCTTTCTTCAGTAATTGTACCGTGCACCTGATGAGGATCTTTTATAGAAATGCAATCACGAATATGAAAAAAAAGAATCTTAGTATCAGAAAATGTGAAAATATTAAACAGTCTTTGCTACTTTTGTTGGCAAAAATTATTTTTTTAACAAACACCTTAGGGTTTTTACCGTCTCCTCTACCATATTTGAATGCAAAAAAATTATCACGTTCCTTTAAGGAAAAAAGGATATGAATTTTTTAAATCTTTCAAAAGTTTATTTCCTGTATTATCTTCAGAAACGTAAATATATTAAGTTTTAGATTACCTTTCAGCCATCAACTGCATCAATTACTTTCGGAATCCAAATAATTGTGCAGGTGCAAAAGGATGCGGTAAATAACCTGAACAGAACAAAAACACTATCAAACTTTCTATATGAATATATAAGCATCACAGACACAAATGTTTCAAACCAACGACCGAAAAATTCAGAAAAGCGAAAGCCATGCTATATATATAATCTAGCGTCTTAAACGACCATGGTCTTGACGTTTTGCTTATAAAAATATATTATGAGGCTCAGATCTTCAAATTTTAAATGGTAAAGGAGGCTAGAAGTCTGCCATGCGCACAAACAGAGGCGGTTGCATGCTACTGATAATGCCATCACACCATCCGGTTACTGGCATGGCAATTTACATTCCAAACTTCCATTATCCTATATCATTGGGCTCATATTAGTGAGCAATCGTAAGAAGCGAATAGGGCCGGCACGGCTACAAATACAAAAGTTTGCCCTGCCAAGAGCCGGGCATTAACTTCTTTAATGATAGGCACAGATACATCATTGCCTGTCTCAACAATGGTTTTGATAGCTACCGGTGAAACTACATAAAGAAAGTTCGCGCAACCACCAGACGCAAAAGCCACGTATAAAGCCAGAGAGAGAAGACACGTACAGCACCATATTAATAAACTGAATAATGGCAAGGCAAAAGCAAAACACCATTACTGCAGCCGGTTCAAAAGGTCCATTAACCACACAGCATGGCTGCAATTTTCCAATTCCGTGCAAGTCACGTTGTATTGGTCACATAGTACTTTCTCACCTAAGTATTTTAGCATATGGTGGAGAACGCATTTGAAGTACAACAAAACATACACGTGCACTTTCCAAGTTATTAGAAGCTTATGCATATCAGACATCGACATACATTGCATCCATTTTATATGCATCAGAAAAGGGCTGCAGACTCCACCATGGCTGCAACACGACGCGATTGCATACTGATGCCATCCGGTATACGCCTTGCCAAGTTATGGAGACAATAATTGGCAGCCCAGTTCATTTGTGCTAGAAAGTGAGCACCAAGTATCATAGGCAACTATAATGAACGTCGTATGTGAATATTCGCAAGCATGAAGTATCATGCATATATATCTTATAGGGCAGTGGCTTTGACGTCGGCCCACTGCTCCTTTCTAGTTATAAACATATATTAATAGGGCAGCAGCTACGGTTCCGTCGAACAACTTCTACTGCAACTAACAAACATAACGAACATGAGCTATTACAACCGACTATAGTATAGCATGAATATATCTTATAGGGCGATGGATCCGCTGACGTTTTGCCACACTGTCAGTGTCAATAATTATAACAAAATCGATTTGTAAAGATATCCGTTCAGCAGGCATTTATGCAGCGGTTTTTAGGTTCAGACTTTTATTTGGTATGCGCAAAATTTCCGTTGCAAGCAACAAACGCAACCAACATGAGGTATAACAATCCGCTATAGTATACCAGGAACATATCTCATTGGGCGACGTATTCGGCGGCGTTTGACTACTGTCAGTGACAATAACGATAACAAAATCGATTTTTAATGGCATGGGTTCAACAGGTATATGTGTAGCAGTTTTTAGGCTCAGATTTTTAAACCAAAAAGCAGTATAAACAGTTACAGGGTCCACGATGCGTACAAAGAAACACGGTTGCATAATACTGCAATCCGGTTCTTGGACTCGCAAATTATAGAGAGAACATGTAACAACCATCTTTACTTGCATTTGTATCAGAAAACAGGCAGTAATCATCATAGCAGGAATCATCATAGCCAAAATGAATAAGCCTACCAAGAGAAACCGAAATGTGGCTGTAAATGAAAGTCATGATACACATGCAAAATAAATATGCGTGTAACACCATAACAAAGGTCACAAATGTAATAAGCAAGTGAATAGGTATTTCAATATACCTTTGCAAAAAGCGGAAACACACAGTTCACCTGCGGGCTCGATGACAATGTGTGCAGAGAAGACTAATATGCAGAAGCTTCCAATCGCAGGTAAAGCACACGTGTATATGTAGCGCACCTCAAACACAATCCCAACCATAGAATAACAAAGTTAGGTGAGAAAGTACAACGCGCTAATACGACGTAGCATTCTAATGCATCAACCCGAGGGGAATGGGCCAAAGGGCTAACGTTTTCTGGGCTAACAACGCAGGGCTCAGATTTCTAAACCAAATAGGGTGCAAACAATGTTTTGCTTCCACCATGGCTGCAAAGAAACACGGTTGCATAGTAATGCCATCCGCCACTTGCCCCGCCAAGCTATGGAGACAATATTTAACACCCTGTTTCATTTGTATCAGAAAAACAGGCAATAATCATCATAGCCACAACGAATAGACTGTTACTTCTGCCGCAGACGTCGGTCTATAACACTAATAATAATATAAATAGATCAAACTTTAGGCAGCATTTCTTAGGCTCAGATTTCTAAACCAAATAGGGCGCAAACCATTTTTGCTTCCACCATGGCTGCAAAGAAACACGGTTGCATAGTAATGCCATCCGGTACTTGCCCCGCCAAGCTATGGAGAGAATATTTAACACCCTGTTTCATTTGTATCAGAAAACAGGCAATAATCATCATAGCCACAACGAATAAGCCTGCTAGCAATCGTAAACAGAGGATATAGACAGCGTGGCTACAAGCCTGGTGGCCTGATCTGGAAAGATATAGACCAACCAAACTTTAAGGCTCTAATCTTGCATTGTCTATAGATCTTTGCAAAGACAATTAAGCCTACAAAAGAAAGACGGTAAACAGTTTAACAACTTTCAGAAACCACATAGAACAAACACAGGCTTTTGGCATGAAATATTCTATCTAGCTAAAAATAAAAGCAACGAAACACAATCAGCAAACTCATCCAGTGGAATCACATAACTTAAATATAAAGGGCAAAAAGAATCAATCAAGCAAAAACATACAGGCCTAAATCGGCTAACAACAAAACCCAAAGGTCGAAACCATAAAATCAGGAAGACCGACAGCTAACTGCAACAAAAGCCCTAATAAACCTACAATGGAAACACGGCAAACAGTTTAAAAGGTACAAAAGCAAAAACCCTTTTGACACCAGATATCGTATTCAGCTAAAACAAAAAGCAAATAAAGAAAGGCCTAAAACTAAAAGGAAAGAATCAGGAATAACGAAAACCAACATGTGGATATAATGAAAGCGACACTGTAGAGATACAACACCCACCACACAATGAAATAGCTAAGGCAGAAAGTACGAAGGTAACAAAGCACCGACAAAAACAGTGAAGGCCACGTATTCTGGCCCAACGTAAGACGGGCTAACAACGCAGGCCCAAGCAACTGCGCCAGAAGTAACAGCGGTACGACGTCGTATCCGTCGCTCTATAAAATCAGGAAGACCAACAGCTAACTGCAACAAAAGCCCTAATAAACCTACAATGGAAACACGGCAAACAGTTTAAAAGGTACAAAAGCAAAAACCCTTTTGACACCAGATATCGTATTCAGCTAAAACAAAAAGCAAATAAAGAAAGGCCTAAAACTAAAAGGAAAGAATCAGGAATAACAAAAACCCTTATGCGTATAAGATAAGCATATAACCTACGAAACCCGGATAAGATGAAATCCAAACATGTGGATATAATGAAAGCGACACTATAGAGATACAACACCCACCACACAATGAAATAGCTAAGGCAGAAAGTACGAAGCTAACAAAGCACCGACAAAAACAGTGAAGGCCACGTATTTTGGCCCAACGTAAGACGAGCTAACAACGCAGGGCCAAGTAGCTACGGCAGACGTAACAGTGGCCCAACGTAAGACGGGCTAACAACGCAGGCCCAAGTAGCTGCGGCAGAAGTAACAGTGGTACGACGTCGTACCCGTCACCCTATAATATATATTGTTAATGCGCCAAGTACTTCAAGTATGTTTGAAGTATGCCCAATGGGTCAGTTAGCTACATATTAAAAATCAAACCTTTGGCCCAAGGTAAATAATTGCATGTAGTTAGTTATAAAAATCAAACCTTTGTTTGAAAGTTCAAACTTACTAATTGTTGAAGAAATAGTTTGAATTACAAAGGTTGTTGATGGTGATAATGAGTTGATACATTTGGTTATTATAAATCAAACCTTTGTTAATACAAATTAGTGTATTAACAAAGCTAAAAGTAAGTGTTTTTACAAATTAGTTAAAAAAAAAAAACACAAAGATGCTAGATATTTGATTAATGAATTGTATCTATATTTGTAGATAGGAAAATGCCAAGACTTGACATATCAGTTTTTCCCAGTTGATAATTAGCATTTGCCATTCTTCAGAAGAATGTTTACTGTGATTCTTCCAATCCACTTCCTAACTCTCCTCTAAGCTATTTTAGTTCATCACTTCCAAAACCCAAAGCTTCTCACCACCATCACCTTCTAAAGTGACGTCTTACATACTGGCGGTGCAACGGCCACCTGGGGTTTGCACTGGAAATTCAGGTGTCAAGTGTGAGATCAGTCCAGTGCCAACTGAATTTAAAATTCACGGTTTGTGGCCTCAATATTCACCTGAAGATCCACCACCTAAATCAAATGAGACTGTTTAAAATCAGGGATACACTACAGACTTGTATATTTTTCTAACATGTACTATGTTGATTCCCACCAAATTAATTATGAAATTATTCTTAACGCAGCTAGCTAAGAAAACTACGGATTGAACATGTACTGGCCAAATTTAAAGAGTAAACAGCAGCAGGTAAGTGAAAATTTAAACCTCTAGTCTGGAAGGAGGAGTGGAATACATATGGAAGTGTATATGAGATGGAAGTGCGAAAAAGACTTTAGAGTTGTTTGGAGATGTTGGCAAAGAAACTCAAGGCAAAACTTGGTGCTCAAGGGATAACAACAACTGTCAATAAGACCTACAAACTAAAAGACATAGAAGCTGCAGTGAAGAAGATTTATGGCTTCTCTTGTACCATTATATGCGTTCAAATACTGGGCAGTACTACTGTGGAGCAAATTCAAGAGATTCAGTTCAGCTATACCACAAAGGTCATCAAGAAGCAGAATAAAGTTAAACCTTCATCATGTAAAGGTCCTGATATTTTCGGTTTCCAAAACCTTCTAAAGTGACATCTTACATACTGGCGGTGCAATGGCCACCTCGGGTTTGCACTGGACAATCAAATATCACTTGTAAGATCCCAAAAGTGCCAACTGAATTTAAAATTCACGGTTTGTGGCCTAACTATAAGGAACATGATCCACCAACACCTAAACCTTTTGATATTTCTAAGGTATATACTACAGATTTTGTGCATTTTTCTAACTTGTACTATGTTGATTCCCTCCAATTTAATTATGAAATTATTCTTAATGCAGCTAGGTACCATATATACGGAATTGACCAAGAGCTGGCCAAATTTATGGAGTGAACAGCAGCAATTAGTTTACAATTTACTTTAATATTTTGCATTGGAACAAGGAGTGGTATAAGCATGGAAAAGTATCTGACATGGAAGGGATTCACTACTTTAAGAAGACTTTAGAGTTGTTACTTTGGGTAAAACTTATATAAGTAAAGTCCAAATTGACCACCAGCCCCTTTGGCTGGTGTAGTATTTACTATAAGAGCACTCGGTGTAAGCACATTTAATAAAAAATAAAATACACAAACACCCCTTATGGCTTGTCGTCTGCCACATTCCGTCAAAGAAATGCAAGTGTTTATTCAAAAACAATGCGATAAAGAAGATGTTGATCGTCAAAAGGCTGTTATTGAAGTTATCAATCAGTTTCAGCTTGCAAAAGCAAAAAAAGAACGTATGAGACAACGATACGTGGAATGCACAGACATTTCTACGAAAAGAAAAGTTGTGATTGACCAATTTTTGAACGAGGAAGCCAAGAAAGACGAGACCATTAGTGACACGTTGTGGGGTTGTGTTACACAGATACAAACCAACATCAGCAACAAAATCCGATAGAGCTATGAGGAAAACAAAGAGGTTTGTTATGTATCACAACAATTGACTCAACTTGGTCTAGGTGCATCAACTTCATCGAATGCACCTACATTTATTAAGCAACAACAGTCTTCCCCATTTACGGGTTATGCCGACGAGGCAGATAATCCTTTTGGCTTAACTGCAACACAGCTATATGAAATTAGCGTTGGCGAACAGACGTTCAGAGAATTTGAAGCAGAGCAAGCAAAGATTCAACAAGAGTGGGAGGAGAAACTCAGGAAGGAAGAAGCAGAACGTAACGCGTTCATTGAGGAATTTCCTGGGTATAGGTCTCCTTCGTATGATTCTGCATGCGGGGAGTACTCAGATTAAATTAGGTTTAGACAAAAATACACCGTTGGTCCCTAAACTTTCCAGAAAACATCGCCAGGGCCCCAAACTTGGGAAAATTGTCATCGTGAGTCCAAAACTCAAGTTTTTGAGGCCGATTGCGTCCCTCGCCCTGTAATAGTCAGCTCAACGTCCCATTATATGTCCTAAAATCCCGTTATCCATTTCTATTGGAGGGTATACTTGTCTTTTTACCGAGACACATTTTTCTCTCTCTCAATGTACTATCCAGCAGACGTCTAATCCATTTTTCCATCATTATATCTAATATAAGTAGGCCGTGTACTCATTGCTCATCCCCAAACTTATTTTGGAAGCCTACCCAAAAAACCCTAATGCAATGTCACTCACCAAATCTAATTATCTAAGTAAGAAATTAACAAGCACCAATCTTGGATTTACTCTATGGCAAATCAGAGAATCACCTTTCTTTGATGACCATGAGACAGAGCGAATGTGTGCAATCAAGAGATATGGTAAGTGTTTTTGGTGATAATCGTTTACACTGATATGTATTTTAGATTGTTTTATGGTATTTCCATTTTAGTTAAGATAATCGTAACAGTGTTTTGTTATGTGTTTCAATAGCTGGTCGATTTGGTTCGTTTAGCATGAGGTTTCATCACAATGGCATATTCAAAAACTGGCCAAGGAGGATCTACGAAGGAGGTAAGGAATGTAAGGTTGATTTTGTTGAAATGAATGAGGTATCGGTTAAAGAAATGGATGCTCTCATGACCGAAATCGGTTATGCAGATGGAGAAACCAATTACTACTATTTTGGTAAGCCTAGTAGTATATTGGATGATGGCTTATATAGTTTTCGTGAAGCTGTCAATCTTGACTTGTTGAAATACATTGTCAAAGACCATAAGCTGATAGATGTGTATGTTGAAATAGGTAAAACAAGGTTAGAGTTGTCTGAAATGTCCCCACAGTCTATTAAGACTGTATTTTGGGAGATGGATGAACCAAGTATAAAAGTAGCTAGTGCTGCTATCCAATCGTGCTGCAGACATTTGGTTTTAGATGACCTAGATAATGAGCCTGTCCTTCAGCCATTTATGCAACTTACACAAGTACCTATGGACGTTGATTATCTTGGGGAATCTAGTGAGTTGCCACACATTGAGCCCGTTTTTTCAACCCTTGACATGTCTTCCTTTGCCAGCCTACCTGTTGATAACAGTGAGGGTGCATTAGTACTTATTGATAAGGACAATAGTTTTCAGGACCCTGATAATTTTGAGGTTAATCTGTTCCGAGTGACTCAGGATAAGCCGTTAGAGAAAGTAGGAAGAGCACTTGTTGATGCCAATAACAGCTTTGAGGAACCTGATGTGGATGTCACTTTATTCTAAGTAACTCAGGATAAACAGTTAGAGAAAGTAAGAGGAGCAACTGTGGGTTGCAATAACATGGAAGAGGAGGCTGGTGTTGATATCACTCTGTTCCAAGTGAGTCAGACTAGTCACTTAGGCAATGTAGGTGATGACACAATTCTGGCTAATGAAAAGAATATTTGTAAGGAGAATGATGTACAACTTGCTTTGGTCTAAGGGATTCAGAGTCCTGAGTTAGGCAATGCAGGAACATCTACTAATATAAGTGATGACATAAATTTGGAAACTGAGTTACCTGTGATGGATGATGATGCCTTTTACACTGCTTATGCTTCTGACTCAGACATAGGTAACTCTGGGGTGCCAAGGGTTAGGTCAGAGTCTGTTCATAATGGTGTTTATGCCACATTCTTTTACTTTGGTCAAGGCTTTGATAGTGCATAACATGTGAAAGAGAAGGTAAGAGAGTATTCCATAGAAACAAGAAGGGAGTTTCTTTTTCAAAAGAATGACAAAAGAAGAATAAGGGTCAGATGTGTGGGTTGTGTTCCACTATCAGGCCCAAGTGAAAGTGCTTACTGGGTATAGGCCCAGTTAGAGGTCTATTAACCAGAAAGGGTTTAGATGCATTAATTGCAGGCAAAAATGACCCTTCCCAAATACTCTGCCCATGGCTGTTGGTTGTCGGTAGGGATGGTGAAAAAGGTCCTTGGACAGTCAGAAAATATAATGATCAACACACATGTTTGCTATAAAGGACGCTCAAACATTTTGACCTTAACTTTATCTCAAAGCAAATAACAGAACAAATTCAAACCAATCCACGGATTCCAGTGAAGCCTGTTCATAATCAGCTTACCAACCAATTTGAGCTTGAAGTGTCAATGCAGAAGGTTTTAAGGGCCAAAAGAATAGAAGTAAGAGGCATTAGGGGGGGAATTCAAGCTACAATTTACCATGTTGAGAGACTATGTTTAAGAGTTGCAGAAGAGAAACCCCAATACAACAGTTGTGATTCATGTGGAACGGCCTGCAGAGGATACTCTTCCAACAAGAGAATTTAAGAGACTGTAAGTTTGTTTAGGTGCATTGAAGGAAGGATTTAAAGCCTGTCAGAGACAGTTGTTGGGGATAGATGCTTTTCCTATTGATGGTCCTTTTAAGGGTCAACTTATAACATATGTTGGAATTGATAGCAACAATGGTATATACCCATTAGCTTATGCTTTTGCTGAATCAGAAAATACAAGATCATGGACTTGGTTTCTTAATTGTTTATCTGATGATCTTGAACTTGAGCCAAACTCAATCTTCACTTTTGTTAGTGACATGCAAAAGGTACTCCCTTAAATTGGTACTGATTTCAAGTTGCGCTGTTTTTTAACAGTTACTAAATATATGTGTTTTTGTGAAGGATATCATTGCAGCATTAAGAGAAGTTTTTCCAAATGTGGAGCACAGATTTTGTCTTAGAAGTATTCAGGAGTGTGGAAAACTAGAAGGGGGGGGGGGTTGAATAGTTTTACCGTTTAAAATTAATTCGCTTTGTTACTCTATGTTATTTCAAAGGAAACAAGCACAAACAAATATTCACAAAATATATATATGAAAAGTAAAGAGAAGAAAGATCAAACCACACAACACGGATGTTTATAGTGGTTCGGCTACAAGGACTCTCTTCCTTGCCCTACTCCACTCCTTGAGCCTCTAACTCGAGAGTTATCCTTCACTAAGAAACAAACTCTCTTCTAGGTGGAGAAAACCTTTACACGTTGCTTACTTCCTTTTCCGGTACTAAGCTAAACACCGGGTTCTACTTAAAGGCATAACCAACCTAACGTTGCCTATACAATTACTGACACTAAGCTAGATGTCGAGTTCTTTACAAGGGTTCAACCACTCCCGTTTGGTTCTTTCACAAGGGTACAACCACTCCCTACACTCTTTGTGTTTTGAGGACTAAAACACTAACCACACTCACTGAGATAAATGATACAAATAATGATGTGTGAATTTACAACTATATCACATAGTAACTATGCTAAAGGTTTTACACGTCTGTGTTGAACCTTGATGCTTAATCTCCTTTGCTACAAAAGGAAAGATCAATGAAATGAATGAATAATGAAAGTTAGATGATATATAAATGAATGAGTATGAATATTAGGCTATATGAGTGATGATGTATTCAAATGATCAGCTTGCCTTTTATAGGCAAGCTGGTGAACAGTCGGTGGATCCCATAAAAGGGATCCGTCTTTGATGTTGTTTGGTTCCGCCAAAATGACAGCTAAGAGATTTTTCAAATCTCTCCAAATCTTCCACAATCTTTCCATATCTTTGTGTTGTCATATCAAGATCTTCCAAAGTCAACTATCTTGCTTGAAGATCTAACTAAGATATCACATAATCTATGTATGATGCATGCCATGATGTCATTGTATCATTTTAAAAATAAAGTTTCCTTTTAAGGAAATAAACTAGTAGATGTGTAATTCTAAGTAATCTTGTGAAATGTAAAATGTGTTCTAAAGTGACTTTAGCTAGTATTTATAATTTGCTAAAAGATATACTTTGTAATTGTCATTAACAAAACTAAGTAAAGATCGTAAAATATAAATAACGTTTTTAGTACGATATTTGTGTTAACAATCTCCCCCTTTTTGTTGATGACAAAACATAAAGTATATTTTTGAGCAAAGGAATAAATATAGCACGAGTTCTTTAAAATATAGATTAAGTTTGTTTTATTTGAGTTTAAAAACTATTTTTATGCAAAAGTGTATGTACTGTGATGATTCACAGTTATGCAAACTTAATCATTTCTCCCCCTTTTTGTCGAAACAAAAAGAAGAGTTGCGTAGCGGAATGCGATTTTGAGAACTTTAAGAGCTCCCCCTTGTTTTATACTCACCCTAAATGGAGTAACAAGGTAATGATGCGTGATCCTACAAAACAAATGGTTAGAATATGAAATGCTCCCCTTCGATGTATACTCCCCATTACAAGAGTCCCAACATATACATTTGAAGGGTATGAGATGCTACAAAAGAAATGTTAGTTGCGAATAGCTTCAATTGAGAAGCATAATGCATATGAAATGGTCATCCAAATAAGAATGTTAATCTAGTTGACTTGAAAAAGTCAAAATGTAGTGTCTGATCAAAATTTTGTACCTAAAGTACAAGTGATCAAACTATAATGTAGATTCCAAATAGCTATATAATGATGTTAGTCACCAAAATAATGATAATATGCTTAATGTTGATCACTCATAAGCATAAAAACATCACATTCATTCATTGAAAATTATGTGACAAAAGTCACAAAAATATGAAGTTACAAGAAAATTAAAAATACATCCTAAAAATAAAAAGTCCTACAACAACATCTAAAAGGTCCTATATAATGAGACTAAAACTCTCCTATTGAGGAGGATGAGAGATGGCGTTTAGACGCTCAAGAATGTAGTTCAATATGAACCTCATTTCATTTTGGAGCTCGTGTACCAAAATGTTTGTCCTTTAAGCTATGTGAGCGGTTCTTTTACACATGTAGCAATCATGGCGAGGAAAACCGGGCGAAAAAGTAGACTCATTTGGTTGTGGTGGTGGTGGTGGTGATTGGTTGTTGTGTGGTGGTGGTTGTGCTTGTTCATTGGTTGGTGGTGGTGTTTGGATGGAGTTCATGAGGATGTTTTGGAGGTCCATGGCTTCATTGAGGCGGTGATCTACCATACCCGAGAGAGTGTAGAGACAGTTGAGCTCTTCACTAATCTCCTCTTGGGTTTGAGGCAAATTGATCCACATTGCCTCGTCTATGGCAATGAGAGTTGATTTGGGTGAAAGAGGTGGTATTTGAGGTTGAGGTTGTGGAGCATCATGGTATAAGGGACCGTGGATTTTCGGATGAAGAGGATGGAAAAGCATGGGTTCTTGACCTTCAAGGGTCAAAGGTGGAGGATTGTTTGATCTAGGTGGGAGATCTTCCAAGTCATTAAGGTATGGATGGGGTGATGTAGGTGGAGTCCTAAAAAGTTCCATAGGTTGGAGTTTGGGTGAGTTTGGTTGTGATTGAGATTTGACAGTCTATGATGGAGCGGGTGGTGGTGTGGTTGCTATGGGTGTGATTGTTGGAGGAGGAGTTTGTATGACCGCATTGGATGGTGTAGGTGTTGATAGAGTGAGGAAATTCTCATTTGCAATAGGAGATGAGATATTAAGAGGAGATGATTCCTCTGATGATGAGTTAGCAAGATTGATGAAACAACATGGCTTAACACTTATGCGGGCAGTGCATTTTGGAGGTCTAGAGGTGGAGGAGTTGTTTGATTTGGTCATGGTGAGCTAAGAGAACTAAGATGTACAGGTTATATGTTGTGAAGAAGGTGAATGAGTGAGTTTTTCTCTAAGTTATGATCTTAATTTATAGGCAGATGGTTTATAGAAACTAGTGTTTGGATTTGATGTAAATCCAATAGAGAATGTTGGTTCCTAATGATTTGGAACAAAAATTTGTGCAAATCACATCACATAAGTCAATCCATAGAACTTATGTTGAGTAATATGATGAAGATATGCAGTAAATGCAAAGAGATAGTGGAAAATCCTCTGATGTGATGTTCCCACGGATTTGAAGGATCCCTAAAAAGGGTTCCTTGTTTGTATTAGAAAGGTAACTCACTCATAAAATTTGAAAATTCAAATTTTGTTCCTAAGTTTCTAAGAGTTCCTAAATGAATCTAAGATGTTTAAGCATCAGTGAATATACTCTAAAGATGACTAGAAACTAAAATCTAAGAATCGGGATGAGTCGGGAATTTGTTGAAGATGGTACTGTTACACCTGCGAATCCAATGGATAACACATGCGGATCCAAATTATGGGATCCGCAGAATCCGCAGGTGAAAGGTTGGCGGAACCAACGATAACACATGGAGGATCCAAAATGAGGGATCCGCCAGATCCGTGGACCAAAAGTACTAAAACTAAACAGAGAGATGTGCATATTTTTCGTTTTTTGACGAAAACCCGAAAATTCTCCTGGAGCATATCTATCATCTAATATGTAATGCAAAATAATCAAATATGATGATACTAACACATGTTTAATCATAGATTAATCCGTTCATGGGAACTTACCTTAAGAGGTGTTAAGCCAAACATAGGTTTAAACTTGGAAAATTGATAACATCAAGTGTTATCGATCTGCAATTTTTAGTTAGTTCACATACAATTCAAGTAGCATCATAACAAGTTAATAAACAACCATTTTTAATACTACATTGTCTAATAATGTTTAGAGCCAAACACTCCTTCAACTCAACTTCTTCTTCAATTTCTTCATGCCCTTATGAAGCTTCATCATCCAACGTCCTAAATTTTTCCCCATTCCTTTGATGTTGCGATACTCGGCTGATTCATTTGGGATTGGTGGAAGTTGGCTCAAGTACTCCGGAGGAGGAATCCTAGAGTTTGGCAACCCATCATCGTCACTCATGGATGATGATGATGATGTTTGAGCACGAGGACGTTTGCCCTTGTCAACCGCTACCCTAAAGTCGCTCAAGGGAACAAAGGTGCGTTGGATCTCATCATATTCGGGAACAAATCCTAAGGAATTTCTAGGAATGGGTGCAAAATCTCGAAAGAGACGGGTCAAAAGCATTCCATAAGGCAATGCCATTTTTCCTTGAATTGGAATATTGGCCATTCTCTTGGCGATATAGTAAGCAAGGTTGAAAGGTTGATGGGTTGACACATTGTACATCATGTGGCAAAGACAAGCATTGATGTGATCACGGTTTCCTACCGTGCACATGACATTGGCCCTTAAGACTTCTTCCATTTTCCTAAATTCGGGCTTAAGTTCATTGAGCTCCATAGCAAATGGATCTCTAGCTACATATTTCCCTCGATACAACCTAGTTGGGTTGTTCCTAGGTATGAAAAGATGCTCACGAATGATTTCTTTTGAAGTTAAGGGAGTGGCATATGGTGCCGTTCGTTCAAGATTTGACTCAAGAATGGTCAATGACCATTTATCAGAATAGACACTCGTTCCATGACTTCTCCAAATTGATTTAATGGGATATTGAATTGATGTCCATTGACGCTAAAGCGAATGTTCATGTAACCTTGATCGTTTGACTCTAGATTGACACTAGCATAGAATTCTAAAATGAATCGAGGAATTAATGGTTCATCGATATCTAGGAGGGAATCAAAGTGAATAGCCGCTAGTTGTTCCCTAAGATTGGTTCCTTCATAGAATGAGGGGTCTACAAACCTACCCTCATGTACGTAGTGTTTTTCTAGAGCTTTGAAAATTTCAACTTGTTGATCAGTAAGTCCTTTGGTTTTATGGTGTTTAGGTAGGTAATTTACGGTGTGTTTGTGATCATAGTTGGTCGCGGGAGGCATGATTTTCCTAAACACAAAAAATTATATAGTTTTAGTCGAAATTATTGAAAATACGTGTATAGGTCTAGTGTGTGCCTACATGGGGACTATGTGGAGGTACGGTTATCTCGACTCATTTAGATGCATGAAAATTTTAGTTATGCAAGTTTTATGATAAAACGAGAGATAACCCAAACGCTCCTACTTCAATGTAGCTACATTTGAATGTACCCGAAAATACATATTATTTATGTATTCCCTTTATCATTCAAGTGACATTATGCAAGTGATGTTTAAAAACTAATGTTTTAATATTTGTATTAACAATGTTCAAAAACCATTTTTCCTAGTCGTGAGAAGATTTTAGCAAAAATTTCTCATGGGGTTTTTGATGAATAATGATAATGTACTACAAGATGCAATTCCTAACTAAGAAAAACATGATTTGAAGTGCAATTCAGTAACTATGTTTCATGATTTTACAAGAATTATGCATATTCCCCAAGTTTTGATTTTGTGCATGAAATAGAAATCATAGACGTAGATCAGGAGTATAAACATGATAAGGATACTTACAGTGATGTTTGGAGCACAAATTTGTGGAAGAAAATAACCTAAATTATGATTGTGGTGAAGTATGAAACGAATTCAATGGGTGATAAGTTTTAGGAGAGTGATGAATAGTACTTGGTGTTGTTTATTATATAATAAAACAACCTGTGCATGTGACGGATCCGGCGGATCCAAAACAAAGGATCCGCCTTTGTTATCGTTTGGATCCGCGGGATCAGAACACAATTTTTGGTTTAGTGTCGAGTTTGGTTAAACTAAGATTTACGCTACTGTTTTATCTAATCACTAGGTTCCATTAATCCTAATCCAAGTCTAAGGTAGTTGAAAGGTTCTCTTTTGAGAGGTTTTGTGAGGATGTCGACAATGTTTTCCTCTGAGGAAACTTTCTCAATTGAGATGTTTCCCTTCTGAACATTGTCGCGTAGGAAATGATGACGTATTTCAATGTGTTTGGTTCTAGCGTGTTGGACCGTATTTTTGCTGAGGTCGATAGCTCCTTTGTTGTCACAAAGAATGGGGATGTCGTTGAGTTTAATTCCATAGTCTACGAGAGCTTGTTTCATCTACAGTGCTTGTTGACACGCCTTTCTTGCAGACACATACTCTGCATCGGTTGTTGAAATTGCAAGGGCCGTTTGTTTCTTAGCAAACCATGAGGTGAGACAATGTCCTACAAAAGTACAAATACCGCTAGTACTTTTCCTATCAACATAGTCACCAGCATGATCTGAATCGGCATACACTATGGTTTTTACACCCGTTCCTTTGGGTAACCATAATCCTAAATGTGTAGTACCTTTAATGTATCTAAATATCCATTTAACGGCTTCAAGATGGGATATTTTGGGATCTTCTTGAAAACGTGCACATAGACAAACACTAAACATAATGTACGGCCTACTAGCCGTAAGATAGAGTAAACTACCAATCATTCCCTTATATTTAGTGCTATCTATGGATTCATTTTCTTCATCCTTTGTGAGTTTGGTTTTGGAGGACATGGGTGTTTTCATTGGTTCTGAGTCTTCAAGACCAAACTTCTTAAGCATATCTTTGATATACTTTGATTGGTTGAAGAATATCCCATCTTCTAATTGTTTAATTTGGAGACCTAAGAAAAAGTTTAGCTCCCCCATCATACTCATTTCAAACTCGTCATGCATGATTTTTGAGAAATCGTCACATAACTCTTGACAAGTTGAACCGAATATAATGTCATCCACATATATCTGGACGATGATAATATGTGATCCCTTTTTCTTGGTAAAGAGAGTGTTGTCTACTAGGCCCATGGTGTACTTATGGTCAACTAAGAAGGACTTAAGTCGATCATACCAAGCTTTTGGTGCTTGCTTAAGTCCGTATAAAGCTTTCTTTAGTTTGTAAACATGATTTGGTTTTTCAAAATCGGTAAAGCTGGGAGGTTGTGCAACATATACTTCTTCAGTTATAAATCCGTTTAAAAATGCACTTTTGACATCCATTTGAAATAATTTAAAATCATGTGCACATGCATATGCAAGTAGTATTCTAATAGACTCAAGTCTAGCTACGGGTGCAAATATTTCATCGTAATCTATACCTTCTTGTTGATTGTAGCCTTGTGCTACTAGCCTAGCTTTGTTTCTAGATACTATGCCATTTTCATCCATTTTATTTCTAAAAACCCATTTGGTACCGATAATGGTTTGATTTTTAGGTTGTGGAACTAAAGTCCAAACGTCATTCCTAACTAATTGATTTAATTCCTCTTGCATAGCAATTACCCAAGATTCATCTTTTATAGCTTTATTTATATTTTTAGGCTCAATTGTTGAAACAAAACAAAAGTAATTACTTTCATTTTGAGCTTTAGATCTTAATGTTCTTTCATTAAGTTTTCCTATGACGTTTTCTAATGGATGACTTTTTGTTTCTTTGATATTGACTATATCTCATTTTACTGGTTCATCTTCATTATCATTTTCAGCATTTTCTATGTTTTCAACCATTTGGCTTTCAACTAAGTCATCATCTACCAAAGGTGATGTCTTAGAGGGAGGTGGACTTTCGTCAAATGTTACGTTCAACGATTCCTCGACTCTTAAGGTTTCTTTGTTCAAGACTATGTATGCTTTACTGTTTTGTGAGTACCCAAGAAATACACCTTCATACGACTTTGGGTCGAACTTGGTGAGATAATCTTTTGTGTTTAAAATGAAGCACTTGCTTCCAAAAACTCTAAAATATCCTAAAGCAGGCTTTTTGCCTCGATAAAGTTCATAAGGAGTTTTATTTAAAAATGGTCTAATTAAAACTCTATTTAGGATATATGTGGAAGTATCTACTGCGTGACACCAAAACTTTTGAGGTATGTTTTGTTCATTTAACATAGTTCTACTCATTTCTTGAATTGTCCTATTTTTCCGTTCTACTACACCATTAGATTGTGGAGTTCGAGGAGCCGAGAAATTATGTGTTATTCCATTATTATCACAAAATGTTCCGAATTGGATTTCGTTGTCAAATTCTCGACCATGGTCGGTTCTAATAGATACTATGTTACTTCCTATTTGATTTTGAATTTTCTTGCTTAGAATTTCAAATTTATCAAAGGCCTCATTTTTGGTTTTCAAAAATTTAGTCAATGTATATCTAGAGTAATCATCTACTATAACTAATGTGTAAAAATTTCCTCAATAACTTTGTATAGCCGACGGGTCAAACAAATCCATATGCAACAATTCTAGACACCTAGATGTAGATACCATGTTTTTAGCCTTATGGCTATTATGCACTTGTTTCCCAATTTTGCAAGCATCACAAAAGTGTTGGTCATATTTCAACTTAGGTAGGTTCCTAACGAGTTCTTTAGATGATAAGGATTGAATTAGACTCATGTTGGCATGTCCTAAACGTCGATGCCATAGAGTTGAGTTTTCGTCCAAGGAGGTAAGACATAGCTTGTCTTTAGGTGTTTTATCTAATTTCATAACATATACGTTATTCTTTAAAACACCTTTTCCTACGGTTATGCCATCTTTAAGTATTTTACTTCCATTTTCACTGAAAAGGACGTTATACTTTTTGCGGCATAATTGACTTATACTAAGCAAGTTAAATCCTAAATTATCTACATGAGCAACATCATCAATAGAGAGAGAGTCATGAGAGATCGTACCTTTTCCAATGATTTTACTTTTAAGTTTGCTACCGAATGTGACATTACCTCTGTCGTACACTTGGTAAGTTGAGAAAAGGCTTTTGTTTCCCGTCATGTGCCTCGAGCACCCACTATCTTTGATCCACTCATCAGGTTCTAGTTCAACTTTTAAGCATACCTAAGTTCAAGAAATACTCAAGCGTTTGGTCCCCAATATCTTATGGGTCCGTTTGGGTTAAACATAACATTATCATGGTTCATGTAAGCAAATGGAGGATAATTGTTCCATGGCATGTAATTAGGACCTTGGAAGTTTCTAGGCATATTTTGGTTCTAATTATTTTGATAATGATGTTGTGAGTTAACATTACTCTCAGGAAAGGGGTGTTTGGGAAAACTAGTTTGAGGTCTTTGTTGAGTTGTTTTAACTCTATACTCATTCCTAGCTTGACCTCTTCCTACAGAAACAGCTAGTTTTAGCTTGTTGTTAGTTATACTAGTACTAGGTTTTCTAGTGACCTTAACAAATTCAGTACGGTTCGTTTTAAGATCCTTCTGTTCAACTTCTGTACCCGCGGATCCCTTGGGTACAACTGGCGAATCCAAAACTTTGGATCCGTCAGATCCGTGGGCTTCTGACTTGGTTGAAACAGTTTCTTTTTCATTCACAGTTTGTTTCTTAAAGTTACCTAAGGTTCCTAGTTTCATAAAACCTAGTCCGGTTTTATCATGAGGAAGTTTTTGCATCTTCATTATCTCATCTACACAACTTATGTTTTTATCAAACTTTTTAAACTTAGAGTTTTGCTTAATGAGATCTTCCTGTGTGGTTTTTAGTGCATCTAATTCTAATTTTAGTTCTTGACAAGAGACACATGTAACATTACTATTTTTGCCTTTTTCCATTCGTATCTCTTTTTCTTTAAGCTAATACACTTCATTTTCTAAAAGTGTTGTTTTAGTTTTCAAGAATTTGTTTTTGTTGATGATTTTTAATGTTATATCACATAGTTTGTTATATTCTACTTCTAAGGTTTCATCATCTATAGAGGAGTATGAGTCAGAATGTACCTCTTCTGTGTCATGAGCCATAAGGGCAACTTCGTTGTTCTTAGGCTCATCATCATCTCCTTCACTATCACTCCAAGCTCCACTAACAAATGCTTTTTGAGACTTGTTCTTTGGAGGCTTTGGACATTCACCTATAAAGTGACCAGAATCTCCACACCTATAGCACTTCCTATCTAACTTGCCTTTTCTATCATCACGGTCTTTTCGAAAGGATTTCTTTTCTTCACGAGGTGGTCTTACGAACTTTCCTCGTCTCCTGAAGAATTTCTTGAAATCTCTTACGGCCATGGCATATTCTTCGTCTTCGCTACTAGAACAAGACTCTTCATCATCGCTTGACTCAACTCTAGCTTTCAAAGCAATGGACTTCATTTTCTCCTTCTTGCCTTTAACTATTTCTGAATCTTTTTCCATCACCATTTCGTGAACTTTGAGATTTCCTATGAGCTCATCTAGTGTCATGCTTGAAAGATCCTTGGATTCTTCAATAGCTGTCACTTTTGCTCTCCACTTTGGGTGGAGTGCTCTTAGAAATTTCCTGACAAAATTCTTACTAGAAAAAGATTCGTCAAGTGCTTTAAGTGATGTAATAATAGTATTAAACCTAGCAAATGCACTATCAATGGTCTCATCTTCAGAGATAACAAATTGTTCATATTGTTGAATAAGAAGATCAATTTTGTTATCTTTGACTTGTGAGTTTCCTTGATGAGTGATAATTAGAGATTGCCAAATATCTTTAGCCGTTTTACACATAAAAACTCTTTCATATTCTTTCTTAGGTAAAGCATTGTAAAGCATCATTTTGGCTTCATTATTTTTGGCAATCAACTTCTTTTGCTCATCACTGTGACGAGTAAGAGAAGTTCCTACATCCTGACCACCCGAAATATCATTACTTATGGCCTTGTAATCACCCTCAACAATTATATACCATAGATCTATATCCTTTGACTTCACATAAGTCTCAAAGCGATTTTTCCAATAAATAAAACAATTAGGTTCGAATAAAGGTGGTCTTTGCAAAGATTGCCCTTCTTTAAAGTTTTCAAAATCCATGGATCGTTTTAAGTTTTAAAATACAATATATTTTAAAAATCTTAAGTAACGTAGCTCTTGATGCCAATTGTGGTAAACTAGAAGGGGGATTGAATAGTTTTACCGTTTAAAATTAATTCGCTTTGTTACTCTATGTTATTTCAAAGGAAACAAGCACAAACAAATATTCACACAATATATATATGAAAAGTAAAGAGAATAAAGATCAAACCACACAACACGGATGTTTATAGTGGTTCGGCTACAAGGACTCTCTTCCTTGCCCTACTCCACTCCTCGAGCCTCTAACTCGAGAGTTATCCTTCACTAAGAAACAAACTCTCTTCTAGGTGGAGAAAACCTTTACACGTTGCTTACTTCCTTTTCTGGTACTAAGCTAAACACCGGGTTCTACTTCAAGGCAGAACCAACCTAACGTCGCCTATACAATTACCAACACTAAGCTAGATGTCGAGTTCTTTACAAGGGTTCAACCACTCCCGTTTGGTTCTTTCACAAGGGTACAACCACTCCCTACACTCTTTGTGTTTTGAGGACTAAAACACTAACCACACTCACTGAGATAAATGATACAAATAATGATGTGTGAATTTACAACTATATCACACAGTAACTATGCTAAAGGTTTTACACGTCTGTGTTGAACCTTGATTCTTAATCTCCTTTGCTACAAAAGGAAAGATCAATGAAATGAATGAATAATGAAAGTTAGATGATATATAAATGAATGAGTATGAATATTAGGCTATATGAGTGATGATGTGTTCAAATGATCAGCTTGTTATTTATAGGCAAGCTGGTGAACAGCCGACGGATCCGGCGGATCCCGTAAAAGGGATCCGTCTTTGATGTTGTTTGGTTCTGCCAAAATGACAGCTAAGAGATTTTTCAAATCTCTCCAAATCTTCCACAATCTTTCCATATCTTTGTGTTGTCATATCAAGATCTTCCAAAGTCAACTATCTTGCTTGAAGATCTAACTAAGATATCACATAATCTATGTATGATGCATGCCATGATGTCATTGTATCATTTTAAAAATAAAGTTTCCTTTTAAGGAAATAAACTAGTAGATGTGTAATTCTAAGTAATCTTGTGAAATGTAAAATGTGTTTTAAAGTGACTTTAGCTAGTATTTATAATTTGCTAAAAGATATACTTTGTAATTGTCATTAACAAAACTAAGTAAAGATCGTAAAATATAAATAACCTTTTTAGTACGATATTTGTATTAACAAAGAGCATATGAAACTTCATTGGAAAGATAGGGCCTTCAAAGACCATTTATGGAGATGTGTTACAGCCTCAACTGTTGTACAGTTTGAGAAAGCTATGGATGCTTTCAAGATATTTAGTCAACCTATCCATGCTTGGTTAAGTCAGATACCACCAATCCATTGGTCAAGGTCACATTTCTCATGTAAGTCATCTATCTGTGTAACTTAATTGGTATATGTTAAAGTACTCTGAAATGTATAAGTAATACAACTTTATTTGTCTTGTTTTAGGGAGATCTCATTCTGATGTGTTACTTAATAACATGTGTCAAGTGTTTCATGGGAAAATAATTGAGGGTATAAACAAACCAATTATTACTGCCTTAAAATACATCAGGGAATACTGTATGAAGAGGATAATGCATGTTATGATGGTCATTGAGAAGAGTAATGGGCCACTAACACCAACTGCACAACACATGTTAGATGGTATTAAGAAAGAGGTTGTTAGGTATAATGTTTTATGGAATGGGGGAGAAAAGTTTCAGGTTAGTGGACCATGGGGAGACCAATGTGTGGTTAATGTTGTAGACAAGTCTTGTACTTGCAGAAGATGGGAGATAACAGGTTTACCATGTAAACATGCTGTTGCTACCAATTGAAATATGGCTTTAAATGGACAACAAGTAGGAGCTGTGGAAACATGGGCTCATCATTGTTACTATCTTAACACTTGGGAAGCAACCTACAAACACCATGTCCAACCCATAACTAGCAATGAGCATTGGGAAAAATCATATGTGCCAACAACAATTGTTCCACCAAAACCTCAAACAACTGCAGGTAACTCAACTAGTAAAAAGAGAGTATGGTTAGCTCCTGAAACTGAAGAGATTGTGAAGAATGGTAAGCTGTCTAAGGCTTGGAAGAGTGTAAAGTGTAGTGTTTGTGGCATTGCTGGACACAACCGAAAAACATGTCTTGGCTATGGTGGAACTCAAAGTAGTCAAACTAGCCGTAAACAAAAAAGTTCAAGTGCTAAGGGAAAAGGTAAACAAGTGCCTCAAAAGGTTGCATCAAAGAAGACACATCCTACAGCTAACAAAGTTACAGCAGATAAACAAGCTGAAGGTACAGGTGTTGTTGAAAGTCAAGATGATGCAGTTGAAGGAACTTGTGTGCAATCTGGAATTCAAGATCAAGCTACTCAAGATGTTGCAACAAACAAAGAAGGTGAAGTTGCAGGTGTTCAATCTGAGAGTCAAGATCAAGCTATTGATGATCCCAGCATACATGATGAATCCCAGTCTCAATCCCAGCAACATGATCAATCACAGTCTCAATCTTAGGTCCATTCAAGTAGTGTGCAAGCAGTTTCTGTTTCATCCCAGCCTAGTGCAAGAAGAATGACCAGGTAGCAGGCTGCACTGGATAGAATGATGCCCTCACCATAGGTCAATTATGTTATGCTAATGAACTAGACAATATTTCTTTATGTTTGCTATGGACAAGTTATGTACTCTAATTATCATGCTTTGAAAAGTATGAAATTTTATGCATTTGGAATTATATCCATTTGCATTATCTATGGAACCATGTTATGGACTGTATCTTATAGCAAAGTCTATGACTGCATCACCTTCTACTGCAAATTGATAAAGGCAAAACTAACCAAAGTTAAAACTTCATAACAATGTTGACAATTAAAAGTCAAATCTAACCAAATTCATAAGCATCTGCATAACCATAAGGTAAACTCAGCAAAAGAAAAAAATTCATATCCATGTGGGAGACAAAGTTACTACCATTCAAGAGAATCTAAAGTTAAAACATACTACATAATAGTTTGGTCAAGGTTCTAACACTACCATGATGGCCTAACAAGTAATTACATTTTCACATAATACAAAACATGACCATCATACATTAAAGCTAAAAAGTTAACCAAGTGCATAAACAATCAAGAACAATATCCAACTGAGCACCTGGTAAATCTTTCACTTCCACACATCACCTTGAGCAGCTTCTAAACTTGCCTCGAGCTCATTTCTCGCCCTCAAAAGGCCTGGTATGATCATTCTTGAACGAGCACACATTTGAGGATCATACTATCCTATCTACCGACAAGAAGACCCCTAATCATGAATATGACAAGTCATTAAACAACCACTATTGATACAATGTACTTTGCTACTTGCGAAGACAAACTAATACAATAAATCTAAAAACGCACTTACTTCATCAGGATAACCATAGAATCGACGCCCTGGGTTGGCCGATTTCCACGAAGTGCGAGTTATAGCTTGCTTACCACATCAGCAGCGTATCATGTTGAAAGGTTTAATGATTTGTGGAAGAAAGGTTTTGGGGGAAAGTTTATGGATGATAAGTGACGATACAATTGTGGCTCAAAGTAATATAGGGAACTGGGACACTGTACAACGGCTTGAAATAGGAAGCTACAGTGAAAGACGATTTTGCCCTCACCAATAATTCATTGAGCTGACCATTACGGGGCGAGGGACGCAATCGGCCTCAAAAACTTGAGTTTTGGACTCACGGCGACGATTTTCCCAAGTTTGGGGCCCTGACGATGTTTTCTGGAAAGTTTTGGGACCAACGGTGTATTTTTGTCTTAGGTTTATGTATTTCGTATCGTAACGTATCGTAGTGTATTTTATGTAACGTTTATTTAATGTTTATTATGTAACTTTTATTTCCATATTTCAATGAATTCGTATTGTAAAATGTTTAAGATTTAATGTTATGTTATTTATTAAATAAAGTATTAGTTTTAGTTTAGGGGTTGAATTTGTAAATAGTTGAGTTATGATTGAGTTATGATAAGGGGTGATTTTTTTGAGTTAAGATTAAAAAAGTTAAACCTGATGTGGCGCTTACGTGACACTGAGTTAAGGGTTAACTCTGAGTTACCACCCCCTCTGCTTTAACTAAAGTCCACCACCAGCTCGTTCTCACCTGTCTTTTTTATTCGCTCTTATGGGTCTCAACACTCTAGCAGTCTAGTGTGTAATGATTTCCTGTTTGGGCTTTTATTGTGGGCCTCTGTTTTTGGGCCTGAACAAGCTAAATGTTTAACACACAGTTATGGCAGACAGACCCAAAAAGTATAAAATCCAACAAAGTCCAACACTTAAAACCACACTCAAAACTGTCAAACAGATCCAATAAGCCCTAAAGTTAAACTCTAGAGTAAATTGCAAAAATCGTCCCTAAAGTTTGGCCAAATTGCAAGTTTCGTCCAAGATGTTTGGAAAGTGCAAGGATCGTCCCTGTGGGGAAACTTTTGGTGCAAGTATCTTCCCCACAGAGACGATACTTGCACCAAAAGTTTTCTCAAAAAGGACGATACTTGCACCAAAAGTTTCCCCACAGGGACGATCCTTGCACTTTCCAAACATCTTGGACGAAACTTGCAATTTGGCCAAACTTTAGGGACGATTTTTGCAATTTACTCTAAACTCTAGCAGATTCATTATTCAGCCACATTTAAAATATCACTTGTTAATTTTTCACATGTTAAATTAAAAGGACCAAAAATTATTTACATTAATAGATTTTTAAAGTTAAGAACCTGGAAATCCATAGCCAACAGTAGTAACTATATCCATATGATAATATTCTAATGGTTTCATTGACAATACCAGCTGCGTTGTCGTTTAATACATTTTCTTTTATGTTACAAGGATAAAACATAACACAAATTGACCCATTTATATGTAAATAGGTCTAAATTGCCTGTCTAATGTTATACGGAGCAATAGCCTGCAGATACATGTGCTATAATGTTCACATCTATAAGCTACTCAGCCGAAATGTTACCGGCTTAAAAAGAAAGATGTAGTGTGAATCCAAATCCATCTTATACGTTTCGGTGTATCCAAAAACCCATCCGTATTACTCATACGTTATGCTGGTTGACGTATGGCTATAAAATTTTACTTACTATACAAGACTACATATTCTAAAGTTAATGAAAGTATAATCTATTGTTAAGTTTGGTCATGAAAGTTTGAACCAACGTAGAAAAAGAGGTAAGTGTCCCCTACTTATTGTTAATTTGCATCAAAAGCATACGTGAAGCAAGGGAATGTGCAAATCCCTATATCTATAGATCCATCTTTTAAGTTTTAAGACTTTTATTTAAATCCGTACATACTTCATTTCATTACAGTTTAAAAAAAAATATGGTTGAGATCAAACTGAAATGGTGGCTAGTTGTACTTCTGTATGTATCAAATCATGTTACGGCCTCTGGCAACCTTCAAGGTCGCCAGAAAACGTTTATCGTACATATGGATAAGTTAGCCATGCCCAGAATGTTCACAGATCATGTCGAATGGTACTCGTCACTTGTACAATCAGTATCACTTTCAACGCAGGATATCGATGATGAACAAGATGGTCAAAGAGTCATTTACACCTATGAGTCTGCATTTCATGGAATTGCAGCTCGTTTAACTGATGAAGAAGCAGAACAATTAGCGGGTCAAAACGGCGTCGTGAGTGTCCTACCCGACACGAAGTATGAACTACAAACTACTAGAAGCCCTACGTTTCTTGGGCTCGAAATAAACAATCACACGAGCACAAAGTTTTTTGACGAATTAACAGGACATGATATTGTGGTTGGGGTTGTAGATACAGGGATTTGGCCAGAGAGCGAGAGCTTTAACGACACGGGGTTCAAGTCCGTCCCAACTCACTGGAAAGGAGTCTGTGAAATTGGTTCTGGTTTTGAAAAACGACACTGTAATAAAAAGCTCGTTGGAGCTAGATCGTTTTTTCGAGGATATGAAGCGGCGAATGGAGGTATTGATGAAGAAGTTGAGTATAAATCTCCACGAGATCAAGACGGGCATGGGACCCACACGGCTGCAACGGTGGCAGGCTCACCGGTGCGCGGGGCTAATCTTTTCGGACATGCATTCGGTACAGCTCGAGGAATGTCACCGGGTGCAAGAATTGCGGTTTATAAAGTTTGTTGGACCGGGGGCTGTTTTAGTTCTGATATTCTTTCCGCTGTTGATCGGGCTGTTAAGGACGGTGTAAATGTGTTGTCGATTTCGTTAGGTGGTGGATCTTCATCATATTATCGTGATAGTTTGTCGATAGCCGCGTTTGGTGCAATGGAAAAGGGGGTGCTTGTTTCGTGTGCTGCGGGTAATGATGGGCCCGAACCGGGTAGTATAACAAATGTTTCTCCATGGATGATAACAGTCGGAGCAAGCACTATCGATCGAGATTTTCCTGGTATAGTGAAATTAGAAACTGGAAAGATACTAAAGGGAATTTCGGTCTATAAAGATCGAAAACAATTGTCACCAAATAAGAACTATTCTCTTGTTTTTATGGGTAGTAATATAACGAAACCTGATTCGAGTTCATTGTGTATGGAAGGATCGTTAGACGAAAATGTGGTAAGCGGAAAGATTGTGATATGTGACCGTGGGATCAATCCTCGGGTTCAAAAGGGTCAAGTGGTGAAAGATGCGGGTGGGATCGGTATGATTTTGTCTAATAGCGCGGATAGCGGTGATGATTTGGTGGCTGACAGCCACCTTATTCCAACTGTGGCTGTAGGGGAGAAAGAAGGAATTGCAATTAAGCAATATGCTATGAAAACTCGTAACCCGACTGCAAATCTTGCATTTTCCCCGACAAAATATGGCGTGAGACCGTCTCCGGTCGTGGCGGCGTTTTCATCTAGAGGGCCTAATGCTATCTCTCCCACTATTTTGAAACCGGATGTGGTGGCTCCAGGAGTTAACATACTTGCGGCTTGGACCGGGGATATGGCCCCATCAGGCCTTGAAACTGATGAAAGAAGAGTAGAGTATAATATACTCTCTGGAACTTCGATGTCGTGCCCACATGTTAGTGGGGTGGCTGCATGGCTTATGGCTAGGCATCCGGAATGGAGTGTGGCTGCGATAAAGTCAGCATTGATGACAACGGCTTATACTCACGATAACACTTTTGAACCATTGATCGACTCTTCAACTGGTCGACCAACAAGTGCATATGACCATGGTGCAGGTCATATAAACCCGCCTAAAGCACTTGACCCTGGTCTTGTATATGATATTGGACCACAAGATTACTTTGATTTTCTGTGCTCCCAGGGTCTGACCCGTACAGAGCTCTCAGTTTTTGCTAAATTTTCAAACCGCACATGCAAATATTCGTTGTCTAATCCAAGTGATTTGAACTACCCCGCATTATCCGTTGTGTTCCCGAAAGACAAAAAAGTTCTTTTCGTGACTATCAAGCGGACGGTCACCAATGTTGGGCCTCCAAACTCGAAGTACCATGCTGTGGTTTCGCGGTTCAAGTGGGTTAATGTGAAAGTTGAACCAAGAAACTTATCTTTTGTCAAGAAATACGAGAAGCTGTCGTACAATGTTACATTTACAACAAAATCTAGGCAAGTTGTACCAGAATTTGGAAGCTTGGTATGGAAAGATGGTGAGCATAGAGTAAGAAGCCCAATTGTAATTAAGAGTTTGTCAGCATAATATATACCATATGTATAGAAACTAGATGAAATATTGCACTGTTTGTATCATGGTTTAATATAAAATAAGGTTCAAGTGTTATTGTTGAATAAAGTTAATACCATTTGTGTTGTGGCAGGGGCGTCTCCGAGGATTTGAGGGCCTTATCCGAGCCGTTAAAAAATGTGCCCTTTAGACCCCTTATTGGGCTTATAAATTTATTACGGGTTACAGGTTTAGTTATAAAATTGGAATTTAATTGGGCCCAAGTTTAAATGTTTAATACCTATTTAAAAAAATACATATAATATATATATATATATATATATATATATATATATATATATATATATATATATATATATATATATATAGTGTATCTTTATTTTGAGAACCCTGTTAAGTGCGGGAACTGCGAGAACTCCAATTTTGCATTAGAAAACATGCATGTTCATATAAAACATGTATGTTTTCTTACATACACCTTAATACACATACTTGAGTAACACACATGTTCATATAAAACCTGTTAAGTGCAACAGATCAATGCAAAATGGTTTTTATTTTCAGAACCTTGTTAAGTGCGGGAACTGCGAGAACTCCAATTTTGCATTAGAAAACATGCATGTTCATATAAAACATGTATATTTTCTTACATACACCTTAATACGCAGGTATGTGTATTAAGGTGTATGTAAGAAAACATACATGTTTTATATGAACATGCACGTTTTCTAATGCAAATTTGGAGTTCTCGCAGTTCCCGCACTTAACAGGGTTCTGAAAATACATATAATATATATATATATATATATATATATATATATATATATATATATATATAGGATTTTTTTTATAAAAAATGAGCCCTCGCGAAAACGGGCCCTAGCCGGTTGGCCTCCCCGGCTACCCTTAGAGCCGCCCATGTGTTGTGGTAAGCACTGGTCTTGCGAATCCTGATCATGGTTAATGCTCCATCCCATACGTGTCTGAACCCTGATTTGGTATTGTTAAGCCCGTCCTATTTAACGTTGGTTAGTTTATAAACTTCCAAGTCTGATAGGGTCGTAGAAAACCCGTCTAAGTTCTCCTATGAGTTCTAAGACCAATTGTGTCTCGGCCCATAGTCTTTCTTTTCTTCTTGGTTTTGAATTTGAATTTGAATTTTGTAGATTGTTTTGCTATATGAAAGAGCTGCATTTTGGTATAGTGTTAACATTGTAAGCCTATTTTTATTTCATTTCTAGTCTAGAGAATTTTTGAGAAAGTTTCTATTGAGAATTTGAAAGTACGTCCTATAAACAATAAGTGAATAAGTGCCTTGAACATTTTCTTGTATGTTGGACCAATATTTTTAGTGTGACATGCTTTTTTGTGCAGCGATTAGTTCCAATTATAATGGTGACGAGTTTACCCAAGATCATAGCTTTTTCGGGCTCATCAGAAGTTGGTCACACAGCTGTGATCAACGCCAGCGATTATTATTCTTTTACCCATACCCGAGCCCGTGCCTGCCAGTGGGTTTATTCTTTTACCCATACCCGAGCCCGCGGGTGAAATTTCGCCAGTTTACTCCCATCACGGGCAGGTATCCGTGGATTACTGGTTTTTTCTCGTCCGCTGCTATCCCTAAATGACCCCATAAGCCCTACACCAAGTTGGATGGAGGCAACTAGGCAAACTAATTATGATTATCTACTGATGACGTATAGTCTACACCCGGGTCACGAACCCGGTTAGTAAACAATACTAACAATTAAGCCCACCACGCTTGGGCCGCAACTGGACTACCAGTTATGCGGCTTGGGTCGACAAGGCCCAAGCCCAAAGTTATTTCCGGATAATATATAGAGTATCTTCTAAATAAAGAGGATATATACTATATACCCGATGTCGGCTAATACGCCGAAGAGTAGGGAACACGAAACCCACTAGGGTTTCATGCATATATAAAGGGCACCCAAGCCCTCGGTAGAGGTACGATCTTCAATAAACCCTAACCCTTTACTAAACCCTACATTCGATTACTTACTCTCACGCCGGAGGATAATCGGGGGAGACAATCCCTCGATAAGCCTAACGGTGTTTGTTCCTTTTTCTTAGTGCGCAGGTTCCATCGAGCATTAAGATTCAATTGGTACGAGAATAGAAGTCCTATCAAGGAACGCCCAACTTTTGTATCAACAAGTGGCGCCATCCGTGGGACCCTACACTAAGGATTTTACCAAAAAACTAGAATGACGAAACACGGAAGTCATAAGAGTCCGCATGGGAAGAAAACGCAGGACGATCCACTAGGAAAGAAACATCAAATTGATACGGCTTCTAAACAGGCCTCTGGGACAACCAGTACGCCTCAAAGCTTAGGAGCGCACCCAAATCTGGTCTTTCCTGCAGTGGAATCGCTTACCAGGTTTACCCCCGCTATTACGACAAGTACTAGCGAGATAGAACTGGAGCGCACACCTCTTGCCATGCCAGAAGTGAACTTCACTGAGCCTCCCAACGCGCCTATACGAAACAAGGATCCAGTTTTGGAAACCGACTCTATCGCGCTAGAAGGAGTTACCTCCGAATTGGCCCCAAGTGACTTCGTATCTCAAAACTACGAAGCCTTGACTGCGCTCATGCGAGAGGAGGCAAAGAAGAGGTCAAGCCAAAGTCTGCACGCCAGACTCAACTTTGACCCTAATCCTGACGCATCCCCACCGCGCTACCGAAAGGAAAGACGCGAGAGGGATAGCCGTAAACAACCAGTGTTCGCCAGGATTGGAAGGAAGGTTGTGGACGATGAAGCAGCCGGCCTTCAACATCTGGAAGAGCCTGAAGAGGGGGAGCGGCGCGCCAATGTCCACGCTAGGCTTGGCAGACACAGGATCCAAGATAGGCTTGGGCGACGATGTTCCCCAAGTGAAAGCCCCTCAAGCTCTGACTCTGAGGATAGTCGGCGCAAGCGCCGCAGAGGAGCAAGCTCAGACTCTGATGATAGTCGACGCAAACGTCACAAAAGAGTCCGCTCATCCTCAAGAGATTCCTCGGACAGCGAGACTGGACACTGGAAATCAAGAGGGAAATACCGCGACCAGGATGATGAAGACATGTCTCTCCCCTGGCGTCGCCAAAAGGTTGATGCGTTTACTAGGCGCATCAGTGACTTTTCTGAGAATAAGAAAAGGCGCATGCCTGCTAATGTCAAAACATATGATGGGACAGGTGATCCTGATGATCACCTAAAAATTTTCGAATCAGCAGCTACTATCGAAAATTGGCCACAGCCTGTGTGGTGCCATATGTTCAACTCCACATTAGTAGGGAATGCGCGCAACTGGTTTAGTAAGCTTCCACGCAGAAGCATTGGTGGGTTTGAAGAGTTGCGCAGAGCGTTTCGCTTAAACTTCACCCAAAGGAAGAAGTGCGCCAAAAACCCTGTCGAACTCGCTAGGGTTAAACAGCGACAAGGGGAATCCACAAGCGCTTTTATGGAACGCTTCAAGGACGAGTGCATGAAAGTCAAGGCGTGTCCAGAGATACTAAAAATATCGGGTTTCATGAATGCAATCAATAACCCAGATTTGATAAAAAAGCTAAATGATAAGGTTCCCCTAACCTTCGATGAGCTCATGAAGCGCACGAGGTCTTTCGTCCAAGGAGAAGAAGCCGCTGCGGATAGCAAAAAAGGCTATTCGAATCATAGACCACAAGAAGAGTCAAGGAGACAATCCAATGACCAGGGTGGCAATCGTAACAGCCGCAGCAGAGGCTATCGCAACCAAGGGAGTGGAAGAGACAATGATAGATACACACCCCTCACAAAAACCCCAAGGGAGATATTTGTGACGGAGGGGGCGAACTTCCCGAAACCACCACCAATCCGCACCCCAGAGGATAAGCGCATAGGGAATGGTTATTGCGAATACCATGGACAGAAGGGCCACACAACCAACGATTGCGTCCAACTGCGCCAATTGATTGACAAATTGGTAAAGGAAGGAAAGATGGACCATCTCGTAAAAAACATCAGAGAAGGGAAAGACAAATCAAAACCAGGGGCCAAGAAAGAGACACCAAAAGAAAAGGCAGATATCATCTACATGATATAGCCATGGCCCCGCGCGACAAGACAGAAAGTTAGTCAGCGTTTTTCTAAGGGAAACGCAATTTCTTTCCCCTCCCTGACTGCGAACAACGCAGTAGTGGACCCACTCACCATTGAAATACATACGGGGGGTCACGACATCCGTCGCATGTATATAGATGGAGGTGCATCCGCTGATATCATATACGAACACTGTTTCAAGAAGCTGCGACCTGAGATACAGAGTCAGCTGACCCCAGCCACAACGCCACTCACCGGCTTCACAGGGGAGAAGATATGGCCCACGGGGCAATTACGTCTATTTGTAGAAGTTGGTGACAAACCACACTCTACAACTACCTGGATGAACTTCATGGTAATCAGATCCCCCTCCCCGTATAACGGTATTATTGGGAGACCTGGAATATCATCCATCCGCGCCGTGCCATCCACAGCGCATGGGATGCTCAAGTTCCCAGTGGAAGGAGGTATTGTCACCCTTTACAATACCACCACACCACCCAAAGAATGTAACGCAGTGACAAGTGACGTAAGTGTTGTTCCAGAACAGCGCGCAATCAAAGTCCCAAATCTAACGGTCGCCATTCACCCTGAATACCCGGATCAACAGGTATCTATTGGTGGGTCTCTGTCCGACAAAGGCAGATCAGCTATATGCGCACTCTTGCAAAATAATTTGGATATTTTTGCATGGGAACCTAAGCATATGACAGGAGTACCACGCTCCATCACGGAACATAAGCTACAAATCCGACAAGGATATCCTCCAATACGACAGAAAAAGCGCGGACAAGCTCCAGACCGCGCAAAAGCCATCCTGGAAGAAGTACATAAGCTAGTAGACGCAGGCATCATGCGTGAAGTCTACTACCATGACTGGCTCTCTAACCCAGTGATGGTAAAGAAGAGCGATGGCAGTTGGAGGATGTGTGTAGACTTTACAGATCTCAATAAAGCATGTCCACAGGACTGCTACCCGCTACCGGAAATAGACTGGAAAATTGAGTCTCTATGTGGATATCCCTTTAAATGCTTCCTGGACGCATACAAGGGATACCACCAAATTCAAATGGCGGAGGAAGACGAAGAAAAGACGGCCTTCCACACAAGTCAAGGGGTCTACTGCTACACAAAGATGCCCTTCGGCCTAAAGAACGCAGGAGCAACATACCAAAGATTGGTGGACACTGTGTTAGTCTTGTCGACCAACAACCCTGATTGCTAGAGCGGAATAATCCCGATCGTGAAGTCGAACACACCACAGCTAGTTATGATATCGACAGAAAAGTAAAGAGCGATCAATGCACAAGTAAGTAACCCTAATCGTTTCTTGATTAGTATTGAAAGAATGATGTACAAACCCCTTCCCCCCTCACCTCCTTTTATAGAGATGAGGGGGAAGGAAAAACCGACTCCAATATGGACTCATAGTCGGCTGTTACAAAGACACGGGTTGGGCTTGGGACACAAGCCAATCAACCGACTCATACATGGCTAATAGAGTTTAACACTAAGACCCCTAGACTTATTCATAAGCTAATATAGAGACTAATATTGTAACAATTTCCACCTTAGGCTTTATATTAGCCTACACCGACGCTCAGCAACTCCAAGCAATGCTGAAACTTAAGTCCAGGTACCACCTTCGTCAAGGCATCCGCAGCATTGTGTTCAGTACCCACCTTCAGAACTTCAACCGTCTTTGCTTCCAAGACCTCTCTGATAAAGTGATAACGCACATTGATGTGCTTAGTCCTTTCATGAAAAGCATGATTCCGCGATAAGTGAATCGCGCCTTGATTATCACAATTAACTGCCACAGTGTTAAGCTCCACGCCCAACTCTTCCAAGAGTCCCCTTAGCCAAATAGCTTCCTTCACAGCCTCCGTAAGGGCCATATACTCCGCCTCTGTAGTTGAAAGAGCCACCACGTGTTGTAGCGTTGCCTTCCAGCTTACAACACATCCCTGTACTAAAAACGCGTAACCTGTGATCGACCTACCTTTATCCGGATCCTTTGCGTAGTCTGAATCAACAAAACCTGTTACGTCCACATGGTTGCCATGATTTGTCCCAAACACCAAACCCACGTTTGCAGTACCCCGCAAATATTTCAAAATCCACTTCACTGCTTCCCAATGATTTTTACCTGGATTCGCCAAATATCTGCTAACAACACTTACTGCATACGCAATGTCTGGCCTCGTGCACACCATCAAGTACATTAAGCTCCCAACCGCATTTGAATACGGCACCTTACTCATCCTTTCAACATCATAATCCCTAATCGGACAATCCTTCAACGACAGCTTGAAGTGCCCACCCAATGGCATCTGAACCGATTTCCCATTGTCTATTCTAAAATTATTTAAAATCTTAGAAACATACCCGGATTGTGACACCCTCAGAATCTTGCGACTCCGATCCCTGATGATCTCCATACCAAGAATCTTCTTTGCTTCCCCGAGTTCTTTCATGTCAAACTCCTTATTAAGCAAAGACTTGATAGACCCAATCTCAGCCTTGCTTTTACAAGCAATCAGCATATCGTCTACATATAACAGTAGATAGATATACTCACCTGGTGCATAACTCCTGTAATATACGCAGCTGTCGTAACTGCTACGCTTAAACCCGTTGCTCAGCATGTACTCATCAAACCTCCTATACCATTGCCTAGGTGACTGCTTCAAACCATAAAGAGATTTCTTTAACAAACATACCTTGTTACCTTGTTCATATCCTGGTGGCTGCCTCATGTAGATCACTTCTTCAAGATTTCCATGTAAAAATGCCGTCTTTACATCAAGCTGCTCTAGCTCATAATCTCTACACGCAGTCAATGCAAGTATAACCCGGATAGATGTGTGTCGAACTACCGGAGAAAATACTTCATTGTAGTCAATACCTGCCCTCTGTGTGAATCCACGAGCCACCAACCTAGCCTTGTACCTAGGCTTTTGAACACGTTCAATCCCTTCCTTTATCTTGAACAGCCATTTGCAGCTCACCAGCTTTTGCCCAGCTGGATGAGCTACTAACTCATAGGTCTTATTCTTTCTCAGAGAATCCATCTCTTCATCCATAGCAGCTTTCCACTTAGAACTATCTTCACAAGCAACTGCCTCCTGGTATGTCAATGGTTCATGAGTATCTTCTTCCTCTGCTGCAGCAAACGCGTAAGCAGCCATATTACTCTCATCTCGAAACCTCAAAGGTTTCGTTCTTGTCCTTGGCTCTCTATCCCGAACCAACTGATAATCTGTGAGATCCGGTGTTTGATCATGATCCTGATCCCCTGCATCTTCATCATTGCCATCTTCCTGATCATCTGTCTGATCTTCCTCAAGCGAATGATTATTTAACCTTTGCAGTTCCACCTCAACTTGTAATTCCTCAACAGACTTATCAGCACCTGCACCAGAATCCTTCAATGTGTCTTTGTACATGACACTTTTATTGAAGACCACGTTCCTGCTAGTGACTATTTTAGGTGATTCATTATCAAGCCTATATAGCCTGTACCCCTTCACACCTTCAGGATACCCCAAAAGAACGCATTTTACCGCTCTCGGCTCGAGCTTACCTTGTTTAACGTGTGAATATGCGACACAGCCGAAAATCCTCAACATCCCATAATCACTTGGATGTCCCGACCACATCTCCATAGGTGTCTTTTTCTCAATCACTGTCGATGGTGACCTATTGATAAGATATGCGGCCGTACATGTCGCTTCCGCCCAGAAGGTCTTGGGCAATCCAGACTGAATTAATAAACAGCGTACCTTATCCATGAGAGTTCTATTCATCCGTTCTGCTAATCCATTCTGCTGCGGCGTCCCGGCAACTGTCAAATGTCTAGCAATCCCACTCTCTGTGCACAACTGTTCAAACTCCCGGTTACAGAACTCAAGACCATTATCTGTCCTAAGCTTCTTAACCGTCCTCCCAGTCTGATTTTCTACTAACTGCTTCCACTCTTTGAACTTTTCAAATGCTTCGTGTTTGAACCTGAGAATATAAACCCATACCCTCCTAGAATAATCATCAACAATAGATAAGAAATACCTCTTACCTCCCAATGATTCCACCTGAGACGGACCCCATAAGTCTGAATGAACATAGTCTATCACTCCCTGAGTAGTGTGCCTTCCTACACCGAAACTGACTCGATGTGACTTTCCCAGAACACAATTCTCACAAAAATCGAGCTTACCTAGACTCTTCTTTCCAAACAGCTCCTGCTTTTCTAGCACCTGAAGTCCCGCCTCACTGATATGTCCCAGTCTTTTGTGCCAAACCTGCGCAAGACTGTCTTTTTCTTCAACACTAGCATTAAGCTCACCCGCCACTGCATGGCCATCCAAAGAGTATACGCAATTATCCCTTCGGGTTCCAGATAAAATAACCCTGGAACCATTAATCACCTTGATTTTGCCCGACTGTATTTTTACGGTATATCCCTCTTTTTCAAGAGTTCCCAGCGATATCAAGTTTCTTTTCAATTCAGGAATATACCTGACATTGTGTAACACAAAACTTGACCCATCCTTCAGTTGTACCCTTACCTTGCCAATACCTCTGATCTTGCACTCCCTGTTGTCACCCAACAGTACCCTGCCCCCATCGCATTCCAGAAAATCAAAAAATAAATCTAACCTGGGTGTCATGTGGTATGAACCTCCTGAATCCATGATCCAATCTAGCAGAGCCTCTGCACTCATAACCATCATCACCTCAGAACCGTCATAAATCGAACCACTGGAGCTTGGCTGATCATCTTTCTTGACGAAACCATTTGACTTCTTGCGATTATTCTTTGGACAGTTTCTCTTCAAGTGCTCCTCAGACTGGCAAATATAGCACTTGAGTCTTCCACCTCGAGACTTTGATCTTGACTTTCCCCTAGACTGATGCGAATTCCTGCGATCAGTTCTTCCCCTCACATATAACCCTTCACCATCATCCCCCTTCGCCTTAGACCTTTCTTTGATTTCCTTTGAATTCAGTGTGGCCATCACATCCTCCAAAGTCAAAGCTTCCCGTCCATAAAGCAAGGTATCCACAAAGTGTTCGTATGATGCTGGTAAAGAAGTGAGTAATAATAAAGCAAGATCTTCATCCTCGAATTTTACCTCAATATTTGCTAAATCAAGAACAATTTTGTTGAACTCATCTATATGCTCGGAAATCGTACGTCCAGCCGGCATGTAGAATGTATACAACTTCTTCTTCAGGAACAACTTGTTGGCCAAGGACTTTGTCATGTACAAAGTCTCGAGCTTGGTCCAAACCCCCGCTGCAGTCGTCTCCCCGGTAACCTCTCTCAGTACCTTGTTACCTAAACACAAAATCATGGCACTGTGAGCTTTCTTGTTTAGCTCAGCTTTCGCTGAAGCATCCATAGTCGCGGGTAAAACCTCCAGAGCTGCTTCACATCCATGTTGGATTAATAAAGCACGCATCTTGACTCTCCATAACCCGAAATCACCAGTTCCATCGAATTTCTCGATCTCAAACTTGGCTCCCGTCATTCTTTAATCCCTTTGTTAATTTGCTAAACCTTGTGATGTATAAAACCTCACAATCACAAATTACAAAGTCCCTTGTGCAATACCCTTAAATTAAAAACCTTTTTGTTTTCTAAATAATAAAAAAACAAAAAAATAAACAAAGTCCCTTTTTGTTTATTTCAAAGCCCTTTTATCTTCTATCTTCTTTGTTAACTTTTACACCATAAAAGAAAACAAGACCTGGTTCTTCTTCTTCTTTGTGTACGCCGCCCAAAAAAAAAAACAGATCCAAAAACCAAAAAAAAATTTGTCGATCTTCGATACACCCGAAAACCAACAAAACCTTAAGTCTTCTACACCTTGTCGCAAACCCGGACAATCGAAGAACTCAAGAAGCCTTTAACTGTCGATACCCTCTGCTACTCCTTGACGTCTTGATCGATCCTAGACAACCAGCGAAACCCGCGAACCGAGCTCTTTGATACCACTTGTCGGTCTTGTCGACCAACAACCCTGATTGCTAGAGCGGAATAATCCCGATCGTGAAGTCGAACACACCACAGCTAGTTATGATATCGACAGAAAAGTAAAGAGCGATCAATGCACAAGTAAGTAACCCTAATCGTTTCTTGATTAGTATTGAAAGAATGATGTACAAACCCCTTCCCCCCTCACCTCCTTTTATAGAGATGAGGGGGAAGGAAAAACCGACTCCAATATGGACTCATAGTCGGCTGTTACAAAGACACGGGTTGGGCTTGGGACACAAGCCAATCAACCGACTCATACATGGCTAATAGAGTTTAACACTAAGACCCCTAGACTTATTCATAAGCTAATATAGAGACTAATATTGTAACACAAAGATTGGTGGACACCGCGTTCGAGAAGCAAGTGGGACGCAACTTGGAAGTATACGTCGATGATCTCGTCATCAAAAGCCATACAGAGGATGAGCTGGTGCGCGACATGGAGGAAACGTTCAAAACACTCAGGAGAATCAACATGAAATTGAACCCCAAGAAGTGTACGTTTGGCGCTATGGAAGGCATGTTTCTCGGGTATTTGATAGAACCCGATGGGATCAAGCCTTGCCCAGAGAAGACTCAAGCAGTCATTGACCTCCCCTCACCGCGCACACTAAAAGAAGTTCAGTCACTAAACGGCAAGCTAGCCGGACTGAACCGATTCTTATCCAAATCAGCAGACAAGTCACTTCCCCTATTCAAGACACTCAAGAAGTGCACCAAAAAGGGAGACTTCAGGTGGACTGCGGAGGCAGAAGAAGCCTTCCAACAGCTCAAACAACACATAGCAGCGCTCCCAAAGCTTGTTGCACCCCGACCAGGGGAAGAGCTGATCATGTACCTATCTGCGACTCAAGGAGCAGTCAGCGCAGTCCTATTGACAGACAGGAATTCCGTCCAAACACCCATCTATTTTGTTAGTAAGGCGCTGAAGAAAACGGAGATTAACTACACTGCAATGGAGAAATTGGTCCTAGCCTTAGTGTTTGCAGCGAAAAGACTACGCAGGTACTTCCGGGCGCATCCAATTGCTGTTATCACAGACCAACCCATCAAACAGGTTATATCGAAACCCGACGCATCGGGACGCCTACAAAAATGGAGTGTGTTACTGGGCGAGCATAACATATCATACAGACCGCGCACTGCAATTAAAGGGCAGATATTAGCCGACTTCATCATCGAGAAGCCGGATACAGACACTCCACCTGCGACAAGCAAGGGGGAACTTCAAGAACCATGGATTCTATTTACTGATGGATCCTCATGCGTAGATGGATCAGGAGGTGGGCTTATTCTCACCAACCCAGAAGGAGTTGAATTCACCTACGCACTGCGTTTTGAATTCACAGCCACGAACAACGAGGCAGAATACGAAGCACTCCTAGCTGGGTTACGCATCGCAACTGAAATGGGTGCACGCAACCTAGAAGTAAACGTCGATTCGCGGCTAGTGGCTAACCACGTGTCAGGAGAATATATAGCAAAGGAGGAACACATGATCCAATACCTCGAAAAGACGAAATCTCTGATCCAAAACTTTGATAGATTTATCATCAAGCAGGTTCCCAGGAGTGAAAATAGGAAAGCAGATGCGTTGAGCAAGATTGCATCCACCAGTTTTGCGCATCTATCAAAACAAGTTTTGGTGGAAACCTTGAAAAACAAGTCAATCACAGAGATGGAAATATCCACGGTGATAGAAGAGGAAAATCCTACGTGGATGACACCGATCATTGACTTCATCAGCAAGGGCATACTTCCCCAAGAGCAGAAGGAAGCTCGAAGAATCCGACGCACAGCGCAGCGATTCGAGCTCAGAGACGACGTCTTATATAGACGCTCATTCCTACAACCATGGCTTAGGTGTGTTGGACCTCTCCAGGCAGACTATGTACTTCGAGAGATCCATGCAGGCTCATGCAGCATGCACTCAGGACCACGGTCCATTGTAGCGCGCGCCCTAAGGTCTGGATACTATTGGCCTACTATGCACCGTGACACACGCGACTTGGTACGGAAGTGCAACGATTGCCAAGTTCACAGACCTATTCCGCGCCGACCACAACATGAACTAACACCTATTACATCGCCATGGCCCTTCTACAAATGGGGTATCGACATCGCTGGACCTTTCCCCATTGCCGCAGGATGATTGAAATTCCTCATTGTGGCAATAGATTACTTTACCAAGTGGATCGAAGCAAAGGCAGTAGCGACTATAACAGGTAACCAGGTGAAACGATTCGTGTGGGACAACATAGTATGTCGCTTTGGATTACCTGGAGAAATTATCTCTGATAACGGAAAACAATTCCGTGATAACCCGTTCAAAGACTGGTGCGAACAACTGAACATCACGCAACACTTTGCATCAGTAACTCATCCACAAACCAATGGTCTGGTCGAGCGCGCAAACAGAAGCCTTGGCGAAGGAATCAAAGCGCGCCTGGACAGACACAAAGGTAGATGGGTAGAAGAACTATCACATGTCCTTTGGGCGCACCGAACAACCATTAAGGTCAGCAACGGGGACACCCCCTTCTCGTTGGTCTATGGGACAGAAGCTGTTATACCAGCTGAAATTGGAATGCCAACCATCCGTACTGCGGAAGTTAACGTGGCAACCAATGATGATGAGCGGCGCATAGACTTAGATCTATTGGAAGAGCGACGTGAACGCGCAGCAATACGCGAAGAGAAAGCCAAGTCGAGAATGAAAAAATACTATGATACCAAAGTACGCAGCACTTCATTCAGACCAGGCGACTTCGTATACCGCGAAAACGACTCAAGCCGCGCAGAAGACACTGGAAAGCTAGGACCAAAGTGGGAAGGACCTTACGAGGTCATAGAAGCACTTGGAAATGGAGCGTACAAGCTACGCGACAAGGACGGAAATGAGCTACAGCGAACATGGAACGTCCGCAACCTTAAACGGTGCTATCTTTGAAGAAGGCTACGGCCCAACATGGACACTCATGCGCTTTAGAAAGTGCCCTCAATAAAGTTCCATGTAATTTTATTTTTATGAATTATCTAGATAAATATTCTTTTTCAAAACTTGCAAGTATTAATAAAACGTTATGGTTTCTAGCTAACTCCATAACACATTTAACTTTATTGTTTGCATCTTTTATTATCATGTTTCAATATTGTTATATTCTTGCCTACATGGCGTGCATGCACACACTAAGACCCACGATGGCAGAAAGGATGAGTAAACCTAATAAACTACTCGTTGAGTAAGAGGGTTGCAAACCCATCAACACCGGATCACGAATCCTTGTTAAACACCTTGCGCTCAAGACGTTGGTGCAAGTTCCTCACGCACCCCACGACGGATGCGCGATAGAGCACACTGTGCGCGTTTAACAACTCAGGAAATCAAGACTCTTGATTCCTTAAAAGTACAATACGACAAGTAAACTTACAAAAATACATAGACGACTATGATTACGTTGGAAAAATTCAACACACGACTACGGTCCTTAAGGAAATTCATACACGATTATGACCCTTATTTTCTAAGTACGCTTAAACACTTAAAGCTATCTTCACGAAAGGATACATAAGTCATATAAGAACTACGAGTTCAAAAAGCATAAGTATTTAGAAGTTATAGAAACACTAAGTACAAAAGCAACTTTTTATTCATAGAATACGGTTCTACAAAAAGACTTGTACAAAAGAGCTAAATACTATATGTACGCCTTAACTGGCTGGAACCCCCGCTCAAAGCCGCTTCCTTTGCATCCGCGAGCCTCTTCAACAACTCCGCATCATCAAGAGAAACAGTGGCCACGCAGACAGGCATACCATCGGATCTAGGCTGATGCGCAGCGCCTATGCCGCACAGAATAGCCTTTCCTTTCTCGCCTTTCTTTCGTGCGACCCTGGAAACATGCGCATTTAGCGACCTTTGCAAAGAAATCTCTTTCTCAAGACGGAAAGGATTCAGAATGTCACGAGGCTGAGCAAAAATGGGTACCTTCAACTGCGCCACATCAGGCTTCAAGTAGAAGTCCACTTGCTGATCTGCATCATCCTGCAGATGCCTAGGAAGAGTGAGCCCCGCCATGATCACGCTGATGGGCTGATCCTGATCACGCTCCAAGCTACCGATATGTGGAAGCTCAAGCTTCTTTAGCTCTTCCATGGCAGCAACAAGCTCAGCATGGGCATTCGCCTTATACCCAGGCACCTCGGCAAGCGGCACAGTCAGCAACTTGGCCTCAGCAAGCTTGTCTGCGGCCGAGGTCTCACCGTGCGCAATAGCGCAGTTCACAACCTTCCCAAAGGATGCGGTGACCTCAGGATGCTCCAGCGTACACATGGCGGCCAGGCGAAGACCATTACTGATCAACCACCTACGAAATAACACAAGTGTTAATACGAAAAAGAGTCTCAAATATACACAAGCTATAAAGAGATAAAAGCAGCATGTACCTGCGCTCAGCCACAGACTGAACCAAATGAGGATATAGCTCCTCATCATACTCGATGCTAAGCTTACGGAGCTTCTCCTCCTGCATCTTCAGCGCAAGCTCCACTTTGCTACGGAACTCTTCAATATTGGCAAAGTGCTTGCTCCTATTCTGTTGCAAGTACTTCAGCGCCCATAAAGAATTTCGCCTCTGAAGATCCGCAGCAGCACGCTCCTCCCCCAGCTCAGCCATCACCATGACCTTCTCCTCACCCATTTTTCGCGCAGACGCCTCTGCGCGCTCCAGTTTAGCCTTGGAGCTCAGCTGCTCAGCTTTAGAGCTTGCTAATTCAGCCTGCACAGACGCCAATTGCGCCTGCAGTCTGGAAATTTCCTCAGACTTGTGCACCCTTGCTTGCGCCACCAGCTCAGACTGGCGCACAGCGATAGAGGCAAGCTCCTCCATCGTAGAGTCAAAGGGACTTGACTCCACTTCAACATCCCTCGGTGAACGCGCCCCGTCCAGAGCATGACTCACCTCGGGTGGCGCACTCCCATCTAGGACACCAGCGTCCTCCACAGGCTTTTCACTACAACAAACACCAAGAGACAAGGTTAGTGCACGGTCAAGCATACGAAAAATACTAAGGAAATGCTAAAAAATACTTACATGGGGGGAGGAGTCGAGGACACGTCCTTCTCCTTCTCAGTCTCAGTCGTGGACGCACCTCCACCAGACTTCTCAACATCCACACTGAGGACACGAAGGAACAAAGTTAGCACAAAATATAACTTGACAAAAGTTTATAATGACTAAGGTACTTACTTCATCTGCACCCCAGCAAGAGACGAGCTTTCCCCAACATCAGTTCGCGGCCTCTTGGAAGGCCCTTCACCATCACTGCCAAGCGCTCTCTTGCGCGTCAGTGGGGAGCTCTCTTCCATCTCACTGTCAGTCTCCTCTAAATGGATCACCGTTTCAGGAAGAGGAGGCTGCGCAGCGTCAGGACCTGGCTGCACAGGAGGAGCCACCTCCTGTATTGGCTCAGCTGCTATCACATTAGGGGAGCCTTCGGGATCTGGGATAACCAAATCCACGACGCGCCCTGCCGTCGCCTGCAGAATAGTCTGCTCACAGAGAAGGAAATATCCACGGTGATAGAAGAGGAAAATCCTACGTGGATGACACCGATCATTGACTTCATCAGCAAGGGCATACTTCCCCAAGAGCAGAAGGAAGCTCGAAGAATCCGACGCACAGCGCAGCGATTCGAGCTCAGAGACGACGTCTTATATAGACGCTCATTCCTACAACCATGGCTTAGGTGTGTTGGACCTCTCCAGGCAGACTATGTACTTCGAGAGATCCATGCAGGCTCATGCAGCATGCACTCAGGACCACGGTCCATTGTAGCGCGCGCCCTAAGGTCTGGATACTATTGGCCTACTATGCACCGTGACACACGCGACTTGGTACGGAAGTGCAACGATTGCCAAGTTCACAGACCTATTCCGCGCCGACCACAACATGAACTAACACCTATTACATCGCCATGGCCCTTCTACAAATGGGGTATCGACATCGCTGGACCTTTCCCCATTGCCGCAGGAGGATTGAAATTCCTCATTGTGGCAATAGATTACTTTACCAAGTGGATCGAAGCAAAGGCAGTAGCGACTATAACAGGTAACCAGGTGAAACGATTCGTGTGGGACAACATAGTATGTCGCTTTGGATTACCTGGAGAAATTATCTCTGATAACGGAAAACAATTCCGTGATAACCCGTTCAAAGACTGGTGCGAACAACTGAACATCACGCAACACTTTGCATCAGTAACTCATCCACAAACCAATGGTCTGGTCGAGCGCGCAAACAGAAGCCTTGGCGAAGGAATCAAAGCGCGCCTGGACAGACACAAAGGTAGATGGGTAGAAGAACTATCACATGTCCTTTGGGCGCACCGAACAACCATTAAGGTCAGCAACGGGGACACCCCCTTCTCGTTGGTCTATGGGACAGAAGCTGTTATACCAGCTGAAATTGGAATGCCAACCATCCGTACTGCGGAAGTTAACGTGGCAACCAATGATGATGAGCGGCGCATAGACTTAGATCTATTGGAAGAGCGACGTGAACGCGCAGCAATACGCGAAGAGAAAGCCAAGTCGAGAATGAAAAAATACTATGATACCAAAGTACGCAGCACTTCATTCAGACCAGGCGACTTCGTATACCGCGAAAACGACTCAAGCCGCGCAGAAGACACTGGAAAGCTAGGACCAAAGTGGGAAGGACCTTACGAGGTCATAGAAGCACTTGGAAATGGAGCGTACAAGCTACGCGACAAGGACGGAAATGAGCTACAGCGAACATGGAACGTCCGCAACCTTAAACGGTGCTATCTTTGAAGAAGGCTACGGCCCGACATGGACACTCATGCGCTTTAGAAAGTGCCCTCAATAAAGTTCCATGTAATTTTATTTTTATGAATTATCTAGATAAATATTCTTTTTCAAAACTTGCAAGTATTAATAAAACGTTATGGTTTCTAGCTAACTCCATAACACATTTAACTTTATTGTTTGCATCTTTTATTATCATGTTTCAATATTGTTATATTCTTGCCTACATGGCGTGCATGCACACACTAAGACCCACGATGGCAGAAAGGATGAGTAAACCTAATAAACTACTCGTTGAGTAAGAGGGTTGCAAACCCATCAACACCGGATCACGAATCCTTGTTAAACACCTTGCGCTCAAGACGTTGGTGCAAGTTCCTCACGCACCCCACGACGGATGCGCGATAGAGCACACTGTGCGCGTTTAACAACTCAGGAAATCAAGACTCTTGATTCCTTAAAAGTACAATACGACAAGTAAACTTACAAAAATACATAGACGACTATGATTACGTTGGAAAAATTCAACACACGACTACGGTCCTTAAGGAAATTCATACACGATTATGACCCTTATTTTCTAAGTACGCTTAAACACTTAAAGCTATCTTCACGAAAGGATACATAAGTCATATAAGAACTACGAGTTCAAAAAGCATAAGTATTTAGAAGTTATAGAAACACTAAGTACAAAAGCAACTTTTTATTCATAGAATACGGTTCTACAAAAAGACTTGTACAAAAGAGCTAAATACTATATGTACGCCTTAACTGGCTGGAACCCCCGCTCAAAGCCGCTTCCTTTGCATCCGCGAGCCTCTTCAACAACTCCGCATCATCAAGAGAAACAGTGGCCACGCAGACAGGCATACCATCGGATCTAGGCTGATGCGCAGCGCCTATGCCGCACAGAATAGCCTTTCCTTTCTCGCCTTTCTTTCGTGCGACCCTGGAAACATGCGCATTTAGCGACCTTTGCAAAGAAATCTCTTTCTCAAGACGGAAAGGATTCAGAATGTCACGAGGCTGAGCAAAAATGGGTACCTTCAACTGCGCCACATCAGGCTTCAAGTAGAAGTCCACTTGCTGATCTGCATCATCCTGCAGATGCCTAGGAAGAGTGAGCCCCGCCATGATCACGCTGATGGGCTGATCCTGATCACGCTCCAAGCTACCGATATGTGGAAGCTCAAGCTTCTTTAGCTCTTCCATGGCAGCAACAAGCTCAGCATGGGCATTCGCCTTATACCCAGGCACCTCGGCAAGCGGCACAGTCAGCAACTTGGCCTCAGCAAGCTTGTCTGCGGCCGAGGTCTCACCGTGCGCAATAGCGCAGTTCACAACCTTCCCAAAGGATGCGGTGACCTCAGGATGCTCCAGCGTACACATGGCGGCCAGGCGAAGACCATTACTGATCAACCACCTACGAAATAACACAAGTGTTAATACGAAAAAGAGTCTCAAATATACACAAGCTATAAAGAGATAAAAGCAGCATGTACCTGCGCTCAGCCACAGACTGAACCAAATGAGGATATAGCTCCTCATCATACTCGATGCTAAGCTTACGGAGCTTCTCCTCCTGCATCTTCAGCGCAAGCTCCACTTTGCTACGGAACTCTTCAATATTGGCAAAGTGCTTGCTCCTATTCTGTTGCAAGTACTTCAGCGCCCATAAAGAATTTCGCCTCTGAAGATCCGCAGCAGCACGCTCCTCCCCCAGCTCAGCCATCACCATGACCTTCTCCTCACCCATTTTTCGCGCAGACGCCTCTGCGCGCTCCAGTTTAGCCTTGGAGCTCAGCTGCTCAGCTTTAGAGCTTGCTAATTCAGCCTGCACAGACGCCAATTGCGCCTGCAGTCTGGAAATTTCCTCAGACTTGTGCACCCTTGCTTGCGCCACCAGCTCAGACTGGCGCACAGCGATAGAGGCAAGCTCCTCCATCGTAGAGTCAAAGGGACTTGACTCCACTTCAACATCCCTCGGTGAACGCGCCCCGTCCAGAGCATGACTCACCTCGGGTGGCGCACTCCCATCTAGGACACCAGCGTCCTCCACAGGCTTTTCACTACAACAAACACCAAGAGACAAGGTTAGTGCACGGTCAAGCATACGAAAAATACTAAGGAAATGCTAAAAAATACTTACATGGGGGGAGGAGTCGAGGACACGTCCTTCTCCTTCTCAGTCTCAGTCGTGGACGCACCTCCACCAGACTTCTCAACATCCACACTGAGGACACGAAGGAACAAAGTTAGCACAAAATATAACTTGACAAAAGTTTATAATGACTAAGGTACTTACTTCATCTGCACCCCAGCAAGAGACGAGCTTTCCCCAACATCAGTTCGCGGCCTCTTGGAAGGCCCTTCACCATCACTGCCAAGCGCTCTCTTGCGCGTCAGTGGGGAGCTCTCCTCCATCTCACTGTCAGTCTCCTCTAAATGGATCACCGTTTCAGGAAGAGGAGGCTGCGCAGCGTCAGGACCTGGCTGCACAGGAGGAGCCACCTCCTGTATTGGCTCAGCTGCTATCACATCAGGGGAGCCTTCGGGATCTGGGATAACCAAATCCACGACGCGCCCTGCCGTCTTCTGCAGAATAGTCTGAAACGGTGATCCACTTACACTAATAACGACAGTAAGGCGACAGAAGGAGCACCCACCCGTGCCATCCGCATTCAAGAATGTGGGAACTTCTGTCTCATGCTCAAAATAGTTGCGACTGATGCCCATGTGCACCAGGAACGCTTCTGGATATGGTTTGATCGGAAGGCGGTTCTCATCTATTATCGCCGCATGATCCACGTTATACCACGTCTCAGGGGGGCGCTCATCCTTGGGCAGATTGGCACGGGTGTAAAATGGAAAATGGGAAGGGAAGACGGCGTCATCAACCCAAAAGAATTTTTCCCTCCAATCCTTGAGCTTATCTACCTTAGTCAGATAACATTGTAACTTCCCTACGCGTTTGGCGAAGGTAACCCAACCATTTGACCACGTCAAGTGATAAAACGCGCGAAATAAGTGGAGGGATGGGTGAATCGCTAACAAGCGACAGTTCACCTCAAAATTAGCAATCTTCCCAGCACCAATACAATGCAACTGGGAGATGTGGAGGTCGTAGTAATGGAGTATGTCACTCAATAACACGGAGATGGGGACGCGCTGATTCGCCCACTCGAAAAAGCGCGTATATAACCCACCTTCCCGGCAGGGAAATCCGCGATGGTGTCATTCGGACCTGGTACCTCGGGGCGCAGACCTATAGGAATGAAGTAATCCGAGGTGAACTGAATCAGTTCATCCTCGGTTATGTTAGAATGGAAATCATGAAGTTGCGCTACCATTTTCTGACTCAGATTATGTGCGCACGCGCAATTACCTTTGAATTATCTTTTTTGGAAGAAGATTTGAAGATGTAAAAATGGTGGAATGGCGATTTTTTAACTGTGGATGTCACAGTAAATGAGAGGCGGCAGTTTATATACTTATCCTATCCACCACAGATGATCGACACGTGCATCCCACTAACTCCAATCGTGTGGCTAGGATAAATGACGGTACAAGGCAAGTGGGCAACCTCTTCACTTCCCAAGGTACCCAAATTGCACTTTTTTGGACTAGATACATCACACGTGTGTTTTTTGGCGGTATATTTTTTGAAAGCTTCCCGCGTACGCGTGGGGAATAATTTCGACACGACTCTAGTCTAGCGTCCGCAGGTTTTACCTTGCGCACACTAGACTGGGGGGACATGATGACGTATAGTCTACACCCGGGTCACGAACCCGGTTAGTAAACAATACTAACAATTAAGCCCACCACGCTTGGGCCGCAACTGGACTACCAGTTATGCGGCTTGGGTCGACAAGGCCCAAGCCCAAAGTTATTTCCGGATAATATATAGAGTATCTTCTAAATAAAGAGGATATATACTATATACCCGATGTCGGCTAATACGCCGAAGAGTAGGGAACACGAAACCCACTAGGGTTTCATGCATATATAAAGGGCACCCAAGCCCTCGGTAGAGGTACGATCTTCAATAAACCCTAACCCTTTACTAAACCCTACATTCGATTACTTACTCTCACGCCGGAGGATAATCGGGGGAGACAATCCCTCGATAAGCCTAACGGTGTTTGTTCCTTTTTCTTAGTGCGCAGGTTCCATCGAGCATTAAGATTCAATTGGTACGAGAATAGAAGTCCTATCAAGGAACGCCCAACTTTTGTATCAACATCTACCTTATTTTCAGATTTGCTTATTCAACTAAGATGATTTTATCTCCAAAGTTCTGGAATAATGTTTGGATGAAGCAAGCCATTTAAACACTTAATTATCTAATCATTGTCCTATCGAGATTTGATGTAGCATAAGCAAATTCAAACATAATTTCGTGCATCACGTTTTGTTAAAACTAACCAACCGGCCTCTAGTCTAGCGGTATGGAGGTTTTACCCTTCTAGGCAAGGTCTCAAGTTCGAGTCTTGTCTAGGGCGATAGGGGTTTCCTCACGTGTGCGTAAAGGGAAGGGTGTCATTGCCTTCTGAGCTGGACCCAACCTGGTTGTGTGGGCTCGCTACGCCTTATGGGCTAGGGGCCATGTAGCCACAATTGCCGTAAAAAAAAAAAAAAAAAAAAAAAAAAAAAAAAAACGTTTTGTTAAAACTAATTACCTAATAATAACCCTTATGCATTGGGAATTCAACGTGTTTGTATGGCAGAGGAGGAGTGTCCATTTTTTTTCAGACCGAGCAGTTAAAAAGAAGAGTGGGTAATGTTATGCGAGCAGTTGGTTGTGTTAAGATGTTAGTATGAAAATTCTAAGGTAAATATGAAATTTTCATGTTTTTGTTGGGGAGATATGAAATTGCCCCTATGTTAAATATACATCTCATTTTTCTAAAGCTAGTTCTCTTGATAAAAGTGTAACATTGCAAGATAAAAAGGCGTTATTACTTATTTCAGCACATTGCAGTATCTCCTCTTTATGGAACCGATTAGATGTTGCCGCAAGCTTTTGTGGAAGATGGGTGAAAATCAGTAATCATATTTTCAGTACAAGGAAAGGTGAATGATTCGAGCTAAGTTCAATGCAACTTTACAAGCTCATGTGAATCATTTATGTAACCTCCGGTAAATTTTCAAACCATTTTCACTAGCCAAATATTTATTTTTGCATCACCTTAATATTTGAACTTTTCCTGAACTTATTTGAACTTGAGAAAAGCGAGATATCTTGAGAAACGTGAACTTTAGCCCTTTATTAAGTCAACACAACCTAGAAAGCACGAAACGAATCGAATTTGCCAAATAAATTAATTTCGAGAAAGTTATGCATATTTATACTCATTTTTATCAGAAAAATTATTTCGAGAACAATAGTGCAAGCTTCATAATTTTTCGAGTCCGTTGAGTACGTCAAATGGGTCCCACAATAATTATTGTGAAAGTTTCACTAAATTAACACATATACCCCCCCCCCTCCGCGCCCACTAATTTACATCACACACCCATCTATTTTTAATTGTCTACCTTTAGTCCCTAGGTTAGTATAAAAGCCATTTTCTTATTATTTTATTCATAAAAAACAAACACACATCACACATATTCTCTTTCTCTCCCTCCCTCTCGTCTGACCACCACCTCCGACCACCACCACCGTCTCCGGCCACCACCGTTGCCGAAAATTTTTCCGGCCAACCACCAAATTACACCAAAACATAGATCAGGCTACCCTGATCATTTCTGGAAAGTTTGAAGACCCACGAAGCTTGTTTGACTCGTGTTTGAGCACCACCGCCACTACCACCGTCACGCCACCACCCACCGCCGCATCCCTACCACCTTATCTCTCCTTTTTGGTAACCCACGTGCCCTCTACCCTTCGTTTCTTTTAGATCCGAAAACCCCAAACACTAATTTTTATATAAAAGCGTTTTTATTAATAAAAACTTGTTAAACCTTTTTATTTTAGTTAAAAACCGTGTGGATCAACGTTTATACATCACAACTCGCAACGACTCGTCACTGAGTCGCATGACTCGTCCGAGTCAACTTACGAGTTGAGTTGACTCGGCGTGTTTCTTTATTATTTTTGAAGTATTGGTATTTGGTTAAGTTTATTCTTGTGTTTTGTAGCTTGGTTTGGAGTTTGGATTGAATTTGGTCTAGGGTTTGTTTAGCCAAGGGTTGTATAACTCAAATAGGGTCGAGCCGTGACTCAATGAGTCACGGCCAAGGGTTAGCAATGTTGGTTCGAGCTGTGAATTGGATTTGGCTTGGTGTGGGTTTAACCGAGAGCCATATGGCTCGTATGGGGTCTAACCGTGACTCAAGTGAGTCACGGCGTGAGTCTAGGTTTAGTAGTTGGTTGTGAAAGGTTTTGGAGATTGACTTGGATTTGGTTGTGTTGGATTACGGATAGGATTAGGTTTGAGATATGGTTGCCGAGAGCCAAATGGCTCGAGTAGGCTCGAGCCGTGACTCAAATGAGTCACGGCATAGTCTAGTTGGTTTGTTTGTGTTGAGGATTGGACTTGGTTTGGTTTTGTGATTAAGCCGAGAGCTCCAAAGGCTCGGGTAAAGTCGAGCCGTGACTCAAGGAGTCACGGCCAAGAGTTTGATGTTTAATTGGTCGAGTTTGGTTTGTAGCCGTGTGTATTAGCTAAGTTTTAGTTAGTTTTAGTGTCGAGTAGCATCAGCCGTGATCCAAGAGGGCCACGACTTGTTGGAATTAAGTTTAGCCGAGACCCTTCAAGGTCTTAGTGTCGAATGAGTCGAGTCGAGACTCAAGGTAGTCTCGGCCGTGTAAGACTCGAGGTTAGAAAACCTTGAGTTAGTATCGAGTCGGTTTTGGACTTGGATAAGTCCTTAATGGGTCAAGTATTATTAACTTTGGGCCCGAAAGCCCAAAGAGAGTCCATTAGAGTGTGAGTTAGGTATTGGGCCAAAGCCCAATACACTTGGGCCATATTGTCTTTTATTTTATTGTTTTGTCACTTGTTATTTATTCGTTTGTCAATATGGTGTTTTGGATAATTATTTGGATAATATGTGATATGATTTGGACATTGAACTTGAATACTTGTTATAACCTATGCTTGGATGGGAATTGGACGTTATTGGATTTACGGTATTAGCCTCTGGACCTTATGGAAGATTTTGGTAATTGAGACGGAAGAGTATGTTAGACTCATAAGAGCTTAACATATTTGGACCCGAACATACACAAAATGGTCGATAAACTTGACAACTAATATATACACGAATAATAGTGTCCAATTATATATATTTAACTTGTAAAATGTTGCAATAAAACTTATATTCAAGAGTCGTAACGACTTGAAAATGCTTTATAAATGGACGTATCATGCCCAAATTTCGATAAAATCTTTTATAACTTAATCGCTTATGATTACTCAATATCCTAAAAACCTTTTCAAAACTTATATGTTTTCTTCCTAAATCATGACATTTTATCAACTATTTGGGAAATGGGTAAAACACCGAAACAACCTATTGATGTTATTTTTCCTTCTTGTCTTTATTATTTTATTCTTCTTCTTAATCTTAGTTCTTCTGTCTTTTCGTTATTCTTTTCTTCGTATCCGTTTGTGTTTGCTAATTTTTATTATCTTAACATCTCGTATCCACACGAGTCTTAAACGTTTATTTCTCTCAAACACCATTGAAACAAAACCTTTCCATTTCAAATACGAGTATTACTTTATAAATCACTTTAAGGTTTATTGCTGAGTCATATTATTCACATATTAGGTTGTGCTGAGGTTCATTTGTCGGGTTATCCCATCTGATCATATTGTGATATCTTATTTCATCTGCTGCTAAGGTGTGATTCGTAACCCCACTTTTACTTTTAAATTGTTTATAAACCCATGGGGGAGATACATGCTATTTACTTATTTTTATGAGCACAATTATTTATTTATATGCTATTCCTGACTGAAATGATAATGCTAAGTACCTTCCTTGCCCAAAAGCAAGTCCCTCGATCATGAACCATTAATCACTTGCGAGTGAGCGCGATTGTAGTTTATAGGCCTATAGGAATTGACCTTCCCGCCATGTGGACTAAGGTCGGTCCACATGTGATGAACTATATTCGAGTATTACTAGGTATCTGGAAAAGTACCTAGCTTTGGGGGCAACTATTATATTATGAAATTCCGCGGTTACTGTCGACTTACGCCAAGGTTATTGGTGCCGGTTAACGCTTTGTGTGTCATGAGCTTAGCAAAAGAGTTATTTGACGCTTACTCGATATTTGTATTTGTTACATATATCATCCAGACTTAAAATCTTGTACTCAACTATTATTTACTAAACATATGGATTACACTCAACCTTTGTGTTGACTTTTTAGCATGTTTTATCTCAGGTAATTGATGCATGTTTGTAAGCATCAGGAGTGGCTGAAGACTGATGATGGCTATCATAGGCTTTATTATCTACCCCTACTACTTTATCGTTCGAATAATCTTTTAAAACTCTGTCTTTTATTTCCGCTGCAAACTATCTTTGATTTCCGCTGCAAACTATGTTTTATTTCCGCTTCAACTTATGTTGAGAGCCTTTTAGACTCTAAATGTTCACTTTTGTATTCGAATGATATGTTTTTACTAAAACGTCTCGTTATGAGATTGTTTTCTATGGATGTGACTGTCTTACCCCCCACGTAGCACCCCAAGCTTAGTTCCGCTGCCATATTCCGAGTTGGGGGTATTACAATTTACGTCTATTTAGCGTCTCGATCCCATCTGTTACATTACGTTTCAAATATGCATAATCAATTTGATACTTGAATATACATTATTATTCCACAAAAGGTGTAGATTGGCGGGAACCCTGATCCCAGGTGCCTTTTAGCACAGGCCATTGTCCACCTCACAAGGAATAACTCCGGCAACTCTCCTGGCCCAGAGGAGCACAACCTGGAGTGAGACGAGCCGAGACTCGACCCCCGATCTCTTATTCCACAAAGTCTTTTCAGTGTGCCCATAATTTTTGAGGAGGCGGGTAACTATCTGAAGCAAATGCCAAGGATGGGACTCGAACCCGGGTCAAATGAGTGAATAACTCAAGCAAGACATCTCCACCCATTGGACTAAGCCTATGTTTGGCGTGGAGCTTTTGGGAGCTTTTTAGGGCGATGAGCAGTGAGCAATGAGCTTTTTAATTTTTATTGTTCGTTTGGCAAATGAGCGGTGAGCTTTGCGAGTTTTTAGGAATGCTCATTTTTCCAATGCTTCTTTAAGAAGCTGTGAGCGGTGGGCTGTGAACTGTGGCTACTGCTCACAGCTACTGCTCACCGCTCACTGCTCACAGCTCACTGCTACTGCTCACTGCTACTTTTACCAAGCACACCCTAATGCTCTAGTGTTGAATATACATTATTATTAAAGAGATGCGATCCTTTAGAAAGTGAAGAAAATTAAAAAGGCTAGAAAGCCACTCACAATGTGACAAGTGTCCACCAACCATTCCCTCCTTTTTTTTCTTATTAAATTTGGTTAGGGGGCATTTTGGTCCTTTTAACCCCTTTTTTTATTCCACCCCAAAACTTTAAACGTAAATAACTTTCAAACGATAAACTTTTATGAAAAACAGATTTCACCATAATTTTTAAAAATATGATTCTCTTTAATTTGGTATGCATTATGATATATGAATCGCAACTTCTTTTTTTTCAACTTTTTAAGTAGGTGTTGATTTTCTTGAAATTTTCTGCATTTTCAGCTCTAATTTTTCCTAGTTTAAAGACCGAATTTTGCAAAACTTGAAACATGAAAGTTGTAGCTTTTTGGCCATTCTTTACCCATAAATTTGAATCACTCAAATCCGATATAATATGAGTGAGATATTGCACGTTAAAGATGAACAATAACTGATGAACGTTATAAAAAATAACTGATGAACCAAAACACTTTGAAAAACAACCGACGCTAACTGATGAACCTAAACACTTTGATAAACAACCGACACTAACAGATGAACCTAAACACTTTGAAACACAACCGAAGCTAACTGATGAACCAAAACACTTTGAAAAACAACTGACGCTAACTGATGAACCAAAACACTTTGAAAAACAACCGACGCTAACTGATGAACCAAAACACTTTGAAAAACAACCGACGCTAACTGATGAACCTAAACACTTTGAAACACAACCGACACTAACTGATGTGTAACACCTGAAATTCAGATAACGTGTAAAATGACTAAATTACCCCTGAAGCCTTAAAACGTAATTAAATCATTTATAAAATTCCGAATCGATCCCAAACTTCTGAAAACGAACTATGTACGAAGCAAAATAAATTTCTGGGACAACATATTATTTAATTTGAATGTACAAAACTCATTATTACACCTTTATATGTATAATAAAATCGAAATATATTTTTACCTAAATAATTATATTTAAGAATGAATTATTAAAAGGAGTTAAAAAGGGAAATTATCATCTAATAAATTGTGATTGAGGCCAGCCATGGGAACACGTTTTTGGTCATTATCCCTCCCCAAAAATCACGACTTCCTCTCCTCTTAAATTGGATCTCCCATTTTACCCTAGCGATAATACATTTTCACACACAATAATTCACATACGAGCCATACGATTTTCTGGAAAGGATCTGGTATTTTTCTGGGATTGTTCATCACCTAAGGAGGCTGAGAAAAATAGGATTGGGGTTGTAGAATCGCTGCTTTGGTCGTGAGTGTTTTTCTTGTCGGTTTATCTCATACGATAGGTATAATTCGTGATCCCTGATTCCATATGTTCTAAAATTAATCCAATATTTTTCTTATGATCTTTATAACATATAAGACTCAGGAAAATTATATGAATCGAATCATGCACAGTTTTTAAGTCGCTTTGAATTTTATGGGTTTAAACACACGTAAATTCCAAAATATGTGTTACGAATTTTCTGGGTGCTATGGCTATTTTATTTAGACCTAATATGATGTAATAGACCTGGGAAAAATGATAGATCGAATTATAGTAGCCTAAATCATGTCGTGGTAATTTTGATGTCTAAAACGTACGTAAATATCAAATATATGTTAAACGATTTTTTTGGGCATGCTAATTATTTTTCGTGGGTTCCTTATAAGTCATATGATCTGGGAAAAATATGAATTAGATTTTTGGAGGCCTATATTTAACGTGGTGAAATTTTAGTTAAAACCGGATTTCATGAAAATAAAGAAAACAAATAAATGAAAATCGGGGCTACTATGGTTAGGTTTCTTGGGCATGAATCTGATCATTAAATTTGTTTTAAGGATGAATTAATGATGGTTCAATGATTGGTGAATAGTAGGGTTTGTAATTGTTTGTAAAAAGTCTAGCCGATTAAACATAAAAAGTATAAGGACCTGTTTTGTCAACTTTGAAACTTCTGGGACATTTTTTTAAGATCATATACATCTGTAGGAATGTGGGAAAAATATAACTTTGGGGTCCTAAGTGTAAATATTGCAATATAATGAATTAATGGCATATTAGGGTTTCGATTTGAAATAAATTAAAAGTGAGGGACCAAAAGTGTAAATCTGAAATATTGAGGTTGTTTTGAGTTAATACTGATATAAAAAGGTTGTTGTGTAATTTTGAGGATTTATGGGCTAATTATGTAATTGTTATGAATTATGACTTAATATATATGTTTTGTAAACTTAAAGGACTAAATATGTAAATTCTGAATTCTGAGGGGTCTAATCTGTAATGTACTAATTTCTGATGGTATATTCTGTAAATTTGAAATATAATATGCTTGGTTGGTAATTATGGATATTGTAGGGTTTAATTTGTAAAATATGTAATTATAAGGTTGGTTTTGTAAATTATGTAACTAAAGGGGTGTAATCTGTAAATTGTGAAACTTAAGGGAATAAAATGTAATTCTGAATAAAGTGAGTGTATAATTCTGTAACTTAAAGTAATTCACTAATGACCTTGGAAATTAATGAAGTTACATTTAAAACCCTAAACATTGTATAATTGTCATAATTAACCCTAAACTTCTGTAACTTGATAAAATGTACTGTATTCCATAATAATCTTTGAATAAAGGTTCAACCTAATCTGAAATGATAATATCTGTTAATTCTGGAAACCTGATAATTATGGAAACTTACTAAATTCTGGAAACCTACTAAAAATAGAAGTTACTTATAATGGGAAGATAACTGAAAACCCCTTTCGTATTTCTGTTTTCTACTCCTTAGGTTCGAGGAGGGAGTGATTTGATTTCCTGTCAGCCTTTTCTATTTTGTGTGCTTGCATTGAAATAAGGTACATATATTCTGCACTTTTTAGTAAGGTGCCTTCGTTCTCTTTTGATTATTGATCTTGATTCGTATTAGGATTTTCCGATGCCATTGCTATGTTTTCCCTGCTTGTAAACCTTGATCTGTTGTACTTGTTCTTGAACTTTTGTTTAAACCCTGTCTTGATCTTTGGTTTACACCTTGTTCTGAACCCTGCCATGAACCTTGATATGAACCCTGCCATGAACCTTGATACGACCCCTGCCATGAACCTTGATACGAACCCTGCCATAAAACCTTGACTTGAACCTTGATACTTGTGATATTATAACTGGATGAGAAAAACTTTTTAAATGATTTATGGAAATGTTTTAAGAAACTATTCGTAAGGCTATCTTTATAGAAACCATTTTTAAAAAAAGACCTTCTTTATGAAACTGTTTTAAAGATCACTTTTATGAAAGTCATTATTAAAGGATTTCTTTTCATCACCTATGATATGGACTTGTAATATAAACTGTTAAAATGAACTTTTAAACAAATTGATATTGACTTCCTGATATCGACCTTCCTGATATTGAACCTCCCTGATATTGACCTCCCTGATATTGAACCTTGGACTACCTGATATGGAACCCTCTGATATGAACCTTCTGATATCCTGTCTTGAACCCTGATATGGAACTTGATTCTGAACAACCTGATACTTGATACTTGACACCTGATACTTGACATTTGACACTTGATACTTGACACTTGACCCTGACCCACAGTTTGATATTACGAGCCACCCACCAGGCATGAGGTGTTCATGTCCTTGTCATTGATGCACCGATGACTTGACTCTAGGGTAGGAGAGAGATGTCCTATCCCGTCCATGACTTGATTATATGGTGTGTATTGGTAGACTCTGGCCACCTGGGGCGTATGGATGCATCCTAGACTTGACCTGATCTGTTTATATTACTTGTTATATCTGGTGACTGATGGTGTGTGCGATGCATGTCTTTCACAACCTCTGGGAGCTCATGACTCCAACCCTGCGAGGTAACCCCTCACCCTGTTATATCTGATACATGAGGACACCCCTCATATTATCTGGTTACTTGAGAGGCATCCCCTCTGGATTTCTGAAATGGCTACATGATTATGATATCTCTGATTTCTGGGCTCGTAGTGGATTTCTGTTACCCTTACACTTACCTGTACTACTTTCCTTAACCCTTGGCATATTTGCATGACCTTGACAGCACTTATCTTTCATTACTATTACATTATACTTGCACATTATTCCTGACCGGTTCGTATTTCTTTCTTATTCATTATTCTGTATTATTGCTTGTTTCTGTTATATCTGTTCACTGAGCTCTCGTAGCTCAGCCGCATTTCTTTTCCTGCGGCAGGTACATTTAAGCTAGGAGCTGGGTTTTAGCTTGGGATGAGAGCAACTTGTGTGAAGTTTAGACCTTGTCATTCTAGTGTGACTATTTGGATATTATTTCTGTTATGCCATTGTTTGGGCATTTTGGATTCTGTTTTGTACTTCGTTATTTCTGTCTTGCACTTGATATAAGTCGTGTTGACTTATTTTCCTTTGGATTTTAATGTTAAGGCTTCCGCTATTTTATTTCTTGAATGCTTGTATCTGATATGAAACCATGTATTTGTGACATCTTTGCCCTTATCGGGTTGGGGTGTTACAATTTATGGTATCAGAGAATAGGCATCCGAAACCCCTAGAGCTTAGGCTCGTGACCTGTGAGGATTGGGTAGACATTAGGTTTCCTTTCGCGCACTCTCTTTTCCTGTTACGCTCCGTCATCTTTCCTTGATTCTGCTCTGTCATATTTTCCTGTTCTGCTCTGTCATTCTTCATGTTCTGTTCTGTCATATTTTCTTGATCGTCGGCTTAATTCGGAGTTTGCGGATCCGTTAGCATGTTGCGATGCAGCTCGCAACATCGAGATTTTCATGAGGGCGTTGGTTACAAACAAGACCGTGATGGCGACAAGGTGCAGCAACAGATTCAGAGTCGGGACGTCAAGCAGTATTCGGGCAAGAGCTACGACCAGAAGAAATCAGATTCGAGGGGCCGAGATTCGAGGTCAGCTTCTAAGCAGGATGGTGATCGTCAGGAGCGCAGCGTCAACCAAACGGCAACAGAGAGATCATTCTTCTAGAGGCTATCAGCAAGATCGGGCTACTGGATCAAACTCGCAGAGGAGATCATCTGAGTACTCTACTTCCCTACCTGTTTGTGGTTCTTGTGGGGAAAAACCATACTGGAGCTTGTCGTACGACGTCTGGTGCTTGTTTCAGATGTGGTTCTTCTGAGCATCAAGTGAGAAATTGTCCTAAGCAATCTACGTCAGCACTTGAGAAATTTCTTGATCCTCCTCCTCCTGCTCCTCATACCGGTCGTGTCTTTATGCTTTCTAGTGACCGGACTGATCGCGCGTCTGGTACGTCTTTGTTCTGTTTTCCATCCTGTTTTATTTCTGTTTCCTTGCAAATTTCGAGGACGAAATTTTTTTGTTAGTGGGGAAGAAATTGTAACACCTGAAATTCAGATAACGTGTAAAATGACTAAATTACCCCTGAAGCCTTAAAACGTAATTAAATCATTTATAAAATTCCAAATCGATCCCAAACTTCTGAAAACGAACTATGTACGAAGCAAAATAAATTTCTGGGACAACATATTATTTAATTTGAATGTACAAAACTCATTATTACACCTTTATATGTATAATAAAATCGAAATATATTTTTACCTAAATAATTATATTTAAGAATGAATTATTAAAAGGAGTTAAAAAGGGAAATTATCATCTAATAAATTGTGATTGAGGCCAGCCATGGGAACACGTTTTTGGTCATTATCCCTCCCCAAAAATCACGACTTCCTCTCCTCTTAAATTGGATCTCCCATTTTACCCTAGCGATAATACATTTTCACACACAATAATTCACCTACGAGCCATACGATTTTCTGGAAAGGATCTGGTATTTTTCTGGGATTGTTCATCACCTAAGGAGGCTTAGAAAAATAGGATTGGGGTTGTAGAATCGCTGCTTTGGTCGTGAGTGTTTTTCTTGTCGGTTTATCTCATACGATAGGTATAATTCGTGATCCTTGATTCCATACGTTCTAAAATTAATCCAATATTTTTCTTATGATATTTATAACATATAAGACTCATGAAAATTATATGAATCGAATCATGCACAGTTTTTAAGTCGCTTTGAATTTTATGGGTTTAAACACACGTAAATTCCAAAATATGTGTTAGGAATTTTTTGGGTGCTATGGCTATTTTATTTAGACCTAATATGATGTAATAGACCTGGGAAAAATGATATATTGAATTATAGTAGCCTAAATCATGTTGTGGTAATTTTGAGGTCTAAAACGTACGTAAATATCAAATATATGTTAAACGATTTTTCTGGGCATGCTAATTATTTTTCGTGGGTTCCTTATAAGTCATATGATCTGGGAAAAATATGAATTTGATTTTTGGAGGCCTAGATTTAACGTGGTGAAATTTTAGTTAAAACCGGATTTCATGAAAATAAAGAAAACAAATAAATGAAAATCGGGGCTACTAGGGTTAGGTTTCTTGGGCATGAATCTGATCATTAAATGTGTTTTAAGGATGAATTAATGATGGTTCAATGATTGGTGAATAGTAGGGTTTGTAATTGTTTGTAAAAAGTCTAGCCGATTAAACATAAAAAGTATAAGGACCTGTTTTGTCAACTTTGAAACTTCTGGGACATTTTTGTAAGATCATATACATCTGTAGGAATGTGGGAAAAATATAACTTTGGGGTCCTAAGTGTAAATATTGCAATATAATGAATTAATGGCATATTAGGGTTTCGATTTGAAATAAATTAAAAGTGAGGGACCAAAAGTGTAAATCTGAAATATTGAGGTTGTTTTGAGTTAATACTGATATAAAAAGGTTGTTGTGTAATTTTGAGGATTTATGGGCTAATTATGTAATTGTTATGAATTATGACTTAATATATATGTTTTGTAAACTTAAAGGACTAAATATGTAAATTCTGAATTCTAAGGGGTCTAATCTGTAATGTACTAACTTCTGATGGTATATTCTGTAAATTTGAAATATAATATGCTTGGTTGGTAATTATGGATATTGTAGGGTTTAATTTGTAAAATATGTAATTATAAGGTTGGTTTTGTAAATTATGTAACTAAAGGGGTGTAATCTGTAAATTGTGAAACTTAAGGGAATAAAATATAATTCTGAATAAAGTGAGTGTATAATTCTGTAACTTAAAGTAATTTCACTAATGACCTTGGAAATTAATGAAGTTACATTTAAAACCCTAAACATTGTATAATTGTCATAATTAACCCTAAACTTCTGTAACTTGATAAAATGTACTGTATTCCATAATAATCTTTGAATAAAGGTTCAACCTAATCTGAAATGATAATATTTGTTAATTCTGGAAACCTGATAATTATGGAAACTTAATAAATTCTGGAAACCTACTAAAAATAGAAGTTACTTATAATGGGAAGATAACTGAAAACCCCTTTCGTATTTCTGTTTTCTACTCCTTAGGTTCGAGGAGGGAGTGATTTGATTTCCTGTCAGCCTTTTCTATTTTGTGTGCTTGCATTGAAATAAGGTACAGATATTCTGCCCTTTTTAGTAAGGTGCCTTCGTTCTCTTTTGATTATTGATCTTGATTCGTATTAGGATTTTCCGATGCTATTGCTATGTTTTCCCTGCTTGTAAACCTTGATCTGTTGTACTTGTTCTTGAACTTTTGTTTAAACCCTGTCTTGATCTTTGGTTTACACCTTGTTCTGAACCCTGCCATGAACCTTGATATGAACCCTGCCATGAACCTTGATACGAACCCTACCATAAAACCTTGACTTGAACCTTGATACTTGTGATATTATAACTGGATGAGAAAACCTTTTTAAATGATTTATGGAAATGTTTTAAGAAACTATTCGTAAGGCTATCTTTATAGAAACCATTTTTTAAAAAAGACCTTCTTTATGAAACTGTTTTAAAGATCACTTTTATGAAAGTCATTATTAAAGGATTTCTTTTCAACACCTATGATATGGACTTGTAATATAAACTGTTAAAATGAACTTTTAAACAAATTGATATTGACTTCCTGATATCGACCTTCCTGATATTGAACCTCCCTGATATTGACCTCCCTGATATTGAACCTTGGACTACCTGATATGGAACCCTCTGATATGAACCTTCTGATATCCTGTCTTGAACCCTGATATGGAACTTGATTCTGAACAACCTGATACTTGACACCTGATACTTGATACTTGACACCTGATACTTGACATTTGACACTTGATACTTGACACTTGACCCTGACCCATAGTTTGATATTACGAGCCACCCACCAGGCATGAGGTGTTCATGTCCTTGTCATTGATGCACCGATGACTTGACTCTAGGGTAGGAGAGAGATGTCCTATCCCGTCCATGACTTGATTATATGGTGTGTATTGGTAGACTCTGGCCACCTGGGGCGTATGGATGCATCCTAGACTTGACCTGATCTGTTTATATTACTTGTTATATCTGGTGACTGATGGTGTGTGCGATGCACGTCTTTCACAACCTCTGGGAGCTCATGACTCCAACCCTGCGAGGTAACCCCTCACCCTGTTATATCTGATACATGAGGACACCCCTCATATTATCTGGTTACTTGAGAGGCATCCCCTCTGGATTTCTGAAATGGCTACATGATTATGATATCTTTGATTTCTGGGCTCGTAGTGGATTTCTGTTACCCTTACACTTACCTGTACTACTTTCCTTAACCCTTGGCATATTTGCATGACCTTGACAGCACTTATCTTTCATTACTATTACATTATACTTGCTCATTATTCCTGACCGGTTCGTATTTCTTTCTTATTCATTATTCTGTATTATTGCTTGTTTCTGTTATATCTGTTCACTGAGCTCTCGTAGCTCAGCCGCATTTCTTTTCCTGCGGCAGGTACATTTAAGCTAGGAGCTGGGTTTTAGCTTGGGATGAGAGCAACTTGTGTGAAGTTTAGACCTTGTCATTCTAGTGTGACTATTTGGATATTATTTCTGTTATGCCATTGTTTGGGCATTTTGGATTCTGTTTTGTACTTCGTTATTTCTGTCTTGCACTTGATATAAGTCGTGTTGACTTATTTTCCTTTGGATTTTAATGTTAAGGCTTCCGCTATTTTATTTCTTGAATGCTTGTATCTGATATGAAACCATGTATTTGTGACATCTTTGCCCTTGTCGGGTTGGGGTGTTACATGATGAACCAAAACACTTTGAAAAACAACCGACGATAACTGATGAACCTAAACACTTTGAAAAACAACTGACGCTAACTGATGAACTTATAACTGATGAACCTATAACTGATGAACCAATAATTGATGAACCAATAACAGCACAATAACTGATGAACAAAAAAAAAAAAAAAATAACACAACACAATAACTGATGAACCAATAACTGATGAACCAAAAAAATAACATAACACATGACAATAATTGATGAACCAAAAACACATAACAAGGGTCAATAATTGATGAACCAAAAGGACATAACACCAGGATAATAATTGATGAACCAAAAAAATAACAACACAATAACTGATGAACCTATAACTGATGAACCAATAATTGATGAACCAAAAAAATAACATAACACATGACAATAATTGATGAACCAAAAACACAACACCAGGATAATAATTGATGAACAAAAAAAATAACAGTACAATAACTGATGAACCAAAAAAAAAAAAAAAAACACAACACAATAACTGATGAACCTATAACTGATGAACCAATAATTGATGAACCAAAAAAATAACATAACACATGACAATAATTGATGAACCAAAAACACATAACAATGGTCAATAATTGATGAACCAAAAAGACATAACACCAGGACAATAATTAATGAAGCAAAAAATAACAGCACAATAACTGGTGAACCAAAGAAATAACAAAACACAATAACTGATGAACCAATAACTGATGAACCAATAATTGATGAACCAAAAAAATAACATAACACATGAAAATAATTGATGAACCAAAAACACAACACCAGGATAATAATTGATGAATCAAAAAAATAACAGCACAATAACTGATGAACCAAAAAATAACACAACACAATAACTGATGAACCTATAAGTGATGAACCAATAATTAATGAACTATTAATTGATGAACCAAAAAAAATAACATAACACATGATAATAATTGATGAACCAAAACACATAACAAGGGTCAATAATTGATGAACTAAAAAGACATAACACCCGGATAATAATTGATGAACCAAAAAAAATAACAACACAATAACTGATGAACCAAAAAATAACACAATACAATAACTGATGAACCTATAACTGATGAACCAATAATTGATGAACCAATAATTGATGAACCAAAAAAAATAACATAACACATGACAATAATTGATGAACCAAAAACACAACGCCAGGATAATAATTGATGAACCAAAAAAATAACAGCACAATAACTGATGAACCAAAAAAATAACACAACACAATAACTGATGAACCTATAACTGATGAACCAATAATTGATGAACTAATAATTGATGAACAAAAAAAATAACATAACACATAACAATAATTGATGAACAAAAAACACATAACAAGGGTCAATAATTGATGAACCAAAAAGACATAACACCAGGACAATAATTAATGAACCAAAAAAATGACAGAACAATAACTGATGAACCAAAAAAATAACACAACACAATAACTGATGAACCAATAATTGATGAAACAAAAAAATAACATAACACATGACAATAATTGATGAACCTAAAACACATAACAAGGGTCAATAATTGATGAATAAAAAAGACATAACACCAGGATAATAATTGATGAACCAAAAAAATAACAGCACAATAACTGATGAACCAAAAAAATAACACAACACAATAACTGATGAACCTATAACTGATGAACCAGTAATTGATGAAACAATAATTGATGAACCAAAAAAATAACATAACACATGACAATAATTGATGAACCAAAAACACATAACAAGGGTCAATAATTGATGAACCAAAAAGACATAACACCAGGACAATAATTGATGAACAAAAAAAATAACAGCACAATAACTGATGAACCAAAGAAATAACACAACACAATAACTGATGAACCAATAATTGATGAAACAAAAAAAAAAAATAACATAACACATGACAATAATTGATGAACCAAAAACACGGTCAATAATTACTTACTTAAGCCTAAAATGAAAAACATTATTTTACAAACAAACACTACAAAACTTATGTCACCAAAAGTTAGAATGATTTTTCTTTACCCAAATCGTGGTCCCATGTGACAATTACAACTCTTCCATTTTCAATTTACAGAAACCAAACCAAACAAAATCTACACTTTACACAACGATTAATCCCACCTTCTTCGCATCTCAACTCTTCAATCAAACTATATACAAATTATTCTTGAAATGTTGGGTTCTTGCCTCCATCTGTTACACCATCAATTCCAATTCACTTAACGAACTTGTACCCTATGCAGAAAAACTTGTACACTAACACAAAAAGAATGTCAATACCATATATGAACAAAAAAAAACTTCTTTTACTGTACAAATCCTTCAATCAAACTAAATAAAATATTTTATTGAAATGTTGGGTTCTTGCCTCCATCTATTACACCATCTTTTACTGTACAAAATCCTTCAATCAAACTAGATAAATTTTTTTCTTGAAAGGGGTTCTATTTTGCCGTTCATCGTCGTCGTCGTAGTATTCTTCTGATGATGTTGGTGATTGTGCATCGTTATGGTTGCGGCGCGTGGATCTCACGCGTCGTTGTTGTTGTTGACGTTTTTGGAGATCTCACGATTATCATCAACCTCCGATTATTATCAGATGGTGGTTGTTGATGAAGGAGAACAGATCTGATGGTGAGTGTGTGTTTTTTGGGTGGTTGTGAGAGAAATATGATGATAAGTAGAAAGAGGGAAGAAGAGGATATAGCGGGAAGGAGGGGAAATTACGTAAGTATCCTTGGGGGAAAAAGGGAGAGGGGACACGTGGCAGCACCAAAATACTTTTTAGGCTTTGCAAATTTGTGATACTTTGCAAATGATCCGGAACCTATTATTAAAAGGGGTAAATTTGATACTAGCCCGGTCGCTCAAAGTGGTGGGCTTTTTTAGACATGTTTTAGTGTGTTTCTTCAAATAGAATGAGCGAATAGCGACTCTTTAACTTTTAATAAGAAGGTGACAAGTGTTACCAAAAAAAGTCGCGCCCAATCATTTTTCTCTGCCATGTGTAAGGTTGATTTATGTGTATCTTTTGAGCGACTTACGTCCAGCGAATTTTTGTGGTTTGAGCGATCTTCTATTTTGTCTATATATAATAAAAAGGTCAAAGTTCAAAAAAAATTATTTTTAAAAGTATTATTTTAAAAATACTTTTTAAAATATTTTCTAAACACTTTTTATTTAAAATTGTTGAGCGACATAATAAAATAATTGAACGACTTTATATACTTTAAGCAACTTTTTTAAAAAAAAAATCCCACATTACATCACCTAACTTCACCCACGTATCTCACCACCACTTCATCAGTCCACCACCACCACCACCACCACCACCACCACCACCACCACAACTCCCACTCGACTACTCAACTGTAAAACAATCATTCAAATATGCTCGAAATTTATTAGTATGTGTTACTGTATACTAGTGGAATATCAAATACATTGTAAAACGTCACATGTATCATAAATTCATGAACCTAACACATACCAATAACAAATCAATGCAATACATTATCTGTTACACAGTTTGCATACCTAAAATGACGACAAAGTTCGAGAACATTCATTTTAAATAACAAACTAGAGCTAGGCTGCTTCAATCTAATACAAAACACAGGTTCATATATCAAGATCTACCATTCACTGTATCTGCTGGTGATTCGCCGGAATCTGCTGCTGCTCGCCCTAATTTGGTCATGCTCAACTTATTCTGGTGGTGGTGAAAACGAGCAGATCTGATTCTGGTGCAAAATAATGGCCGGAGAAAAACTTATAACAGTTGTAACTTGTGCTAATAAAGTTGTACATGAAGGCAATTGAAGAAGCTTGATGTATGAACCTGCTTGTTGGTAATAAAGAGAACCCGTTAATAAAGTTGTACATGAAGGCAATTAAAGTCCCATGAAGGCAATCTAGTACAATCTGTAACTTGTTCACATACCATGAAGGCAATCTAATACAATCTGTAACTTGTGCTAATAAAGAGAAAGAAGCTTGATCTTGAACTAAAGATGAAGGCAAAATTTTGTTTTTATTTCATAAAAGAGAAATGACAAGAAAGATGAGAAACAAATGTGACCCACAACCTAAAAAATAAGTAAGGTAGGTGGGTATATCGAAAAAAACGCCGGCCGGAATTTTTGATGTTACCGGAATCTTGAGGAATCTGGAGATGGTAAGGGAGATATGTGTATGGATAAGGTAGGTGGTGAGGATAAGAAATATGAGCCGGATAATTAATGTAAAACAAAATGTATGTTTACTAAAACATAAAATACAAATAATATTTTTTGAAGTTTGACTTTTTTATTAGATACGGACAAAATAGAATGTCGCTCAAAAAGTACACCTAAAACAACTTTACACAAGGCAGAGAACAATGATTGGGCGCGAATTTTTTTGGTGTCACTTGTCGCCTTCTTATTAAAAGTTAAAAAGTCGCTAGTCGCTCAGTATATTTGAAGAAACTCACCAAAACGAGTCTAAAAAAGCCCACTACTTTGAGCGACCGTGCTAGTATCAAAATTGCCCCTTATTAAAATGCTACTCATTTCAATTACGTGGTACTTTTTTCTAGTTAACACAGATTTGGTACTTTGAGTGTGAACTTAGGGGGTGCTTGGTTGGGGGTTGGTGTGGTGGGTAATAGCAAAGGTAATCATTAATAATGTTTGGCACACCCTAAGGAATATAATGATTACCCGGTAGTGGGTAATGGACCATTATAGAGTAAATTGGGGGGTAAAGTATTGATTACCCACCATCACCTATTCCTTTGCATTCCCTTTCCCTTTGCATTCCCCTAATTTGAACCAAGCGGACCCTTAGTGTAGAAATTTGAGCAGATAGGTGCTCCTAAGCCAGCTGATATTGCTAAAGTTTCCAGTTGGGGAAGTTGTAGAAGCTATAATACAAGTTGCTGTTGGTAAATGCTTATTAAAGTTGGCAAAATGGGCGCATTGTGTAGCATGGCAAAAATGGGTCGCCTTGGATTAACCGGAGGCTCTATTAATCAAAAGTTTATTAAGTTTTCTTTTTCGAAGAATAAGTGCATAAGTTTAATATCATTATCCCAATACTAATGTCGGCTTTTTGGTAAACTTATATATACGATCCTATGCTTAAATAAAACACTTAAGGAAACTTTTGAGCTGTTTTATACTTTTTCTTTTATGTTGAGGAGATAAAACATAGCCCGAGTCAACCCAGTTACTATTAGAGATAAATATGATGCCCAAGCCTGGTATGTAGGCTTCATATTTACCTTCAGTATTCACGTTCTTCATCATCCTCAACCTTGAATCATGGTAACCGAAATAAAGTTGTCTTGATGTGTACGCGCCGCCGTGGTGTGTGGCGGCGGTGGTGGTCGGTTGTATGTTTGTGTGGGAAGAGGTGATCATTGCTTTGTAAATTATAAGTTTCTATTGTCAAAAAAAATATTTAAAAAATGGCTGTATTTTTTTTATTGTTTTTTCAAAAACGAAAATTACTATGTTGCCCATATATACACACAAATGTTTTGCAGAGCCCAAGTTTTTCTCACTTTTCAAATTTACCCAAGCATCTCGCGTATACATTTACTCTATACTACCGGACACTACGTGGCAAGTGGTGATTGGTCGAAGAAATTAAAAAAAAAAAGAAAAAAAAAAAAAGAAAAGAAAGCCAAAAGCATGTCGCGTACATTTATACTAGAGACTACCCGACATGATATGTCATTTTATGATTGGAGGAAAAAAAAAAAAACCCTAAAGCATCTCGCGTACCTTTATACTAGATACTACCCGAGGTGGCATTGGGAACTAGCACCACCTAAAAAGGCTACTAAACCCTACCGGAATCTTTAATGTTGAAACGACCACTCCATGAAAAAGCCTACAAATGGTTAGAATTGCGAATATATTCACAGACCATTCATGAAAAGACCATATTTTAGAATTGCGAATTGGTGAGAAAACTTCAACGTTAAAACTTGTAACATTGGTGATTTAGTTGTGGTGATAAAAAAAATGTTGGTGGTGTTGTGGTGGTGATAAAAAAGCGGCTGTTGGTGGTGATAAAAGCGACGGTGAGGTGACTGTGTAGTGGTGTTGTTTGTTGTGATAAAAACCCTAAGTGTTGGCGCTGTTGGTTGTGTTGTGGTGGTGATAAAAAAAACAACTGTTGTTGTAGTTGGTGGTGTTGTGGTGGTGATAAAAAAACTGTGGGTGGTGTTGTTGTAACAAATGGTAATTTTCACATTGTTAATTAATATTATATGAGTATTAATTATTCTTAAGCTGAGCATTTCTATGCGTATTTGCATGTTTCTGAGTATTTTTGAGCATTTTTGGGAGCTGTCCCGCATACTGTAGCTTACAGTCACTGCAGAAAAAGTATATTTTTGTCAGTAAACCTAAATTATCACATTTCCGATAGTTACTGACAAGTCTCGTAATTAATTGAGAGCTTTCTCGCATTTTTCAGAAAAACAACCGCACGCTTGTACCGACAGCACAGTACATATGGTAACAGTCAAATAAATATATTTTTGAGTCAGTAATAATATTTTATTACATTTAAGACAAAAACGTGGATAAAAACTTTATTTTACGTAAACGTGTCCAAAAACGTCAAAACGGGACTTTACGGTCACGTTTAAGCTCAAACCGACACACGATACACCGACACGGAGTAAAAATTAAAATTCTACCTCCCTAAGAGAGACCATGGCCGGTTCATATAATACTCCCCCATATGATGACAAAACTTATCCCACTAACTAATATAATCAATATATATAATCCATACTTACTCTAAATGTTGCTACAACTTTACTACTTATCCATTTAACCTTGTTAAACTTTCCTAGATCATTTTCTTCATCTTAAACCCACGACACACCTTCATCTTCATAATCCACAAATTTTCTTTGAAGTCCAATCAAATTAGAGTGCATAATCAAGGTTTTTGGGTTATTTGGAATTTGGTTTGGGTAAAATTGGTGAAGCATTGGGTGTTCTTGGTCCTTCATAGCATCGTTAATCTTCAAAACATTGTAAGGAATCATCAAAATTTTCTAATCTTACTAATCTTTAGTTCATTTGATGTCTAATGATGATTAAAAGTGTTAAAAGTATATATTTTGTTGATATGGAAAAAGCTAGGGCTTGTATGTTAATATGTAGTGCTCAATTTTTTTTGAGATATATGAACTAGTTTATAAATTTCTTGCTTGTGTGGTAAATCTTGTTACATATAGTGTTAGTTTGATGATACAAACATGAGTTACGATTTTTACGGGAGATTAAGCAATATATAGACTTTTGGGACTATATACATTAATCGGCCAAATTAAAAATAAAAGATTATTGTGGTTTTGAAAAACATAAAATTTTGGCTCAAATGGTGAAGTGGTGGAAAAATATAATTGAGTGCTTATTTGGAATAGATTGTTAAATAAGTCATAAGTTATAGAAAATAACTAGTAAAAATGGGAAAATGAGTTGACATGTTTAAGATGGGTCGAATAGACCATAATATGGCCATCTTTGAATATTTAGCTTAGTAGCTTATTTATTAGAGTTTATATGATAAGTTTAAAGTTTATTTTGTAACTAATATTTACTAAATTTTAAGGAAATGGTCTAAATAAATTTTTGGGCCATAAAGCCCACGAGGAGGCTGTTGGGCCGAGCCCATGGGTGAATTTTGTAGTTTTGACTTTTTGACCAAACGGACCTAATAAGCGAGTAAAATGATTTTTAGAAATGCGTCGATATATACGTTATAACTAAAAATGTGTTTTGGGCTAAAAATGGTTATTGGGCTTATTTCATGATTTTCGGCCCAATTAACAACTAAAATGACGAGAATGATTTTTGGAATATTTTCCGACTCGCTATGGTTATTAATACTTAACGAAACGATAAATATAACGAAAACTATTTTTGGACTTGTTTTGAGACGTTTAGTCTCCGAAAGGGTAAAAATTGACATTTTAACCAAATTAATATTGAAATTGACTTTTGTTGACTTTTTGACAAAATATTGACTTTGTGTCGAAATCTATTGTTAATACTTAAACATAACAATAACAAGTTTATATAACTATAAAAACATTCACGACGACTAAAATATATATCACAAACACTTTTCGCACATATAGTTAACTAGTTGAGTTATTTGAGAAATAATGCAACATTTGAGAAAAATGGAAACGTTGTATAAACGAATGGGTCATGCTCAAATTTTCTAAAAATCTAACACTTAGAGTATTTTCGTGAAAAATACTTAAGTAAACTTTATAAAATTAACTTAACCATGTTTTATTTTTCTTATAATCAAAATTGTATTATAAATAATAAATAATATTTATAATATAATAATCCTTCACTAACTCTATTATTTTACTTATTTCTCAAAAGCCTATTTAATTAATTTTAATCTTAATTAATTAAATACATAAGTAATTAATTTAACACACACACACACACACACACACACACACACACACACACACACATATATATACATATATATATATATATATATATATATATATATATATATATATATATATATATATATATATATATATATATATATATATATATATATATATATATATATATATATGTATGAGTATATACATATATAACATTTGTGCATTTTAAGGAGTGAATACTAGCACGGATGTTCCGTTACGTATTCCCACCGTACACTTTCACCATGAGCCACCGCCATAAAGAATGTCAACAATAAATCATTTCAAAATATACTTTACCACACAACAAGCAAGAAATACACGAGCACTATTCAAGCGTAAACTTTTCAAATAAAATAAAGACACATGAGACACGAATATTTCGCTAAGACTTACCGTACTGATTTAGGTTGTCTGTCGGCGCGGTTGCACTATTTTGTTAACTAGCAGATTGCTGATACTGAAAGGTGAGTTTATAACCCCATATTTTTATACGATTTTGTTTTATAAGCTTGGGGTGAGAAACATGCAAAACTGTTTTCATGGACCAGAAATGATTTTTGTTTTTATATACACACTAGTATGCAGAAACCTAAGTTTGCTGAATCCCATTTTGTGCCCACTATCATCTACCGTTAATTCCTGTCTAGGAAGCCGTTTGCTATAAATAGATCTATTGGGGATGACACCCCCGTTCGGTTGGCTCGGCATAGCCAAGGCGAACGTATACCAAATCGAATAATAGGCCGAGTGTCTGGGGATTAACACTCGCGGGCACCCATATTTATTTGCTAATGCCAGTTAGGCATGCTGCGTTGTCATAGTTCAGTTAGATGAGGCTTAGTGCTTGCATAGCTGAGTAGTGTGTATTTGATGAATTGGTTATATGATTTTGCTATTGGTCCATATGTGCTATTTACTTTAAACCTATGAACTCACCAGCGTTAGCTGACTTTTAGCATGTTTTTCTCAGGAAACTGAAGTGCGTTAGCCGAGTGCAGAGCATGGCGATGGTCTTAATAAATGATGGAAATGTTTTTAATAATGCGTTAACTCTGGAATTTGGACCTTTTGTTTAAATGGGCTACATTTTCATTTGAAATGGATTTTATGTAACGCAACATGACTTGATTTATGCAATGTATTTTAAAACGGATTTTTAATCCGTTCCCTATATCTTGTGTTGTGATTATCGATTTCGTAGCACCCCAAAGTGAATGCTTCCACAATATTATGATTTTGGGGGTGTTACAGATTGGTATTCAGGGCCTAGGTTATAGAGAACGTGGTTTATAAAAACCTTAAACTATAACCGATTTATGAAAAACTTTCCATCATGAACGCCGGATGCCTGCTAGTTTAGCTTGCTATGATTTGAGCATTATTTACTTTATTTGATTAAGTGTTATGATATGCTATTTGAGTATTTTACTAAGCATATATGATATAAGTAATTTCTATATACTTATACGTGTCGCACTATATTTGTCACAGACTATGTCTCTCCCATTCGGCACACACTCCGAGGGAGCTGCTGCTGGACTCACTTCTCTGACACGACAACCAGTTCCATTTGTGGATAACCCATTGATGGAGGTTGTCCGTGCTGCTGCTCAGCCATCTATTCCAGCTCAGCCTGTACACACCGCTCCAGTGTCTACCTCACCATACTTGCACAGATCCGCCACAGCACAACTATACACTCTCACCCAGCATGTTCGGGATTCCCCACCTGTCAGACGTAGGGCCTCGTATATGCGAGTTTGTAGACGTCGCCTCCAGTTATCATCTGTGTTGTCTTCATCTCTCAGTAGGACCCGCTATGGCTTTATGGGTACCCCTACTGAATCACCATCTCAGTCACCCATATCATCTCCAGACTATTCCCCACCTAGCCCAGAGTGACAGCCAGTGGATAGAAACTGTGTTTCGCATCAGTGGTTGTAACGATGACGACAGGGTCAAGTATGCATCTTTCACTTTCATGGATGCAGCACTGACCTAGTGGAACAACTACATGAAATCTGCTAACATGGATGTTGCTTATGCCATGTCGTGGGAAGACTTTAAGGAACTAGTGATTAGGAAATATTGCCCACGAAATGAGATCAAGAAGTTGGAATAGAGTTTTGGAATTTGAAGGTGCAAAACAACAACATAGCTGCTTACAACCAGAGATTTTAGGAGCTAGCTTTGCTATGTCCCAAAATGGTTCGGACTGAGGCCAGATTGATTGAGAGGTATATCGGTGGTTTACTGAAGTCCATAAGAGGTGATGTGACTACCTCAAGAGCTGCAGATCTCCACGAGACCATGGAGATAGCAAACAAGTTGATGGATCAGGAACTGGAGGATATTCCAGAAAAGAGTGCTGACCACAAAAGGAAGTGGGAAGATCACTCCAAGGGTAGTAACAACAACTCTCAGAACAAAAAGCAGAGTGTAGGCAAGGCTTATGCAGTTGGTTCAGGTGACAAGAAGGGTTATGACAAGAACACACCTTTTTGTAACCGCTGCAAGTTACATCACAGGGGACAATGCACAGTGAAGTGTAACATTTTATATATAATTAATATAATTTTTAAAAATTTTTAATTTTATATAAATTTTATCGATACCACAAAAGGTGAGCATTCCTTTTCGTTGTCATAATTGGTGAATTAGTAATCATTCATTGTTTTTTTTTTTTTTCATAAGGACATGTTTGGGGGGCTGCTAAAAAAAAATCTGTGGGTAAAATGGTTCAATGTTGAAAAATTTAAAAAAGGGAGAAGTATTGGGAAGTAGAGAGTGATATTACATTTGCAGTATTTGTAAAAGTCTTTTTAAAAAGGGGAAAAAGCAAAATAGAAGCATTCTATTTCAGTTTGGAAATGGAGAAAGTGTCGCTTGGTAGACAAATGGTGAAACATTGTCCTTTTTTGATTCATTTTTACCAGAATGAATATGAGCAAGATTGGATCAGAAATGTAAATGGCTGAGATAATTCAAATGGGAACGGTGTTGGCCATATGAGGGGTTTTAAATTTTTTCCGGCTTTAAACCAATTCCTTCCACATTATTGGAAGATGTATTTGGGTAAAGCATTTGGGTAAATTCAATGATCAAGTAATGGTACAAAATAAAAAATGTGTGGAGGATATGGGCAAATAATAGCCCAAGGTTAGATGGAAGAAATCTGGTTTGGGGGTTTCCCCCATGTTTACCAGCATTTTTTTTGTTCTCTGGGTTCTGTTGCAGATTTGATAATGACTCAGGACAGAATAGCATCTGGAGCAAAGAACCTAGAAATGTGCTAGTTTAGTCATTGCCCTGACCAATGAGCTTTTTTTTTCTTCTCATGCCTTTATCATTTTTACCATTTGGTCTAAAAACAAAAAATTTCCCAAAAAAAAACAATGAGCAGATGGGAACCACCCCCTTGAGGGGAAATTTGGAAAAATTTAAGTAAAGAACAGTATTGTTTTTTGTTGTAAGAAGGCTGGGCCCTTTTTAGCCCCAAAAGTTCTATTTCTATGGCAGGGAAAAAAAACTCAGAGGGATTTTAATTTATAAGCAAGGAAGAAGAAACTCTTGAGCAAAATATTTTTTAAAAATTGTTAGCTCCGAATGAGAATCTAATTGTTCAAGATACTGATGCTGTTAGAAGAGTGGAGGGATTTGGAATGTTAAATTTAAAAAGAAGAGATACAGTTTAGTGTGCCCGAAAAAGGAAAATGCTTTTGCAAAGAATAGTCTAAGTGTAAAAATTTGTTTAGGGGTGGTATAGTGATATAAATGCTTGATTTGAGGGGGGCTATTTTATAGTTCAAGGTTTTTTTTTTCTCTTGTATGGGCTGTTTCCCTGGCAAAAGGAGGGAAAACATTTTTTATCTTTTTTTTTGATTAAATTTTTCTTCTCCTTTCACAAAAAAGGACACTGATTGTGTATAAAATCAATAGGTTTAATGAACAGTATGAATGACGATTGCTTTTCTTACTTGCAACGATTTGTTATTCATTTACAGTGTAAAGACCCCCCTTTCATAGTTGTCATTTCTACTTTTACACGGTTTGTTTGAAAATACTTTCTAGCTGGGAATTATTACAAGACATAACATATGTTACAAATTTTTAAATACAATTACAGAAATTTCATAAACAAAAAAGAACTAACTTGTTTTTCAAACCAAAGAAATTTAAACAAAAAAAATTTTTTGATTGCCGGTGTTTTGATCTTTATTTTTGAGAGGGGATGGGTTGGGGGTCGTATTGTTCATAGCCTTGGGACGGGTTAATGAGCATTTTTTCCTGGGGCTTGTATGACCTTTGGGCTTTTTTTGCCCGGGGTTTTTTATGTGTTACGTTCAAAAAATTGCGATGGGTGTGTGTCATAAGTAGGAAAAAATTGTGATGATGTGTTTGAGTTGGGTTTTATCAAAGTTTGGTGGATTTCATGTGTCATTAACTTTTTTTTTTTGGGATTATTTTTTTTTGTTTAACGGGGGGAAATCAGGGATGACTCATTTTTTGCATTGATTTAAATTTTTAGCCCGCTTTACCGCACACCCATAGTAGCCCAAACCCGTAGATTTTCCTAGTCTTTTTGTGAACATTAATCTATATTAACCCATTTTTTACTGTTCACTTACCTTTTTTTTTAGAAAATTTTTAAAATTTTTTGTTTATTACGTTTTTATTCAAAAACATTTTTTACTGATTAAGATTATTTTAGAACAGCTCACACACACCCGACATTCCAAATCAAATTTTAAACACAAAAAGGACCCATTAACAATTTCCCAACCCAATTTTTTTTTTATTCAACCCCCCAAACATTTCAGCCCAACTTTTTATTTTCTTTTGAAACCTATCGACAAACCACCTTTACTTGGCCTATTTATTCTAATTTCGACACACTTTCTACACTTTACTTACATGGTTCGAATCCTCTTACTCCCAAGATTCGGGGATGACGAATTCTCTTTGTTCAAAGGGTTTTGAAATCAACGAGACCAAAAGCTAAACATGTTCGACACAGGGACAACTCTTTATAGGGTTAATTCAATTCGAAAAAAAAACCATTTTAATCTTTTCGATTTATATTTAAACGGACCTAAGGACTCTATAAACGTTTTACACCTTTTCTTACTCTTTTGGTCACGTTCACATTTTTGGGGGGGACCTTTTTTAGTCGAGTACATTACATAAATGCCACTTGTTGTTTTAACCAAAAATCCAACACCATTCACACCATTTGAACTTAAAACTAAAAGTACTATTTTTTTTTATTCTCTAATCCTTTCCTATCTCTGTAAAATTTTATTTTTAACATCCCACTTGACCCAAAACTATTTATCGATGAATACATTTACTTTAAAAACACTTTTCACTCACTCACTCTTTTTTTATTTTTTCACACACAAATGTTCTAAGTCCTTTAAACTTTTTTTAAAGGGCATTCGGGGAAAAAAAAAAGGTAATACTCTATTCATTCGACCCTTTCCCCACACCTTTAGTGTTTATTCGATCCTTTGGTGATAATCAGCTTTGTAAGTTCACAATACTTCATTCCTGGTCTTTTATTAACCGTTCAACCACCTTTGGGTGTGGTAAGTCCATCGAGCTCATTTTTACACATACTTGTATTTTTCACTTGTTCATACGCTTTTTCCCTTGTTTTTTCGAACTTTTCCTAAACTTTTTATTATTTATTTCATTCATTCGTTTCATTTTTTTTTCATAATTTGCTCCCATTCCGATGGATGGCTAGGAATTAAATTTTTACATTCATTCATAAACTCATTTCTCGTTTTATGATTTTTTCGAAACCTAATTTTTAAAAGTATTTTTGGGGACATCAACATATATAAGTCTTTAATTTTTTTTCGGCCCTTGTTTACTCACTAAACTAGCTTCATTAATTCATTTCTATCGAACGGGCCTCCAAATAAATTTCCCTTGATTCTCTATAAACCAAAAAAAAAATAAGTTGTTTCATATTTCCTTATAACCATGTGGCACCCTTTTTTTAAAAGTACAAACTTATTAAAAACTCGACACAAATTTTAAATCTTTATTTATTTTAAAGGTGGGGTTTTTTGCCCATTAAGCACTTTTTAAAACACTCTCGATAGCACCCCTTTTTAAGCAGTTCGGTATGTTTTCAAAGGGCTATAAAAATTTGCCCAAAAAACCGGCCCAAACTCGCTTGAAACCCCTCGGTTCATAAAAACCCTTTTTTGGGGCCTTTTTTTTAAACATTAAAAGCCAATAAGCTGGAAAAGCTCTTTTATATAAAAAATTTTTAAAAACTCAATTTAAAATATTAAGGGTGATAAAACTTTCGGAAAAAATTTTTTTTAAAACCCTTTTGATTTTTTTGGGCTAAAAAGCAACTTTTTCTATTTGGGGGTTTAAATTGTAACTTTTGAAAAAATTGTTTTTTAATTGTCAAATTAGAACTTTAGGGTTTTGAAATTGATTATACAGTAAAAAAGCCAAAAATTTCAATTTTGAATATTTTTTACTAAATAGTAAATATTTTCTAAAAAGGACAACTGCATAAAGTTTCACTGTTAGGGTTAAAAAAGTAAATTTCAATAACTTCAGGGACCATTCATATCTTATTCTATATGTATTTCCCTTTTTTATTTTATGCATTTTGATAATAAAGGTTTTTTTTTTACATATCATACCCTTTTTTAAAAAACGATACGTTTTTTATAGTTTAAACGTAAAATTTTTTAAAAACCAATATCCACCAACAAAATTTTGAGGGAACGAATTTACGGATTTAATAAAAAAAAACTTTATAATTTATTTATTAAAATTATTTTTGAACTTTAACTTTTTAAAGCTTATCATTCATTCTCATTACAAACCAATTCGTTATACGATATCCTTTCACAATTTTTATTACATCGAGGAAAATCTTAAACTACCCGAAAATCTTAGATTCCCTATTATTCAGGTCGTGTGTTGGAGCCGCCCCATGATACTTTTGACATAAATTTACCTTGAATTTTAAGTTTAGGGGGAGCCCATGCCCAACTCTTTACCTTTTTTTCCCATTTTAAACTACTTGGGGGAGTTTACAGTTTTAATTTTTTTTTTTCATTTATAAAATTTCATGATTTGCTTTAGTATTCAGTTATTAAAACTTTAAATGTTTCGATACCCCTTTTATACTTTTCTAGAATGATGATAGTTTAATGTCCCTTTAAATGCGTTTTAAATATTCATATACAAAACTATTTTTGCAACTGTTTTCTCCTTTGGGAAGGAGCCGTTGGAGAGGTTTTGTTTTGTTAATTTTGGGAGGATGCCCCCAACCCTTGTTCCGATGCGGACTTGGGGTGACACGTACTTTTGGGGGAAAGGGTTTTCCCCCCACCCTTGTGTACAAAATGGCGCGCCCTTTTGGGTGATTTAATCCGTATAAATCAACTCTAACTTTAGCAGTGGATTTTTAAAAAAAAAGGTTGCAAGTCTTGTATGGGGGGGGGCTTGGGACGGGTGAATTTACAATCCCTTTTCCCTGTGAAATCTTTATCAAATCCCTTACTACTAAACTAAACTCTATGAACTCACCAACCTTTTGGTTGAAAATTTTTAGGTATCTCGGGTTAATAAGGCGATAGTGGATGTTTTTGGATTTAAGTCTTTTTTTGCTTACTTGAGACTCAAAACCTTTTATTTTTTCCATTGGGATACATCTTGAAAACATCTATGAAAACCTTTACTTTGGATTTTCTTTTTTTTACTCTAATTAAATAATTCGAAGGTAACATTTAAAAACGTCTCATTTAGGGGTCTTTTTTCTATACCTGTTCTTTTTTTAAAAGTATTCCCCCCTTTGATACTATCTTTCCCGCTGCGATATTTTGGGGGTTTACAGATTGGTATCAGAGACTTGGGTTTTTAAGAGAAATGGGTTTACATTTGTGCCTAGACTTTTAACTACTATTTACATTGAGACTCTCATCCTATCGCCTTGCATACGAAAAATTTTTTTCGTTATTATCCCGTTTTTGGGATGTTTTTGTATTTGTGCTGTTTGGGAATCTCGGGGATTTAGTCGAGTCTTTCAAAAGTGTGGAGCTCAGTAAAAACTAGCTATTAACTTGATCTTGGGGGGACAGTTTTTGTTTGTTTTGAGCTTTTGAGAATAGTTAAAAAAAAAGGTTATTACTTAGCCACAGAAATTTGATGATTTTGCTCGGGGAGGGGATTTATCTTGAGGATCCCTTTTGAGGGAATCCCTATCTTCCCATTTAATAAGTCGGGTCTCGAGATTGTGTGCTTGGGGATATGGGACACGTGTAAAGGGTGCAATTATATTTTGGTGGCCAACTTTAAATTTTAAATGCATCCGACTCACGTGGACATATGGAACCAGCTAGTTAATCGGCATTGGCACCCTTTAGGAAAAAAGCTAGTGATAAGGTTTGTGGGGAATGTTTGGTTAGATTGGATAGTCAACAGTTTTTCCTCATCCTGGATGTTCGCTAAAATGTCCTTCCGGGAGAGCAATGCATCAAAGGGGTTTTAGGCCCGCAACACTAACCGAGGAGGTGCGACACTAAGAGGTGGGAAAGGGCTAGTGAACGTGGAGGTAAGGGGGTGGTCGAGGCTTTTTTTAACAACGATACAACGACCCTTGAAAAACCTGATTTGGGCCCCAATCAACAAATCACAGCTCAAAACTTTTTTTACTACTATTATCACCCAGGGTTGCAAACATATCAACAATCGGGAAACCACGTAAAACAAAAAGACACACTGTGGAAAAATTATTTTTGAGGTTTCTTACATAAGTTTTGTGACCGTTTTTGGGGTCAAGGCTGTTTAAACCTTTGATCTTGGATTTTAACTATGAAAGCATGATGATAATATTGACGGAATATTTTATTAAAGAAACAATACTATCACAACAAGGTTTTGCCAACTTAAACCCTTTGTTTTTTCCCTACTGCCCCAATATAATGGATAATAGCAGTTCGATTTCACTCTAATCAGGGTTTAAAGACCTTGAGGCTAAACAAACATAACAAAAATCGACCCCATGTCTTAGGGTTCCCCACACCCACTTTTTGGTGCTTTCATTTTAAAAACACTTGGTGTTGGTTTTTAATATTAAGTATGAAGCACCTTTTGGGGATTAAAATCTAACCACTATCACGCTTTGTTGTTCACTTTTATTCCTGTAAAAGCAAAATTTTTTATTCTAAGGGTTTTGTTCCCCCTTTTTTTAGTAAAAAGGAGTTTCATTACAAGTTGTTAAGTCTTGTTCTATTTACTTGCTTGTGTATGTCAGTCAATAAGTACAACATGTATCTTTTTCAATTTGTTAAACTGAAAAATATCTAGATATTATCTTTTGGATATACTTGATTTAAAAATAAAAAATTCTTCTTCTTCCTTATCCACCCAACCCAAGTAGTATGACTCATAGTAGCATCTGATCCCACTAGAAGATTTAAAATTTTGTAATCATCAGACTTTACATAGAAGACTTAACTTTTGTAACACTACCGACTTAACTGATTAACATACCGACTTAACTGAGGAGATTAACCACCAGATTTTAATGGGTAGTCCCCAAAAATTAACCACTCCAGCAACCAAGATTTAATGTTTTCATTCTTTTGTTTATGTTTTCATAAATCTATAAAAAATATAATTCCCCAACAATCTTCCCCTATTGTTTGATTACAAAAAAAAACCGTTTTGTACGAATTTCCCTAGCCGTAAGTAGAGAAATTGAGATACTAAATTCACCATGAATGAAACGATACTGTTTCCCCTTTATTCATGCTACCAAAATTTTCCCTTTCCCCTTTTTGTTATCAACAAATATGAATAAAAAACAGTTAATAAAAACTTGGTGTAGCATATAAATGGTTAACCATCTGAACTTTAAGTTTTCCCATGAACCTATATGTTAACCATTTCTTGTTTTCTTCAAAACTTTTGGATTTTATGATTGATGAAGAAAAAACCATTCATTACTAACTTGATGCTGAAGTAGTTAAACCTTTCCTTTTGTGTCTTATGTCTTGAACTAAAAACTGACTTAGACTCATTTAACCCCAAATTTTTTAAAACCGCAGTTCTCTTGATAATAATCCTCATCTTCAATGAGACACTGTGCACTACAAAGTAACTCCTTTAAGTGAAGTTAACTAGGTCTTCATCCATCCACCCTTGACCTATGAAAACTTAGATTTAACAAGACTTTGTCATATGAAATATCTGAACAAAACTAACAAGTTATCTTTAAAGTGTAGTCAACCACTTTAGAAATGATAAGAACACACATTTTGAAGATTCAACTTCATCTGCAAATAAGTAACAAATACCCCTTTTTCACCAATAATAACTTGATAAACAAGCCTTTAATCTTTTAAGAACCAACTCTCTTCTGTGTGTGATTCTTCCCCTTTGTGTGTGAACCTTGAAACAAAACCAAAAATTCGACGATACCTCAACTGTTTTTGCAGCAGTTTTCAACAATGCATATCTTGCAACCTAAGGCTCAGATTGAAGATCCCTCCGGTGAGAATCTACCTTGATATACCAAGAACCTCCAGTAAAAATTTCCGCCCGATCCAACGGTTAACGAAGGAGTTACCGCCTTTTGAAAACAGCCCTGCAGTGAGTTACGAAAATACGAATCAGATCCGATTTTTTCTTCTTTCTTTAGCTAAAACCTTTTCTTTTCCTAGATCCAGAGCGCCCCGCTCTGATACCAACTGTGGAAACTTATTTTAGAGGTTACTAACAATAAGTTTTGTGACCGTTTACGGGCTCAAGGCTGTTAAGCCTTTGATCTAGGATTTTAACTATGAAAAGCATGATGATAATATTGACAGAATATTCAATGAAAGAAACAATACTATCACAACAAGGTTTTGCCAACTTCACCGTTTGTTATTCCAACTAGCCCTAATACTACTTGATCAATTGCATTACGATTACACTCTAATCAGGGATCAAAGATCCTTGAGGCTAAACAAACATAACAACATCAGACCCCATGTCTGATGTTCCCACACACACTCTTTTTGGTGCTTTACATTTTAACACACTTGGTGTTGTTGTAATATGTAAGTATGAAGCACCTTGGTGATTAACATCTAACCACTAATCACGCTTTGATGTTCACATTATTTCACTGTGAAGCATACTTTTTTATCTAAGGGTTTGATCTCCCTTTTATAGTACAAAGGAGATCATTACAAAGTTGATAAGTCTTGTCTACTACTTGCTTGTGTATGTCAGTCAATAAGATACAACATATATCTTTTACAATTTGTTGACTGAAAACATATCTAGATATTATCTATTTGATATACTTGATTCAAATACAAAATATCTTCTTCATCCTTATCCATCCAGCAGTAGTATGACTCATAGTAGCATCTGATACACTAGAAGACTTAACTGTGTAATCATCAAACTTTATACTAGAAGACTTAACTGTGTAACACTACCAGACTTAACTGATTAACACTACCAGACTTAACTGAGGAGACTTAACCACCAGACTTAACTGGGTAGTCACCAGAATTAACCACTCCAGCAACCAGATTTAATGTTTCATTCTTCTTGTTTTTGTATCATCAAATCTATGAAAATATAATTCCCAACAATTTGTTGGAATTCGATACACGGTTAAGGTGGTTAAACCTTTTGTACTTTGTGTATATGATATATTGAGTTTATGTGATTAAGAATGCGAAATCTACTTAATCACACTTAGAAGGTTATTTGTGTTATGGAAATGGAACAGTTGTGTTTGTTATATGACAATGAACAATGAAAGATTAACACCAAACGATTCAATATTATTAAGATAATAATACAAGTGATCTTTAGTTATCACTAGGGTTACAACCTTGAATCTTATGTTTCTATATCTTGTGATATTGTTTTTGTTCTTTGTTCTTGAGAGATATATTTTGCACTATAAGTTTAACACACACTTATATCTCTAGTCTAAGATCTTTCTTTTATAACATAAGAAAGATCTTTACAATAATGTTAAGTCTTGTCAAACAACTTGCTAGCTTATCTTATGTGTGTCAGTAACAAAGATACAACATGTATCTATGTTTACAACTTGTTCTGTGAGTATAAGATAAGGACTGAGCACATGGGGTAATGATATTATCTACCATGTATTATTGACTTTTAGTCAACCAGACTTAATTATCTTCATCAAGCAGACTTAACTCTGATAGTCACCAGAATTAACACTTGACTTACCACCAGACTTAACTTCAACGACCAGACTTAACCAGCAGATAACCAGCAGACTTAACTTTGGAACTCACCAGACTTAACTCTAACTGCTACCAGATTTAATCACTTGAGAGATTTTTCCGATACTTAAACTTCAGAATATTTAACTTCCCAACAATCCTCCCCTAAACATGTGAATCCTTTTTCAACATGTTTTTGAATTAAATTATGGATTGTGAAGATCTTTAAAAACACTTCATAGTCAGACCACTTGGACTGAACTTTCTTCTATTCGGGAAAGATAATTATCTATCTCAGTAACTATCTGCTTTCTGATCTTTGACTTCAAAAATTTATCATTTACACATCTTCCGGCTTCAAACATTGACCTAAAAGATGGTGCAATTTCCTTGGATGGAGGAATTATAAGAGGCAATGGTGCGGGTGTATCTTGGATGATTGTTTCAACAAGTGAAATCATCTATCAGCATGCCTTTGCAAGTGTTTGAACAAATGTAGTGAACTGAAATTGAAACTGAAAGCTTTCTTTCGTTTGACCTAGATAGAACTTTCTCCTTTGGAATGCTTCATCCCTTCTAAATTTATATATATATATATATATATATATATATATTATATATATATATATATTTATATTATATATATATATTTATATATAATACTCCTGAATCACTCTTATTCTTGTCATTTTCAAACTTCCTCATCATCTTGTATGCTCTTGTCTTTTCCTCCCTTTCATTGGTTAATACTTCCTTGGGCTTTATTTCCTCCCCTAAGATGTTTTCCTCCCTGAGATGCAAATAACATTTCCTCCCCTGTTTGTAAGATCTCTCAAAATTGTTCTCTCTCCATCAATCTGAGCTATCAATTAGAACTTTTTATCAGACAATGTTGTACATGTTTTCCATCAATTCCTTAAGAGTTTAATTTGCTGCCCTCATCATTTCTAGGTGTGTTAACTCCTATGAGAGGTGATTCATGGGCGCTATACTCATAATCCATCAGTTGATGGTTTTCTGAGTCATTTTTTATTTCAAAACAACCTTTAAGTAATTTTTTGAGTTTTAGCAGTATGCATTTTGATTTTATTAAGAAAAATCTTTACTGCTTTCAACCATTTGAAGGGATAAGTGTATAACAGACACTTAATCAAGATTTCGGTTTAATGCAACCTCTGGTTGTGTGAGAACCAATGTTTTCAGTTATAAATAACTGTCTGTGTAAAGATAAACCTATTCAAAAGGCTTTCTTGACAGGGTTTCCAGCTCATTGCAATTGTTGCCTCTAAAACAAGTGTTAGATTCAATTTTACTAGCTGTTCTTTCTATCAGATGTCCTTAGACTTGCTCATTATACTTAAAAGTATAAAATGATAGAAAGTAAGTTGAATCAGTTACTTTTCTGATTCACTAAGTCATCAATTCAATGTGGGAAATATGTAACCAGGTTTCAAGAAAGTAGTTTTAAAGAATTAATGAACTTAGGTATAAACCTTTGATAAAAATTCCCAAACTCAGTCCATCATAAACCTGTTATGTAAGCAACTGATATAACATTCTGCTGCTTCCATTTCACTTGAAAACATCCTTTTGTGCTGAAATGTTCATACCTGAAATTGTTAGTCTAAAACCAAAAGAACAATGTACAAAGTACTTGTCTTATATTAGAATAAACATATGAAAAACTGTATGAAATAACACAATTTTAAAGTAATAGATAGTACAAATTTACAAAGACAATAGTACAAACAAAAATTTAACTACCAGACTTAATTTGAGTAATCACCAAAATTAACTGAGTAATCACCAGAATTAACCACACTGGTATATAAAAACATATAGATTGAAAAATTTAAGTATTAAGCATTTCAATACTTTCTACCAAGTACTGTAACCTTCCAACATCAAAAGCTTTTGTTAGCAGATCTCAAAATTATGTTCTGAAGCAATTTTCATTACTTGAATTAAAATTTTTCTCATTGCAATCTCTAATAAAAGTGTGTCTAATTTCAATGTGTTTTGTTTTAGAATGTTTGTACCGAATTTTTAATAATGCAAATTGTACTATCTATTATCAGTATGAAATAACAGTGTTCATAAAATTGTACCCATAGTCAAGAAGTTAGTTTTGAAGCCACAAGACTTGAGCACAACAACTTGCAGCAGCTTACATATTCGCTTCAGTTGTTGAAGTAGCCACAATTGGGTTTGCTTCTTACACTGCCAATGGAGATAAGTCTACACCCAAAGAATTGACATCCTCCAGTTGTTGAACTTTCTATCCAAGCTAGCACCAGCATAATCACTATTCGAAAATGCTACCAAATCAAAGGTGATTTCCCTTGAATACCATAGACCCAACCTAGGTTGTCCCTTGTGATATCTAAAAATCCTCTTGACTGCTGTTAAATGAGAAACCTTTGGAGTTACTTGAAATCTTGCACAAGCACAAACAGAGAACATGATGTCGGGGTCTTGATGATTGTGAAGATACATCATAGATCCTATCATAGATCTGTATGTGTGTACATCCACATTTTCTCCATCTAATATCTTTGGAAGTTGTTTCTCAGAATCCATTGGTGTGCTTGCATTTTTGAATCCGCAAAGTTGAACTTTCTAAGAATTTCAGCAACATTATTTATCTTGATTATATAAATATGCCTTCATATGACTGTTTAACTTGCAAACCTAAAAAGAATGTAAGTTCCCCCATGGAACTTATCTGAAACTTATCATGCATAAGCTTCTCATACTCCAAACACTCATCTCCTTCCTTGTAGATCCAAAGATTATGTCATCCACATACACCTGCACTAACAAAAGATCCTTCTTGTGCTGTTTGATGAAAAGTGTCTGATCAATTTTTCCTCTTTGAAATCCATTCTCTTTTATAATAGGAAGCCAGTGTTTCATACCAAGCTCTAGGTGCCTGATGAAGGCCATAAAGAGCTTTTACAACTCCTGTACACTTTTTCTGGATGGTCAGGATCAATGATCCTGGAGGTTGTGAGACTACACCTCTTCTTCACATTGTGCCATATAGAAATGCAACTCATTGACATCCATTTGGTATAACTGTGAAGCCTAAAAAATGAAGCATAAGCTAAGAAAAGCCTAATTGCCTCAAGTGTTGCTACTGGAGCAAAAACTTCATCATAGTCTATACCTTCTTGTTGTGTGTACCCTTGGGCTACTAATCTAGCCTTATTCCTAATCACTATTCCCCTTTCATCCCTTTTATTCTTGAAAACCCATCTAGTGCCAATTACCTTTGCATCCTTAGGTAAATCAACTAGCACCCAAACTTTCTGAATCTTGAACTGAAGAAGCTCCTCTTGCATAGCTTCTACCCAGCTTGAATCATCTAAGGCTTTTAGAATATTCTTTGGTTCAGCTTGTGAGAGAAAACATACAGTTGTTAGTCTGAAGACATCAGTTGTTGTCTTGTTTTCACCCCTGATTGTACATCTCTTATCACATTTTCTAGGGAGTGGACCTTGTGATTTCTGGTTTGTGGTGTAAGTGGAACATGATAGTTTGGTGGGAGATTGCTCAAATCCACCTCATTGTTTGTTAATTCTGCTTCCTTTGTTAAGTCTGCTTCTTCAGTTAAGTCTGTTTCAGCAGCATTATCAACAGCAGAACTATTTTCTTGTTCCTTTGTTCCATCTTCTTTGCTTTCATCTTCAACATCTTCTTTAGCTTTACCAGAAGAAGATTCACCAATTTTTGAAGTTGATTCCACACTTGTTACTTGAACCATATTGGCATCACAAACATGATCTTGGTTTGTCTCCTTTTCTAACCTTGCCTCATCTGTTGCTTGTGAACCTGAAAAATCATTAGTTTTTGCAACAACAGGCACATAATTCATTGATTTGGTTAGACGTTTCAAGATCAAATAGCCATTTTGGTCCTTGACCTTCTACATTGGATTTATCTTCCAAAACTCCACATGTAGATTTTCCTCTAACAATACATAGTTCTTGTGTTGTATACTTTAAATGCTTTGCTATTTAGAGAATATCCAACAAAGTACATCCCTTCATCTGCTTTACCATCGAATTTTCCTAAATGGTCTAAGGTATTGAGAATTGTCACATGACATCCAAAAAGGTCTAAGAAATCCTATTGCAGGAGTTCTACCTCTAAAAAGTTCATATGATGTCTATTGTGAGGCTGTACAACTAAAACTCTATTTTGAACATAGCAAGCAGTGTTGACTGCTTCAGCCCAAAAAAGTTATAGGTAGCTTTGAATCAGCTAATAGTTCTAGCAGCTTCAATTAGTGTTCTATTCTTTCTCTCAACAACACCATTCTGTTGTGGAGTTCTTAGCAATGCTAAATTCTCTCCTATACCTTTTTGTTTGCAGAAATCATCCATAACTCTATTCTTAAACTCTGTCCCCATTATCACATAATGACTTTCACTTTCTTGTCTACTTGGTTTTCTATCTGTGTAATGATGTCTTAAGAATGCTAGAAGTTTCATCCTTAGAACCTAAATAGAAAACCACATGTAAATCTGGTATAGTCATCAATTTATAACAAGACAATATCTCTTATGCATTATACTACTTACTGAAACAGGTCCAAATAAGTCCATATGAAGCATAGACAATGATTGATTGATAAAGTTAAAAATTTGGGCTTACAAGTGGCTTTGTGTGTTGTTGCGCTTTAAGACAAGCAATGCATTTTTGATCATTTTAAAATCTTTTGTGAGGTAAACCCTCTTACCAAAACCATTCTTAACAATCTGATTTATGGTTTTAAGATTAATATGAGCAAGCCTCCTATGCCATTTCATTGACTCATCCAATGTGGCCTTTGCAACAAGACAAGTTAAATCCTTTTTAGGAACATATGTTCTTCATGTCAACACTGTACATATTGCCCTTTCTAGGAATTTTAAGAAGTACTTGACTTTCATCAGGCATCTTAAAATCAGGAAAAGTACAAGACATTCAGTCTCACAGAAAAGAACTTTGTTCTTTTTGTCACACATTTGTGAGACACTAAAAAGATTATAATTTAACTCTTGTACATAGTCCACATCTTCAAAATCTAAATTTCCAGTTTTAATGGTACCTTTTACCGGAAATTTTGCCACCAACACCTCCTCCAAAGGTAACAAAAGCCTCCATCTATTGATTGAAAATTTTGAGAGATAAGGCTTTTTACCTGTCATGTGCCTTTGGCATCCACTATCTGAGTATCCTTGATCCTCTTGTTGATCAATTGATATGTTCCTGCACATAAATGAGGAAGTATTAGTTTCTTTTGGGGACCCAAGCCTATTACTGACCTTGGATCTGCCTCTTGCATCAATGTAATTTAATCTTTTTAGAACAGTTGATGCAACATTGGATTTAGTTGAATTCCAAACCCAACATGCTGAGGCCTTAATCAGCATTTTCCCTCTTTGCACCAAGCAGCAGACTTAACTACTTGCCTACCAGAATTAACTGCTTGCCTAGCAGAATTAAATGCTGGCTTAGCAGAATTAACTGCTGACTTTATAGTTGTCCCCTTTGTTTCCAACTTGTTTTGGCCACTGCTTTTGTTTGATAATGGGCCTTTGAACAGACTTTGGTGCATGTTTGTAAGTTTGTTTATGCACCCTTAGCTGTTGATTTTGGGTAAAACAGTCATATATGGTCTAGCAGAATTAATTTATTGAATCCAGACTTAAAAAGAGACTGTTGTGGGTTTAGTTCTGGTTAACCTTAGAACTAGAGTGAAAATGAGATTTAGGTGTTTGCCTTTTGTGGTTCACTTCTAATGTTTTCATTACCCAGATACCCAACGGTTGCAGAATGCTGCAAGATGGTCAAACTACCACATGTATAACAAGTTTGTTGGAAAAAGCAAAGTCATCACCTAATTGGTTAGACTTGAGGTAATTCCAATTTCTTTGGTTACCTCTGGGCTTGCTAGTGGATTATGTATTGTTCACAATACCTAACTAGTTGCCTAACATGTTTAATGTTTTGATTTAGGCCTATCAGTATTCTTTTTGACCACTTTAGGAACACTTAGTTCCTGCTTTCTTAACTTTTCAGGTTTAGACATAACCTGTTTCATCTTACATCATATCAGTTGTACTTTCCTCAACAACTATTGCATCTCCTTTCTTAAAAAAGGACAACATTGTCCTGATAAAATAAAGTTTTACCCTAAACTTTTCCATCCTTTTTCTATCTTAGGACTCTTAGTGACCTTAGAAACCATATTCCATTATTGGTTCTTGAAACTCAGCAAAACCTGTGTGTGTTAGGTCAACACCTGGAGGTGAAGGAACACCTCTTATGGTGGGGGAAAACAGATTTGTATCCTAAACCAGACTTAGCTTTATTGATTAACTTGAGCTTCCCAAATCTTATTAATTCCCTCTTGAGGCATGAGCTAAAGCATTCTACAGTTATCTTAACATTTTCAGTTTTTATTAAATTGGCTTCAGCTAATTGTTTACTTTGACTAGCCAAGTATTTCATCTCTAAATAGCTAGCCTCTTTGTAGAGCATTTAAATCATCAGTAAAACTTAGATTCATTACCTTGAATGTCGTGCAATTTGTTTTTTCAAGAACACCTATGGGCTCTTTTATGTTTACTTAAATTGGCTAAGGCAATAATTAGTTCATTCTCGCCTATTATCAGCTTTTCTTTTAAGTTCTTCATTATCTTTAAGGAAGAACATGATTCAGAACATTTGGTTATGGAACTTACCTCTGAATCAGAGAAGGCCATTTAGAGCAGTCTCAGTGGCCACAAGAGCAGCATTTGTTGGTGCTTCCTCTTCATCAGCCACGATGCTCCAGTCATAGTTAACCCCATCTATGGCTAGCATAGCCCTTGGTTCTTCAACTGTGACTTCCTTCTTCTTCTCTTGCCTATACCAGTGCTTCTATTATCCTGCTTCCCTTGGATTTCTACATTCTTTAGCAAAGTGTCTAACCTGTGACAGTTGAAACACTCTACTTTCTTCTATCAACCCAGCAGTTTCATTACCATCAATGGTAATCTGCTTACCAGTTCTCAGCCAGAACTTCTTAGCCCTCATGCTAAGTAAAGCAACCTGCCATTTGATGTCCATCTCTTCCAAATCATTATCATCCAACTGATCAAGATCTTCATGAATTAGAGGAGAACCACTAGTTTGACTAGACATGAATACATAAAACGATGGATCTCCAAGTCCAGCAACATTCTTTTGTGAACTAGTAAAAGGACCACCATATGTAGCAATAGAAACACCTTCAACTTCATCTACCTCTTCTGACTTACTAATACTAGGAGATGAAAAGTGTGCCACATTCCCAGAACTAGTACTTGTAACACCCCAACCCGATAAGGGTAAAGATGTCATAATAATGGTTTCATATCAGATCAAAACAAAGCGTACATCAACAGTAATACAAGGGTTCTCAAAGGTTACAAATGAAATACTGAATTTACAAGGCTACAAAGGAAACAAAAGCTAAATACTAAGTCTGCAAATGCAAATCCTTCAAATAGTCTCTACTTCAGAATAACTATCAAGGTCTTCTAAGTCCAAAAGTCTCTTCACTCATACCCAGCTTCCAACTAAAAACCTACCGCAGGGAAAGAAATGCGGCTGAGCTTAAAAAGCCCAGTGAACAGATATATATAAACGAAAACGAAAGCAAAAGAAAACGAACATGTATAGTTTGGTGCATTGGGTTTACAAAGGTATAGTCAAAGAGTACAAGTAAAAAAGAAAAAGGGTAGGTCAGTTTAAACCACCACGAGCCCGAACACAAATCAAATATAGTAACCATGTCTTCATAATCATTAAGAGGGGAGACCTCTCAGATAATTAGATAATATGAGGGGTGTCCTCATTCTTCAAATGGAGTAGCTAACTCCCGAACTTGTGAAAGACGTGGATTGCAACCCCTGCATCAAATCACCGAACAATAATATAATATCAAATCATGTTAATCCACTAATACGAACACGAACCTAGGATGCATCCATACGCCCCCGAACAATTTAATATTGGCCATAATAAATAATAAAGCGCGCATGTAGTAGCAAATGGGGACGATGTGGAACATCACTCGACTACACTGGAGTCATGCCATTGGTGCATCAATGACACGGCCATGTTAACTTCATGGCTAGGAAACGAACATGGCTCGGGTATCAAACTGAAGGGTCAAAGGTCAAAGGTCCAAACCATAGCAAAGGTTCAAATAGTCTAAGTCATCGAATCATAGTCAAAGTCCAAATATCAAAGGTTCATGGCAAAAGGGGTCATATCCAATATCAAAGTCAAATGAGTCAAAATGAACGGATCAAAGGTTCATAATCAAATGGTTCATTTAGAGAAATCTTTATCAATTGATTTTTCATAAAAATGATCTTTACTAACGGTTTTCACAAAAGTAGTCTTTAAAAGTAATTTTCGTAAAAGTTTAGTAAAATTCCATATAAACGTGGTATTGCATCATTCATAAACATCATTTAAAAATAGTTGACCTCAAAACATTTCCATGATAGAATTCGATACACGGTTAAGGTGGTTAAACCTTTTGTACTTTGTGTATATGATATATTGAGTTTATATGATTAAGAATGCGGAATCTACTTAATCACACTTAGAAGGTTATTTGTGTTATGGAAATGGAACAGTTGTGTTTGTTATATGACAATGAACAATGAAAGATTAACACCAAATGATTCAATATTATTAAGATAATAATACGAATGATCTTTAGTTATCACTAGGGTTATAACCTTGAATCTTATGTTTCTATATCTTGTGATATTGTTTTTGTTCTTTGTTCTTGAGAGATATATTTTGCACTATAAGTTTAACACACACTTATATCTCTAGTCTAAGATCTTTCTTTTATAACATAAGAAAGATCTTTACAATAATGTTAAGTCTTGTCAAACAACTTGCTAGCTTATCTTATGTGTGTCAGTAACTAAGATACAACATGTATCTATGTTTACAACTTGTTCTATGAGTATAAGATAAGGACTGAGCACATGGGGTAAGATATTATCTACCGTGTATTATTGACTTTTAGTCAACCAGACTTAATATCTTCATCAAGCAGACTTAACTCTGATAGTCACCAGAATTAACACTTGACTTAACCACCAGACTTAACTTCAACGACCAGACTTAACCAGCAGATAACCAGCAGACTTAACTTTGGAACTCACCAGACTTAACTCTACTGCTACCAGATTTAATCACTTGAGAGATTTTCCCGATACTTAAACTTCAGAATATTTAATTCCCAACAGACACCAATGGTGTAGGTGGGAATGATACTAACAACCACACAACTGGATGCACATATAAGGAATTTACAGCATGCAAGCCAATGGAGTTTGACGGTAAAGAAGGTGCATTGGAGTATACCCGATGGATTGAAAAGATGGAATCAGTGATCGACATTAGTAGCTGTGGAACACATCAGAAGGAGAAGTATTTTGCATGCTCGCTGTCAGGAAAGGCGTTAACATGGTGGAACAAACAGATTCAAGCTAGAGGCAGAGAAGCAGCTGTAGTTATGACATGGGACAACTTCAAGGCACTACTAAAAGAGGAATACTGTCCGGACAATGAAATGCAAAAGCTGGAAGGTGAACTTTGGCATCACACTATGATAGGGGCTGGTCATGCAACCTACACAGATCGATTTCATAAGCTAGCTAAACTAGTTCCTCATCTGGTTACCCCTGAATCAAAAAGAATCGAGAGGTACATCTATGGTCTTGTTCCCGAAATTCGTGGAACTGTGAAAGCAACTGAGCCGGCTACTATTTAGAGTACAATATTGAGAACAGGAACTCTAACAGACGAGATGATTAGGACTAGAATTTTGAGGAACGTAGACAAAAGGAAGGGAATGAATGAGCCAGACAAACAAATGGTCCCCATGATTGACAACAAGAAAACAAGGACCTTTATGGCCACTGGGTCTGGTCAGAAAGCATATGTAGATCCATACCATGAATGTACTAAATTTACTTATCATCACCCAGGGTCTGTGCCATGTCGTGAGTGTACAAAATGCAATCAGTTGGGGCATTTTACGAATCAGTGTAAAGTACCAGGGAATGCAGGCAACATAAGAAATAATCAAAGGACATGCTATGAATGTAACAGCCCAGATCACCTCAAGAATACGTGTCCTAGGTTGAATAGAGCACCTAGACAAAGACAAGGAAATCTAGCTCTAGCGATTGAAGGAAATAACCCAAACCCTGGAGTCCATCTCAGTCCACCTCATGGTAGAGCTTTCTATTTGGGTCATTTGGATGTAGCTAACAAATAATGGGTACGTTTTCCCTAGACAAGTAGTATTCTACCCTAGATACGTAAGCTTTTGCCTAATTACTTTAACTTTACACAACGACTATTCGTCAGCATCATTTCAACATATAACACAGGCTGAATCTCGGGACGAGATTCAAGATAAGGGGTAGGTACTGTAGCAACCTATAGAATTCCCTAGTCATTAGTGAACGTTAATCTAGTATTAACCCATCATTACTATTCACTTAACCATTTTTACGAGCAAAATTTGAAAATTTTATTTATTACGATTCTATTCAAAAACATTGTTACGTGATTCACAATACTTTGGAACGAGCTCACACACGCACCACGACAATCCAAATCACAATTAAACACTAAACGGATCATTAATACATATTTCCCAACCCAATACTATTCAAGCCCAACACTATTTCAACCCAACTTTTTATTTTCTTTTAGTACCTATCGACACAACACACCTTTACTTGGCCTATTTTATTCTAAATTTCGACACACAATCTACACTTTACTTTACATGGTTCGAATCCTCATACTCCCAAGATTCAGGGATGACGAACCTTCTCTTCTAGTTCGAAGGTTTGAATCATAAACGAGACCAAAAGCTAAACATGTTCGACACATGTACAACTCATATAAGGGTTAATTCAAATTCGAACAAAACCATTTTTATCTATACGATTTATATTTAAACGTGACCTAAGGACTCTATAAACGTTTTTACACCTTTTCTATACTCTTTTGGTCACGTTCACATGTTGTTGGACCCTTTAATATGTCGAGTACAATACATATATATGCCACTTGATGATTAAACCGAAACTCCAACACATTCACACCATTTGAACTTAAACACTCAAGTACTAGCTATTTTTATTCTCTATATCCTATCCTATCTCTGCTGCAAATAGAATAAACATCCCAACTTGACCCATAAACTATTATATCGATGCATACATATACGTATAACACATATTCACTCACTCACTCATTCTTTTATATTCACACACAAATGTTCTAAGTCCTTTCACTCTTGTTAAGTCCATTCGAGAAAAAACAAGGTCATACTCTAATCATTCGAGCCATTTTCCACACCTATAGTGTTGATCTCGATCCTTTTGGTGATAATCTAGCGTGTAACGTTCACAAATACATCATTCCTGGTTCATATTAACACGTTCTCACCACCATTTGGGTGTGGTAAGTCCATCGAGCTCATTTTTACACATACTTGTATTTTTCACTTGTTCATACGCTTTCCATTGTTATTCAAACTTTTCCTAAGCTTTCTATTATTTATTTCATTCATTCGTATTTCATTTTTGTTCATAATTTGACCTCCTATTCGATGGATGGCTAGGAAATTAATTTCTACATTCATTCATATCTCATTTCCTCGTTTTAATGATTTACGAAACCTAATTTAAACGTATATTGCACATCAAACATATATTAAGTCATTTAATTATTTTTGGACCCTTGTTTACTCGACTAGAACTAGCTTCATTAATTCATTTCTAGTCGAACGACCTACCAAATAAATTGCACAACTTGATTCTCTATAGACCAAACAAATAAGTTGTTACAATAAGCTCTCCTAATAAGCTCATGTGACACCTTTTTAAACGTACAAACTTATCACACTCGACACAGTTTTAATTCTTATATATATAACGAGTGGGATTTTTAGCCCATTAAGCACATATTAAGCACTCTCGATAAGCAGCCTTTATAAGCAGTTTGAGTATGTTTTTAGGACTATAAAATTACCCCAAAACTAGGCCCAAACTCGATTGAAACCCCTCGGATCATAAACGCTTATGCTCAATCAGTGGGAATTGATACTGCTTTTGAAACGCCATGGGCTGATTTCAAGGAAATGGTAACAACTGAGTATTGTCTGAGGAATGAGGTTCAAAAGTTGGAGGTTGAATTTTGGAACTTAGCAGTGAAAGGGTATGATATTGCAGCTTATACTAAGCGATACCATGAAATGGCTACTCTCTGTCCTGAGATGGTTTCTACTACACGGGAAAAGATTGAAAGGTACATCTGGGGACTTCCATCTAGTATTCAAGGAAATGTCACATCTTCTAAGCCAAGTACTCTGGATGAGACAATCCGAATGTCTCACAATTTAATGGATCAAATTGTTTGAGCAAAGGCTGCTCGAGATGGTAATACTAGTAACCGCAACAATAACAACAACAACTGCTACCATAGCAATAACAACAACAGGAGAAAATGGGATACTACTCAGGGAGGAAATGCTGCACAACAACCCAACAAAAGACAAGAAGTCGTTAAGGCTTATGTAGCGGGCCCGACTGAAAAGAAAGGTTATGAAGGAACCCTTCCAAAGTGTGACAAGTGCCAACGTCACTACAATCCTGGATGTTGCCTTACTCCATGCGGCAATTGTATGAAGATTGGGTACTTAACCAAAGACTGCAGGTCTCCTACTTCTGCAAAAAATCAAAGGGTTCCCGGAACATGTTTCGGATGTGGCGACACAGGACATTACAAGAATCAATGCCCAAAGGAGAAGAATCAGGGAACGGGAACCCATAATAATGGAGCTCGGGGAAGAGTTTACAACCTCAGAAAAAGGGAAGCTACAGAGGACCCGAACGTTGTCACGGGTACGTTTCTTCTCAATGGTCGTTATGCTTCAGTTTTATTTGATTCGGGTTGTGGGAAACTAGAAGGGGGTTGAATAGTTTACCGGTTTAAAATTCTTTTAAAAATCTTGTTTTAAAAGTTGGCTATTGGAAACTTTGATTCGAACTCTATGTGTAACCAATCAACACCAATATGAACTACACACTAAACTAACTAATATAAACTAATGAAAGTAAAGAGTAGAGTTGGAAAGATCAAACCGAGACAAAGGATTTATAGTGGTTCGGCTACGAAGCTCTTCTTCGCCCTACTCCACTCCCCGAGTACCACACTCGAGAGTTTCAAGCACTATGTCAACAACCTCCCTTCAGGCAGAGAAAACCGTACACGTCGCTTATCCTATTACCGACACTAAGCTAAATGTCAAGTGCTAATCTTAGCTAGCACCAATCTACCAAGGTCCACGTGACCAAACACTCAAGCCCAGTGGCTTCAAGAGATCACCAAGATCTCGACACGATCACAAAGATCAACTCTCACTTCACTATACTTAATCTAACTACTCTAGATCCTTTGACTACTCACACACAAGCCCAATGGCTTCAAGAGATCTTCACTATCTCTTAAGATCACTATGATCTTCACTCACACTCTCACAAAAGAAAGATAATCTTGATGTATGCTAAGATACAACAAGGATGTAACAAGTGTTACAAAACCTAACCACTGCAACTCTTGTCTTCTTGAAGATCTTGAGTTCTTCTCTTGCTAATGAAGAGGGATGACAACACCTTGTATCTACTTGGATACTTGTGTTCTTCTCTTGTTAATGAAGAGGAATGACAACACCTTGTATCTACTTGGATACTTGTGTTCTTCTCTTGCTAATGAAGAGGAATGAAGAGGATCACTTGAAGGATGATTGGATCACTCTTGAACAAAAGAAAAACTAACCTAATTGATCTAAGAAAGAAAGTGTGAAGAGAGTATTCAACTCAGAAAGTTTTGTGTGTTTAAGGATGCCTAAAAACTGTGAAAGGGGTGGGTATTTATAGGCAAAGAAAATCTGAACGTTACATAAAATTTTGTACGGACGGCTCCGTTAAATACCCCACGGCTCCATTAACTTTAACGGAACCGTGGAGCCGTCCTAGACTAGGACGCTCCAAATTTTGTCTTTTCTGGTGAAAACTTATTTGGAGAAGGTTGGAGCTGATTTTGGGGGGAAAAATAGCTGTTGTGATTTTCAAACTTATTTTTCCATTAAAACATTTCTTAATATTTCAAAAATAATTTGTCATGTGTATTTTTGAAAAAAATGTTTTGTCCCATTTAAAATGTGAATTCTCAAAACATAAATTCACTTCTTTGATCACCAGTTCAAGTTGTAACTTTGTTCTAGAGGGATTTACGTAGAATCGGGATCTTTCGATTAAAGACTTGTTTACGTTGATTTTAACGTATCGTGATTTCACATTTTGTCATCCTCAAAACGTGAAGTAATTAAAAGATATAAATAACGTTTTTAGAACATTATTTGCATCAACAATCTCCCCCTTTTTGATGATGACAAAATATAAACTCATGTTAGGTTAAAATTAGTTTTAACAAGTTTTTTATGAGTTTACTCCCATTTCTCCCCCTTTTTGTCTAATCAAAAAGGTGACGAAGGCTCCCCCTTGATGTGTACTCCCCTTCATTTGGAGAACACAAAGGAATCAAGCAATGGTTCTTGCTACAAAACAAAGTTAGAAGATACATATACAATATCTAACAAGTAGCACATTATGAAAAATATCCAACCACACAAGAAGAAAAGTAGCTAGGAGCTAAAAATGATAAGGAACAACCCTCATAAGAGCCCATTCATTCATTAAAAGAAAATAAATGTCATACATGGATATGACTTCATGGAAACATAAAAGAGACAATGATAAGCATAAATCCCTAATTACTAGAGGCATGTTTCATTTCCAAGAGGGCTCCTAAAGACCTATTGTGGGTTAGGAGGTGGTGGAGATTGGGGCCCCATTTGGGGTGGTGGTGGTGTCAAGAGATGTTCTATAAAGTAGAACATGAAATGAATTTCGTCTCTTAAGAAGTAGATGAGGTTACGCTTATGGAGACAACATAGGCAAGTAGCACTATGTAAATCAAAGGGATGTGGTTGATTGGGTTGTGCCATGATAGGAGAAGGTGATTGTGGTAGGTTTGTTGGAGGTAAAATTGGCATGGCATTGTCCAATGGAGTTAAGGGGGATGGTGTGTACTCCATTGATGATGTAGTGTAGAAGGATGATGAAGATGTTGTGTAGGTAGAGGATGTTTTAGAGGGTGCATAAGGTGGTGATGGTGAGTATGGAGTGGTTTGGGAAGGTGGTGTCATAGCTTCATCATCTTTTGTGAGATCCACAAAGAGTGGTTTTGAGGGTGGTTTCACGGTTATCCTAGGTTTTTTGGAGATGTGAGAGGTTGAACCATGTGTGGAGGACATGGTGTTTGTGTGATGGGAGGTTGAAGGTGAAGTGCAAGATAAGCTTGCAAGGGTGAGGCCTTAAATAGGCAAGTTGGGTGAAATTTGAATTAAAGTTGATGGGAGTGTCCTATGGTGTAGGAAGGGAATCCTAGGGTGTGTTAGGTTTGCAAAAATTTGTAGGTTTGAGGTTAGGGGTGTAGGGTTTTTGGTAGGAAAAGTAAAAATCCGTCAAACAGGGGTACGGTTCCTTTAAATGACCCACGGTACCGTTAAACTTAACGGTACCGTCCATATTTAATGGTACCGTGCCACTGTTTGCAAGAAGATTTCTGTGCAGGCTAGTTCTGGGCAGCTAGGGGGATGTTTTCTAGGGGAACTAATTCCTGGAAATGATAGTGCCTCAACTCACTAGGTACTTGTATTCCTAAAGTGTCCCATCTAAGCTACAACTAGCACATAAAGACTATCATGTAGTTTCCTAGGATAATTATAAGCATGCAATTAGAAGGGACAAAATAGGCTATCATCCAAATATCACATAGATAGATTAGGTAAGGAGATAGTTAAGCATGCAATAAATCAATTAGCATTCATTCATAGATAAATCATAATAAGAAACATAGATTTCTTCAAGACTTATGACTTGAGCATTCCCCCATTCTTGGCATACTCTTGTCTTGAGCATGAGTCTCATTTTCATGATTTGGATCATCAAAGGGTGCATAATGGGTGGAGGATTCGGAAATGAGGATTGATGAGACATGTGACTCGTTTATGGGTTGCATGATAGGTTTGACAAGGGAGTATTGAGGACCGTTAAGGTAAGGATGTAGGTTCATGAAATGGTGATAGAGACGGGTTAGGAACATCCCATAGGGTATCAATTTATTCTTGTTACCCTTGAGATGGACAATTCGCTTAGCAAAGAAGTAAGCGAGGTTGTATGGTTGTTGGGTTAGGAGACAGTAAATCATATGAGCACAACACGTCGGGAGTTGCTCACGATTTCCTGTGAGACTTAGAACATTTTCTCGCAGGATGACTGCCCAAGAAAGTAGTTCATGACGAACCTCTTCCAAACGAATTTTCGTTGGATTAGGATAAGAGGGGTACTTAAAAGTACGGATGAGTTTGGTTAGTTCTATTGGAGAGGGTATGTAGGAACAGTACGGACTATTCTCCTCACGATAGTGAAAGAGAGACTCAAGACACCAATCTTCAGTATAGGCACATTGCCCATGATTGGGTATTCGAAGGATCTGAGCAAATTGCTCAAGAGTTAGGATGAATTTGAAGTTTTGAACCCAAAACCAAAGTGACAAGGATTGATCCTCGTTACGTACGAGTTCAACTTGTCGAAAGAACTCCAACACAAAACGAGGACAAATGTGCTCGTTAATGTGGAGTAGACAATCGAATCCTATAGCTCTAAAGGAAGTGTTGATGTCCCGATGATAAATTAGGGACGGATCAACGACACGACCTTCATGAAACCGACGGGTTTCAAGATTAACATAGGCACGAATGTGGTTACCAAGAGTTGTGGGTTCTTGTGATATTTGGGGTGTGTAGGTGTCGGTTAGGAGATGATCAAAATCATGTTCATGAGACATTTTTTTTTCCCTTTATAAAAAAATTTTAGGAAAAATTAGTATAAAGAATAGTTGCATTATATACACATGCCTAGTGTGTGCCTATATGCAAACTATGTGGAGGTGCGGCAATCTCGACTCAAAAGAAAATAATGAGATTACCCAAACACTCATAATTTTACTTTTGCTCAAGCAAATAAGTCGAAGACTACATATTGATTATGTAGTTTGACCATGATTTGTGAGATCTTGTATGCATGGGAAAGTGTTTTAGTTTGCATCAACAATGCACGAAAAGAACAATTTCATGGTCCTAGTTTCGTGAGATTTTGAAAACGATGTAATTGGGGTGTTTTGGTAACCTCAATGTTTTGGTACCAAATATTTTGAAATGTTTTGGTGTTTATGACTTCTAATTGAAAATTTCCTAGATAAAATTGAAAAACCCCAATTCAATTTTCATCAATGCATAAACCCTAGACCAAAAATTAAGAAATTGGAGTAAGATGACTTACAATTTTTGTTGAAAAAGGTTGAGAATTATTGAGGATCTTGAAACTCAATATCTTGAATATGATCTTGAAGGGGTGTAATCAAGTGTTGGGTGTGAGGTTAAGTTATGACAGCAGTTGCTGAGGTTATGAGGGTTTGGAATGAGTGGTGTGGAAAAGGGGAACTGAAATACGGAATGTTCCAGATGCACGGTTCCACGGTACCGTTAAATTTAACGGTGCCGTGCCACATTTAGTGGAGCCGTGTATCTGCAGGGATGGTTTCTGTCCCATTTTGATGTTTGACGAATAAGTCTTGCTGTTTTAGAGAGACTCTATGACATGAGGAAGGAATTTATACCTAATAAATTCCTTTAGCTAGGGAAACTAAACTAGACTTAACGAGACACACGAGATGACTTCAAGAGTCATGAGATTTATGGAACATGTTCCATCATTCCTAGACCTAGACGAAGGTAGTTAAAGGATTCTCGTTTGAGAGGTTTGGTAAGGATGTCTGCGATATTGTCCTGAGAAGGAACTTTCTCAATAGAAATATTTCCTTTCTGAACATTATCACGAAGGAAGTGGTGGCGAATTTCGATATGTTTAGTACGGGAGTGTTGAACGGGGTTCTTGCTCAAGTCAATAGCACCTTTATTGTCACACATAATGGGGACGTCATCTAAATGAATGTCATAATCTATAAGGGCTTGTTTCATCCATAGTGCTTGGTTGACATGCCTTTCCGGCGCTTACGTACTCGGCTTCGGTTGTGGAGATAGCAAGAGCCGTTTGTTTCTTGGAGAACCAAGAAGTTAAGCAACAACCCATGAAGGTACAAACGCCACTCGTACTCCTTCGATCCACATAATCTCCCGCATGATCAGAGTCGGCATAGACAACAGTTTCTACACCGGTCCCCTTGGGATAGAATAATCCCAAGTGTATAGTGCCTTTAATGTATCGGAAGATACGCTTAACCGCTTCTAGGTGAGAGGTTTTGGGATCCTCTTAGAAGCGAGCACAAAGGCAGACACTAAACATGATGTCGGGCCTACTTTCCGTGAGGTATAGTAAACTTCCTATCATACCTCTATACTTAGTGCTATCCACGGACTCACCTTCTTCATCTTTCGTGAGTTTTATTTCCGTGGACATGGGAGTTTTCATGGGCTTAGACTCTTCTAAACTAAACTTCTTAAGCATCTCTTTACTATACTTAGCTTGATTAAAGAAGATGCCATCTTCCATTTGTTTAATTTGTAAACCAAGGAAGAAATTTAATTCACCCATCATGCTCATCTCAAACTCGTCGTGCATGATTTTTTAGAAATCATCGCACATTTCTTGACAAGTTGATCCGAATATAATGTTGTCGACATATATTTGAACAATGATGAGATGTGAATTTCTTTTCTTTGTGAAGAGTGTGTTATCAACCTTTCCCATGGTATATTCATGTTCGATCAAGAAGGCTTTTAGTCTATCATACCAAGCCTTAGGAGCTTGTTTAAGACCATAGAGTGCTTTCTTGAGTTTATAAACATGATTCGGACATTCAAAATCAACGAATCCCAGAGGTTGCGCGACATACACCTCCTCGTTGATATAACCATTAAGGAACACACTTTTCACGTCCATTTGGTATAGCTTAAAGTCTAAGGTACATGCATAGGCAAGGAGTATTCTAATTGATTCTAATCTAGCTACAGGTGCATAGGTTTCATCATAATCTATTCCCTCTTGTTGGTTGTAGCCTTGTGCTACCAACCTTGCCTTATTCCTAACTACGACGCCATTTTCGTCGAGTATGTTTCTAAACACCCATTTAGTTCCTATGATTGTTTGATTTCTAGGAAGAGGTACTAAATCCCAAACTTGGTTTGCGGTGAATTGATTTAGTTCCTCCTGCATGGCAACTATCCAACTTTCATCCTTAATTGCTTCACCTACATTCTTAGGTTCTACGGTTGATATGAAGCAAAAGAAGTTACTTTTGTTTTGTTCTTGTGACCTAAGGGTTCTTTTGTTTAGGTTACCTATGACATTTTCAATAGGATGGTTTTTGGATTCCTTAATGTTGACAATTTTGTCAACTTTAACTATTTCATCCTCAATGTCATCTTCTAGGGTTTTCTTGCCATTAGCCTTAATGGCTTCATCCTCATCTAAGTCATCATCAACCAATGGTGATGTCTTAGATTGTGGAGGACTTTCATCGAAGGTCACGTTGAGTGATTCTTCGACTTTCGAGGTTTCTCTATTTAGGACAATGTAGGCTTTAGTATTTTGGGAATAACCTAGGAATACACCTTCGTAAGACTTTGGGTCAAACTTGGTGAGGTAATCTTTAGTGTTTAGTATGAAGCATTTGCTTCCAAACACTCTAAAGTAATCAAGAGAAGGTTTTCTTCCTTTCATGATCTCATATGGGGTTTTTTCCTAGGATAGTCTAATTAGAATCCTATTTAGAATGTAAGTTGAGGTGTCCACCGCATTACACCAAAACTTTTACGGAATTGATTGTTCATTCAACATCGTTCTACTCATTTCTTGTAGAGTACGATTTTTCCGCTCAACTACCCCATTTGATTGAGGAGTGCGTGGAGCCGAGAAATTGTGTAGTAATACCATTAGCATCACAATATACTCCAAATTGCACTTCATTATCAAATTCCCGACCATGATCCGTCCTAATAGAAACTATTGTACATCCTAGTTGATTTTGGACTTTCTTACTAAAGATTTCAAATTCCTCAAAGGCTTGTGTCTTATTCTTAAGAAATCTAGTCCAAGTATACCTAGAGTAGTCATCAACTATTACTAAGGTGTAGAGATTTCCTCCGTAGCTCCGTACGGCGGATGGACCGAATAAGTCCATGTGAAGTAGTTCTAGGCATCTAGAGGTCGAGACCATATTCTTAGCTTTGTGACTAGAATGAGCTTGTTTTCCAACTTTACAAGCGTCACAAAAGTGTGTGTCGAACTTAATCTTAGGCAGGTTTCTAACTAGTTCCTTAGATGCCAATGATTGTATAAGACGCATATTGGCATGACCTAGTCTCCTATGCCACAGGGTGGTATGATCATCTATAGTTGCTAGACAAATCTTATCTTCAGGCTTATTTCCAATCTTCATGACAAATAAGCCGTTTTTCCTAACTCCTTTGCCTATGGTTTTCCCATTCTTAATAATCTCACTACCCTCTTCAGAGAATATGACTCTACACTTATTATCTACCATTTGACTAATGCTAAGTAAGTTAAAACCTAAGTTATCTACGTGCTCAACATTTCTAATAATAAGAGAGTCTTGAGTAATCGTACCTTTGCCTATAATGTTGCCCTTAAGTTTGCTACCGAAAGTGACATTACCTCCGTTATATGCCTTGTATGATGAGAATAAACTTCGGTTGCCCGTCATGTGGTTAGTGCATCCACTATCCTTGACCCATTCGTCAGGCTCCAAGTCAATTCCCAAGCATATCTCATTAGAAGCATGAGCCATTAGACATGTTTCGTCCTTGGGCTTCTTTTCTTCATCATCACCGCTATCACTCCAGGAGCCTCCTATGAGAGCTCGTTGGTTGTTGACTTTCGGTGGCTTGGGACACTCTCCTATGAGGTGATTAGGATCTCCGCATCTAAAATATTTCCTATCACTCGTCCCTTTCTTTTCAGCATGGTTCTTTTGTGATGTCTTCTTCTCATCACGAGGTTGCCTAACGAACCTACCTCTTCTCCTAAAGAACTTTTTAAAGTCCCTAACCGCTAATGCATATTCCTCATCTTCACTATCGGAACTCGAACATTCCTCATCACTAGACTCCTTCTTGGCTTTCAATGTTAGAAATCTAACTCTCTCGCTTTTTCCTTTGACTATATCGGAGTCTTTCTTAATTATCATCTCGTGAACTTTCAAGTTTCCTATAAGTTCATCGAGTGACAACATCGCCAAGTCCTTTGACTCTTCAATGGCGGTAACCTTTGCTCTCTATTTAGGATGTAGAGCCCTAAGGAACTTCCTAACATAATTCTTGCTAGAGTAACCTTCATCAAGAGCTTTAAGACTAGTAATAATAGTATTGAATCTAGAAAAAGCATTATCTATAGATTCATCTTCCGTAATGGAAAATTGTTCATATTGTTGAAAAGAAGATCTATCTTGTTCTCTTTGACTTGGTTATTACCTTGGTGAGTGACTAACAAAGTTTTCCAAATATCTTTTGCCGTATTACACATAAAAATTCTTTCAAATTCCTTTTTAGGCAAAGCATTATAAATCATCATTTTAGCCTCATTATTTTTGGCTAATTTCCATTTAAGTTTATCACTTTGTTTATCATAAGAAACTATTTCATCCTTTTTAGTTTCCGGATTCATTTGAATAGGTTGAAAGTCGCCCTCGGTAATAACATGCCAAAGATCAATGTCTTTTGACTTCACATACGTTTCGAATCTTGTTTTCCAATAAATAAAACAATCGGTTTCGAAAAGTGGTGGTCTTTGCATAGATTGCCCTTTTAGATATTTGTCGGAATCCATTGATCGATTCAAGTTTTAAAATACAATATACTTTAAAATCTTGACTGACGTGGCTTCTGATACCAATTGTGGGAAACTAGAAAGGGGGTTGAATAGTTTACCGATTTAAAATTCTTTTAAAAATATTGTTTTAAAAGTTGGCTATTGGAAACTTTGATTCGAACTCTATGTGTAACCAATCAACACCAATATGAACTACACACTAAACTAACTAATATAAACTAATGAAAGTAAAGAGTAGAGTTGGAAAGATCAAACCGAGACAAAGGATTTATAGTGGTTCGGCTACGAAGCTCTTCTTCGCCCTACTCCACTCCCCGAGTACCACACTCGAGAGTTTCAAGCACTATGTCAACAACCTCCCTTCAGGCGGAGAAAACCGTACACGTCGCTTATCCTATTACCGAAACTAAGCTAAATGTCGAGTGCTAATCTTAGCTAGCACCAATCTACCAAGGTCCACGTGACCAAACACTCAAGCCCAGTGGCTTCAAGAGATCACCAAGATCTCGACACGATCACAAAGATCAACTCTCACTTCACTATACTTAATCTAACTACTCTAGATCCTTTGACTACTCACACACAAGCCCAATGGCTTCAAGAGATCTTCACTATCTCTTAAGATCACTATGATCTTCACTCACACTCTCACAAAAGAAAGATAATCTTGATGTATGCTAAGATACAACAAGGATGTAACAAGTGTTACAAAACCTAACCACTACAACTCTTGTCTTCTTGAAGATCTTGAGTTCTTCTCTTGCTAATGAAGAGGGATGACAACACCTTGTATCTACTTGGATACTTGTGTTCTTCTCTTGCTAATGAAGAGGAATGACAATACCTTGTATCTACTTGGATACTTGTGTTCTTCTCTTGCTAATGAAGAGGAATGAAGAGGATCACTCTTGAACAAAAGAAAAACTAACCTAATTGATCTAAGAAAGAAAGTGTGAAGAGAGTATTCAACTCAGAAAGTTTTGTGTGTGTAAGGATGCCTAAAAACTGTGAAAGGGGTGGGTATTTATAGGCAAAGAAAATCTGAACGTTACAGAAAATTTTGTACGGACGGCTCCGTTAAATACCCCACGGCTCCGTTAACTTTAACGGAACCGTGGAGCCGTCCTAGATTAGGACGCTCCAAATTTTGTCTTTTCTGGTGAAAACTTATTTCGGGAAGGTTGGAGCTGATTTTGGGGGGGAAAATAGCTGTTGTGATTTTCAAACTTATTTTTCCATTAAAACATTTCTTAATATTTCAAAAATAATTTGTCATGTGTATTTTTGAAAAAATGTTTTGTCCCATTTAAAATGTGAATTCTCAAAACATAAATTCACTTCTTTGATCACTAGTTCAAGTTGTAACTTTGTTCTAGAGTGATTTGCGTAGAAACGGGATCTTCCGATTAAAGACTTGTTTACGTTGATTTTAACGTATCGTGATTTCACATTTTGTCATCCTCAAAACGTGAAGTAATCGAAAGATATAAATAACGTTTTTAGAACATTATTTGCATCAACACGGGTGCCGATAAAAGTTTTGTGTCTACTACTTTTACTCCTTTACTTAACATCACACCAACCACCTTAGACACCGCCTACAACATTGAATTAGCAAATGGTAGCTTAGTTGGCTCTGACACCATTATCCGCGGTTGTACCTTTAACTTCCTAGACCATCCATTTAACATCGACCTTATGCCTATCGAACTCGGTAGATTTGACATCATAATTGGTATGGATTGGCTATCTAAACACCATGCCAGAATCATCTGCGACGAAAAGGTTGTCCATCTCCCTTTTAATGGTCAAACCTTGATTATTCGTGGTGAATGAAGCGGGACTCGATTAAGCATTATATCATGTATCAAGACCAAAAAGTACATAAAGAAGGGATGTCATGCTTTTCTAGCACACATAACCGAAAAGAAGTCGGATGAGAAATGATTGGAGGACGTACCGATTGTTCAAGATTTTTCAGAAGTCTTTCCCGAAGACTTGCCTGGACTACCGCCTACCCGTCAAGTAGAGTTCCAGATAGATTTGGTGCCAGGAGCGACACCAGTAGCAAGAGCACCCTACCGAATAGCGCCATCAGAGTTGCAAGAATTGTCTAATCAGTTACAAGAACTACTAGACAAGGGATTCATTAAACCAAGTTCCTCGCCTTGGGGAGTACCGGTCTTATTCGTAAAGAAGAAGGATGGATCATTCCGGATGTGCATAGATTATCGCGAATTGAACAAGTTAACGGTGAAGAACCGTTACCTACTCCCAAGAATCGATGATTTGTTCGATCAGTTGCAAGGTTCCAGTTTTTACTCGAAGATTGATTTGACATCGGGTTATCATCAACTAAAAGTCTGGGAAGAAGATATCCCAAAAATGGCCTTTAGGACTCGTTATGGTCATTACGAGTTTCAAGTGATGCTGTTTGGATTAACTAATGCACCGGTGGTATTTATGGATCTCATGAATCGGGTGTGCAAACCGTACCTGGACAAATTTGTAATTGTGTTCATTGATGATATTCTAATCTACTCTAAAAGCAAAGAAGAGCACGAAGAACATCTCAAGACAATCTTAGAATTACTTAAGAACGAGAAGTTGTATGCTAAGTTTTCTAAGTGTGATTTCTGGATTCGAAAAGTATAATTTCTTGGGCACGTAATTGATAGCCAGGGATTGCATGTTGACCCAGCTAAGATTAAGGCTATCAAAGATTGGGAAACACCTAAGACTCCCACAGAGATTTGTCAATTTCTAGGTCTTGCCGGGTACTACAGAAGATTCATCGAGGGTTTCTCTAAGATAGCGAAGCCTTTGACCAAGCTAATGCAGAAGAATCAGAAGTAAGAATGGGGAGAGAAACAAGAATCCGCCTTTCAGTTGTTGAAGCAAAAACTTTGCAGTGCGCCGATTTTGGCATTGCCCGAAGGAATGGAAAATTTTGTAGTTTATTGTGATGCTTCGCATAAAGGACTTGGGGCTGTGTTAATGCAGAAGGAAAAGGTCATAGCTTACACTTCTCGACAACTTAAAGTTCATGAGAAGAATTACACCACTCATGACTTAGAGTTAGGAGCGGTTGTATTTGCGCTAAAGATTTGGAGACATTACCTCTATGGTACTAAGGGTACAGTGTATACGGGCCACAAAAGTATTTAACATATCCTAGATCAGAAAGAGTTTAATATGAGGCAGCGCCGTTGGCTAGAACTACTCAGTGATTATGATTGCGAGATTCGATATCATCCAGGCAAAGCAAACGTAGTAGCATATGCCCTTAGCAGGAAGGAGCGACTTAAACCCTTAAGAGTGAGATCCTTGGGTATGTTAATTAGTTCACCTCTCCCATCCAAAATTTTTGAGGCTCAGGCCGAAGCACTTAAGACAGAAAACCGACCTAAGGAGAATCTTCATGGTATGCCAGAAAGTAAGAATGGTTTTGCAAAAAGATCCGATGGAATGTTATGCTTTAAAGATAGAAGTTGGATACCACATTTTGGTGGACTACGAGAGTTGATCATGTATGAATCACACAAGTCTAAATATTCCATACACCCAGGTTCCGATAAAATGTACCAAGACCTCAAAAAGCTGTATTGGTGGCCGAATATGAAGGCCGACATTGCCACTTATGAAAGCAAATGTCTTAATTGCTCCAAAGTTAAGGCCGAATACCAGACGCCGTCTGGTTTACTATAGCAACCAGAGATTCCTAAATGGAAATGGGAGCGTATCACTATAGACTTCATCACTAAACTCCCTAAAACACCGAGCGGTCACGATGCGATTTGGGTGATCGTCGATCGTCTCCCCAAATCAGCTCATTTATTACCCATTAAAGAAACCTACAAGATGGATAAGTTAACCAGAATCTACATCCAAGAGATAGTCTCGAAACATGGTGTACCAGTTTCAATCATTTCAGATTGAGACAGTCGATTCACTTCAAGATTTTGGAAGTTACTTAATGATGCCTTTGGAACCCGTCTTGATATGAGTACAGCCTATCATCCCCAGACCGATGGTCAGAGTGAGAGGACCATCCAAACACTAGAAGACATGCTTCGTGCCTGTGTGATTGATTTTGGTAATAGCTGGGATACTCATTTGCCGTTGATTGAGTTTTCTTGTAACAATAGTTATCACACAAGTATAAAGGCTGCACCATTTGAAGCACTCTACGGTCGAAAATGCCGATCACCTGTCTGTTGGGCCGAAGTCGGAGATGCTCAACTCACTGGTCCAGAAATTATTCACGAGACAACCGAGAAGATTTTTCAGATATCGAACAGACTAAAAGCCGCCAGAGACCGTCAAAAGAGTTACGCCGATGTGAGGCGTAAGCCCTTAGAATTCAAAGTTGGGGACATGGTAATGTTGAAGGTATCACCTTGGAAAGGTGTGATACGATTTGGGAAACGTGGGAAATTGAACCCTAGGTATATTGGACCATTTAAGATTCTAGCTAGAATCGGTCCAGTGGCATACAGACTTGAGTTTCTGCCAGAGCTCAGCAGTGTGCTCAATACCTTTCATGTTTCTAATCTTAAGAAGTGTTTATCCGATGAATCCCTTATCATTCCGTTAGAAGAGATTCAACTCGATGACAAGCTTAATTTCGTCGAAGAGCCGGTAAAAATTATAGATCGTGATGTCAAGCAATTGAAACATAGTAGAATTCCTATCATCAAAGTTCGCTGGAATTCTCAACGAGGTCTCGAGTTCACTTGGGAACGAGAAGACCAGATCCGTCAAAAGTATCCGCATCTCTTCACCGACAACACTCCAATGACCAACACTGACTGAATCTCACGGACGAGATTCATTTTTATGGGTGGTAGACTATGAAAACCCGCTATTTTACAGGTCAATACTGTTTAATAAACTCAAATTTCTTTTCTTGACATTTACTTGAGAACAATTTACGTATAACTTTCTACTTGAATCAACGGAAAATTTAGAATATCTTTCAAGTGCACTAGGACTTTAGGCTATATTTAGTCCACAACATTTCAACACCTTACTCCTACTCCGGTTCGAAATTTTAATTCCTGAAACAAATTCCCTTTTCTTTATTTACTTATGATTGTTAATTTAACAAACGCTATTCGCAATTTAAATTTAACACCCGATATACCCAATACTCCTAACGATTATTTCTAACGCATTTTTATACTTTCTAAATTATTACCAAAGTTCCAAAAATATTTCCGTACGCCTAATGTAATTTCTTTAATTATAACGTTTAATTACGTATAACTTACGTTAATCACCAAACCGATAACCAATACCTATTTTTAATACCCAATACATACAATATATACACTTTTGTACCAAATTAACTCTTCTACTCCAAAATTCATCCATGTGCTGCCCCCCACCCCACCCTCTTGTTCTATAATAATTACTAGACAAGTTATTACTTACCATTAATTACCAACATTTCAACCTTAAAACATGGAGTTGTAGTTCAAGATGTTGGTGGCTTGACCACCAATTTGTCCCCCCTCCTAGCCCCCAATCGGCCACAACCCTAAACCCATAGCCATGATGTATTTTTGACTCACTATTGAAAGTTGGAAAGTCTTCTAGTATCATGTAAGTATTTAGTAACTAGCTAGAAGAGAAAAAAAAAATACATCACACACTCACTTACACATACATTCGATCAACCCAAGGAAGCAAGGGAAGAAGAGAACTTGTTTGGTTAAGTTCAAGTATCATTAGGATATACTAGTAAGGGTTTTAGAAGCACTAATCTTGGGTTAATCAAGTAAAGTACCTCCTCATCATACTAATCTTCCTAAGTAAGTAACACTTGATCTTGATAAATTTCATACTCTTCATATCATGATATTAGTTCAAGTTACATATACTTATTTATCACTTTGTACATGTTAATAAAACCTTACAACCACAATAATCTTTTAACTAATGGCTATGTCTTAAACAAATTTTTATCATGAACAAACTAGTTGGTTATAAATCTTAACAAGATGTAAAAATTAAAAACATGACATATGAGCTAGTAAGTTAGCTAAACTAGTCTTGGTGAATGCTTTATTTACAATGAAGTGAACTTTTTATATTGCTAAGATTATTGTTAAATCACTATTTACATGTTGAGAAATTGGTGAAAGAGCTAGGATTAGTTTGGAAGTTGTTGTTAAGCTGTTTTGGATAACTAGAAGGCTAGGAAAAGTGTTTTGACACTTTTAGAAAAGAAGCTGTCCCATTCGACCTTCCACAGAAAAATCAGTAGCTTGGTAACAAGATTAGGCTAGAAATATAGAAAATAGACTTTATAACGAAAACGTAGCCGCTTGAATGAGTTAAAACGGACTTATAACGAAGAAGATACGTTAGTTTTAAGTTTTGCGACGAAAATGAATTTTCTGAAAAAGTAGATGCTGTTGGGAATTTTAAAGGGGTAAAAACTGATGTTAAAAGTTAGCTAGACTAGCTGAGACACTAAAAACATGTTAGTATACTTAAACATGAACCCGGAGATATATAAAACTTAAGAATCAGAGCTAAGACGAGAAAGTTATGGCCTAAAGAAGTTGCGACGAAATGTAACTTTTGACAGCCTTTATTTTTTTGGCTATTAGAAAGCTGATGGAAAATTATAATGTGAATTTTGGACACTTTTGAGTCGGTTTTAGTTAAAATGACGTAAACAAAAATGGTAGAACGTTATGTATACTTGTTAGGCGCGCTAGAGGTTTTCAAAAATACTTATTAACAAGACGACTATAGTTTAATCACGAGATTAACTAGTTACATTTTCTAAAAAGGGTTGCTTTGCTTAATAAATGGACACATTGACACAACTATATTTTTGTCGATAAATATTACAACAAACATTTACAAGTGATAAAATAGCGTATGAACTTGCATGCACGACCTTGTTTTCAAACCTAAGACATGGTATTTATTTAGGTTGCGGTTAGAGTATCGGACCTCTATTTCCAGTTTACCGTATTTTCAATCGAGATTTGATAACTGAGGTGAGTTTCATAGCCCTGATTTTTACATTATTTATACATGATTTCTAAACCCTCGGGGTGGGAATAAATTGCTTATTTTTCGGACACAAGTATTAAAACCGTTACTTTGCCTAAGTTACCGCATTGCCATTAAAGTCCCCTTAAATCATGAACCGTTAATTACTTGTAAGCGCGGATGTTATGAATAGATCTATTTAGGTTGACACCCCCGTCCAAGTTGGTCGCGCCAACCTGTCAAACGGACGCATATCATTCGGACTATTTCTGAGTGTCTGGTAAACACTTATTTGGGGCATTGATTATTATTATGCTTGATTGCATATCATTACGTTGAGCTTCGGGGTCATGAGCTTAGGGCACTGTATATTATTTTTGGCTTTGACGTTATATTTGTTGTGATTGTCATGCTATTGAAATCTTGTGGTCCGCAATTTACTTGTTTACTTAAACCTATGATCTCACCAACAATTATGTTGACCCTTTTAGCGTGTATTCTCAGGTAACTAGACGATAATAAACATCTATGTATGGAGCACTCTAGAGTCACATTTTGGAAGCACATCATGATGAAGATTTTCTTGCATTATTTAGCGTTTGGTTATGTATTAAAATCTTACATTTGATGGTGAACTCTGATATTAATGTTTTGTAAAACGTTTATGTTTAAATCAAACACATGTTTTAAAATGACTCACTTAGAGGTCATTCTTTATTGCCTTGTACTTTGTTATCCATGTACGTTACGCCCCCGGAATTCCATTCCGCTGCAATCCAAATTTTGGGGGTGTGACATGTGGATTCCTATGCACATAAAGTAAGAAAATCAGTTCATTTTAGGGACCCAAGCCATTACTGACTTGGATCTGCTTTGTGCATCAACATAATCATACTTCTTTAAAACTATGGGTGCACTGCTGTGTCTGGATACATGATCTAAAACTTTAAATTTTGGTTTCCAGACCCAACAAGCTGAGGCCTTAACAGCATAAAAATAGTTTCCCAAAATTGTATCAGTTATTGCTTTTGGCTTAGCAGTAGAAACTACTGCTTTTGCCTTAGCAGTACTAAATGATGTATTCTTTTGAATGGGACTTTTTACAGATGAATGTGCTATATTAAAAAAGTGTAACCTGGATTTAGCACCATTCACTGTTCTTTTGGTGGAAGCAGTATCAACTTGTCTATCAGTATTAGTTAATACTGCTGGTTTAAAAACATTTTGCTTTCCAGTATTAACTGATACATGAATAGATTTTATTAACACTGCTCTTTGAACTATATTTCTCTTAGCATTTGGGTGAGTATTTTTAGAAAAAATTTGGTGATTCACCCTCCTAGCATAGTTCCAAACACGTTTTTTATAGTAAAAACAATTATCATGTAAATGTTCAAAACTACCACAGTAATAACAAGCCTTGTTAAACATTTTCCAATCACTTCCTAGTCTTTGAGATATCATGTTATTCCAATTCCTTTGATTCCCTCTAGGACTGTGTGTGTTGCTCTTAGGTTGCTCAGTGTAATCAACAATTTTCCTAGACAACTTATCACTAAACCTAGGTTTGACAAACTTAACCTTTTCTACACTAGGTTTAACTGTCTTACTTTTAACTTTAGGTGTAGACTCAACCTGATTTTCATCATCATCAGACACCCAATCTTCAATGATAGGTGCATCAGAATTTTTAACTTTAGCCATCTCCTTATTAGACTTACTATTCTCACCTACAGACTTATTATCAGACTCAATTAAACAAGACAATTCAGCTAAAAGAGGTGGAAATTTGCCTGTAATAGAAGGGGAAACTTCATTATAACCTATACCACTACCTTTCCTCATAATTTGACACTCAATTATTTTATTTACACCTTCAGATGCAAACTCAAGCTTATTCATTTTACATTGATGTTTTTATTTTTCCTGATGAGCTGCATCCTTTTCACTTTGAGCTTGTTCTAACCTCTTAGTAAGTTCTTGAATTTCATTCTCTTTAACATAAAGTTTGCTTTCCAAAACATTAACCTTCTCTACAAACTCAATCTCATTCTGCTTAAAAATTATAAGTCTTTGCTCAAAAGACTTTAAACATATTTTGTAGCCTAAATTATCTAACTCTAACATTTTTAAATCTTCTAATAATTTTTCATTCCTAGCCTTAAGTTCCTCAACAGTATCTAAACAAGATTTAAAAGAACAACCAGAATCATTAGATACCTCAGAGTCATAACTTCATGAAGAAGAATAGGCCATGAGTGCAAATTTTGGTCCTTCTGCTGCTTGGTCACTCCAATCATATCCACCCAAACCATCACAAGACACCAAAGCTATAGAATTTGTAGTTTCCACAGACACAACTTTCTTGAGCTTTCTTCATTCTTGTAATCTTGACTTCTTGGTGCCCTGCACTCTCTTGCAAAGTGTCCTTTCCTGTGACAGTTATAGCATTCTATCTTTGACTTATCAAACCCCATGTTGTCTTGCCCATTGAATTTGAGCTGCCTTCCTATTTTCTTCAAGAATCTCCTTACCCTCATTGTCAACATAGCCATCTGCCACTTTAAGTCCATCTGTTCAAGATCAACTGGATGAATCTGTTCTAAGTCCTCATGTACAATCTGAGAACTATTAGTTTGACCAGCCAAGAAAACACATATAATAGCATCACTCAAGTTATCAAAGTTTGTAGAACTAGCAATATTAACTTGAGTACCAGCAGTACTAACTCCATGAGCAATATTAACTGCTTCATTAGTACTGCCAGAGCTGTCATTGGAGGACGACACAAAAGCCAAGTTTTGTGTGCTTGAAAATGAGCTAGATGACCCTTTGACTTCAGGTTCATACACTTTTAAATTGTTGTACAGATCATATATGCTCATTGTATCTAGATCATCCTTGTTTCGCCACACCACAGTATGTGTATGTCATTCTGGTGACAAGCTTCTTTGAAACATCTGATTTATATCCTCTTGGGGAATTATTACTTCCACAAGTGCTAATTGACTGACAAGTTTCTGAAGTCTGTCAAAGGTCTGATCAAGATTCTCAGAACTTAGAGCAGCAAAGTTCTCATATTGTTGCTTCAAAAGATTCTTCCTAGTCTTCTTAGTAGCAGCATTCCCTCCAAATCTCTTTTCAATAGCTGCTAACAAAGACTTAGCATCTTTGATAGGATTGAAAGTTAACTGATGTTCATTAGGAATGCCCATCATGAGAGTTCTTCTGACTTTAAGCTCCAATCTTCTTTGTGCCTTCTCTTTAGCAGTTTTAATATGCACAATAGTCTTAATACCAACAGCAGATACTTTAGTTTTTGGTAAGGAATCACCATTCTCTATAACCTCACATAGAGAATAATCAACCATCTGAATGTACTGCTCTATTCTCATTCTCCATAGTTCATACTCACCAGACTTGAGCATTGGAACCTTTGATGCAGTAATCGTATGTGTAGATTCTGATTCCATGTCTTCTGTAAGATCTGAACAACTTTGAGCTTAAACAGGTTCTTCTTTATCACAGCTTCTAGATCACAAGCTCTGATACCACTTGTTGATCCCAGCAATACACTTGATCGAATTCGTTAGCTTGTAAGGTTTAGTTATCTTAGATAAATCTAAAACAACTAAGTACAAAAACTGTCTTGAAGTTTATCAAACACAATGCAGAATCTTATATTTGATCTTAAGAAGAACTTTATAGCAATATAATAGTAAACACAGAACGCAATTCTATCAAACAAAACACTTCAATATTATTGATATAATACGAATGCTCAACAGTATTTGGGTTTACAACCTTGAAGTTCTATGAAAAATGTGTGTCGAACTCTATGCCCTAGGACCTCCTTTTATAGGCTAAGGAGTCCTAGTCGGCTTACAATAACTTTCTGTACAAGATAAATCTTTAATGAATCTTTTCTATAATTATCTAACCGACTATACAAGTATATCTCTTAAGCAGTATTAACTAAATACTCTAGCAGTAGTAATAATAACTCTGGAAGCTTTAACACTGCAACAGTAGTAAGTTAGTACTAGCAGCACTAACTTTGTTCCAGCAGCACTAACATACTTGGTGTATTTCTTTGAAATTCAGCAGCATTACCAGCAGTAGTAATCTACACCAGCAGTCTTAAGTCTTTCACGAGCAGTAGTAAAACACTTAGAGTATTTTCTTTTTAAACACCTGAGCATTTGTAATTCCTTAGAGCAGTCTTAACAATATGAGCAGCAGCAACTCTTGGAAGCTTCAATTCCCAACAATCCACATTTTTCGGGTAAGGGGAAAACCGACTTTCAAAAACCAACCCGAAACAAACAGTCGGTTGGCGCATCGGAGCGCCAGCAGCGCGCCAGATCCAGCTATTGGGTCATTTGGTTTTTGGCTAACATTTGTGATTTTATGTGTTGCGAAGGTTTATTTGTCATCATTAAAACATAAGGAGACCTAATTAATGTTTTCCCAACAATATTGAACATGTAGATACATGCTTAGGAGAGTCAAAATCCATACAGATTAATATTCTTCAAGATGTAGCTAATAAGTTGCTTCAATGTGGTGTTTTGATTTTTTTAACATTTCATCCGTCTCATGTAGCATTTATTGCATCGTGCTTGTTAGCTCATTGAATTGGTAAGTTATATTCTGTTGGTTTACATTTATTTTAGTTATAGAAAGTAGAAACATTTCAATAGGTTAAGGTTTAACTTATGCATATAGAGCCGAAATAATGACTATCTAAACTTAATTTTAGTAATTCCTATCTGTCTCAGATAGCACTAGACCTACTTTCTGTAGATCGACGAGATAAATGATGATGCTACTATTGATGATGATGATGGCCACGTTGAACATTAAAAGGGTGGCAGAGATGATGATAATGGTAACTATATTTAAATTTTGAGAAAAAAAGACGACGTCCATTTTTTTATAACCGTTCATAAAGAAAGATGGGGAACATAATATTCTGTGTCAAAAGTACATTTGGCACAAATGCTCTTAGCATATCCTCTTATGTTTCCTACCTTTCTTTGGGTAAGTCCATTTTATCACTAATCTTGGCTTTTTGATGATCTAAATCTGAACTGCTATATCAAAGAATGGATTTAGTCATTTTTCTTCTCAAAATTGAAATACATTTACCATTATCATCATCGTTGTCATCTCTTTTAATCTGATCAGTTTTTTTCGTTAAATCACAGTCACCGTCTGTTTCAACACCAATCGGTCTTCCACAATGATGTGAAGAGCTGCGGTGCTGTTACCGGTGGAGTCCTTGCTGTCTTAGATCTCATTCATGTTTAGATTTTTTATTAGAATTCCATTACGGTTTGCTTACTACCATTGGATCAAAAACCTTGCTATGATAGTGAGGAAGACTTTGTTTACAATTGCTGAGCTATAACTATTTAATGATTTCATCTTATTGGTTAACGGATGATATCTCGTATATATATATATATATATATATATATATATATATA